>OU744348.1:6024865-7228338 GCA_916610135.2 Macropis europaea
GGATTTTTACTCTGAACACAGTGTAAACACTGATTTTAAATAAATGCAGAGTTTCACTTACGTAAGAGTGCGTGAGAGAAAACACGCAATTAAGTTTTGTTTATCCGAAAAACTTTCTCTTTTGAGCGCCTTAAAGTATTTCTGCCACAGTAAAATGAAATTTCATAACGACACTCTTACACAAGTTGATTTATTGGAGGATAATATTGTAAAGGGGTTAGAACTGATGCTAAAATTGTCGTTAGAGAAACGTTGGAACATTTCTTTCGATATAATGTATGTAAACGAATGTCGGAGCGCCATGAAGGGGCACCTGAAGTGTTTTCATGGTTTTACAGATACAAAAATCTTGTCAAGGACGAAGTTTCACGCTCGAAGAGGGCAAACACGATAACATACTATTATTCTCAAGGTTCACATTTGCGGGGACTGGAACACTTTCTCCATACTCCAGCTGGTGGTAAAACTATTTTATCAAACACACTCAGAAATAATAAGTTGGTCGTTACTTATCGAGAATTCACATCTCTGTTGCAACTTACTGTAGCAACCATGATTTCCCCCGTGCTCTAGAAAACGAGAAAAGAAGTACCTTCGAGGAATATGACATAATCCAAATACCTCCATTGCACAATTTCCGATAATGCTTGAGAATTGCAAAGCTACTTCGCAGAAGGAAACGTTTCGAAGAAGGTCGGAAGTTGATCGCGATAAGTCGGATACCGATGAAGGTTTCAAAGACCGTTAACCGTACAGGGTGACGCTCGAGTGTATCGTTCATAATTTCAAAAACTGCTTTTCACCTCTTCAGGTATAGAGGATTAATCAAGTTATCCCTAAACAAACACTATACACATATTTAATTAAAAAAAAAAATACCGTTATAATAGACATAATGAACAGTATGATGCCTAATATGCAGATTATTTTTGTGAGAATTTGTAATAAATTATTTTTTACTTATATGAAGCATGTACCATAAGATAGGGAACATTACTCATGGGATGACCTGATAGCTATGAATTCGAATGGAATAAATATAATTTAAAAAGAATTAAATCACACTTTACCCCAAGAAGTTTAATAAAATAAACTGTACATCTGAACACCTTCTAGATGTAAACGATGAAAGTAAGATCGGGAATGCAAATTGGAAAACAAGGAACGGGACAAAGAAAGGCATCCTGACGCGCGACCAACCCAACTTCATCCGGCGTCTGTTGCGGCAACAATGCAAAATATTTTTTCTCGAACCGTTGAATCGCAATATCAAACAGGATGTAAAGATTCTAAATACACCATGATTTTACGATGATCTCGATTCGTTCACGGTGTCTCCTCCAGCGTGTGCACGGAGGTGTTCAACAAGTGGTTACGGTCAAACACGAGCGTGCCAAGGTAACTATGTGCATTGAACAATGTTGTACGACACAGAGGGATCATCGATGACTAAGGTGTTCATCGAGGAATTTTAATTAATCACGAACGCCACTGTTTACATAATTGAGGGTCAACGTAACATTGATATGCTCGATCGTGGCAGACATTTTCACTCTCGGAAGGATGATTCTGGAAACAATCGTGTCCATTGTCTCTCCAGGGGCACCCGATGGCCACATTCGTCCGAAAAGAATGTTCAGACACGCAGCATACAACAGTCAAGTAGATTTCGTCGAGTGTGCAGTCTGAAGCACTTTCGGAGCGACCGAGTGCACTCCGCGGAGCAGTATTTACTCTGTTTTACGATTCAAGAAAATTATTCGATGTACAGGGTGTCTCTTAATACATAGAACGCGCTATAAGAATTCAAAGTTGGAGAAGAATAATTTTTCAAGAGCTATTCCTACTGGTATAGTATTACCAACTACTGAATGTTCTATAGTATTGCCATTATATTATAAAATTTGTTAATGTTCTCCGACATCCTTCAGCTATTGTAAGCACAGAACTGTAATATAAAACGTATGATAAAAACAATAAAAATCTTCAAAATATTCTTCACATGATAAAAAGAATGTTAAATAAATAGCAGACGTGCATGAGTTGACCACAGCCTCTAGAACAAGGTACGAAAGAGCCACTATAGTGGCGTCTCGTCCCAAACGATTACTAGCCACTACAATGGCGCGTTGTAGTTAAACGAGTAACCATGTTAACAGAATGTTAACTAAACAATTAATTACTCCATATTCATAATTAATGAAACACAAATAAGAAACATGATTAGACGGAAATGGCCGAAAGACGATCGCTTCCAAATCGAGATTCTCGACCGTCTGATCTATTCGGGTATCTTATGGATACCCGGGGTAGCCAAGTAATTTTTGTCTAGCCGGGTATCTCACTGGTACCCGGATATCTCATAAATCAACAGCTCTACTTCTGAATATTCTTTCTACGTCCTCTCGAGAACACTTACGAACACTCATAACTCTGAGAGTTGAGAAACGTTCTGTACATTCAAATCGTGTTGTAACCTGGACGATTTTTGTCGAACGGTGGACCCTATTGTAGGTTTTTCGAGCGTCTTTAGGTCGACGCCAGTGCGAGTCGTTGGCCTGTCGCCCGGACTTGGAATGTATGCATGCGAGACGAGGAGAGAAACGAACGAACGAACGAACCAACGAACGAACGGGTCGAAGAACGAGGAACAGGTTGGGACGAACGTGGCTGACGAAGAGGATCGAAACGCGTTGGTCTTCTCGTTCGCGGCGTGTACGCCGATCCATTATTCCCGACGACATCCGCCGCGACGAACGCTTAAATCATTATCCAACAGCACGACGCCGCGAAACGTTTCATCCGAGTCGCACTTTCATGCATCTTGCATGCGCGGTCCCGCCGGCTAACCTTCGTGATCGGTAACCGTACGATCGACCATGAGAATCGACGGATGGAAATCGACGAGTGGATTCTATAGTGAAGGCATGAAATATTTGTCGGAGCAACTATCCCCTCTCGACCTGTTTGATTACACGTTTTGTATCTCTTGCAGGGATATGCTATCGGGAGTAAATTCAATATATTGAAGAAATGAAAGGAAATTACGTATCTTTGACTGTTATAGGCGCTTGACAAAGTCGGTCACCGTGTACTGTCGACGCCCATGCGCGTTCGGTGCAACGACTCGCTGTATACCACTGCAACTCGGCCGCACTCAGAGTTTACCTCGTTTCGAGTACGTATACTAGTTTAAAAAAAAAAGTGTACATGGTAAAACCAATAGACTTCGAGGTATAAAGGAAATCTGAATTACGGATTGAAGATGGACGAATGATAGTTATAGTCGAAGCAAGAAACATTGGTCTACGGAGCGGCCATCCCCTCTACGCTCACTCTGCTACCCCCACCCCTAACACTGGCTAGACAGTGGACGTATATTTAGGAGTAAACTCAATGTATCGAAAGAGTATGTTGTTGAAAATAATAGCTGAATATTGTCAATAATTGTGAACAGTCTATTGAATATCAATAATGAATAAAATATTGTATATCTAACTTTCATCTAATGGTCTATATAAATTATTTTGGTTGATATAAAAAAAATTTGTATATAGAGTGCTTCAGAACTGGTGATCTTAACTTTGCATATGTATGGTACTCACAAAATGAACAAATTTCACTAATTACGGATTGAGAAATCAATTGTTTCGGAGATATACGAGTCAAGACTGACATTATTTCCAACTTATGAACGTTTATTTCTGAGCTAATAATTCAATAATTTTTAAATTCCGCTTATTCCCTCGCAATGAATCATTTATTATGTAAACACACATGAATCATTCAAAAAATAAAAAACCGATGCTCTGAAGATTACGAATCGTAACTACACCGTAATAATTGAATGTAATGATTCATAAGTTGATATAGAAGAATGATATCTATCATTTTTCTTCGTTTGATTATCTATTTAATTGCAGAAACAAAACAAACATGAAAAATTCTATTGCAACTACGTGTTTATCGAAATTTTTAATTGATTCGTACGAAGACACACTTTCACTCAGAACACATGAATTGTCAATGCCTGTATTGTATGCTATTCTATTCTTACACTGCAACAATAGCATCCGCGTCGTTATTGTTTCATCGATCACTTTCTCGCACGATTCCATTTCATTGTGAAACAGTAAAATGCTAGACAAACAATTTCTGCGTGACAAGGCACGCACGTTCAAACAACAGCCCATTCGTTAGCTAATATTGGTAAAACACATTGACGCGCGTGCATATCGTCCTGTTGTCAAACATAATATTGACAATATTCGGATTATAAATAGCGTTTGTTGTCCGAGGACCTCTTAACCGTCAGGGTATACACCACCTCCTTGAAGAAATATACTTTCATGAGTGAATCCAATATATTGAAGAAATGAAAGGAAATCATGTACAGAGTGTCTTTAATCCTTTGACAGGTATCGAAGACAAAGCCGCTCACAGTGTACTGTCAACGCCCATTGGCGTTCAGTGCAATGGCTCACAACGTATTACTGCAACTCGTTCACACGCAACATTCGCCTCGTTTCCAAGCAACCCGCATTCAAAGGGTAACTTCCATAATTTTTAATTGTTTCTATTAAACCTTATTAAGCGTAATAAAGTAGTTATCAAAGAAATAATTTTTGAATCTAAATGTCACCCATATATATGTGACGTTCCAGTCAATGTATTAAACAGTTCAAAGTTCCAGCAGCTTTGATCGATACTAACGAATCTCCAGAGAAGGAATTGTTCAACTGTGAGTAACCTCTTGAGGCTGATTCGAATCGGAGAATACTGATGCGAAATCTGATCTATTCTCGTCTGTTTTGCAGAAAACCGCTGAGTTGTGTCGAGCACCCTGTATATGAATCGAGGAGGGCGCCAAGGGAGGGGCCCTTCTTTGTGCGACGGGCTCTGACCTCAACGGATCGTCGGGCCCGAGGCAGGCGCCTCCGACTGTGAACGTCCAACTGCTGTTGCCGAAGCCGTTGGCTCGCTTGTCTGTCTGGCCAGCCGCCTGGCCTCGTTGCCAAGCAACCGTAAAAGCGTCACCCCCCGAATCAGAAATTCCTTCGAATTTCGATTCGTCGTCTCGAACGACTGGTTCGCCCGACCATCCATGCTTACCACGTGGAAAACACGTCGCATTAAAAATACTCCCAAAGAACGTGTGTATTCAGAGAGCTAGTGCTTCGGTATCACGCGAATTTCATACGTACAGCAAAGCTAAAGCTCACGATTTCCTTGAACAGTCATATTCAACGATTAGGTAAACCTGTTCATTTCATAAGGGAGAGAAAAAACGCGTATCTATATGTTGAACGAACTCGTTTGTATCGTAGCTGATATTTTTTCCGTTCGATCGTCGACCAATGTAACCATGAACTTTCCAGTCATTAGGTCGTTAAAGTATCGAGGAAAATTGCATTGCACGTTCGATCTGGTACCGCCACGTGCACGTTCGATCCCGGTTAATTTCGAGCTACGAGACACGATTTCGTGCTGCCGATGATTTCGTAAGTTGACCCGTGACCCCGTGTCGCGGCATCTCGCGACTTTTCGGTCTCTGCAAGGTGTTAACGGGCGGTATCGTGCGCGAGTCGCTGAACGAAAGAAAGCGTTGAAAAAAACTCGAGACTTACCCATGTGAGCGAGGTCGATGATCGGTATCTCGCACTTGCTCAAAAGAGTTTCGCAGGTTTGCGTTACGATCGGAGCACTCGTGCAGCAGCTCATCTTGCTCGTGGCTGGTCGCTCGGTCGAAATGAGATTTCTATCGTTGTCTCTCTCCCTCTTTCTCCCTCTTCCTCTCGGCTCCGGTTCGCCGTCCTTCTCGCTCCTTCGCTCGCCGTTCGGCCGCTCTCGCAATTTCGTATCTTGTCCCCGATCTTTCCGTTCACTCGATCGGTTCTTTTTCGGTGCGTCGCCGCTCTTTTTCTTCCCTTCGAATTCCCTCGCCACTCTCGTTCGATCGTCGACGTGTACGTAGACCGACGTCGCGTGCACACTTCACTCACCACGTGCGAACTCAGCCACCAGGCGATTGCGAGCAACTTCACTAAAATATCCAAGAAAAGATCATGCTACCACTGCACACGACTCAAGATTCCTTCCGTGAATACACTGTTTTCTTTTTCTCTGCGGCGGGGGTGGAATGCACGGGACCCGATGACGCTGACGGGTTTTCCTAGCGAGAAGAGAAGAGCACTTTCGGCGGACCGTCACGGAAACCCTAACGGTAGCCGTAAGAGACGAGTTTATTGTGAGGCTGGTGGTGTGGCAGGTAAACGTGCACGCGACTGTGAACTGGTGGGCACATGCTACGATATCGACTGAGTGGCGGACAAACGTACCGAGAACGAAACAACACCGCAAGGACCGTAACCGACACGCGAACGCTCGCTGACTGAGCCGACGATGCTTCCCACGAAACGAACGCGCACCCAGCGGCCCGAAACCAGCCGAACTTCGCCGACGGAACGCGAACGCGACAGGTCGGAACCGAAGCGCGACCGAGTACGATCGAACATTACCGAACGAACACCCGTTCGAATCGCACGCTCGCACACTACCGAGACGGAGGGACATCATTCTTTAGGGGCTTCAGACTTCTATTCGAATATTTATCATTTTATTCGCAATTTAGGATTGCAACATATGTTCCATGGTCTTTGGCCTATACTTTGAAATACTTATGTCATATAACGATTAAAATATTATGATCTGGGATATAGGATATGTTCATACACCAGATTATAATATCACTATTATTTCTTTTAGATCCTCTTGTTTCATACACCTGCTATTTTTAGTGTACGATTGTTTGTTCAATTATGTTCAAAGAAAGAAAGATAACGCAGTGGTCTGTTCATCGCATGCTTCAAAGAAGAGAAGTTTATTGTTATTTTCAATATTCCTTTCATACTATGTGAATAATGATTAATATTATAGACAAATAGGTTAATATATGGCAAGATACATTAGTATATTTCTTAAAATGCAATGAATCAATTCTAAGATAAAATATTCTTATCTAAACTTAATGAAAAATGCTATATTTGATTAGAACAATTTTTTACTGTGTTGTTGCAGTTTTTCTGAAGACCTGTTTGTTACCAATTTAAATTCGAAATATTTAAATTTGAAATATTTAAATTTGAATATAATTAAGAATGAAATTCGAACTGATATTTGCAGTTTTAAGTAGTATCAGATACACATTTCAGACATACCAGAACGAATAGATCGATCTTTATCTTACTTTTGTTAAAGACTTTGGACAATCAATTTGACACGCTCAGACATCGGTTATATTACTCCAAAAATCAAAAACCTAATCTAACAACTAAAATCTCGTTTATAATGTCTTTTAGAAACAAATATAATAGAACCGTGCGACACAATCTACGCTCTACTACCGTAAAATTCTGACGATCAATTATACAGGTTGAACTCACGATTCAATCGGAAAGTGGGTCATTCTTCGTGCAAAAATAAATATAAAATTTCAATTCCTAAACCGGTGTGCGGGTATTCTACAGATACTCATTTTCTCGAAAAGGACCACTCGTGCGACAAAAATTTATACTGCATGTTTAATTCATTTTTGCACAGGGAATCAACCCTTTTCCAGTCGTGCGATATCTATGCTACTATGCTATTCTCGCGTGAACCGAACAGCTCGTTCGAATGAAAATTTTACAAACCTGCGTTAGGTCGGTTTTGCAAAATTACGAGCAAGTACGTGCACTTTTAGAGACTTTACCAGTGCGTCTTGCTCGATGCTTTGAACTGTACTGCACTCCCGTGGACGGTCTTGAATTACCGAGGCAAGAGATTCGACGATCCCCACCACAGACGGGGCTCCCTCGATGTCACGGCGTACCTCTAATCATTCCACTTACGAGGGGAGCACCAGGAGTGGAAACACACGTTTTCAGTGACTCATAGCTTGAACTGTCTCGATGTATACTTTGACAGACACCCCTAATCCAAGGGTACGGTCTGCGTAGGCCAGTCGTCGGTTCGATCCAGATATCGAGCGTCATCGTTGACGCGCCGATTCAATATAATTCATGCATCATTGAACAAATTCGAGCTTTCTTGATTGATTCCACCGGAGAAATCAATTTTACCGCCACCGATAGAACCTCTGCAGATATCGGCTGAAGTATTTTGCTTCAGATAGCAGCCGTATTGTTCTCCAGGCACACCTGTGTTGGGTCGTTACAGTATTTTCGGTCACCGAGTGTTCCTCGAAATCGTTGTTTTGTTCACTTCTGTATTCCACGAGCACGTCTTGATTTCAACGTACTCGTTCATCTTTCGAGCGTCGATGAGTCCTGGAAAATGATTGCAAAACATTCTCTATGAGGCGAAGCGATCGGTATCTGTTTGATTTGGAGCAGAATGACGCGATGGAGCGGGATGATGTGTATACGCGTTTGATAAATTCCTTCGATTTATTGTTTCAGTACTGGTACAATCATCAGATGTGTATTTAACCCTTCGAGAACGATGAACCCATATGGAAATTGAAAAAATCGTTTTTGTATTCTGTGAGCCTATGTATTCGGGCGAATTATTGGGCGATAATTACTTCGCTACATACCTTCCAGTGTCCAAACGCTCAAGCAGCTTAACAATCAACATTCTACATGTTAATGTAACGAAACATTCAGTTTACCAAGTATTCTACCGTGGAAAATTCCAGCGCATGGTGCACGCTTTTTCATGAAAATTTCAGGGCACAAAGGGTGGACTCTATAATTCCCACTATACCAACAATAATCAAGATTCTATTCATTCTAATAAATGTAATAATAACCCGCCGTAGGGAAACTGGGTCGTTTACGTCTAAGACTAATTTGTTCACTATTCTAGACTCGCAATAAATCTGAAAAAATTCTGTGATACTTATCAAAGTCTCTACCACATTACACAATCGTTCGTTTCGTCAAACGTTTAAACCTTTGTTCGATAAAAATCAAAATTTGGACAAACCTCTGGGAAAAATGGAAATTTCGCTTGCACCGTCAACGACCCAGATCGCCTACAGTGGGATAAAATACTTTCCTGAATTTAGTGAAAAAAAAAACACATTCAATTAAGACAATTTTTTATTATAATGTTACAGTTCTTCTGAAGTGCTGTACAGTACCGTTTAACACTGAAACATCCTCACTTGTCGAGGGGTTAATGCGTATCCTCGACACGGGGGCGTTTCTTGAAGATCGTGTGCTCTTCGTGAGCACTGGGTCTGATCCTCGCCGCCCCCAGAATCGCGCGGGTCCGTTCCGAAATCGTTTTGGCCGGCGAAGAGTCCGGCGGCGAGGAAGAGGAATCATCTCTCGCGGTGCTCTTATTTTTAGAGCGAACGTATTTCATTGACGACAAGGGCCTTATCTTTCTCCTGCGACGTTTATCGGGCTTCTTTGTTTCTTCGGACGTTCGCGACTCCCAATTCGAGGGGGATGTGCTGGAGTCCCGCCTCTCCGTTTCTGAACTGAATCCGAAATGATAACGTCCGTTCATTAATCATTGGCACCGCCGTAACACGCCTCGAACGTCAACGCGAGCAATTATCTTATCCGTGGACCAACGCGACGATGTATTGACGAGTGGACGACGTTTATCGTGCTCGTTAAATTGAAAAGTTCGATGTCAATTGGAATTGCTCGGATGATTTATGCACGAGGACTGTTTTCACGCGGAATAATGGATTCATTGTGATATTCGACTTACCTCGTGCCGTTCAGCGATAGGCCGGCGGATTCGTCGGCGAAGGTCGTCGGAAGATGATATAAACGACACGATCCGCATAAAAGTTTGCGTATGATCTATAAAGATAGACGAGATTGTATACGAGTCGTTCTCGAACGTTTTTGTTGAACATAAAACGGCATAAAGAGACGTAACAGCGGTTGGAAATAGTATCGCGGGCGCAAACAATTGTAAGAGAAAGAAAAGGGACACGCCGGAAGTTCCTGCATTTTTGTAATTATGTACGCAATTATGTAATAGGTTTAATGACCGTCATACCGTACCTTTGTAATTAAAAAAGCTAAGAAAACTTGAATAATCACCAGCATGCTGGTCATAACATAGGCTACAATAACGATCCTGAGGAGAACAGGACTGACCACTCCGGCACAGCCGTTCGTGTTTATCGTTTTGACATCGTTGTCTAGAATTTCTGTGTGCTCGCACGGTGTCATCGCGCGTAAATTGCAACAACTGAAGGGCACGCCTCGGTCCCTGTACTCTTCGTCCGAAATTTTGTTTTGAGCCGCCATTTCTTCCCGAGAAGCGTAATCGACCCCCTGATGAAGGAACGGACTCGTTACAATTTCACATGACGCGATTGTTTTCGTTTACGAGCCATTCCACGCTGAGTGATCACACAGGCACCTGACTCTGGACTCGATGAAATTTTGTGTCCTCGAAATTGCTTAAATTTTTTTAACCATGGAAGTTCAGGGTGAGATTATTTTTTTAAAATCATAAGTTGGAAATCATTGCAGCCATCCACTTGCAGAAACATAGTTTAACTTCTAAAGGAGTTGAGTTTCATTAAAAAAATATGAAGTATCTGGAACGAATTTTTTAATTCATGTGAACAATCTTTTTCGTTATCACACATGCGCAGAAATGATCAAAACGTAAGCAGTATTTCAGTTCAAATTTTTTCTGTAAGTACCTTGTACTCTTCTGTAACTGCTGTAAAAAATTCATGATCGTGTACCAAGGACATTTCAAGCTATAAAATTTTTACTATACTTGGAAAAATACGGAGCGGCGCAATTGTGACAGCTCATAACTCAAGCTTCATCGCCATCAGAATAAAAGTAACAGAGCAAAAAATTGCACGGCCTAGTATGGTTTACTGTTCTACGTACTCAAATTCGATCAATGAAAGTTCATCGTTTTGTTATACTTGTCGAAAGACTGCTCCCAAAGTTTCATAGAAGTCCATGGCGTGTGCATGGGCAGTGATCACTGGACTGCAGATGTTGATACGTTCTTACAGTTCAATATTTTTTATGTTATTGCAATTATAGAAATGAAACTTTGATAAAGCTATATTTTATTCTGTGAACGTTTAAAAAACGTACTTTGTAGTTTTGTACGGTTTTAACACTTTGACTGTCATACCACCTATATATGAGTGACACTCACGGTTAGATCGAATCATTTCTGGTATTCATAAATATGATTACCAAGGTTCAATAGTACCATTAAATAAATTGTGAATATTCCTAGTACAATCGATTAAAAATATTTTTGCTTGAGATTATATTCCCTTTGTATAGAAATTTAGAAATTTTCCCATTTTCAACCAGTTCAGCGAGTGTTACACGCGTGTCTTCAGATATTTGGATTGCAGAAAAATCCGCAGTCCAGTGATCGCTTGCAATTAGCGTGGAATCGCTCTTATACGTTTAGATTGTGTTTCGAGTTACCCTTGTTGAATCGAGGATTCACCTGCCAGTCAAAGAGGAACCAATCTGCGTAGGAGGAATGGCCGCAGCATTGAAACGTGAACTGTATCTCGTCGATCGCGTACTTGTAAGACTCTGTACTCACGTACAACTGCATGGAGGCGTTGAAAATGTCGATCAACGTCTCCTGTCTGACGTTTATGTGGTACCCTATGGAAACTATGGTCGCTGCGTTCATCACGGCGCAGATCGCTATTACTATCAATAAGCACCTCAACGCCCGTTTCGTTTCCGCACAGCTGCGTGGCACCCTTCGTCTACGGAAAACATTGTTCACGGTTCATTCGAATTTTTCAACACATCTGCACTGGAAAATGCCACACGCGATAGGGTTTATTAACACGTTGTCGATCGAACAATTTACACTGTACTATAATAGAAGCGTGAAGTATCGATCGTTCAAGGTCACTTCTTCTATCGTACGTAACAGTAGACTCGATCATCAATTTTTTTAACATCGTTTGAGTTTGAGCTTCTGTCAATTTTGTAACATGGCGATTGATAATGTGGTACAGTAGAAACTCGATTATCTGAACTGTAGTTAGTAATAGGATGACTCAGCTTGTAACTATGTTTCATATAAAATTAAGTACGCAGTGTCATTAGCAATTACTTTAGCTTGTAATTGATACGGGATAATCAGTTTTTCGATGACCGGTGTTGGGATAATCGAGATTCTACTGTACTTGCAAAATTGAACTAACGGTTTGAGTTTTTGAAACTGTGAACGAGTTTATTAAACTTTTATGTTATGTTCATGATTATGGTTGTTATATGTCGCGTTCCATTTAAAAATCCATGGTGAATTGGAACTCTAAGTATCTACTGTACCGGGTAAATAATATATTGAAAAGGTAATTTTCAGTTGAACACAATTTAACTCCGGACACGCTATGGCGTATAACAACCATAACTGGGACGTAGCTTTCATACAACTTCAAGTAACCATTTTGACAAAAAGAAACATAATGTTTATCCGACATATCTGTACATGGATTCGGCAGGTATACACAAAAGGATATAAATAAATAAAAACAGTTATATCACGGTTGTAACGATAAAGTCTCTCAAAATGTTGTATGAATCAACAAGTACAGTAGCGCCGCGTTAGCTGACCAGGATTTTACCTTGTTAGGTGACCATCGCTATCCGTACCATTTAATAAAACATAAAAAAACGTATTTCACTTGCATTTAATGAAGAAATTCCTAGAACTCTACCTCCCTTCACAGCTGGCCTGATATGGTCCCGAGCCATGGTCAGCTAAAGCGGCACTACTATATTTTGCTCAATGAAATTTGATCAATGGTAAGTTTCAGGACAATCAACATGCTGATAAACTTAAATAGGAAACACTGAAAAAGAATACTCACGCGCGTATACTTCGAACCGTTATCAGAGCGGTCGGTAAACCGAAGCTGACGTTTATCACGGTGAATATGACGGGTCGCAAGCCACCGGCGAATCGAATGATTTGCCATTCGGCGAATATCTCCAGGATCATCATGAAGAATCGTTTCGCCTCGAAAATGGCCAACGTGACCGCGACACCATAACCGAATCTCACCTCCCATCCGCAATTGCAATGAACCGTTGCATTTTTCTTAAACACCAGGTTGCTCCTCGGGCTGCTCTCGTTACTCGACATTCAATCTTCCTCTAAATCGCCGTTTTTCCTGAAAACGTTTCCCGGAATCACCAATGCATGCCTGAATCAGCTTCCATGAGTTAACTCGTTGCCGTGGGTGGTCGTTAGACGAATTAACCCCCTGTCGTATGATGTTTTTAACAGCTGCCTGCGCTTAAGTTTATTATTCAACCGTTCTAACAACAAGTGAGAAATACAGGAAGAATGTTTATCATCATGTACAATTTGCTTTGGATAATCCTCTGAAAGTCAATATTTGAGTGAAACTCATATTTATAACATATGGACCGTAATCTGCACCACGAGTGTGACTCGTGATTACAAGGCAAGTGGTTCAATTAGATTTAACTGATTAATTCTGAAATTTTATATAATTCTAGGATTATACGTAAACGTTTGTACAGCAGTAACTATGTCAAGTGACAAATATACTGTTGAATAATTAGAAGTTAAATACACTTAATGAGTTTTTCCTTTTCAATGATTCTTGTATTTTCCACTGTGACAGCCGGCGTGTTAAATTGCATCCTTTCAAATCGTTTACTTTTCAAGTTAGCCAACAGAGACACGCAATGTTGTTTCACCGTCATGCACGTTCCCTGAGAACAATTCGAACCGGAAGCTAGAGTCAACTTAAAAAAACATGTTTGCCCGAGTGCAATTAGTCGTTCCGCGACCGTCCATTGAAATATTCGAGACTATTCGAGAAGAAGCAGGCCGGTGAAAAATTCAGGGAGCTGGAGTGCAATGTTTGAGCGTTAATTAAGTCGTAAAAGCATTTTCGTCACGAACTACATCTGTTTCATCGTCACGCTATTTATCGCGATGTCACAGAGCCGCAGATAGAATATGCTCAAGGTCAATCGCCTCTGTACGCAGAGTTCTTCTGTTTGAGTACCCTCACTCGAACCGTTTCAGATACTCTGACCCTAAGATCTGATTAATGACAATCTTTTCATTAAACATTCGTGTTTGTCCTGCAAAGAGTCTGCCCTGGAGTATAACGTGATGAAGAAACCTAAGTTTCACGGTTAGCGTATCGAGAATACGTCGATGAGGATTCAAGGTCAAGGCCAATCGCCTCCGTACGCAAAATTCTTCTCTCTGTGTACGCTTGCTCAGTCAGTTTCAGATACCCTGACCCTAAGATTTGATTGACGACAATCTTTTTATTAAACATTCGTGTTTGTCCTGCAAAGAGTCTGCCCTGGGGTATAACGCGATGAAGAAACCTAAGTTTCACGGTTAGTGTATCGAGAACACGTCGAGGACGATTCAAGGATAGCTTCGCGATCTTTATCAAACTGTTTTCGTTGACTTCGCAACGACTGGACACTCACCAGACGCCATGATGCGAGAGATGAAGCAGCCTCCTCCAAAAATTACACAATTTTCGAGGGCAGAGAGGCTTCACGTTTTTTTAGGTTTCTCCTGAAAGCCGACGAGAACGGTTACGCGATCGATGGGTCATTGTCTTTGTTCCGAGACTCATTTCACGATGCACGAAGATCATGTCGATTTTCTCATTAATTAACAGTTTATTAATAGACGTATTTACAGCAAGTAGTCGGTATAAAAATATTTAGTTCAGTGGCCGTCTTAGAAACTAATTTTTGCACGTTTATTCACTGGTCTTTGCAGGTACTTAAATATTAAACTCTAGCGTATTCTATTTAACCTTATTTTCTAGATTGAGCTTCTTCATTGCGTTAGAACACTAAGTTAAAAAGTATCGTTAGCTTCTTGCTTTCTCATGAAGTTTACAAGTAACATCAAGCGAATTGCGCTTTTATCATACAACGTTCGTGTTTAACACGTTGACTGCTACGGAGGCGCCACAATTTTAATTTAATTTAAGAACAACTTTCCTAGTTCTTATACAATTTTGAGCAAGAATAATATTGTAACAATATCTCCACGATTATTCTTAACACGTTGAGTGCCTTATGGTGGTCACCGGTGACTTTTAAAAATTCTAACGAACATTAACATTGCAGCAATAACACAAAATACACGTAACACGATCGAATAGTTAAACATGTTTTTTTCCATGAATTATGTTAAAAACTGCGACTTATAATGTGTCTTGATAACGTAGCACTCAACGTGTTAAAAATAAAATATAATATGCCTGACTAAGCATGGCAGATTTCACTTGAGCGTTCAACGTGTTAACACCACGTATTAACACAAGCATCGTTCAATTACGTATTTCTGGCTGAAAGAAATACTGAAACATCTTTTCCGCTTATACAAAACGGCGGATACGCCGTTTAGGTTCAAACGATGCGATACTTGAATATCTTAACGTAAGAGTTTTTTATACCATAGTTCCAAAATGCCAGGAACGGTAAATTTTCCATTAGATACATCGTAAATCGCATTTGAGCGTTGAAGTATACCCTGAAGAATGATGACCACCAATACGTGGACGGAAGCAAGTACTTATGAACGAACAATTGGAGATTCAATACAAATCTGTCGTACAGCGTCAGGTTCGACGTATCTGAAAATATGTTTTCTTTAACATTTCATTCGATTTGAATTTTTGATTTACTGCCGCATGTTTACCCATTTTTAACGAATGATTATTGTTGGTAGCGGATGAAGACGCCAGTATAAATGTAAATGCTATGAATGCATCCGCTTTCATGTAAGGACTCATTGGCCAGAGCGCATTGATTAAAGTTCGACTCATCTCGCTGAAATCTTGGTCCTCTTTGGCAAGCGATGGCAGGAAAACCTCGTCCAGAACTCGTCTGCAAAGAGCTCGCGACTCTTCGACGCTTCCGGTGCAAAGGTTATACCTGTGGAAAGTACGAATAATTATTGCGCGTGTCAAAATTCGAATTTTTGTGAGCACAGTACAATCTGTTCGAATGTAAAAATACAAACAGAGATTTGCAAAAATATAGAATTCGATTCATCGTCTTATGTGGTAACATTAATTATTTCTTACTAGTTACTGATCGTCATTTTTAATATTTTCACATGTTTTTAACGTTCATAAAGATGTGTAATGTATCGTATTATGTTCGTCTCTTAATAATTGAGTTTGCGCCAGCAGTCTGTCTTTCTGCAATTCATTCAATTAAAATAAAAAATTCAATTGTGCGTAGGAAACAAAATTTACAGAATATGGACAACATTTATATAATCTACACGTGTGGCTGAGCGAATACACAGTGTAAGTGTAGGGGCGCACACGCACACACAGCGAACAACCAATTTTCAATCGCTTATATCTCGAAAACGAAACCGCAGATTGGAAAATGGTAAAGGACTTTTCAATTTGTTTTGCCATCGAGAGTCTACAGTTTTCGAACTGTACAACCTTCGTGGTTGTAAACCTATACGATTTATAATTTACGAGATATTTAACCCTTTGACTGTGCGCTATTTGGAAACGAGACGACGTAATGTGCCATTGCACAAAACGCCTATGGGCGTCGACAGTACACGGTGAGCGACTGATAGCAGTCAAAGAGTTAATATTAAATTTTTTTACTAGGTCTTCATACGCTTGCAAGGATAGATTTTTGTAGAGGTGATCCTTCGAATACAAACTTGTCTTCCATTCCGAGCATGCTGCCCACAACTCGCCAGAAATGGATCAGTCCCTCGAACTCCTCGGGTGTGTTACTCATCCCGAGGGATTCGCTGTTGAGAACGGTGAAACCCATGAACCCGAACTGAGCCAACGCCATGTCCAGTTGCGAGACTTTGTTCAGACCAGCTTCGAAGCTTCTCTGAAACGCCACGCAGTGCTTTTTCCGCACGATCTTCAGGGACTCGAGAAACCTGCGAAAACACAGCTTATATGGTAGCCGTTGTTATGAACGAACGGAGGATCCCCGATTGATTTATCATGCAACGTGCGTTTAACTCGCGTATTTTTTCACACTTCGGACGAAGGAATTTTTTGTTTTTTTTTCACAGTCGAGGATTTTTTTCTTTAGATCAGAGTCTTTTATTAGGAATGCTCAATGTTGCGCCACCCTCCAGACGTTGTCGAGACCTTTCGGCGACGTGCATGGAAATCCGCGTATTTTAGATACATGTTTAAATAAATGATCAAACATGTTAACCGTAGAAGCCTCTAAATGTACCTAGCACAGTTTGGAGCACTGATGAACAACTCTGCCTTTTCCACCTGTATGTTCATTTATTTTATTCAAATAGATCTGGTTATATTATTTGTTATCTTATCTATCCACTCTGTAAAGTAACAATTTGTAAAGTAATAAATTGGGTTTTGGTTGCGGCCACATTATTGCTCATCATTGATTTAGAGAGTTACTGGATTGGTAGAAAGAAATATAACTGATGTTGACGATTCTCATTTAGGAAAAATCAATATTATTTGAAACTGATATTTCAGGCAAATTCCAGAATGTGTAGCTTCCGAATTTGTATTACAATTAGATTTCACGCTTTTCCGAGAGCAAGCTGATGAATTTTTTCGGAATTTAAAAATTTCGGTCTTTCAATAATATAAACTATCTCTCTCCTAGTAGTCGATATTCAAGTATTGCTTCAAAATTCCTTTATTGTACACTAAATACTAAATTGTACAAAAAATCTAATATTGTAGTTGCAACTTGAATATTGCAAATTGACTATTAATTTATATTCGAAGAATATTATTCTCCTTTACCCCGATACCGCTTGAATACCCAAGAATTTGCCATAAGTACACTAGAACCTCGATTATCCGAGCACTGAAAAGATAAAATTCTCAATAAATCCCACTGTGTGTAAAAATTACTAATCTTCAGCGAAACATAGTTACAATATGATCCTCCTGTTACTAATTACAGTTCGGATGATCTAGGTCCTACCGTACCACTATGTCTCAAATAACGTGAATCCTCCAATAAGCAATATTCGATAACTTTCTTAGATTCTCAATAGACGTAGCGACGAATCAAAATAGAAATCTATTTACAGGAAATGCTATTCTTAACGTGTTTCAGGTTTCCGTGCCGCACGACAGTTTAAGTATAACTCTCGCAAAAAAGAGTGATTAAAATTACATTATGTATTAACCCACTGCTGCAAATGTCGGCTGTAGCAATCGTCTTGTAGCAGCAAAGGAACATTTAACCCTTAACTACTATAAAAAGTCTGAGAGATCTCTCCAAAATTTCATTCATCCCAATTTCCCTTTTTTGCATGATTTATCATCTTCTCGCGCCATGTACCATTCAATTAGAATCTAATGTCCAATCAGGCTTGGGTCTATTTATTATTAATGTACAAAGCAAGAACAATTGGATTTGATCTTTATTCGACACTTGTACGTACGTAATAACGCAATGAACATTAGCGGTCTGTGAGACCTTCTATAGCAGTTGCGTAGGTTTCAGCGACTATAGTAGTTAAGGATTAAAAAAAGTGTGTTTCTGAGGCCGATCTAGAAAAAAAAAAGTGTGCGTCTATGGGCTAACACACGCAGGTGCATTAACACTTACTCTTTCTCAATCCCAGCCTTTTTCCCGTACCAAACCCAAGTGTGCATGATCGTGGAGACGTATCTTCTAAATGCGGCGCAAGGTGTTCCGCTCTGTTTCGTGAACGCTAAAACATTCTTAATCGATGGAACGGCGAACAGTGCTAACAATCCGCACAGTTTCGCGACCATCATGCTGAAAGCATTGTTGTAAAACATCCGTTGACCGAGACGAAACTTTTCCTCGTCGAAGAAAGCCGGCAGCTCCGGCTGCAGCCACCCGAACTCCATGAACGTTTTCGCTCCATCGTTCAGGAGGCCCTGCAATCTCTTCTCCACGACATCTGAAAGAAGAATTTATGCAAAGGGTTGTTGAATCGTAGGTACTACCTACTATATTCATAGTAGGTTCTACTACGTAGAAACTACAGCGACTGACATAATTGATCATATCGTACGTGTATTTCAAAAGTGGCGCAACTCAAAAATGTGGTTCTTGAGTTACGACCATGAACCAGTTGGGTAAACACACCTCTATTCATCGTAAAAATTTATAATAATATTAAATTTTTATTTTCCTGTGTGAATTAGAAGAATAACAAAATCGATTATTGAAGTTACAATGGGAATTATAGGAATATATGTACGCATATATATTTGGCAGAAAGCTTATGTAAAATTATCCAGAAACTCGATCCTCTCAAGCACTATACAAGAGCCAGACAATAATCGTATTTGCATAAAGAATTCTAGCAGTCTCTCGAATTTATACCCACAATTCAGTTACACCCTGTACATAAAACATGAAGCAATTTTTCATTAGAACAACGAAAATCCCAAGACTTTCCATGGTACTGCGCCTTATTACTCAAGAATATTCCACGTTCGAGCAATTATGCAAATCGAGGGTGGAAGAATTTTAAAACAGTATTTGCAGTGCGCGGAATACTCGCGTTTCTTTCATCGGAGGCTCAAAATCAAGTTGTCGGACACTCGCAATATTGTTCTACAGAAGTTTGTTGTCGTTCGACGAATTTGTAAAACATGCCGATACGGGTATCACGTACGGTCTGTGGGTGATCTTGCGATTCGATAGGACGGAATTCATTTGGTATTCAGAGCCATCGAAAGTGGATACATCTGTGCAGTGGACGCGACGGGAATAAGAATACCGACAGATGTCCATAATCGAACGTGATCGAACACCGTGCACAATCACTGGTGTCAGAAGTGACTGTGACTTGGTGAAAAATAGATTAAACGATCAATCTCACGTGACTATTGTTCAGGAGGAGCTATTAAAAGAAATTACGGAGCGTACAAGGTCTTCTTCTTCTGTACTTGTGATTCACAGGATCGATTAATTTGTTCGTGCGATCGACTAGTTTGTTGCAGAGGAAAAAGCACTCCTTGCTGCGTGCTTCTGAAATTATTTCAAGGATTAGAAATGATAGATATATAAGATACGTGCGAGAAAAAATACTTAAAAGTGTTAGAGAACATTACTAACAAAAGTATAAAGTTACTTTTTTTTTAAAACGTGTCGTGCCACAGTGAAAAGTTTCGTATCTAGCCAGGCACCTTAAAATGGGTTTTTATAAATATGCTTTGTGAATGTAAATATACATATTCATTGCATACTATTATTGCTGCAAATTGAGTGAGAGTTAGTAGTTATTGAATTAAATCGAAATTTGGTGCACCTACTATAAAATTTCTAAATATTAAATGTTACATTTTAAAAGAAACACAAATGAGTGCAACATTTGGCAGAACATGTTCGAAAACTATTTTTCAAAGCAAAACGGTACGAATACTTAAATTTAATTATGGAACAAGAAAATCCTATAGAATTTCATATTTTATAATTCTTAAAATTAATAAATTATTTTATTTTAATTTAACAATAGACTACAAGCGAGATAGCATAATAGAGAATCACTATATCCGCGCTGTTTTATAGCTACAGAACTCTCAAATCGAATATTTAAATTTCTATGTTCTTTACGTAATAAAATAAAGTAGTTGTATCGGTTTTATAACTATGAATATTTCTCTATTGTCTTTCAATATTTTAAAACTCGACAATTTTAGAGTCGCTCTATGCTTATGACATTTTTTACTGCGTTTTAATGCTCGTTCGACGAGCACTCCGGTATATGCGTCTCGAATCAAAAAATCTATATCCAAAAAAAAAATGTCAAACTATTTATTTTCAACACACGCGTAGTAGAAAGTTAAATCATCGGGGTTATGTCACCGATGGTATTGCGTAAAAATTTAACATCCGACGTGGCTTTCACCTGGCTACGATTCCGGCCCGTTCTTTCGTCAATCTCCTCCGCATTCAACGTTTAACAATAATGATAAATCAGCCCTTCAAAGACCAACCGATGGACTCCAATTTTTATACCTCCGAACACACGATGCTCATTAACATTATCAATATTTTATTTTCCATTTCGTGGAGTTGAGCAGCCAGGCTTCTGACAAGCATAAAATACAATCATAGTCAGTGCATGGCGGTTCGATTGTCGTTCCAAGAGTGCACACGCGTTGCATTTGAAGCTAGATCGGCGAGGAAAGTAAGCCGAGGTCACACGGAGTTTCTATTCGCACTTTCATTCGATGTTGCATGTTTAGAACCCGTGTGCAACTCGTTGAGAAACTCGAGATGCTAAGCGACGATGCAAACGGATCGCCTCTGTCGAAGACACAGATACTAGCCAGTGAATCCTGATTGAAACAAAAATTTTGATTAACCCTCATCCGTCTGTCACTTCTCAACTCAATTTGGGAAAAGAATGGTAACAAATCAATAGAATGAAAATATAAATACAGTGGAACCTCGATTATCCCAACGCGGCTCATCCGAAAATTCTTCTTCTATGTTAATTATAAGCTGGAATTATCATTAGTGACGTTGTGTACTTTATTTTGTACCACCGTGAATTTTTATATTCTAAACCAAAAGTGTCATTTTTGTGAGAAATATAGGTACAATGTGAGGCATCCTGTTACTGATTACAGTTCAGATAATCGAGGTTCTACTGCAATTAAATTTGCAAATTCTATTATTGAACATAAGAAAATTAAATTTCTGTAGCCTCGGGCGTAAAATTATTCAGATCGTTCAGAAATATTAACGCGATGCCCAAGGTATACTGTTTTTTTTTTACATTCATGGCAGTTTTGCGAGAAAAATTTACAGAAGAGGCGGACAGGGGTTAAACCCATAAAAAATTCGGGCGTGCATGCTCTGTTTGGTAACACTTTAATAGAGGTAAAGCGTGGAATTTCTAGATGTTGCGAAACCATTTCATGAAACTCCTCGAAAGCCTTGAAAGAGGCACTGATGCTTGACGGGAGGTTTTATCTTCTTTGTCGCGTGCCCGCGCGTTCCAGGAAAAAGTCGACGAAATAGGCGAAAAATGATAATCGAATCGGTTGGATCTGATGTGCAAAAACTCTGGTACAGTTATATCCGTGGAATGATTTGTTTGAAATGAAAGCAGAGATCCGGGTTCGTTGTATCTTCGGTCACTATCGTCTTGGAACAGTGTCAACGGAGGATACAAAATTCTCAGTGAAATTCAAGCGAGAGAAATCGCAATAGTCATCGTCGAATCTGTGAGATCAATTTTTTCCAGCAGACCTAGAAATTGAAGAGTTTCTATTTAGGCGTCGAGAAACTTGTTGCGACGAACTGCAATGTGGAATACAGATGCAAGTTTGAAATCCATAGATTCAAGAGCCTCATTACAGAAAACATCCACGGTGTATGCACGATGCAAGGAAAGATCCAAAAGTCTGTATAATCTTCTCTTGTCGACTGCTGTATATTAAAATTAAAAATAGAAAAATTAAACGAATTTTTAAACTGCTCTCTTAATAATGTAAGTACAGCGTATCCCAAAAGTCACTGCATATTTCTATAAAACGAAGTGAATTTTAATAAAATAATTTAATGGTATGACACTGGCCGATTTTTATACAAAACATACATTTAAAAAAAAGACAACCAAGAGTGTGTAAAATCGCTTCGCCACTGAACAACATGTGGTCCATTACGATTTGTCATTGTCGATTCGATCCACAAATTCTGCACGCGTTGCTGTTCGAATTGGTCAACCTTCGTCATGCAAATCATGCAGTGAAGAACACTGAATGTTATAAGTCGACTGCGAATGTTTGTACAATTTTATAAATAATATTTCATAAAATAGGTAAAATACAAAATACAGTTTATAAAAAGTGAGAAGCCAAATGCACTTTTCATAAAGTTGTCCTGTCGACGCCCATAGGGGTGCGGTGCATCGGCTGTCTATGCAGTGCTGCAGTTCGATCGCACTCAACTTTCGCCTAATTTTCAAGCAGCCCTGAATCTAAGGCTCAACTGATATTTTTGGTTCCTTCTTAAATATTCTCCTTCTGATTCGGTGCTTTCACGTGCGTCCTTTCTCACCATTTCTTTAAAATATTCACAAATGAACGAATCGCATAATCTATAAGACTATGAAATCAACCTAAGAAACTTTCTCCAATTTCACTAAATTTTAATCTTTTAACACGGAATTGTATAACAAAAATTCGTTTTAGTATATTCACTATGAAATTATTAAAAAATAGATACAAATTGTACACATAATTTCAACTATTACAAACGCATATGTTTTATATAAAAGTGAAGCAGTAATCGTGCCTTTGTCATTTTTTAAAAATTCACCCCCTTTCAGAGAAACACAGTAACTTTTAATACACTCCATACTTAATTCACACACGAAGATCCTCGTCAGAAAGATCCGCGACGTTCGTACGATACGAACACGAATCTCTTGAATCATCCCCGAAAAAGCTCATCGCGAAAGGGGTGCACAGCTTACGAGAATCACGCGAAACGATCTCCGAAATGTGCAAAGTCTGCGGCACGTGCAGCCAGGAAGCGCGCGGGACCAGTTTTTTTGCGCTCGGACCGGCCAAATATTTTGGTCGGTCGAGGAAAAATCATAACACGAGCGTCGCGCTTCTTCCTGAAGGGACACTGACCTGACAAATCCGCATCTTCCTGGAAACTATCGTCGATTTGCCTCATCTTCGCGGAGAAACGTCACCGTGATCTGAAACGAAGAATAAGCCACACTGTGAGCCGACGATGCGTTTCTATGAACGTCGCTGAGGGATCCTCCGGACAGCCGTCACGTTATATACACGGGCGGAACGTTCGAAGAAAATTACCGATCATTAGACGTGCGTGATCTCCACTACGAGCAGAGCTCGTTCTACCGTCCACGTTGTCTCCTGTCGTACTAGTTCCGTTTAGTACAAGGGAACGAAAGAAACGGCTTTCCATCGTGCATCTTTGGAGAAAGGTAGCCAACCACGGGTCTCCTACCTTTCGCTCGC
Organism: Macropis europaea; assembly: GCA_916610135.2. Taxonomy (NCBI): domain Eukaryota; kingdom Metazoa; phylum Arthropoda; class Insecta; order Hymenoptera; family Melittidae; genus Macropis; species Macropis europaea. The sequence goes on from OU744348.1 coordinate 6,048,855, forward strand.
TCCTTCCTTCGATCGACGTGCAACGTTCTACGATGCCTTTGGATCCAGTCGAAAAGGTTGCACGTAGGACACCTGGACGACCTTGACACGGCAACTAGAACTAAACATCTGTCACTCTTCTGAAATCGCACTTCAACGTCTCAATGATTGGGAAAATTGTAGACATTTGACATTTTACGTCAACCAGTTGCGTGTCCTGCGTTTCGTAATCGCCTGGAAGAGTTTGTCTTTGTCATTATTATGCTTTTTGTAGGCCTTGATTAGATGATGTGTCGAGTATTTAGGACTAGGTTTTCTGCCGGACATTATTGACGCTTCGACTGCTGTATTATATTAGCTAAAAGGAGCGAACTTTCTAAATTTTTTGAAAAAATAATGTAACCTGAGGATATACACTTTCTAATCAATAATGTTAGTAATTTTTATAATTCTTTAGTGTTCCTGTTATATTTTATTAGATATGTTTATTAATATCATACGTGATCAAATAAATAATGATTGACACAACTGATATGGCAATCAAAGTATTAATGAAATATTTTAAAATTTTTTTTTATGAAGAGGTGTGTTTGCTTTCTGTTGTGTAGGATTTGTTGCTTATACAGAAAATGTTCTTTTTGGAAAAATATGGATTATTGAGACTTGAAGGATTTTCGTTATTTGATATTGTTTCTCAATTTTCAGTTTGGTGTGAGTTTGACTATATATGGTCATGTTACTCTTCAAAAAACGATCTATATTCTATGCATTAAAAGGTATGCATTGTCTGTTAAACATGCTGTGTGAATTAGTAACGTAATACAGGATGTGAACAGATGTTTGCAAATATACTTTATTCGACATCTGTTCACTGTGTGCCGCAGGACAATTTTTGGCGCCGCAATAAATCGAATTTTTTCGACGAATGTAAACTGCCTCGTAAATATTGAAATCTAGCTATTTTTTCGTGAAAAGCTTTTGCTAATACACTGGAACCTCGATCATCCGAACGTGGATCGTCCGAAAAATTATTTTATATCGGTTACAGTCTAAAATTATCGTCAATAACACTGTGTATTTAATTTTATACCATTGTGTATTGTACATTCTAAAATAAAATTAACACTTTTACGCGAAACATAGTTACAACGTGAGTCATCCTGTTGTTAATTGCAGCTCGGATAATCGAGGTCCTACTGCACTGTGCATTTTCTAACAAAAAAATATAAATTTGTTTAACAAATTCAAAATCCGAGTATCTAACATTCTGATCTAATTTTGCAAGGTTTGTAGACATTAGAAGGGAAAAATACTGCAGGGATTTCCTGTCGAAAATAATCAATTATCTTTTAGCATCTTTTTCGAGAGGTATAAATATTTTGCGTGACCCATTCAAGACAGTCATAGAAAACATGGGTCATTGTTAATAGTAACAAATTGACTTTTTATTAAAAAAATCAAACTTTGCCCGATGTTCATCGTGTTTACCGATAGAGCAGAAATTCTCCATTATTAACTAACTAAATTTCTTTGTAACATTATGAAAGGCATTAAAGTAATTTAAATCATTAGCCTTTTACTGAACTATAAATGATCTAGTAGGTCGGTGTCTATAACAGTACATAATAATAATAATGTTACTTTAAAATCTCCTTGGAAAGAGGCAGGAAAAAGCTCCCTGGACAGTGTTTACCCGGTACACAAGAATGTTTGGATGGTTGCAGTCACAAGGGGCTTCTGTAGCATCGGAGGCGTGGAATACAGTCACGGCACGAATGAGAATCGCCTAACTTCTGCACAAATTTGAACATTTTCTAAAAGAACTGCTCACTTGGAACACATGATTCCTTCAGAACTTTTTATTCTTTCAGTATATAGAATACATAGAACCAAAAAAATTTGATCTCGATTGTGAAGATCAAAGTAATTTCATGACAGAATTTTTGTTACAAATTTCTTTCAAAAGTAGAGATTTACCATGATTCTGTACATTCTCTCTGATGCCTTAAACTCACCGATATACGAGCCCTTCATTTTGAGAGTGGCGTAAGTCACGTTTTTGCTATATTCAGATGTTTAAGGTTTTGCATTTCGATGTTTTTAAAAATCTTGAAAAACCGATTTTAGTTCATACTCACCCTATGCACTTGTAACTTTCTGCATATCATCACGGGCTCAAATTTTAATCGCTGAATTCAAAATAAAACGTAACTAATTTCAGTCTAATGTAATAAAATTTGTTTATCTTCTTTCGCTTATCTTTGCGTGTAGGCTTACCTGTTTCTTGACCCCAGCCAGTGATCACACGACTGTATTAACCTGTTAGGGATGACGAGTTAGCTCGTTACCTGCAAATAGCTCCGCGATGATCAAACGAAGTTTTAATTACCCGTAGGGTATTTATTATCGAGTATCTTAATCCATAAATTAAAGAAGACTATTCTCTCGTCATTTAAAAAAGGTCACTGACAGGCAAGCGAGTCAACTTGTCCATGAACGGTCGGCGTTTCTATATAGGCAAACACGACCGAGTTGACTTAACCTATAAAACGATCGCGGAAGAATAAAGGGAATCGGGCGAGCTTTGGAAAAACCATGTATTATAGAATAATAATAGATTACATTGTTCGTGGTAATAATGACATAATAAACCAGAATATACCTGACAATAATAATAATAAGAATCTAAAATAACACGAATACTGAATACATATTATTAACAGTAATGAGAGGAGAGACTTTGGGGATGTTCGGCATATAAAGGAAGGGGCCAAGCCGCTCAGAACTCCGTTCGAAAATAAAAGAAAAGAAAAATGTGGGATGGGCGGGAGAAAAGATAGTAATCCGATAAAATCAATAAGATCGATAAATCAACGCTTGAGCGCTATTTAAAAAAAAAAAAAAGAATGAATCTAATTAAACAGCCCGACGCGAAACAATTTCAGTCACGTGCGGTTCCGCTCCTCTTTCAAAATTCTCTCTCTATTGTTCGGAAAAAAAGCTATGATCTTTTGTTTCGAATCGATAGAACAAGTGAGAAAAAAAATAGAGAAAAAAACGAAATACAATGAGGAATGACAGCGGTTGCGTTTAAGACTTACTGCTAAAGTAATTACGGTAAATTGCTAACGAGCAACTTACGGATTGTTTAAAAAAAAGCAACGCGTTCACGGCGCTGATTCATATAAAACGTAGCATTCTTTCTTTCCTTTTCCTTCCGTTTTCGAAAATAATGAAATAGAGAATTTGCTCGTGTTCTCTCCGATCAAGCGTGAAACACGTAACACAACGTTACGTGCTGCTTCGTGTAAAAAAAGGGGAAAAAAGCTCGTGCGGTATAATGTACACGTGTATCGTATCTTCTACGAAACGTAAAAAAAGAAACGTTTCGCCAGTCCGCGATACATTTTCTTTTTCCAACACGCCAACAGCTAGCGCATCTCCGTTTCTATACTATTTTTCGAGTAAAAGCCAAAGAAAAAGAGAAAACCGAAAGAACGAGGGAGAGAAAAACGAGAAAAAAAAAAGGTTCGAGTACATTTGAGTCTTTTTTCCACCCGAGAGCCAGCTCGATTTGGGAATTCATGATTTCCAGGACATCTGGAAACCGTTCTAATTGCACCCTGGTCTTGCGGATTGGTCCTTTCCCACCGGCGCCACGTATCGATAATTAACTAATCGCTCACGAGCTGAGATCTTAAACGTTATACTCTAACAAAGCACCTCGAATATACAGGGTTGACCATGTGACTGCAACCACTTCTGTGATTTCGTGAATACTGACTTTCCGTAACAATCTGTTTAACCCTTTGTCTGCGGGCTGCTTGCGAACGAGGCGAACGCCGCGTGCGGCCAAGCTGCGGCAGTACATAGCGAGCCATTGCACTGAACGCCCATGGGCGTCGGCAGTACACGGTGAGCGCCTACCGGCGTCGATAGCAGTAAAAGGGTTAAATGAATATTGCTCGAAAGGAGTCATACAACACATTATTCAAGTTTTTATATCATTTGTTAGTTTTCAAGATCTCAAGGCCAGATTCAGTCCCTTTAATGGAACATCCTGTATAAGGTGTTACAAAAGCATGTTCAGGATTTACAGAGTAGATAGTACTTAACAATAATGTCTAAGTTGTAAATGACTGTTTATTCCTTGAATCAGATTAATTTTTCCACTTATGCTTGTCAGACATTTTTTTTTATTAAGCTTAATGAACAGTATCTACTCTGAAAGTCATACAAATTTGTTTGAACACCCTGTATATTATTAACACTCATGCAGATGTACAAGGTATTGAAAGAAGATATTGGCAATCGAAGACACATGCTCCACTCATTAAATAGCCTCTTCAATGCTATTCTTGCTCATGGTACCATGTAATAGCAAGCAGATCATATGTTTTATATTGTAAACATCTTGGTTAATTATCCTCTCCATACCTAGTATGGCGTAATATTTTTTTATTATATACAGCATGTCCCATTTGAAGAACTCAAGGTGATCTTGAAATCTTGAACAACATAAATGATACAAAAAAATAAAATAAACAGTTCGTTCTACAGCTCCATACAAACTATACAGTCAAGATCAGCATTCGCGAAGGTATCAAAGTGATTGCAATCACATGCCTTATACTGTATACATTAAACGAAAATGCGGACAGTGTCTAGAAATTAAAAGAAGAAAAAGAAGAAGAAAATCGGGAGAACGACGGAAAGAACGGGTAATCGCCGTTAATTCGGGCACACTTCTATGGACACATCACTCTGACGTTGTATCGTTTGCTTATACATATTTCTTTCCTTTTTTTTTTGGTTTTCTTCGTCAAAACGTTTTCAATGATTTATCGGCTGTAAACGATCCGTGGGGTGTTCGTTAATCATGTTTAAAATATCAAAGCATGCAATTCGCGTCGCGAGAACGCGATACCGGTCATTACGTCTAATGAACGCTAAAGAAATCGGCGAGACGATGTCGTTTCGCGTGGCAGCGATGCTTCGTGATTCACTTGGAATGCAAAACGGCACGTCGAATTTCTAGAGGCCTCACGGTACGTGTAATTCGATTAATTGACGCGCCGAGGCGATTCGTGCGCATTACGAACGAAGCCAAGTTTATTAATTGACCGTACAATCTCTATTATTAATCATATGAACCATCGAACACAGTCAACTATTCCATTTTTTGTATATTATTCTTTTTTTTTCGGTATGCTTGTTTTCATGAACCATCGAAAGCTTGCTTGCGTCAGCCTGAACGAGAGGAAGCTGGTCAATCAATAAATTGTTTTGCGTAACGTCCCTCCGGGTACCAACGGTCCATACAATATTATTCGTGGAGGTTTGGCAGCTTTGTGTTCCTGTTTTGCAGCTAACGGACTACGGCGCAAGGTAGAATTCAACGACAGAACGCACGAGCGTACCAAGTGGACTAAACCTCTCTTCGTACGTAAACGAATACGTACAGCTCTACGCGCGAGATCTTACGCGAGTATGAAAAATAAAGGAGGCGAAAAAGTCCTCGTGAGGAAGCACTGACGCGCAGACAATTCTCGTGTACGATTCTTAACGGCTACGCTGAAATTCTAACTCGTTATGATCCACTCGACGGTACTGGACGCGTATCGTTGTCTGCCACCCGGTACATTCCAACGGTAATTCCTCTGATCGCTTTGCAGGAAGGTAAGTACGCGATGACCAGCCGTTCTCCATCGTGGAAACTATCCTCTGGAGGTAATCTACGGAAACGACTCGGTGCTCTGCATCAATTACATAAGTTACTCGGATCGAGGACGTGTTAATCGGTGTTTTCTTATCCCAGCGAATGATCCGTTCGAGACTGTACCATTCCGGACGTGTGCATCTAGTCAAATCCAATATCGAGAGAGTTGCAATACATTTTCCCGCAATCAGCTTGAAACGATTGCTGGTGGCTCGTTTGAACATCGTACAACTATACTGGGTGGTCAATATCAGTTCTGTTCGGTGGAAGGTTGTCGGCTTGTTGGAAGCAAAATTATTTTACAGACTTCGTTGAACGAATATGCGTGATTCATGTACTTTCTGTCGGGTTCTTTGAGCTCGCAACTGCTTATAACGACGATTATCACAATGAATACCCTTTGACTTATTTCTTGTCTGATGTTCGTCGATGTGCTGAACGATTCGATGAAGTTGATCGTACTTAGAAGCTTCTTTGCGTGTGAAAATCCAGAGAAAGAGTATGTATCATTGTTAGCGTTTACATGACTGAGTTCCGTGTGTAATTCGTCTCGTCGAAAGCTATGAGAAGGAAGACGAGTGGATTCGTCAAAAGAACGAAACGGCGGTTAGCAAAAGCACGTCCTGTCAGTTTAGTACGATTTTCTTTTACTTCGGATGTGGTGTGATTTCGAGTCCCCCTCTTAACGTCTGCTTCTTTCTGACTTTTTTATTGGTTAATGTTCTATTTATTTACATTGGATTCATTGTTCCTTAGCTGTGAGCTAGTACTTGGTACCAGCCATAAACTAGGCTATCACGAGAGCACTGGACTAACTTCGGTCGCCTCTTTGCAGTCTTGAATAGATAATTGAGCTAACTCGCTCACCAGTACCTCGTCCTGCGTAGTCGAGTCGGACTTTTTTAATATCTTGTACCCCTGCTGGATCTCTTCGTTCTCGCCGTTCGTTTTCGCGTTGCTCTTAGCTTGTCCATTGGTTTTCCGTTTGCCGGACGTTTCTTCGCCGGACATACCAGGATGAATCTTGAAGACGCTCTTGATAATGCTATTCACTGTCGTCTGAGAACGTTTCGGGCTATCGTTCTTCTGATCGGAAGCAAATATCATACGAATCGTTCTGTTGCTTTCCACGTTCTCTTTGTGCTTGTTTCCTTTCATCACGATAGACTTCGACTTCGGGTACTTCTGATCGGATGGACTCTGACCGTTTGGAACATCCACGTTTCTCATTTCTTGCTTCTCATCAGAAGGAGCCGTCTCTTCCGCAGAGTTCGCTGCGTCTCGTCCGCCGGTCGTTAACGTAGAATCGAAATTATGAGTATCATTTGTTTTTCTAGACGATTCAAGGGCTTCGGCGTCAGAATCGTTGTTCTTCTTTACTTCCTCGTCTAAATCCGTCACTTGCATGTTCTTCGTTTTTTCAACAGAATTCTTGTCCGCGAGTCCCTTATTGTTATCCGTCAGCACGTGGTTACCGGTGTCTTGTCGATCGTTCGATGGTAATTCTCGCTGCAGAACCTTCACAGGACTCTTCGGTTTTGTCCCGTTGTCCGACGTATCTTTGTTTTGGCAATTTGAACAAGAAGATTGTTTGGAATGAGTGGGTGAATTCACTTGTCTCTTTCTTGAATTGTTCTTCTGGGCAACACCCATGTGCGGTCTACCTAATCTGAGAACGTTAATCGACGATGTGGTTTGAACGTTAAACGCTGCCGCTGGTTCGTACTGCGGAACCGGTTGCACGTGATTCAAATGTATCTGCTGCTGCTGTGGTTGCATCCTACGCATATCAATATGCATCGTGTTATCCATTCGCTGTTGATAAGTTATAAACGGTTGAAAGCTTGTCGCTAAATTCGTGTTTATATTCGGATTGACGTTCGCATTCGTGTTTGGACCATAACTAAGACCGGCATTAGGATGTACATTTGAATTTACATACTGCGGTACCATTTGTCTGGGTAACTGCTGGAATTGGTACTGTGGAGCTGGATATGCTGGGCAGTTTTGTTGCGGGATGTTCTGTACCATGTTTTCTCTACCACGTTCTCTATAATTATAACGATCTTGCGCAATTCGAGGAACGTTCCCGTGATATTGTTGCGACACTATTTGCCCGGTCTGGTACATCTGATCGTTTTGAGGAATTACTGGATTCTGAGATTGATGGCCATAGCTTTCGTAATGCATACCTTCGTTACTCATTGCCCTACCATACGCTACACTCGAATGATACTGTGGAGGCTGAGATACATAGTCTTGTTGCTGATGATCTTGATACTGAGGATACTGTGGTACCGGCGGCTGCGCGTCGATCCAAGTTTCTTGTTGAGGGGGAGGTTGTTCCAAATCTCGCCGTGCTTGCACCGCATTCCAAACTTCCTTCAATTCGCCGGTAATGTCTCGATCTTTTAAAATTCTATAGTGTCTCATGAATATCACTCCTGCGTTCACTGTTTCCACAAAGTCTAGTAAAAGCTCTATTAAACTGGTACGCTTCTGTAGCAAAAATACAGCGATACAGAAAACTACTCCTTGTAAATACTTGCAAGTATTACAATTCTATATCAAAAGTACCTTTGGATCTTGAGCATTTTTGCCATTGATTCGCAGAACTTCTGGATTAGCCATTACTGCAAATACAACAGCTTCTGCTTTTGTACGTGGCGGTCGCACCCTCATTCCTCCGTAAAGCGGTACAGGTTGAGAGGGCTTCAATGGCATCGCAATTTTCTCCCAAGACAAAACATTTACATAACACGGAGCTGTAGTACCCTACAATAACAAAAGATTGTATTAAAGCAAATTCTAAAGAAATCAATGAATTTAAGATACAAATTTATTAACAGTTTTTACGGTAATGATTTTAAAAAATTCAGTAACTAATAAACACCTGCAAAGAATACATAACAACCAATCATCTAACGAGACTAAAATCTTTCCATTTATATTATCATTCTTCATTTATGCTTCAAACAATAATATAACAATCTACCTGTATGAAGTCTTGTATACACATATGGGGCTGAGGAGGATTTTTGAACAAACGAGCGCCGTTGCGCTTCATTCTTGTTACTCCACCCTCCGTCATTTTGTAACTGAAAATAAATTTAAGGCCAAGTTTCGTAACACACGTTCGTGCTACAATTTCATATACACGAACGTAACTACTGTACACAGATATTTTTCACATAAAATTACCACTCGGTCTAACATAATCATCACCAGAAGGGTTTTCGAGCGATATTTAACATCAGGTGTATTTTCAACCATAATCATCTAAAAAAAAATCTAAAAATTCTCTTTCCATATACGTGTGTGTACTGTTTTACGTCTCGTGAACGTTGAAATCCTACCTTCGATTCAAACAAAACCGGACGTCGCGTTCTCGCTCACGATCGGAGCGGAGAGCGAAATTATCAGTTACGGGATATCAGTGATCGTGTCGCTGTAGCATTACGAGCACGACTGTAAATAGGAACGGTAGAAGGGGCGGCTGAAAATTCTCAGCAACAAATGTGGCGGAGTGGATGCGTCAAATCGCATGCTGGCACGCTTTTAACGGGCTCCTGCACTCGCTGGACGAAAACGAAAAACAAACAAACGAATCACCGCGTCGAACGGATCGCGTGCGAATTCGGTAACGAACGGCCGACGATGGAAGCGGGATAATTTTCACGGTATCGCCGACGCGTTAGAGCCCTCTCCCAGCTCGTTCATCGTAGATTTGTCAACATAACCTACAAGCTCGCCAAGTGTACACATCGAACGCTGCGGTCGGGCTGAACGTAAGGGTCGTTTGCGACATGCAATACGTTACCGGGACGATACGTAATCCTCCGTCACGTGAACTCACCCCGCGGAACTGTTTCACGCGTTAAAAACACTCAAACGATCGGAGACACGACGCGACACATTATCGGGCAGCTTCGGTGGAAAAGATCCATCGCTCCTTTTGTTTATTATTTTTCCGGAGTTTGCGCCGATTTGATGTGTCCGGTGGCGCCGCCGTCGTCTCGAACGGTCGGACGCGGAACCGGAGCGTCCAACATGGCTGCCACCGGAAGACATGCTTCGTGCACCGATGTGAAGCGGATGAATTATTCCCCAGATTCAATTTTTTAACCTTTGATTCAATATTAGCTTCGTTTTGTTATTGTTTTTGGATGTACACTCGGAGTAAAGGAAAGTGAGGTTGGGTTTGATGCGACCGTAGATGTATGAAATATTGAACGTGGTAAGAATTAGGATATTTGAGTGACAATCGTATTGATGATTGTTATGGAATTAATGAAACTGGATTTTTTTACGAAGTCTCGAAATGTTGCAAGTTTCATTAATCCTTGATGCAGTAGAGTTTAAGTATTTTTTAATTACTGATATAACTAGAAACGAAAAAGGTTGGATTTTAGAGCGAGCAAAAATCGATATATTCGAGCATTGATCGAATTGACAAATGTTGTGAAAATAGTGATACTTGAATTTTTTGCGCGATTTCGAAGTTAATAAGACTATATTGATCATTAATACACTAGAACTGAAATATTTGATGATTATCAACATAAAATGTAATGGAACATTAAAAACATTGGAACGAGCATGAATCGATGTACTCGAATCGATGTATCTATCGAATTGGCTAATGATATGAACTAGCGAAACTGGAAATTAAGAAAACTCTAGTGATTTTTAATACAACGAGGCTCAAGTGTTTAACGATTACCAACATAAGACATGGCAGAAAATTCAAAAGATCGATATTCGATATATTGTTCGATCATCGAACTATCCATTTCAGAGAAATTGGCGGGATATATGGAGACACAGAATAATCGTTTTTTTAAAATACAATGAACATATCAGTGAGCTTATTCGTATCAAAGTCGCCAGGAGTGAATTGGTGTTGTAGATTTGTAACTATAATGGCACTGTTTAAATAAAAATTAAATAACAACACAATTGAGGTAGTGCTTCTTCTAGAAATTCATACGAAGGTAAGAAAAATAATATTGCGTTCGAGAAGTAAAATTATTCTCGTGCAACTAGTATCTCTCGAGAATTTTTCTCCATTTCATTATAGCAATCATATTGTGAAACGGGTAACGAGAACAGACACTGTGAAACCACACACGCAACATCTCTACTTCAAAAGACGTTGGTCAACATGGTATGCGCGTTTTATACGTACAATTTTCTTGGAACATGTTTTTTTATTTCGATTGCCGCTCATGTTACAATACAATACGCTTTATCTCGATGTCATTGCATCTCTTTTACTAATTTTTTACCACGTTGTTATTTATATCGGTTTTATGTCGAATCGTAATGTTGTACCGAAGGTGCGTCGAAACGTTTCGTTTTAAACATAAAAAAAGAATACATCATTCTGTGTACTATATTTTCAGCGATATTTATTTATAATTTTCACATTTTTATATGCCCGCTTACGAAATTGCTGCGCGCATGTTTTCGTTTCGCCGTCCACGGGCCGAGAAATAAAAGTGTGAACGAAATATTACACTCGTAATTGAAAATAATAACAATGATTTCAGGGTAATTATTTTTGCACGCATAAACGGTCGGCCTTGGTTACGCAGAGTGCGAACACACGTTCATAACGCGGACGGAAGGAAAAGTCGAGCATCGAAGCAATCAACCGAAGATACTCGAAGATATCGAAGCAATTATATGAAGACTTATGCGGTTTTTTAAGTACTCTTAACTGCGGTACCTCGTTAACGTGTACGTGAATTCTGTTAACACGTTCATTACCGAAAATGAAATTAACTGGATAAGTGTACACTTAAATTTTATGTCATTCTAAAATCTAAGTGTACAGTTTTATATTACAGGAACAATGTTAAATAACGAGTGCACGATGGTATAATAAGAGATTGAAGATTGTTAACACACTCATGACTACATGGGAAGATCTCAGATTTTGCACTGTGTCACATTGTGTTCTTAATTTAATCATACGACAACCAATTTCTGTAAATTAAATTCGTTCATGCGCTTAAATAGACTCAATGAGTTTAATTTTCATATTTTATATTATTAATCGGTGTATTGCAGAAGTTGTGGACATTTAAGTTAAGGCACTAGGTGTCCAGTATCTGTGGTAGAAACAATATTGCCAGTTCAAGGTCACTGTATAGTTTCTCAGCTGTATTACTTGATTATTTAAATGCAAATTTAGTTTGATGAATCTACTTAGATGACTTTTCACTAGACAGCGAACTTCTATATTATTAAATATTCTTATATTTTAATATAAACAAAGAAACGTAATCTTGTAAATTTTATTTGCATCGAATAGATTTCAAGATTATATTCCTCACTTTGTTAGTTTCTTAGCACGAATCTTGATTATAATCTTGAATATTCTACTTGTGTTTGAAAGCACATTGGAAAATTGCAAATTTTGCAAGCACATATACAATACTTTGCGATTTAATAAGTGACCTTGAACGGCCAACACTTGGTGCCTCCACTGTAGTCAAATGTAAATCATGCACTTGGCAATGTGTTAACAATTTTCATAGAAAAGTCGAGTACTACAGTGTACTGTACTATTGTAGAAATATATGTAGAGACTGGGTACCTCAAGGTCGCGTCATTCTGAAAACGCCATTCACTTTGTGTCCCATCGGATGAAGTTCATTTGAAGATCTTCACATGTTCCACATTCTGGCTCGAGCAAGCAGATAAGAAATGACCTTGAAGTGCCCATTTACGGTGGCTGTACCATAGCGAATTTTTGTCCGCGGCAGTCATCGTGTTAAACGTTCAGCGCGGATGGCTCGATTTCGTTAATCGACGCGATTTGCACGCGTACACGGCCTCTGTTATTATTTCAAATTAGTTCGGGCAATTAGCGGAATGACAATTAGGAAGAGATTATATTTTCGAATAAGTTATCGTTAGTTTATACGGCGAAGACGATCTTCTTGATGGTTATTGGCGCCACTTGTGCTCGTCGGTACCCCCGTGTACGTGGCGTATCGGAAGAGCATCGATGGGGCCCCGTTCGATCCACCGTATCATTATGACGCCTCGCAGGCAACTATCGATCCCGATCGATGATATTAATAGTCGCTAACTACAGTCTTCCAAGCCGCTCGCGTTCTACAGCAAGTTTCACTGGTTCGCAGACGATGATTTTTTCTCCCATCACGCGGGATCGAGCGCCGGTTCCTCGCTGTCCGCTCGCGATAATCGAGCCATAAATAAATTTGCCGGTTACAGGATGGTGGAAAAGCCGAGAGCTTCCGCGATAAATTAGAAGCTTCGAACGACGATCGAAGCGTGCGAAATTTCGATTCCCCTGAACGAATATTTCCATGATTATTCCACCTTCCTCGTGCAATTATGATTTACCGATTATACATACATGGAGGTGTATTTGAAATGTGATCTGTAGATTGCGGATTTTTATGCAATTTAATAGTCTCAAAGCGTCGAATGAGGCACATTTCATAATTTAGCAAAGTGAACAGTACATGTTTTAAACATTTCAAGGAGCAAGTGCATTCTCGTTGAAGTTTCATTTATTTCACTGCATCGGTACAGGGAATATGGATGTCCAGAAATGTATATTTGCATGAACATCCGCAGTCTAGTGATCTGTTATAGATTTTCTAAGCTTGCTTGAAATTACAGTACACTGTAAAAGTGTTGGATAATAGAATACGTTAGCTAACCCATTGCCGCAAATGACGACTATAGCCATCAGATATCTATTCATGTGCTGGCAAATGAAGGCTATAGCAGTCATCTTGTAGCAACAAAGGAATATGTAAAAATAACAAAGTTTATTTCTGAGGCCGATCTAGGAAAAAAAAAGAGTGCGTCTATGGATTAAGTCGGTATGAGCTTTTAGTTTTAGTAAAACTTTAATTTAGGAAATGGTGGAAGTCACTTTCCTAGCATGAAAAATGTTGATACGTCAACATCTGTAGAAAGAGGACCAAAGTGAGGACAATTATAAATACTCGAGACAACAAATATACAATCAGCTTCTCCATAATAAGCAATCATATTTTTAGAAGCATCCAAATGCAAAACCTTGAACATCTGAAAATAACAAAAAAGTGACTTGCACCTCGAATTAAAGGGTTCAATTCACAATCAAAAGCTATAGATACATATACCCCTTGTAAATGAAGTGTTTGAATATTGTCCTGGCGTAATAATATGAAATTCAAGGTGAAAGCGTTAAATGTGAAACGAATTAAAAAGACCTTAAACGGGTCTCGCTTACGATTTTTTTCCAATATCGTCGAAAATTCCTGCGTATTTTCTTCTCCGTCGGTCGGAAGATTAAAGTCGCGAGGCGAGGCGGAGCGTTAACAGGCGGAAGATGTGCGAACGTAACGCGAAGTCCCGATGGGGTCGCGAATCCTCTGGACGATCGGGCCCTGTAAGGTGTCTGTAATGCGAAATAATGGGTATCCACCCACTCGATGAAAATTACACGAGACGTGGCCCTCTGATCCCTTGTTGTTGTTGTTCGCCACCCGAGGGCCACGTACGCCACTCGAAATATAAAAGGAGAAACCGATCGCGCTTACCGGGCCGGCGATAATTGTTTAGTAGGCGCGAACACCGTAATTAAAACTCAGATTGATGTGAATTCGAGATACTGGGGGTCTTCAAAAAAAGATAAGTTGCATAAATCTTCGCTTCGGTAGTTGCATGCAAAACCGTGAACGCTAAGGTCATTGTTTGACTGAGGATATTTATGCAAATTTATATTTTTACACTCCGATATTTGTTGTGTTAGTGAAGTTACTGAAACGAAGGATTGATCAAACAGTATTATGTCTTTTAAGCCTTTAACCGCTATCAGCAACTGTAGGCGTTGTTAAGGTCGCTTACCGTGTACTGCAGACGCCGATAGGCGTTCGGTGCAATGGTTAAGTGCATACTACCGAAGCGCGGCCGCACGCAGCGTTTGCCTCTTTCACAAGCAGCCGGCAAACAAGGGTTAAATGTTTAAAAAATACACTCTTTATTTTCTATGCGTTATTAAAAGCGTATTTTTCACGTGTTTCGACATGTTAAATTGCATAAACATCCGCAGTTTAGTCATTACTAAGAGGCCACACTAACAATAAGATTACCCTCATTTATGTATATCTTAAACAAAAGTGATCCACCTATCTATGATGGTTATAAATCAAATTTAACAGTCAGCCATCTAATCTTGTATTATCCAAAATTCTTACTATACAGAAATCAATTTAATTCAACAATTGATTCTTCACTCTAAAATAAGTACGATGATAAAAAGGAAATTCATAAATTTCTAACATCTCTCAAAATATTTCAAATTTTATAATGATGCTTAACTCCTTGCCTTACGATTTTCCAATAGCTTTATACACTGAAGAATGTTTATCAGCAGATACAATTTGCTTTCGATAATCCTCTGAAAATCAAGGATACTGTAATATAGCATTTACAAAGATTCATATTTGAGTAAAACTCATATTTATAATATACAGACTATAATCTGCATCAGGAATGTGACTCGTTATTGTAAGGCAAAGGGTTAATAATACGTAAATACGGTAGAGCCTCCCGTATCTAAACCCCCATTATCCGAATGTTCTGTTATCCATACAGCCGTTTCGTGAAAACTTATGCGATTTCGCAGCCAAAAGAATATGGGATCCTTAAATATTGAAACAAATTGTCAATTTTGTCGATTTCTATATAAGAAAAAGTGATTGTTCTATTATCCGAAGATTCTGTTGTTCGGCCACATTCGTCTCCCTATTAGTTTGCATACGGGACGCTCTACTGTAGTTCCATACCTTTATGGAGAAAACACCTGAAAACAGACGACTCATAACAGATTCTGTTCTCATTATTATTTTTCATATCCTTTATTGGTGTTCTTTCTCTTAACTCCTGTACTCCATTAAAATTGATTAATATTCACAAGGGCAGAAAAAAATTCACTCTACGCACATAGTACGCGCTGACTTGGCTACACGCGAAAAAATAGTTCAGTTGAGCTTGGTAATCAACGTAACGCTGCAGAACAGATGAGAAGGTTGCGAAAATAAGTGCACGCGACTAAAAGATTAAAAAAGGAGATCGAGACAGGGGAAACCCCATTCTGACCAGGTGCATCGAACATCGTGTACGCGCCCCCATTGCTTGTCTGGCCGTTTAAATGAACCGTGGCTCGGGCTGCTTATGAAAATTAATTGACATATCGATCGGCGGCGATGTATGCTGAGGCTTCGTTCCGGTTACCATCACCACAAACCCAAAGAAGAGAAAAGAAATAAAAAAATGACAGACTGGCAGCGTCGCGAAAAAATTGAATAGAGCAATAACGATTTGACGTAATTTTAAAATACTAATAAATTTTTATGTCGCAGGAAGAATTTTATGTAACGAGTGCGCCATTTGATAGCGATAAATTTAAGTTTTTTAATATATTGAAAAGCGTGTAGGGAGATCTCCCATTTTGCGTTGTGTCATACCGTATTCTTTAGATAATCAAATGACAACCAATTTCAATCAATTAAACTTGTTAGTATATTCAGCCGGACGCAATGAGTTTATGAACGACTGTTCGATTTTTAGCAAGCTACTGATACTAGAACACATAATTTTCTCATGAAAAAAATAATGATGCTCGGTGTATAAATTATAACCGCCACTATAAAAAATAGTTTCGTGTGCAGGTTACATGAATAAATTGATCGATCTACTTAGGAGTACACAAATCTGGTATAAAATTGTTTAAAGTACATTACAATTACAAATAAAGTGGCAATGACGTAGTAGATAATGTGACTCGAAATTTTCAAAGGAAAAAAGAACGGAAACAGAAACTAATTTAGGTAACAGAGAACAGAAAAAAATCCGTTCATATTGCAACTATTTACTATTTTTATTTACCGTAAAAGCAAGACCGAGAAGAAGAAAAATTGTTTAAACCGGAGAGAAAGAGAGGATAGGAAAAGAAATCGATTAATATAATAATAAGCGACATGTAAGGTAATCTTTAATCGCCGTATGAAATCAACGGAACGAGCTCGGATGCGACGTAATGCTCTCGCGACACGAAGTAGAACGATTGCCATAAAAGCGTGCCAGTTGTTAATTAATTTACACCTACAAGGGGGAGTAGAGTAAATCGATTAAGGTCCTTGGCAGCGTCGAATGAAATTCAAACGACGACAACCGAATGATGTAATAAAAATCGTCCCTCGAACTCGTTTTACATTGTTTATCGCGTTTCGTGCACGGCGGAGGTACAAATACAGTACCACTCATAAGTATTCCGAAGACCATTCATAATAAACTCTCGTATCGTCAATAAAGGTACTATACTTTTGGAATTTTTAGAATTCAGAATTTTCAACAAATATTTCAAAAACCATTAATCAGAGATAAAGAAAAATTTGTGTGAAAATGTCTTGGCTTTAAGGGACACGTTTGATGCTATAAATAAATTTCTGGACTATTATTTTAAGAAATATGAGGGTCTTCTTGCTCCTTTTAAAATTAACTATATGTATGCCGTTACAGGTATTAATGATAATTCGGGTGGAAGAAACACGAAGACATTATTTCTCTTTGTTATGAGAAAGTTTAAAGATTGAAATGTTCTGAAAACAAATTGTTTCAATGATTATGAAAATTGCATTTGAAACTGAGTAACATAATACTGACAAATAAGTATTTATTTAGATAATTTAATTTATATTATTCATACAGATTTTTTAAATGAATATTAATTTAGATCATTTTTATGAATAATAAGTACAGTCAAAATTCCATGATAATAGCAATTAATCTTCGGGGACATACATTATTTCCAAACTTAAATACATTATTTTTATGCATCACTTACCTGACAAGAAGGGATATATTATTCTTTTCAGAAATTTCTAACGTTCTCCAATTCTTTAGTTATGAATTCATATCAAAGAAACACAACTAAAAAGGAATAAAGTCCTTTCTTCTAACTCCAATAAATTCATCCCTGAGGAGGTTGATAATCTCGAAGCAGAGCTTCAAATAAATTCTCTTTCGCTTCAAACTCATGACGGAGAACTACCAAAAAATTCCATATTCACTAAAAATACTACAAAATATTAAATATATTCATTAAAAAAAACTATATTATTAATTCAGGGCATAAGAACAAGATTCGAACACTGTTCAAATTTCGGGTTCGAATAATTATGAACGGTAGTGTACGCGGGGCATGCTCGAGCACGATTAGGAAGGACGGTTCGGATAATATAATAACGAAAAAAAAAAGCCGTGTAGATATAAAAATAAATAGTCGGAGAACGGAGAACCCGACGTGCCACACGCAGAGACCACGCGAGACGTGTTTATAGTAATGAGCCTTGTCGTTATTTGTCCAGCGAAAGGGATTTATCGAGATACCTCGTGAGATCTTGTTGCTCGATCTTCTTCTTCTTCTTCTTCTTCTTCTTCCTCCTCCTCCTCCGCGTCCTCTCTTCTTTCTCCTCCACCCTCGATGTCTCCTTATTTCCTTCCCGTCCCTCCCTTTCTTTCTTCTAGTGACGGACACTCGATTCTCCCTGTCGCGACCCTTCAAGCGATTTAGTCATATAAAAACATCGAATCATTGCGAGCATTACGCGACAAGTTAAAAATTCCTGGAAATCATAAGGGTTGCACGAAAGTCTTAAAACGGCGAGTGGAATTTCTTCGGAGAGGCTGCAAGAGAAATGTGCGACATGAAAATGCCGAGCCTTTATCGGCGGTACGATAGACTCTTATTGCTTGTCCGCATGTCGATGTCGTTTGTACGATTATTTGGAAAATTTTAGTATTTCGAAATTGTCAGGATTCAGCGAGGGAGACGCGGGAAATTTTAAAGTATGAGGATCGTTGAGAGAACGGTGATTTTATGTGACGTTGATTTAGTGCGCTTTATAGCCATCGCTATCTCCCGGTTTCGTGGATCCTCCCGAGCGGCCGAAAGTTTCCTCGGGGTTTTTAATTATTAGCGACCAGGAATGGTGACAACGACACCTTGTTAACAAAGGTAAAGATCGTCGGAGAGTTAAGGTCCTCGAGGAATCTTTGTAAGCCGTGTACTTCCGACTTTTTTCTTAAATATACATCGTTGCATTAGTTTCACTGGAAAGTTAAATTTTTCTCACGTCGGCGAATGGAAATTTGAAATTTTGTTTGATGTAAAATGTATGTTAAATTATTGCATCAATCTAGAAATTTTGTTATATGCAGGGACACTGTGAACTTGAATCAGTGCTGTGAAACAATTATTTCTATTCTTAATAATATATAGAATTGGGTACAAAAATTAGACTAAATAATCACGAGAAATTCTTTGTTAAAAAATAAGTGGACATTGTAGAGTAAATTGTTATCGTAAGAGACTTCATTTTCAGGAATAACTAAAACATTCATATTTATCTAGGATTTCTCCTGTTTAGGTCCAGATATTATGACCAAATAATAAATTAATTGATCTTCGAGGGTGAGGAATTGCGTAACACTCGTCGACCAGAAGAGTTGGCTGCGAGCATTTTATATTCCTTGAGTTTTTCTGTATCCTTATACATCTACATTGTATTCTAGTTTTATAAATTCTGTTTATTTATTCAATTCGGAGCACAATAGTTACTGAACCCCCTTAGAACTCCCTGAAAGGTCAATTAATTTATTATTTGGTCATAATATCTGGTCCTAAACAGGAGAAATCCTACGTTTATAAAAATTAATTTTCACGTGCTGTATCAGGTACAAAATGTTTCCCTCTGACACAGGCGATATGAAAAATCAAAACTTTTAATATTAAAAAAGTCACAGATTTCACAAAATACGTCTCTCCGCGAAGCAATAACTTCTACCCCGAAAATTCTGCCACCTGTCCCCCATAAATCATCGAACGTTCAAACGTACGAGGTAAACAAAAAGAAATAATAATTTCTCGTCGATAAAACGTTATCGAAATTCCCGATTCATTAGCACCGTTTCCGAAAACCACAAGGTACCGCGCGCGCGGGCCGCCTTTTCGCATTTTCATCGCGTTCGCCCGAAAACAACACAAATCACCTGAATCGTCACGCATTAAGAGCGTATTACAGTGATTGGAAAGTGATAACCGTAATAAGCACCGGACAGAATATACCCGGTGTGCGTTGCGTCGGCCGAGGAGGCGTCGACCGATCAGAGAATCAGCTTTAAATCGCCGATAATTTCTTTCTCCATCCTCGTCGGGGCGAGAAAGGGGACGTGCCGTGGGTATCGAGTACCAGGTACCGGGTGATCGGCTCGTAAAATTTTGTGACATCCAAATTATCCGAATGAAAATCACCGTTTCTTAACGAACCGTAACCGCATCCCGGAATAACCCCCCGAAAATCTCACTCGCGAAGGAAGAACATGTTCACCGGGTTAACTGTCTTTTTTATTGTGAATGAAATTTTGACAATGGTCGAAAATGGCCAATTTTGCAATTATACAACCCATCGCACATGTGTTTCAATAGTGACGGAACTAGCAAGAGCACGTTGTTCAGGAAAAGCGAAACACTGATTGCGAGCTTGCAAAAAAGTTATTTACTAAATAAATAATATGCGCAGATTTAATATTCATACCCTGGAGGACAGATGATTCGACAACGATTTGCTTTTTCTTTTTAAAATCATTAATAACTACTCTAACAATCCGAGCCTTCTTCATCTGTTGAACTTCAATGCTCCTATGCGTCATTTTAGACATGTTCAACTGTTTCGTTCACCCATCTACACCTCCAGATTTGGGCATTCACATTCGCTGTATAGAATTTGTAATTTAGCCAATAGTTTCAGCGTTAAATTGGACTTTCTCCCGGCTCTCCGGATAGTTTCAAAAGCAGTGTTTATAGATCGCTATGTCAGTTTATGAACACTCAGCCTGCGTTAATTTAGCGTTTCACTATTACTCTAGTATGTTTCAAATGAGTCGTTAATCTACATTGTAAGAGTCTTTTTCATATATTATGTATACTATCTATCTCTGCACTTTTCAATCATTGTACATAAAAAGGGATTTTCCCGTATACTGTATGAAACTAAATGAAACTAAATATTGACAAAAAGAACAGACTCTAGGAAACGATGAACAAATATTGTATCCGTAATTTTCGATTCTCAGCCCTTGAAAATCCCCTTTTTCGAGTCGTGACGATTTCGATGTTCTTCTAATTCGCACAGGAAAATAAAAAAAATTATTATTACTATTACTTTTGTTAGTAAAATTTGCACGATGAATAACGCATTTTACGAAATGATACAAATCCGTCGCTGAACATCAACGTTTGCCAACAACCGTGGACCCTCTGCGTCTCTTCCGTGCTTGGCACGCAATATTTTATTCATAGCCACTTAGTCGACTCGTCGAATAGAATATAGTTGTTAAGCAACCAGTTTTCACTGATATCACCTCCGGGATCCCGACAATTTTCTTTTATCACGCTTCTATCGTGCATTCCTCGGATATTTGGCAACGTGAAATCGCGTGAAGATCCGCAGTCTAGCGACTAGGATGATCGAGGATCTCGTTGGCTTGACGACTTCCGCGTGGCGGTATACAAATCACCGGAATTGTCACACATTACGGGCGTATTACGGTGATCCGTCGGAGATAGGCTTAATAACGAGGCAACAAAGTACATGTATATAGGAGGGCGGGCAGGCGTCGACCGTGCAGAAAATCATCTTTAAACCGCCGATAATTTGTTCGTTCGTTGCTCTTTGGATTTCGTTTTGGAGAACGCTCGAGGTGGTTGCGGAGAACGGCGTGGCGTAAGTATATCGAAGGCACGAGGGTCACGAGCGGCTCGTTTTCAGGGCCCGGGGAACGGTGTGATCTTATTATACCGCAAAGCGATGATGACCGTGTTTAGGTGTTGGCTTGCCAGATTTAAGAATACACCGGGGCCCCTTCTGCGTCGACGATTATGGTAACGAGGCCTCTTTAGTCACGTTGACGTACACCTTATTCGCGCGTCCGCGTTCACGGCTCGCTATCTTGTGTATGTACCGCTTTACAGGGCCGTCCACGGACACGTATACCGGTTCCCAGTGGTTTATCGGAGCCTCCTTATTGAAACTTTGTGGTCACCACGATGGCGGCTGTTGCCTCGGGAACTGTCAAAAAGCGTTAGACGAGCCGCGGACGCCTTCCAACCAGACGATCCTCGCGGAATTTTCGAGCCGCCTTGCTGAAGGTACAGGCTGTTAAGCAGAGACTCTGAAAGGAATTTGGTTATCGAAAGATCGTACCATCTTCACTCCAACCAATTTGTTAGAGCTATGTTGGAACTGTGAGTTACTTGGGGATTGTTAGAAAATGTTAGACGCTTTGTGGATACCTTCCAAACGGACGATCCTCATAGAATTTTCGAAGTACGGTAGAATGGATATTTCGCATAAAAGTGATAATTTTATTTGAGAATGTAAAATATCCGCTACCGTGAAATTAGATACACAATGTCACTGATGATTATTTCAGCTTGCAGCAGACATAGGACGACCAATTTTCAGATGTCGGGTGTTCGGGTAATCGAGGTTCTACTGTACCGCATTTAATGTGTAGATGCGTGTAATCCGTACATGGTTGACACGATAGTCAGACAATATTACTGATTTTCATAAATCGTTGAAATATCTGATACAATTATTACACATCATCAAATAAATAATAGTTCAATCTACGTACCAGCCGTGTGCGGTTGACGCGACGGTCAAACGCTGTTACTAATTTTCATAGATTTTAAAAATCATTACTACTTCTGTTACGTATCATCGAGTAAATAAGAATTGACGGAACAGTCAGAATGTTGAGGGGGCGGACAAGGAAAGCGACGAAAAGTCGTTTAGCCGTAGGTGTGTAGGAGAGAAAGGAAGAGCCGCGAGTTCGAAGTAAAAAGAATCGCTTGAGGGTGTGAGGATCGCGTATGGCGGCATAACGTGGCCTGTCATTAGGCCCGATATATCTCACACCGGCAACAACACATCGCAAACAAGAAATGACATCGAAGCCGAGGCTGTTGCGGCCATTAACGCGTCTGCGCGTACCTGCAACATCGCCGAACGCCTCCTCCAACCCTGGCGAACGACGCCAACCCCACGGCAACTGGTACCTTCGACAATTCGTGAGAAATCTCACGATACCCTCGACAAGACTCCACCTAACGCTTTTTCGTCGGGTCATCCCATAACCAATGTCGATCGTTCGATTTTATCCGATAAAGATTGAACCGTGCACGCGGCGGAGTGTCAGAAATGTATCTTCCTTTGAACTTTTAGAATACAAATTTCGACACTCATAGTTAGGGATCTGCAGACAACAATTTTATAAATTGAATGGAATTTTTGGCAAGGAAATGTCACGTTGGGGTTTCAGCAACTGAAACCTTGTACGCATCAGCTGTTACCTATTCAGGTGGGTCGACAGTTTTTCTAATTGACAAACGATTCGATGATATCAATCGGTTGCGATAGACTTAAAACTATAAAAATCTGTTGTAAAATCGTGTTGAAGAACTGCGAAAGCAGTGGAACAAGGATTCCAAAATAAATGTTCGATCCATCGATTATTAAAAATGAGTACAATGGTTTCACCTCGCAGCAACATAAGGATATTACCTTTCGGATGAAAATAATCTCTGTAGGTCAATAACCGTTTTCTAAAATCTAATGAAGAATCGTACACTCAATTAGGAACGCTCATCGTCAAAATCACAGAGTTAGAAAGAATTAAGTAAAACGATAAAATAAATAGAAAATTAAAAAGGAATACAACTTAACGAGTGCTCGGTTCTATGACGTTCCACAGATAATTTAATTTGGAATTTCGTCTGGTGGGTCTGGTTGCACAGATAATTACAGCACCCTCCCGTTTTCGTGAAGCCACCAACGTGCCCCTTTGTTTGCGCGTCTGATTTCCGTGCGAATCAATTTATTTAATTTCTCCTTACTCGTAAACGGACACGTGAACCATTTGTCGTCGTTCGATGCATCTGCAACGCATTTGCAAAACAGATAACATCCATTCGCATAACAATTGCCGCTCCTTTTGCCTGTTTTCTTCTTTATTTATTTATCGAACGTGTATAAACCCTTTGGCAGTCTGCGTACACAGTGTACATTGCTTACGGGACGTATAGTTGAGTGAAATGTGTTACACAGCAAATCCATAGCTATTCGATGATATGGTGCATGAAATTGGACACGAACAAGTGAGTGATTGACTACGTTAGGGGAATTATTAGACATTTGAAAAATTCACATACAAATTGTTACGCACACAGTTGATTGACTGAGTCAATGAGAGCGTCCACTATACCAGATTCCATTTAAAAAGAAAAATTCCAGGCGTTCCACCCTGATAATCGATATCAGCAAGCTTCAGGACCGGAGGGAATATCTCATTGACAAAATTAGTATTTTCTCTAGACACGAAGTGAGCCAGAAAGATTGCACATTTAATCTCATTCAAATTATTATATCGAGAAATGGTATATTTCAGCTTGTACCAAATATATTACAAACAGAGTGCATAGCTCCAAAGTGTTCCTAGGTTTTAGATACGGCGCTCCAAAATTTCTAATGCCGAGCTCCTCAGAATCCAATATAACGCGGACACGACGCGGCCCAGACACTCCGTTCCGATCGAAGCGATTAAAAAGCAAAATTTCAGGCGTTCTACCTCGATAATCGATCTGAGCAAGCCCGAGGAGCGGAGGGAATATCTCATTGACAAAATCGGTATTTTTTGTAGACACGGAGCGAGGCAGGAAGATCGTATATCGCGTTCAGGCCGTGCAAAGGTGGTGGGTTTCCTCGTGTAAGCAACAAACCACGAGGCTGGGTCTTGCCATTTTCCAAGGTGGCTGCTTTATTATTGGCATGGAGCCTTAAATCTCGTAGGCGCTCGTAGGCCGTGCTCGTCGAAGCCTCCTCTCCGTGGCAGTCGAGTTGTTGCCGGCTATAATACATTATGCCTACCTAAGGCTGTTAGTGGCCACCTCGTGCTGGCGCGTTAAGTTATTAGAGAATCAATTACTCCTTGCTATTGTTTATGACGGCCCAAGGGTCTGACGTGCCTCTCTCTGCTCTCCTGGTCGTTCCTCTCCTCTCAGCCTCTCTCACTCTCTCTCTCTCTCTCTTTCTCTCTGGCTTTTTTTCTTCCTTCCTCCTCGTCCTCGTTTCACTCCCTGTGCCTTCCTTTCTGCGTGGCCGTTCATCGTATTGTCGGCGCTCTTCCGATCCTCTAAACAGGCCTCGTTTCAAACGGTTAACATCGCTGATTCCACTAACGAACACACTGATTCACTCTTCGACGCCCTGACGTCCGAAGGACTTCGGTTTCTTCCTGAACGGAACGGTCCGTTGATTCGATGGACGGCTCAGGACTCGGGACATCGTTCACCGGCTGTTTAAGCAAAAAGTCACGCGAGTCACCGGTTATTTTCATAATTGAGTATTAAATTGTGTACATATAAATACGTTTGGTAGATGTCTTACATGTGTATGTTAATACTTCGAGTATGATAGGCTGGCTATATGCAGTGGTACAATCACTTATACAATATTGTCTGCCTTTTTGTTGGACTTGTATCAGAGTCGGAACTATCTTCTGAGAGACTATCATATTCTGAGTTACCACTATACGTGTCAATGTCACTGGGGCAACTAGAAAATGTGTCTGCATACAATTCAGAAAGCTGTTCCTCGTTAAAAGGGAAAATAGTTAATATAAAAATTGCTAAAGTTAATGCATGTGCAGACACGAGTGTAATGACCGGCCAACAATGCGTTAAAATCGATGGTGACCCAGGACTGAGACTTTTCGCTTTCCTCAACTTTTGACAATGGAAGTTTCTCACAATCAGGACTCAGACTTCAGAGAGTTCTAGTGGACTACAGTAAAATAGAAACTGGGCTGCTTATACAGTTCTGGGACGGTTTATAGACTCCTGAATTCAGGAGTGGGTGTAAATGGTCTCAGGTCTCAGCCATAAAAAATCTAGACATTGAGAAATAAGAGTGTGCACAATGGCTGTTATGGAAGATAAGAGACCTGCTTGCTGGAGCTAAGCAGAATCTAGGACCACAGACTGACAGAAGTCTAGACATCCAACCCGTTGACGACTGCGACCCAAGATCGTCGGTTCTCTTCAAAATCGACGTCTCCGGACAAGGATCTTCAGAAATCGATGAAGACTTTATTACTCCTCGGAATCGTTGGAAAATCGTCGGTGGATCGTGGACAACGTTAAAGAAAACGGGCTGGCGCGTTTGCCCGTCCGAGCGAAAAGACGAAGGCTGCGATGGGTGGTCGATCGTGCATGAATGTTTCATGGCTCCTAACTATCCACGAAACATGATCGATGGCCGGTTAGCACTCCACTCGCCGGCCCTTATGGCCAGCTTCGGCCTGTCTTCGTGCGTGTACGTGTGATTACACAGCCTCGTGCCCGCCTGTACGTGTCCCTGTGGTGTGGTTGCACCAGGCGTAGTTCATAAATACGCCGCCATTTGGCAGTAAATCTTGGTAGCCACCGAGAGCGGCCGAAGGTGGTCTCTCTCGTCCTCGTCGGTTCTCCACGGCGTTCTTCGTTGTTAATTACCGTGTTTTAACACCTAGCCCCACACCAGTTTTGCCCGTGAGGTCCGCTTCTGCCTCCTCCCTATCGCCCTCCGTCTCTTTCTAGCCTGTTCTCCGCGGGACCAACGCCAGGGCCGTCTGCTCTACGGGACTCTGAACGATCCTCGTGTTTCTGATCCCTCGATGACGCAAGAATCGATGTTTCCGAAAACCGTGGGTCTAATGCTTCGAGCCAGACGAAGTGTCCACCGTATGGCTCGAGAAAATTGAGAATCGAAGGAGACGCTTTGCTGCAATTTTATGGGGACCGTTGAGACCAGCTTCGTGATGTTTCAATATTTCGATTGTTGGTCGTCTCCATTTGTTTCTTTGGCATTCTAAAAATAGGGAAAAGGAGCAGCTATGTTCTAGACAAGAAAGTGACCGGGTGATTCTTCGCTTGCGTGTCTTTACTATTAAATTAGACAACCTGCGTCCAGAGTATATCACCGTTTCAGTTTATTACCGAGGTTACTTGAAATTAATAATTTAGAGGAACGTAGGCTATTGCTGAATAAATATTTCTGTTTTAAATAATAGGTGACGGTACGAAATACTCATCTCTGTGACAGCTGATCAACGTTAACTTTTACAACAACCAGTCCATTTCAGTTGGAAAAAATTATTCGATTATGCTTAATTAAATAAAAGCTTGTTGCTAGTAAGCAAACACTGTGAGATCAGTACCTGTGTTTTAGTATCAAACATCTTTTCATTCACGATTCTCGTGATCCATTATATCGAACAAAATCTTCTTACGTTAGTAAATGGACCCAGCAACTTCGATATTCTTTCAGAGTGAATCCACAGAATATCAATGTATGATGTCATATTCATCATGAACTGTATCATTGTATATCATGTCAATTGGTCATGAACGTTTCAGATATTGATATTTGTAAGGAAAGTAGTTAATTGTGTTGAGGACGTCAAACTATCAAGACGATTTTATATTAAAAAAGTGTGATTTTCCTTGTGCTCTGTATTTAATCTCATATTTCATAGGCACCGCTAGAATTACTAATTATTATTATCGTATCAGGCCAAAGCATGCTGTTCAATTGTATTTAGTTAAAGAATTGGGTGGTCTCCTTCACTAATAAGTAAATAAATTGCATTTTGCTGATTGGCGTGAGTCAGTGGTACGTGCTGACTCGGTACGCGTTTTCTTGATGGTGGTTAACGAGTAGGAAGAGGAATCGATCAGAGGATCGATCACGAAATGCTCTGACCGGCCCTGGGGCGACGAAATCACTCGTCCCAGAAGCGACCGCGCCCAATGGGAGCTCGAATTTCAGCATTTTTCGAAGCAGCCTGTCGGCCCACCGTTAATTATACATTTGGCAGATATTACTGCTACCAGTTCTTCTTAAATCCCTTCCTACTATAGGCCGTCGACTATTCCCAACTTTTTGGGGACACACCTTCGCTGACCTTACTGAAACCCACGAATTGCCTCAACGATCTCCTGCATTCCAACTGATCAAAGTCGAAGAACAATTATATTTGTTGAGATGAGGATTTCGATTCTGGATCTTTTTCGAAGAGGCCGAAGTATCAATTAACTCACATTGCTCTCATTTCGATTAACTATTCAGTTACAATTTTTCATCCGAATTCAACATTTATTATGGAGTAACCTAATACAAAATTGAAGGGTTGCATCGTGGATAAGGAGATGACATTAAGAGATCCAACTCGAGTGACTCTGCTGCAACACTGAATTCCTTGTTCTAATTCATACATTACCGGCAAAAATCTATAAACCCATCAGCTGCGGAAGAAAATTAATGAGATCAGCTACGCAGTGCAGAGCAAGAAACATCTTTGAAGTTCAAAACTTTTTATTTTAAATTGATTTTGACAAATACTGAGTGTGATGGCAGAAAACGGTTTGCAGATTGGAATTCCCTGCACAAAGCTCTATAAGAATCGTCCACTGAATGTTGATCAATCAAGGCTTAAACCACCTGAAGGTGTCGCACAAAACTAATTCCTCAGGCAAAAGAGGAATTATCCTGCCCAATGATGTATCATCTCATCGCGTCTTAAGGCGATCTCCATAACTAAGGAGTTAATTCAGACGATTTTTATTTCAATCAACAATTATTTTAAACTGAATGAACGTTATTCGAAGTTACACATAAAAATCCTGCACTCATTAGAGAACAACTTAACATCTTTCTGGGCTTAATAAATTTGTCCCCGGATAGATTAATCAAGTTTATACGTCCATCTTTTCTCAGTCTTAAAGGAACGGTGGAAGAAGTACCTAAGAGACGTTGCGCCTCTGATAAGGTTCTCGCCAGCCGACATTTATCAAGGCTAGCGAGCAGCTTGTTAGCTATATACGTGGTATTTGCAATGGCGTTGCATCCGACAGATAATAACGGAGCGTCCTGCATCTCTAATTGTGCGAGGAAGGGTAAACGTAGAGCGGTAGCACCTAGGAGGGCCTCTTCGTGGTTCCTTCTTACGTTGGATAACGGATAAGGATCGGGGCAAAGCACGGAACGTTAGGGTTGTCGACCACCGCGGTCTAACCTCACACATCGGTTACGTGGAACCGGTGCTTTTAATCGGATGGCCAGCCTAAGAAATACGGCAGCCGGGAATTAATATGCGCCGACTGGAATATGAATGGCCTTGCGTAATTATCGAGTAACCTACAAATTGATATGGAATTATGGGTGTCGAAGGGGAACCCCACTCCCGGACACTTGATTGATACGAGTGGGATGGTCTCTTTGGTGAAACCAGAGGGAAGGATTTTACAAGAGGGATATCGTTTCAAAAAATAAGTGAAGGCTGGAAAAGATTGATTTTTTCTTATTACTTTAATTTATTCCATGTACCCTCTTTGGATTTATCTTAAACTCTTGTACATTGATCAACTGTGATAAATACTTTTACATTTATCACACTTAGCGACCCGTTCCCCCATGTAATTTTATTCCTACATTGTAGCACCTTCTCATCCAGGCTATTCCCTCCCCTTTATTCCCTATATCATACTCTTTGATATCACCACCCCTGAAAAAGTGTAAATTGCGGGCTTATTTAGAAACGATACATTTAGTATATCTATACAGAGGGTGTTAAAAATACTATCTGAGGGTGGACGTGTTCCACAGGTGAAAATGAATGAAACAGTTCTGATAAACACGAGACTTGAAACCATTGGTTTTCCAAAAAATTATATCCTTCTTCATCAGAGATCTCAACACCCTCACACCTCAACCCACGCGTCTGCCACTTCTAAAAATGACTGACAAACACTAATGAAGAATGTCTAATTGCAAACAGTATTATACGAAACTTCCTAATGTAGTGATCTATAAGAAAAGTGTCCAAAAAATTCTAGCCATCTTCATCAGAGATCTCAACACCCTCACACCTCAACCCACGCGTCTGCCACTTCTAAAAATTACTGACAAACACTAATGAAGAATGTCTAATTGCAAACAGTATTATACGAAACTTCCAAGTGTAGTGATCTATAAGAAAAGTGTCCAAAAAATTCTAGCCATCTTCATCAGAGATCTAAACATCGTCAAACTTCAACCCGTGTGAGTTTGTATGCGGTACCACCGACCGATTAGCGATCTCTAGACCGGAAGTCTGGGTTCCCGGTCCGGTGATGCAACGTCCGAAAAGAAAACATCCGGACGCGTTTGCGTCGATGTGGTTCCAGTCAAAGTGTGCTGTTGGTACCTATCGATAGCTGTGTCGTCGTAATGCGCTGGCGCGCGAGAAAAAGGGCGTGACGTATGGTACCCCGGGGTCCTACGATACGAAAGCTTCTCTCCCCAAACAGCACCACCGCGGCTGCTTATATTATTACCGGCATACATATTTATGCGTGGAACACGCAAGACCCAGGTGAAGGTGGAGAGAGGCGAAAGAAGAGAGGCGAAGGGAGGAGAAGGAAGAGCGCAGCACGGCGGACGAGGAAACGAAGAAGGGAAGAGGGTGAGGAATGCGCCAGAGACCTCACGTTGGTTCGGTTGAGTTAGTTATTACTGAATCAATTACCCGTTCGTATTTATAGAGTGTAGCGTGTTTCTTTTCTGTTTCTCTCGACGCTCACGACCCCTTCTTCCCTCACACCCTCTCGTTCTCCACCTCCTGACGTTGTCTTCCAGCGCGAGTCTTCGACCGGATCGAGAAGAATCTCCTCGCGAAGATTGCATCGAGATACGACCGGAAATTCACGGACCCCCTCGAAACATATACCCGTCGTTCTCACGGACCACGGGATTTTTACCCTCGAAAGAACCAATTAGTCGTTAGTAGATTTTTCCTGAGTTATTAGATGCTACCGACTTGGCTCCGAGGTTCACCCAAGGAGTCCTGCTTTCTGATGGCTGAGGCTTCAGACCTGGAGAGGCAACGGTGAGGGTATCGGGGATACAGGGACAACTGCAGTGACAAGAGATTTTTATTATGTGGATAGTTTCGTTTGAACAATCAGGGGTATGAGTCTCATTGTTTCTAACGGATCATGTGGGCATGCAGGATGAGCCTAATAGCTGGACCAGGCTGCAGATAGAGAAAAATTGAAGAGAAATATAGTCTGTAACGCAGGAGCGTGCACGGCATATCTATAACACTTTGACTGCCATGTCACCCGTATCTGGGTGACGCTCTTATTCAGTTGTTATTTATCTGACTATAAATAGTATCTAAAAAAGTAGAACAGGACCGGTGGGCAACTATAAAAAATTACTAACACCATTGATTAACACGTTGACCGCCAGAGTGAAAAGAGCCATACCTAATCAGACATGATATAAAGTACTATTTTTTATATAAATCGTAAAGATAAAAATAGATCTGAGTACTAAATCGTGTTCTTCTCTTCCTACATTATTGTTTCAGTATGAAGTTTGCTCAGAATTTTGTGACTCTCGATAATTATTTAATTAAATTAAATTTAAGGTGTCGGTCACCGGTGACCGCCACGGCGTTCAAATAATTTGAGATTGCTGTCATGTTGTATCAGTCTAGAAAGGTGTATCGTTTTCAGCCCACAGAGCGTGGCAGTCTGACGTGAAAAAATTTGACATAGTTTGAATCTACGTTTAAAATACTATTATGCTTTTGCTTAACAATGAATCCAATCTCCTCCGTATCGGATTATAGCTTTGTATCGGTTTGGCACGCTTTCCACCAAATTTTTTGCGTATAAAGCAGGTAATGATCGCCATATCGATTGGATAGGGCATTGAATAGTTTAACCCGTATGCACCTCATCAGACAATATGAGCAACAGAACGTTCAACTTTCTCTCTGGCAATTCTAATCATGCTAATGTAGGCGTCAGCCATTTAGTGTCTTGTGTTTAGAGAGAGAAAATTGATAGAAGGTTTGGAAACTTCCTGGAAAAGCATCCGTCAAAGAAGTGGAATGTCTCAAGTTTGATTTCTAGTGTAGTTCACCCCATTTTTGTCTCCCTCAAAGTTCAAAAATAGGATTCATCTTCGTGCTATTACGTTTTGAATCTTTGTATTTTGTGAATTTTTAATTCACGCGTGGCCGAAGACAAACCGAAGACAACCATTTATTGTCCTGCGTTTAGGAATAGGAAATCGGTAGATGGTTGGATAACTATGTCAACCAACTGCTTGGATACGATCTGGTACTTCGAAAACAATTCAACACTTATTCTTCTAACGGCAAACGTTCGCATCGAGGGGATGAAAATAGCCCTCACATCTGAGGATAAAAACCCCATATTTAGCGGAATGTCTGAAAAACTATCCATTGCAAAACAAAACTGTAAATTGACCTATGCAAATAGTTTCTGTAAAAACCAATTGTCGCTGAAAAAGCACCGCTGCGAGTCTGAGCACCGAACCCGACTCTAGCCCACTGATGGCTGACTCGACTCCTTTCCACTAATAACCATCTACTTACTTCATGCTACAATCCTCTCGTTTATTACGTCTTCAAGCAGCAACGAGACGCCTCGTCGAAACGCTGTTTAATCGACGGGTGAACGAGACTCGGGAGATCGCTGACAGAGAGTATCCTCCGTTGTTTCAGCGGTGGCTGTTCCACATGGTCCCATGACCGGCAATAACAACGGGGCTAACGTTGGCAAAACAATTACCACGCCTCTCTCACGCGGCCGAGTAAGTAGGTAGCCGGGCTATTTACGACTATTGCCTCTTGGCTGGCTCGTTTCATTACCGATGCATTGCCGGATGCCAACGGCACCGGTCCCCAAAGTCACGCGACCATAATGCCCACGACTCGTAAATACGGCGGAGAGGAAACGAGCCTCTGGGACGCCATTGTGATCCTCTCACTCTCTCTCACTCTCTCTCACTCTCTCTCTCTCCCGCTTTCTCTCTTTGACTCGACCGATACTCGCGCCTAGGAAATTGGATTTCAGATTGCGAGCTGGCCTTCTGCAAAGCCGGGTTAATTAGCCTAAGATAGAACGCTTTCGAAACGGCCACACTGAGATCGTTCGATGTTGATTTTCTGATGGTGACCGTGTGCACGACGATGGTTTATCATCGATCGATCCGTCATTTTATGTCCACGCTTAACGATGTATAAAATGTAGAGGGAAATTACCATTTTCAATTTGCCGCCGCTAGGCGAGACCGGCTCGGCCGTCCTGAATGTCGGATGGAAATTAAATCGGGCTTCTAACTTCTGCCTTTGAATCGCCCTCAGCGAACTATGAACCGCGGCGT
The DNA here is from genome assembly GCA_916610135.2 of Macropis europaea. NCBI lineage: Eukaryota > Metazoa > Arthropoda > Insecta > Hymenoptera > Melittidae > Macropis > Macropis europaea. Next base: position 6,081,933 of record OU744348.1, read on the forward strand.
GCCGTGGCTAACCGGCGGGGAAAGAAGAGAAAGGCAAGGTGGAAGCCGGGGTCTGTCGGACTGGTCCTTTCGCCGCGACTTCGCCCGAAAGGACTCCATGCTATACGACGGTGTAATTAGAATGAATTTATGTTAATCACCTAATCATGTTGATGAGCCGACCCCGCTGTTCGATCATGCTACGCTAAACAGGGTTATTGAATAGAACACTGTGATTTCATGTAAATGTTATCTGAAACGGCAAGCTGGATGAGATGGATCAGATGCGGTTCGGAGGATATTAGCATAGTTATAGTTAATAGAAAAAACAGACATGTTACAGAAATCACGGTGTTTTAACATGATCATAGTTCTCGACACTGTTCAATGATGCAGATTTGATAATGACACGTGGATCGTTAAATCGAAGCAGAAAAATGTCTGTGAAGGAAGCAGGAGGTGTGATAGCAAACGCAGCGAACGACAGGATCAGTTTATTTGGACAGGATAATAAGGGGATCGTTAAGAAGTATAATGATCCGCGTGTGTCTATTGTCCCTTCCACGTGGCCCATCACCCTTTTATCCTGCGATACGCCCCGAAAGACGCATCATGGGATTGAAAACCAAAATCACAGATAATACACCAGCGGCACGTGCCGTTAATGTCGATGATAATGCTCACGTGCTGGTCTTTTGTCAGCACCTTGATTTCATACTTGCTCTATTACCGCGATTTCTATGTTCCCAGCTGGACAGGATGATAAATTACAAATATTTTGGCGAGTTTCAGTTTTCCGTAAGATGGTTCCTAGCCAAGACTCGACGAATGCCAGGTAAATCATGAACCCTCTGCAAACGGATGCTGCCAAATAAGCGACATCACGCTTCTAGCAGGTCGAAGGCTGTATTTTGATTAGGTTGGCAACTAATTTCTTCATCTAAAAATTCCATCAACTCTGCTGTCACACATTTTTTGTTCCGAATGACCTCTCAAATATACTGGCGAAGTTTGTTAATTTGTAAGAAACAATACGGATAAAATTAGCCCGAAGCACAACATTTTTACCTTAACACCTAACACTTAAATTTTCAGTACATCATCTCGTTTCAGACAGAGACTATCTTCTACCCACAGGTGAGTACATTTACAAAAATTCTCGTCTCCAAGGGGTTAAAAATAAAAGAGAAACATTATATTGGATCGAGCCGTGAATAACTTCCGAATTATCTTGATGATTCATTGAAGGATCATCACTATCGTTTCTGTAGCATGTCTACGTTGCAGGGATCCTTGCCTTCAAACATGAAGCACAAATCGGTAGCCCAGACAGGGTATTTAAATTTTTCGAAAGAAACAAATCTGTGTGTGGGAAGTTGTTCAACCCAATAGTGCACGCACGGTCGGTAGTTAATCTTTTCAAATGACATCATGGGTTCATTTTCACGGTCATATAAGTCCGGCGGTGCGTAATGCTGTCCAATTAACGCGCAGTCATTTAACCGAATGCCACGACCCAGATCTTCCCCCGAACCTGTTGTGTACCTGTTCACACCACGACCCTCGTACGTCGTACACGAGGACATACGACGTCGTTAATGCGTGCACGGAAGTTTTCCTCGTAACTGATACTTGTCTCCGTTCTCCAGTTACCACGGAGGAATGGTACCGCGCAGGGTACCATGACCACCTCGGCCGTCGCATTCGTTGCGCTCGAACGTGCAATTTCGAGACGGGTGCCCCTTCTTCCAGTTCGTCTGGTGCCCCCGATATTCACCGTCTAGCCTGCCGATGTTTTCACCAACCTTGTCGATCGTCTTGGGAATCGTCCGTGCCCGTTCGCAGACCGACCAGCCGCTGCGGGATAACCGAAAGCCGCGGGACAACGGTATCGGCTAGTTTCAGAGCTGGAAATGGTCCATCAGGAGAATTGGATAAGCGGAATGTTAGAGTCGATAAACTGAGCTGAAGCAATAGTTTAGAATGTGAAATGGAGGTAGAGGTGGCCGTCCAGAACAATTGGAGGGGGAGAATGGATAAACTGGGTTGAAATGGGAGCTAAGTATGCGAGGTGCAGACAGGGTGGTCCATCAGGACAGTTGGAAAGATGGAACGTCAAAATCGGTAAACTGAATTAAAATGATAGATTAGAATATGAGGTAGAAGTATGGATGATTCTTTAGGACAAGTGAAATGTTAAAATCGATAAACTGAGCGAAAATGTAGTGTAGAATATGAAATAGAAGTATGGGTGGTCCTTCAGGACTATTGGAGTGTTAAAATCTATTAACCGATTTAACATGGCAGCTTTGCATGTGAGGTGAAGATAGGATGGTTCATCACGACAATTGGAAAGGTGTGATGTTAAAATCAATAAACTGAGATAAAATGACTTTATTTTAATTCTATTTGCCTTCAGGACTGTTAGAGTGTTAAAATTGATACTTTGGTCTATGAGAAAGAGGTACAGCTGGTCCTTCAGCATAGTTTGAAAACTGGAATGTTGAAATCGATAAATTAAGCTAAAATAATACTAACTATTGAAATGTAATATAAACGTAATTTTTTACAAATCTGTTTCATAAAAGAAACTTAAATTTCATAAATCACTCTATTATAACAACTGTGTCAGAAAAACCCTAATTGTACGTCACCTTCCTTAGAAACGAACAAACCTAAATCGTCCTCAGCTACGTAAAATTCATCGTAACCAAAGTGGATTCTGTAAACGCAGGCACTGTCCCAAACGAGATGAATTATGCAAGACAGTATTCGCGATAATGTTCTCAAATGCTCCCGCGTCGAGGATAATGGAGTGCATGCCTTGAAGAGTGTCCCTTTTTATTAAGTGTACGAAACCGGAGCCACTTTGCGCCGTTGGAAACCATGAATTACATAGTGAATCAGAAGCGAGAAGATAGTCTCGCACGACCTACCCTCCCGGTGCTATGATCTCGTTACGCGACACCCTCGCCTGTTGTTACCAACCCCCGCCGTTGTTTTCGCCGATCCCTTCGCCGGTTCTCCCGTCTGCCGTCGCGCACATAGGAACACTGCACCCCCGTTTCTCGATGTGCACGTGAATCAACACGTGGCAACCGCCGATGGATTTTGATAATAGGTTTTTGGGAAAGCCTGCCGATCGCGATCACCTTCCTCCTGCGAAAAATCTGACGTGACAAATTGCAGCGGTCGCTTAATTACGTGTAACGTACACCTCTTCCGAAATTGCTGTCGAACAGAAATACTTTATCTCGTAAAATTGAGTTTTTTGGCACGAATACGGTTAAGAGGTTGACTTGAGATTGAATTATATTAAATACGTAGTAATTTGTATGAACTTTGGAATAGGATTGATGTTGTGGCAGTTATGTGACAATTGTACAGTAGACGGCTGAATAATTGTTTAGTTTGAGATTTCAAATAATTTTGGATAATTTATGGGCACGTTCTAAGTACGAATATGATTAATAAGTTGAATTGAAATTTAATTGCATTAAATAACTAGTACTTTGTATGTATTTTTGAACAGGATTGATATTATGTGACAATTGTACGGTAGACAGTTGAATATTTGGTTGGTTCGGGATTTACAATAATGTCGGATAGTTTGTCAACTCACATTTAATTTAATTAAATAACTATGGATTCTTACATAATTGTAAGAAAATTTGCCGTCACACGGATGTACAATTTTACGATTGGATACTTAAATAGTTTTCTCCTCTGTAATTTATAGTGAAACAGCAAATCATATCGTGTCTGATTAAATATGGCTGTTTCCACTGCAGCATTCAACGTGTTAAATATTACTAGTCACAACAAATACAGTTGAAATTACAGAATAATAAATACAAAGACAGTAAAGTAAAATGATTAGTCACTCAAGAATTCTTGCAAAAGTGACCAAAACTAATTAATGTTCGCAAAATAGTAGCATCCGTCAAAGTGTTAATAACCCTGATCAAAGCAGAATAGTGACTGTAAAATTTCGAAGAGAGTCTAATCGAATCGGTATCATTTACAATGATCGAAAAGAAATGTCTGTTTTCGCGTCTTACAGACATCGTTGGACCAATTAGCCACTTTCGGTGCAGTCGAAAGCATTGTTAGGTATCTAGGTTGCTTCGCGGTTGTTTATCGAAGGGTGCGGGATATTTAGGGGATGATATGCGGAGGCAACAGAACGGGGCGGGTTTCGATCATGGTATTTCCCGTTACAGACACCCCTCGATGTCGGTATCGATTATACACCCTCCGCCAACGATATCGGGGGTACAAAACACCGCTGGGGTGCGTCGAGGGACCGTTTTAATTATCCCCTGAAGTAATTACAAAGGGGTCGTCGGACCATCAGTCGATAAGTTAAGAACGAGTTTACAAATACTTCATACTAATGTCTCATTTCGTTGCGTCTTAAACAGACAAAGAAACACTTTTTTATATCGATCTTGAAGGAACGATGATTTACGATTCTTCATTTAGCCTCATCGTGGCTTCGAGCTCTTAATTAGTCGCTGCTTCATTCTCAAGTTTTAATTACTGGAGCAGACGGCCAACCAAGAATATCTCGATAACTGGCAATCAGATCTTGGAAAATCATAATTAAAAACCTTCATAGTTCCTTGATTAATGCAAACTGGGTCGAAATTTGTAGAGCCGACGAGAGGATGCTTTTTGCAGCTCGAACTTGTTGAAGAAAGAACAAGTTTAGAAATGAACAGGACATGAGTGACTCCACAGGAATTTAACAAACTGAATTTTATTATAAACCATTGGTACGTTTTTTTACTTTCTTTACTAGCCAAATATTCGCTATAACTTGACTCTTAGTACGTCGATTGTCAGATCGTATAGGTACTCGAAAGCGATGCATACGCTTCATTTTAATCACAAAATGAATATAACTCTTACACTACTTTTGATCATTAACCGTAATAATTTTCATACTTCCCCGCTGGGTCTATTAGACAATACTGTTAATAATCAAATAAACAGTGACCGAATCTACGCGTCAGTCAGAGCGACACTGACAGTCGGTAACAGTGAATGTCCTAAGGCATAAGGTCTGGCGATCCAGGGGTCAAAACTCGTTCCAGCTCGCAGCAGACGCGGGATGACCAATTTTCGTACGATCGGTGTTCCACCGTGCAGTATCCTAAAAAATGATCTATCCGTTAATTGGAAGAAGGAGATAGAGGAGCGACGGTACAAAAAACGTCCCGTCAATCCTCACCCTGTGGGACATAATTGAGTTCTCCCGCGCTTCAGCTTCGGGGGCTCTCTCGAAGAGGAAGACGAAGACGGAGGACCGATCCTCCGTCTCTGTCCGTCGAATGGATTCACGGTTCGCGGATGAGCGTACGGGAGAGGATGGATCGTGGCCACGGGAGGACGAGCAGCCAGAGAGGAGGCTGGAAGAGGTGGTAGGAAAAGGAACGGAGGCGGGTAAAGGGGCTCTCACGTTACCTTCGGTGCGGCCAGGTGTCGGGTTACCTCCGACCTCATCTTCCTCCGTGCCTCCGCGAGTTTGCCACCATCGACATCGGCCGTCTGAACGTCTGTCCTTACGTACGCCTACCATCCGTCCTGTCACCTCAGTTTCGCACATGTCCCGCTTTTTAGGCGCCCTCGATCTCCTTGTTCTGCAACCGGTACAACCTGGATTAGGAACGATAATCCGTTGTCGCATGTTCTCTTTTATTTCATTGGAAAATCTATGGCAGTGCAGGAGGGTGGAAATTGAGTGATTTTTGTGTCAACTAGGATTAGAGAGTTCTACAGGACATGCACAATAGTGCATGTAAGTTAGAATGCTTACCAAACATATGAACCTGAAGAAATTTTGGAATTGGAAAGTTTATCATGGGAGAACCTTACCAATTATATATTCAGAACTTATCAAGAGAAAACCGTACCAATTGCAAACCTTATCAAGAAAAAAATTATGGAATTGCAAACCTTATCACTTCGCACAGTGTCTTCTGTGGGAATGTACGATGGTGGAAATCGATCATCTTTGGTGTTAGCGGTGATTAGATGATTCTATAGGACGTGCACAGTAGTACACTTACAAGTAGGAGAGGAAATTCATTAAACACATGAAAATATATGGAATTATTAGGACATATTAAGGAATATTACCTTCTATGATAAGGTACCCTATGGGAAAATTAGCAAAGTATTTAGATCTCTTTTTATACACATTATATATTCTCTGGTGGTAGCTTGTACTAATTCTGACATCCTAGCATTTAATTTGTTATTTATTCCTTCCCATCACATTTTGAATAAATAACTGTGTTCTTCTGATTCCTTAGAGCGTGCAGATAGATGTCTGTGGGACTTTTTCTCGGTCTGAAGGATTCAGTCAGGCCGAGTAGTCCAGCACTAGACTACGGACAATATTCTTCATCCTATCCCAGTTACAGAAACTTTGATAAAACCATACATTCTTCTGCGTACGTTTAAAACGTGTACTCTGCATTTCGTCACGATTTAAAACGTTCGTCTATCGGATATTAGAATATATGAACCCATTGCACTTCTAAGACCAGCTGTACTGTCCAGACCCTATAGGCGTTCTACTCCTACGGCCAGTGTCACTGCCCACATTTTATCATTTATAAACAAAAGCGTTTATACGCGTTCATTCATCAATATCATCGAGTGTTCATACTTTCCTATACTTATTCTACCCTTATCCTAATTCGTAGCATATAAACTTTAAAGTCTGAAAAAAAGTCGTACGATCTAACAAATTGCCAGATTTTTTCGTGGTCATTTTGTGTAACTCAGAAATCTAAGGGAACACTCCTTGGAGTTGACTACCAACGTACAGCCTGATTGCTTGGAGGGCAGAGGGTTAAAATTGCATGAAAATCCGCTATCCATCGCACGGCGATAGGTTCGCCGTCTATCATAGGCTGGCTATCTCGATCGAAATGTCGTCGAGTTCTCACGACCGTAATAAACATGTCGGCGAATCGAAAGCACCTGTCGCAGGCCGCGGATCCGTTCTAAGCCTGCACCGATCGGGTAGGTGAGAGGAGGCGAGGTTAAAATTCACGCTGGGAAGGTCCGCCCAGTCGCCGCGTTCTAGGCTGGCCCGTTTGCGGGGCACCCCGTAGGCGAAAAAATGTGTCGATACAGTTCCCGACGGTAGGTTAAGTAAGAGAGTTGCCACATAGGGGCTCGCGGTGGTAATTCAATCCCTTTGGGCGTAGGTAGGTACGTACTTACATCCAGCCGTGTACATGCTCCGCAGTACGTAAGATCGGCCGCACACCGACGCGGGGCGACGCGACGCGGCGCGACGCGGCGCACGGTGTGCCGGACGCACACTGCGAAACGACAGCGACGAACGAGAGGGACCGGAGGAAGATAGAGTGTCCGCGGGAGACAGAAAAGTCGCACGAAGGAACTTCGTCTCGACGCGACACGGCAAAAACACGGAAAACAGTGTCGTGGGAGAGGAGACGAGGCGACGTGTAAACTGGTAGAAATGTTTGGCCTCTGAGGGTACCAATGTACAGGATGTTCAAAAACTGGGTTTAGGGTTTTAACCCTCTATAACGCCATGTGACTTGGAAGTTACATATCTATATTTTCTAAGTCTTATTTCGTTTATTTATCGCTGTGTACAGTTGTATTCTACGAGTATACCGTCACCGAGTAGTCTATTCGGTTATTATTGGGTTTATATCCCGCGATACGAACTTTATCATTTATCTTTATTGCATACCTGATGTATCATTCTCGTCATATGCAGAAAAATTCGGGTTATAGAGGGTTAACACGTTGACTGGCATACCGTGTAGGTTGGAGACGACACGACTATCTAGACTTCTGTGATGAAAGCATGAACTGGTGGAAATGTTTGGCCTCTGAGGGTACCAATGTACAGGATGTTTAAAAAATGGGTTTAGGACTTTAACACGTCGACCGGTATACCGTTTAGGATGAAGACGACACAACGTTCTGGACTTCTATGATGAAAGCAGGAAATTAATCGGAAATTATGCACTTTCCAATTGATGATATTTGTAATTGTTTATAGTCCTTGTTGGCTCGGTTAGATCTTCTTAAATATTTTACATACAGATACTTATTGTATTTGTATTGAGATGTGTAACAACTGGATTCAAGTGTCACTCGTACGTGAGTGACGAGGGAACAAGTTCTCATTGTCACGCATCGAGAAATTAATTTAAAGATAAAAACAAATACATGAAAATGTTTCATAAAAGCTAGGCAGTATGTAACAAGGTATTAAACTTTATATTTTATGTTAACTGAAAGTATATTAATAGCCGTATAATTTTGTAAATATTGGAGTGAATTATTATTCACTTTTCGAACTCATTACTTAACCATGATGACTGAATTTTTCGACTAATTGCACGTCTATTGTGCTGAGTACTTTCATTTTGATTACATTTTTAATTAGCAATTTTGTACACATTATCATTTGTGATAATATTAAAAATTAAGTTTGGTTCCATGTGTACATTATAACATTAAGTGCAGCATGTCCTCTAGCGTTAACATTACGAGCGTTCAATAGAACCATTAATCTAATTTTATTATAGTTCAGGTTTATTACACCCACATGTGTGTATGTATATTCAATCTGACACAATAAGCGTCATTATTTTAAAAAAATGTGTATGGCGTGAAACTGCGGAGGAGAAACAGCACGTAAGACCCGAAAATCAGGAGAATAGGACACGGATGGCCAGACTCGTTAGGAAGCCAGACGTCCTAATCTCCTAATTTTAAGATGACAGCAGTGGCAAGTTCCGTAACTAGTCAGACACGCGAAAACAGCTTCTTCCAAATACATATCATTGACAATAGAAATAATCATTTGGTTAATAATATATTTCTCATTCTATTACATGTAAAATTAACACGTTAGCTGCCCTGGAACTCACGGCTGACTGGTACCTTATTTAATTAGGTACTTGTCAATTTTTAAAAAACTCCAGGGCACATGAATATTATTATTGTATTGCAAAATAACACGTGTATGATCAAGTAAGTATTTGTTTTCATAATGTTTCATATTGAAAGTAGCGTATTTTAACGTGCTTTCATACTAATAGTGAGTATTAAAATTACTCAGTATATTATAAGAGCGGATACAAAAGAATCTCAATAGCCACAAGAAAACGAGGCTGAGAATTCGTGCAAGTATCGATGTTATTACATCTATCGAGACGATATGCAACAAGCTACCACATAATACATTCTCAATAAGACTGAAACCGTTGTTTCTCCTTCGAACTCTCATTTGATCTTCATTCATTTATATTATCCTAATCAGCTACCAACAAAATGCAACGAAAGTCGCGTGCAAGTATCAAGATTGCATTTATAAAGATTCTGTATTTAATTAAAATGAATTTTATGCATTGATCGGAGACCCACAACACGCGTCGTATTAACTGCGTTAAAAAAAGAGGGTGTGCAACGTGAAATATTCTATTTGATAAAACAGGAAAAAAACAGATAAATGCACGAAGGAAGCTTGCGTTGACATGGTGACACCCAGGAAGAATATCAGTGACACGAAGTGAGATAAAAAGAGAAGATTAGAGGAGAAGTTTATGGGAGGAAGATGGAAAAAGTAGAGGAAGTAAGTTCAGCTCAACTCGTTGCAGCGAGGACACCTAGGAAGAACAGTGAAACGAAGTGAGATGATGGGAAAAGCTTAAAGACGAAGCTTGTGGAAAAACATGGTAAAGACACAAGAAGGAAGCTCGTCTCGACACGATGCAGCAAAGACACCCAGAAAAACCAATAAAACGAAGCGAGATTAGAGACGAAGCTCTTGGAAAGAACATGGAAAAGGCAGAAGAAGGAAGCTCGTCTCGACACGGTGCAGCAAAGACGGGCAGAGAGGAGGATGGTGAGACGGAGCGAGATAAAAGGAGAAGCTTGGAGTGGAAGCTCGTGGAAAGAAGATGGAAAAGGCACACGAAGGAAGCTCGCCTTGCATGGCGGCCTCGAGTACCTACCAACTCCCACCGACTGGCTGCACCATCGCCATCGCCTCCACCTTCTTTGCCCCACCTCCCACCTACCTATCCTCGACGCGTATCCTGCACCTTCAGGGTGGCGTCACGCTCAAGACGCTTCCGGTGTTAAATTACTCCCTGCCTCTCTCTCTTTTTCGCTCTCCACCTCGTCCTCCTTCTTCACCAGCAGCCTTCTCCTCTTCGGCAAACTTCTTCACCTCCATCACGGTTCTTCCTCTCCTCATCTCCGCGCTTTTTGTCTCGGTAACCTTTTTTTTTCTGCCTCCTCCACCCCTCCCGCGTTCGAGTCTTTTGTTCCGTTGGACGATCATCCCGTTTTGGTTTTTTTCTAATGAACGTAAGTGGAGCGATCGGGTGAATCGTGAACGATGACGGTTCATCGAGTTCGTCGCCGAGGTCCTCGCGCGGGACCGACTTCCTTCTTCGGGTTCGTGTATGAATGGTTTATTCAACGATTTCAAAGGGCTACAGATGCTTCTAAGATACATGAGAGAAATAGTGAAGTCATTTTCAAAATTGGACAGGTGTGATAACTAGACTGTAGGTTTTTGTGCAAATATATAGGGTGCGACTGAATTCATGATAGAATCTAAGAGAGAGTGATTTCTCCTGTAAAAATGAATCGAATGTTATGGGATAGATTTGTTTCAAATGAAAGTTTGGTTTACTTCGGTTTCCTGATTACGGACAGGTGGACTTTTATTTGTGTTTGCGTTTATGAACTTTCAGTGTGGTATTATCTGGTTTTCATCTATCCTCAAGGAGTCATGTACGGTTTCCAGTTTATGCTAGAAACAGTTTGATCCTTGTCAAAGAATACGAACGTTACTATGAAAGCGCCCTCAGACTCTGAAGAAGCCATTGACAAAAAGTCGGAATACTTTTCCAATCAGTATCGTCACCTAAAAATATCTGACAGTATTCACACTTTGCAGGGTAGTGGTACAAAAATCTAGTAGTTTATTTAAAAAAATATAGCTAACACAGTTCTTGGTATAATATTCTACCGCCACGTTTGACGCATAGTGAGGTCACAGATTTCAATTTTTTTATTTATAAGGATTATAGGGATCTTACAGTGCACAAAAATTCGAAGATCAAGTGAACAGTTTGTCTTAATTTTCTGCCCTGTAAACCCTGCTTCCACCTTCATGTATTTTTTTAAACTGTGCGTAATTACTGATCTATGCGACCATCATCCATTTCTGTATTCAATTTTCCGCTAAATCCATAAGAAACAGAGTAAACATGTGAAAATATCAGAAAATTAAATAAATTTATCACTATTACACAATGATAGGTAGATTATTATCGTTACGTCCAAAAACAGTATCAAAGTAGAGCCGTAAGAATAAAATTAAGTACTAGGTTCCTAGAATTCAAACTTTCCATCACCTCTAACAGTGCTCCAGCATCGATGACCGTCGATCACCTTGAAGAGGCCACGTGTGCGGTAGAGGCTCGAAGTGTCGAACAAAAACGAAAACGCTTCCTGTTAGAGGCTGGCGGTTTGTTTACAACTGTTTTCCCAGAGGACGGATCAGAGGGAAGACGTCGAACGGAGGCGTCAGGAGTAACCGATAATGAAGGGCCCAGAACAGATTTTCCCGAGGGGGAAAACGATCTGGAGGAGAGATACGCATCACCGTAACGCTCTAGCCTCTGAGTTCGCCTTAACGAGCCGGATCTCACGACGTAAATTACAAATAATAAATATCCGGCCCGTGGGTTTATCGTGGCCGAAAGATCGGGATTTCGGGAACGGATAGAGCCGGCGCTGCCCGTTGCTATGTGGGCGGGCATCGGGGCCCTTCTTCGGGGCCCCCCACTGACACGACACCGCGTGGTGCCCGCTGTCTCTTACCTGACCCTTTCTCACCCCCCTCGTCACCTCGAAAAAACAATGCTGCCAACGGCGCACACCTGACCCGCGAGAAACCGCATCCTCGATCTCGTCACTCCTGTTGTCGATTTTTCAGCCCTGCACCCTCCTCTGAACAGAGATGTAGATACCGCTGTTTTCCTTTCAGAGTTTTAACACTTTGACCGCCGTGTCACCTGTAGGTGACACTCTCTGATTCAATCATTATATACTTGATAACGTACAGGGTGTTCTAATAAGGGATTTAGGACGCTTTTTGTCTGTAATAAAATACACCTGAATATACATAACTTTGGGTTCCTTTAGTTCAACATAAACCTTGATCGGTGACAATTGTATGTGAAACACGATAGGGTCACCGTGTAAACCAATACATAATCCACATTTCTAAACTTTCCATAACTTCCATACTGATAAACTGACGGAATTAACCCTCATCTACCGACACCCAGTTTCTGGACACTGATACGAACACGGAATCCGTCAGACTCCGATTAAAACATATTGTTATCAAATGTTTATAAAATTAATATAACAGTAACTGTTATATAGACATGAGGCACAATATGTATTACCAATTGTCATTAGAAAATCTTTCACAGTTACGTAAAGAAGACTTTAAAAAATCCCAAGGAAATGAAAACGTGTAACACACTGACTGACTGTGCGTTTATCGGACTCAGCGTCTGTAGTTAAGGGTCAACGCGTAGACTGCCATAATGGCCACCCGTGATCACCACCTGTTTTCTCAGTCTAACCACGGTGATCACCGGCAACCGGGCTATAATAACGAAAATGCTACCGTGGTCCCGAGGGTGCGGCGTACAAGATTCACGCAACAATCAACGTGTTAAAAGACACTCCCAATTCCTCTCACGGGTCATCTATTAAAAAAACGCAGTTCATACAAGGAATCGATCTGTATGTATCATCGGGCGGAAGCAAACATGAAACAGAAAGAAAAGAACACTCCTGCTTTCCCATACTGGTGCGAATACAGTCGGTGACATCCCATAATTTCCAGGATCTGCCTGGAGTGACGGCCTGTTATCAAGATCCCAGTGTCCGCGTCCTTCTAATCCATAGAAATTAGCATTGTCCCGTCGCTCTCGGGTACGTGGGTGTGGAACAGGCGGTCCGGCGTGATAACTTTTCGGCGGCGATGCGCTAAAAGAAAAAGACGGGGTGGTCGGACAGAGAGAAGGAGAGAAGGAGAGAGAGAGAGAGAGAGAGAGAGAGAGAGAGAGAGAGAAGATTTGACACGCATTCACGCACGCACGCACGCGACGCGGCACGATTCACGAGACAGGAGACGGCGTGGTGCGTGTGCCCGGTGCACGTCGTTGCGTGTGGGTGTCACGGGGTGGCCACCTGTCTAGCAAGGTATGCGCCGATAGCATCACCACACACAGAACCAAACGGAACGAACGCCCAACGCTAAGCAAAGACAAGGGCGGTAACTCACCCCGACAAATTATAGAGTGGCCAGACAGCGCGATTCTCTCCACCTCTTTCCCTCTAGCCTCCTCTCTCTCTTTCTACACCCTTCTCTTCTTCTTTTATTATTTCTTCTAAGTCTTTCATTACCCTCCTTGCACAGCTTTATGATCGATTCTATTGGAAGTCGGTTTGATCAAACGGTTGTCCCGCTGTGAAATTGTGGAAAAATTGACAATTTTTTTTAATGTTTTGAAAAATTGTTTGAAGTGTTGAAACTGATGTGCTCAAGGTTCTATGGGGATGTGGAAGAGATTGGTCGTGATATAGCGTTTGAAGCGGGGTCTGTAGCTACGAGTAGGTGAACGTTGCTGTACTTCAGACGCGTGTTTTGTGGAACTATGTTTCCAAAATGGTGTACATGATGTCTCGGGCTACAGTTGACGGGTTGCCTTGAAATTTAAGGTGCTGCTCACTAGTCAATTTCTATATTTTAATTATTCAATTATAATTTAATATTGTTACACTGGTGCTATAGATGTGCATCAGTTTAATATTTCTTTTATTACTACATGTAGGTTTAAATAAATGTTATTCTATATAATTTCTTGTTATCCTCTTCCGCGTGATATTATTAATACTCGGAAGTCATTGCTTGAAACACCGAAACTCTTGGAAACTGTAGTGGTGCTATGGTTATGCTCCACAGTGTGCATTGAATAATATTTACAGAAAAAGCCGACAAGACAGCTATCTTGTTGAAACTGCGCGAGCACACGCAACAGCTAGACCACATCGTGAAAAAACAGCCTCACCGAAGTCTCCTTGATTCTTCCTGAACAGAGTGAAACGGAGTCAGAGATCCAAATGGAAGGTGTGAAACGGCCGCGTACGTTCGCAGAGTCATTTATGGTAAATGGGTCACGGTTTTGCGACAGATACATTGCGAAATTGTGGCAGTTCTTTGAACTTTTCTTGCGGTAAAGGAAATCGATATTTCAAGCGCCCGCCCGTATGTAATTATTGATATTACTCGTGTCGTGGCGAGCGTGACAAGTCGACGACTATAACCGTATCGGGCTGTGGACTTCCCTCTAAAAAACATAGATAAATCGATCGAAATCGGACTCGTTCGATCGAACGTGGAGTGTCCGAAGATTTGAGGAGATAAAGACAGGAACGACGGGTGTTGGAGTTGGGCGTGTGAGATGGAACAGATGAATATTATTCAGTTGGCAACTAAGTTAGTGATCTGTCGAATTTCTTTGCTTCGAAATTCCCTCAACTCTGCTATCACGAAATCAAAAAAGTAACAGAATGAAAGGACTTTCAAAATTCAAATGTAAGTAAGTTTAATAAGAGATTATTCCAACGATTTGAATGAAGGCTTCCAAACCAAAAGGTTCCAGGGTCGTGAATTTAGTTGCCAACATTTGCCAAAATATTTGTTCAATATTACCAATTTTCACCAAGACTTCTTCACCATTGTACACTTTTTATTATACTAGGTTTTGCTGATTGGCTACATTCGATCTACTCTCGTAAAAAAATTCCGGTACGTTTGGGAACAATACCAAACTCTCTGAGAGGGGATTACCGGATGTTAACACTATGAAAGTATTAACTTCCTGAGACCAACTGTCGCAGACAAACTGGACTGGCTTCGCCCTGAAGGGTGTTTGCACAGACGCGGACATCAATTCTCGCAAAAAAAAACGTCGCAATTTGTTTGCTGGCGTAAACAAGGCTTGCAAGCAGCTCGATGAATATAATAATACTGCGTGAGGACTCTCAAAAATGACGGAAGCTCGTCCGTGTCGTACCGTTTCAGTCTTAGCCCCGGGATTGATGCGCGAAAAGATGTTAGGGTGGCGAGTTTGGTACGAGACAATAAGGCTGGTTTCCATTTGAACTCGTAGCATGATTGGACGTAGTTAGTTCGGGACCCAGGCAACACGCATCCCAAACTTTGATTAAACGAGTCGCAGGGACCCGCGGCCCGACTCATTTGTCTGCCGTCTGCCTTTACCCTCCACCTTCTTCGCCTCTTCCTTCTTTCGTACCCGTTCTCGTTCCTCCGACCTTTATCTTCGTGATTCCTCCACGCTACCAAGAATCGTAACGATTCCTTGAAACTCACCCGCGAGCGAGGGTGGTCAAAACTTTTTGGCTGTTCGCCGTTTAAAACAGGTGCTCGCGATCTCTATCTAGTCCATTCCCCCGTATCGATCACGCCGCTAGATTCTAAGAAAATCCGAATTGTTTTTTCTCTGAACCCCGCGTGCCCCGAGACCTCCGAAACCGGGACTACACCGTTGGATATATTGCAAGCGGATAGTCGGTGAATCATTCCGTGTCGATGCGGTGGAGGAATCATGGCAACCTGTGTGACTGTTCACGCCAAGGTTTCAAATTGAAAGTTTAGGATGGAGGATAGGGGATATGGTTTATCAGGTGATGTTTCGAATAGCTAGAAAGATTTATCGATTATTCAATGATATATATACTGGTGGATTCAAATTCATTTAAAACTATAGGTCCACTGGCTAAGTGACCGTTGCAGTCGATGGTGGGTTACGTACTAGGAGAAGAAGAAATGTTTGGAGTATTATTGATAGAGGCTTCTGGGTGTAGATCATGTCTAGTTGGATCTAATTGTACATTTAATAACTTCTAGTGTCTTGGATTTACGAGAGTCTGACGTAGACCGCCTAGCATGGGTTTCCTTTAAATAAGTTTGGCCAATTTGTGGGTTCAGATCTGAACAAGACCAGCAAAGTATACGGTTTGTTATCCAGGGAAAACTGACTTTGAAGATTGCGAAGTATTGAGAAGTCAATTTATTGTTAGGTGTAGGTGAATTTAGCAACTGTGTCTTACTATGTCACTATTTCGCAGCATCCCAACCGGGATTTTATAGGTCGAATGTTTCAATTCTAGCGTGTCATGAACTCTAAAGAACCCAGGGAAGCCTAACCTTGGGGTATATCCCTTGAATTATGTCGTCTCAGTGTCGGCAGATCTGAGTCTGGAGCACTTCGTAGTCGAGAAACCCAAGTCTGACTCGTCCCAGGATCTAGGAACCCGAGTCGGGACACCACAAACTCAATGGACCGGCGTTGGGAGCACCCGATGTTGAAGGGTCCCTTAGATTTGGATCTTTCGGGACTTGGGTGTCCCGATGTTAGTCCCTTAATGTTGAGGGGTCCCAGGACGGGACCCTCGAGGGTGAAGGAATCCCAATATGGTCCTTCGAGGTTAGAGGGACCTAATTCGGGTCTTTGGTTATTAGAGGGGTCCCAACTTGAATGTTTAAGGTTGGAGAGTCCTGACGTCGCTTCTTCGAAGTTGGGGAGTCCCATTCCGGGTCCTTCGAAGTTGGATGATCTCAACATTGATCCTTTGAGTTTTGAAAGTCCGAATGCGATTCCCTTGAGGTTGGAACGCACCCATTCTGGTCCCTGCAATCCAGGATGGTTCCAATTCAGTACCCTCAAAGTTTGGGGGTCCTGACTCAGTCACAGGGTGGTCCTAACTCCGCTTCTTCGGAGCTTAAGAGTCCTGAGTCGATACCCTCGAGTTCGTGGTGGTCCTGAGTCCTATCCTTCAATTCCAAGGCGCTCTATATCAAACTCTCCTTTAGCTACTAATTCGTGATAGCTACTAAGGATTGCCCAACTCAAACTTCAAACGCCACAGAACTGTAATTCCAGAACTCTATGCTTTCAAATACCTCCTGCATGAGGGTATTATATTTTCTAACATGAACGTAACCTACCATGTCTGAACGATTTTCTTAGATTGCAACGTTCTTCCGCGTGGTTAACGGATTTTCCGTTACCTTCCTGGATCCACCAGTTAACCAAGATAATACGATGATCGGTGAAAAAACCTTGTTACGTTGAACACTGGCTCATAACCTGCCGGAGGCTGGTAGTTCGGTATCGTCAATGATTCGACGCGCGTCTAGCAAAACCGATTACCGTTATCGATGGCCAGCGATGGGTGTAGACCGCGAGAAGGATGCGAAACGGCATTCCATAAACGGATAATGGTACGCCACCTCCGTACGGTCCTATTCCCTTTGGAACATCTGTATGGAAGCCGTCTGCAGGCTGTGGATGCCGGTGATATCGGGTTACTAACGTCATCGTTGCCCGATGCGCTCGAAAGAGAGGGTCCCCAGCGACGAAACAGAAGGACAGGGACAACCTGGACCACACACGGACTGTGTCCCCGGTTGCAAACTACTGTAGCCAGTTCCTCTATCGAGTACCCATTTGTTAATCGCGTGAAACGCTCGCTGATCGATGTTATCCTATGGCCAGTTAATTTCAGCCGTATGTCCTGTAGCCTGATGCTTTTGCTTTGCCTGACTTAGAACATTCTCGCTGTTTCTTGTGTACAAACGACTATTGTTTCTTATTTATTCGATGAAAATACGAACCCATCTGTCGAGATCCAAATTGTTTTAAGATTCTATTCGGTATTCAATTGCGGCGGTGACTATGAAAGTAGTCTAAGTGAAAAATCGAGAATGATATTGAGATTCTTAATCCTTTAATATCAACGTTACTATACCTTGGGCATGGTCAGATTTTTCTAACGATTATGAACGATAAAATTTACCTACACAACTCCTATGTCTTAAAAAATGAAGAACGTCTATCAGCATATCCAATTCGCTTTTAACAACCCCCTGACACTCAAACGACCCACACCACACAGTTTTAAACAATTAGTACTCAAGCGGTACTCGGATCAGTGACGTATGTACCCATATCACGAGTGTGACTCGTTATTGCGAGACAAGGGACGAATAAACCAACTCTCCCTTTCCATCGGTGGGGTATCGGGAAACGAGGGGTTACCGTATCAAAACAAGGCGACACGTCGAAGGCGCCACCGGAAACTGCTCGAGGAAGAGTCCAGAGGGAACGTTCCTCTTCGGGAGAGGGAAAAAAAACAAAGGAGGGACGTGTATACGATTCCCTACCGGCGATAAACGTCCCGTGAGCTTGCGAGGAGGTTTCGCGTGACGGAAACACGCGAGAAACGTTGCGTACACACGCGTGACTCGTGGGTCGACGCATCGCGTCGCATAAAGTAGGTGGATATGGCTGTCCCGGCGAGCAAGCACCTCGTAGATAAGCAATTACGATGGAATCCGCAGATAAGGGGACAAATTCGAATTCCGAGATTCGGGGCTCCGATAGGATCGACACGAGGCCTCTTCGCCTCTCCTTTCCTCTTCGCCCTCGTCCTTCTCGCACCTTCGTTCCCACGGCGAAGTCGCTTCTTTTTCCCTTCTTCCCTAAATAGTACCATCCGACCACGTGCTCGTATCTTTTTTGCCCGAAGAATTCGCCGTACACGTACAACGAAATACAGGGTGTTCATAAAAGTACGGCGAGGTTTCACAGGCATGTGTTCTCTGTATTTCTTACTAGCATACCCTGGACACGGCTTCACTCGCGACTTTTCTGCGTATGGAATTCAGAATATTGCTTTTCTTTCTTTGTGTCTTGTAGTCAGACGGATTTTCTTTCGAGCGCGCGGCCGCCGAGGTTTGCCACCTAGCGGCAGCGCGTGAACTATGCTCTCGATAATAGTAAGATCTTAGGGTACCTATAACCGTGTACCATTTTTCTATCATCTTCTAAAAACTCCAGTTCCAATGCTGCTGCTCCAGAAAATGGACCACCACTGGCCAAAGAATGCTTGAAAATCATTAAACCAGATACATCGTAAGCCTTTGTTATATTCAAGAGGACATTCCCTGTAGCCGAAACATAATGACAATCCAATTAGTCCAATGCCTAAATTTTCAACATACATAAATCATCCAGAACTTCACCTAGAAAAATCTCTCCAAGAATCACGTGTCAATTTTAGTAAACTTTTTCTGTCTTTCAAATGAACATATAACACGTAATTTTTCCAGCAACTTCCAAAATCTCCAATTCCAATGCTGCCGCTCCAGAAAATGGACCACCACCGGCCAGAGAATGCTTAAAAATCATTAAACCAGATACATCATAAACCACGGTCGTATTCGCAAAAGGGTATCCCCGCGTGGCCGTAAAATAATGACAATCGACCACAAATCATTGGGAAATATCCTGTGGCGATGGTCGCGGCTGGAAAATGAATTGCAATTCTAAACCGTGGTTTCGTCCAAAGGACGACGGGGCCGGTGTGAAGGGAAAAGTTGACGTTGCTGATCGGACAATGTGGTGTCGTCAAAGTGGCAATCGTGTCGTCGATGATGTCAAATCCCCCGGCGTTCGAGAGTTTCGCGTATTCCACGCTGGCATAGGCGATTTCGTGCGTTCTCTGCTATCCGAAACCGATGGGCGTTGCTCCATCGTAATGCGATACGTCTGTGCCCTCTCGTCCATACATACGTAAATGTATCCAACCGAGCCTGCACGTACACGCGAGTTCCCTGCACACGGTGTCCACTGCGCGAACGTTCGCGTTTGATAAGAATAAACGCGTCCGCCTGCCTATCGATAATCCTCGAATTAAATGTTATCACCGTGCGCGGGTACGAAACGAGGAACACAATTATTGTGCATCGTAATAGATTATCCTACCCTGGACATGGAATTTATCCTTATTAACCATCTGCACTCCTATGTCCACTCTCAGTGGCCGAAGTTAAAACTTTCTTTCACTGGTACGTCTCAGTCACCACGAAGTGGCATTACGTGACAATCAAAATTGAATTAAATCGTGACAATATCTCGCAAAACCTGAAAGTTATTTCTCTTTCATATTCTGCACAAAGAGCAACTCGAAAAAACTTATAATAAACTGGCTGATGTACTGGGTTCAAGATATTAGCAGTGCAAAGGGTTAACACGTTCTCTGCCACAGTAGAAAATTTCGTAACGAGACAGTTATCTGTTTGAGTTAATTTTATACACGTGGTTAATGCGGCGAAAGAAACTGACAATCTTCAAGCTGTAAATTTTGCACTCATAAAAAATAGTTTCAAGTGTACACTGATTTTGATAAAAAGATCTCACGATCCCATTTGTAAACACTATTAATTGTTACTTCTGTGAAAAGACTACAGTTACTCAAAATAAGAATCGTCGGGTAGAATCAGGAATCGACGGCTTTTCAGAGGCAGGGAAACCGGAAGTGAAGCTGGTACCGGAAGATTTATAGCCTTCCGAGTGTCTCGTTGCTGTTTCTTGCTCCATGCCCGACCCGCCCACAAACGGCCGTAGATTACGCTCTTTTTGCATCGTGTAGCATCCTGCACGTACTCCCCTAAGCACAGGATTTGTCGATTACACAAACAATAAGGAAATCCCTCAAGGAAAAACAATCTCATGCTGCACCAGAAACGCGTAAACAACTCTCGAATTCCTCGACCTGATTCTTAGGACTTATACAGGGTGGACAAAAAAATCAAAGTATCTCTGCTCTAAAGACTTAGACTCTTTTTTTATCACCCTGTATGGAAAAGAGAAATTTATTTCTCATCTGACCCATAATGACTGATTTCACTGTGTTAGTCAACGCATTAACACGTTGACTGCCACGTGGCTCACCGGTGACAGGCACGTTAAATTCTATTTAATTAAATAATAATTGATTTTGACAAAATTCTGTCCAAATTTTACATGGCAACACCAACATAAAGAGGAATGCACACGATTGAGTACTTAAATATTTTCTTCCTCTGTGATTTATAATAAAAACAGCTATTTATATTTTGTCTGATCAGGGATGGATGTTTCCACTGTGGCAGTAAACGTATTAAGAGAACGCGATTACTTCTACAGGTCGAGTGCCACAGTGAAAACAGCCATACCCAATCAGACACGATATAATCTACTATCTTCTACATACATCGTAAAGAAAAAAAAGATTTGACCAATCAATCATGTTCTTCTGTTTCTACAGTATTGTTTCAACATGAAGCTTGCTCAGAATTTTATGACAGTCAATAATTATTTAATTAAATTAAATTTGAGCCGTCGGTCACCGGTGTACCCCACAGCATTCAACGCGTTAATCGAGTCAAGTGGAAATGAAAAAAAGGGACATTTGTTTGTAAACGGGTGTCCCTGAAGGATTTTCCGGTTTCACAGAATTCCTGTTGGAGAAATGCCTGCACGAGATGAGACCGAGTTCCATTGGAGCATGCTCCGTTCCGGAAACGGACGTGAACGGCGAACAGATCGATGATACGCGTCCATGGAAACGGTGGATGGACCAATGCGAGGAGACCATTTTTCTTTCCGGACAGGCGCATCCGACTTTTCCTCTGGCACCAATAACCATCGAAAGATGAACGTCTGAACACGATACAAGAGAGATACTTCTCTCGAACCATCGCACGAATGAAACATACTTATTCTAACCACGACACGTTCAAATCGAAATTGATACGTCAGAAATTATTTTTGAAGAAACGATTGAAACAGAGAGTGCTGTAACTTCGTCGAGCGTTTTCCTTTTATTCTTACGAGGGACATCACCCAATTGACACGCTGCTCGTTACATAGCAAGCAAAACAGTGCATTCGATATCAATTTGTAACACGGTTATATTTGTTGTTAATTGGTTCGTTTCATATATTCTTAATCACGCTTGGACATTTCACTTTTCTTGGAAATTCGCTTTGATTAAGTTGAAATCGAGATTTACAACCTCGCAAAAATTACTATTAGAATTGTAACGGGAAGACGGTACACACACGACCAATATAGAATTTGAAAAAATATTCGATGCCTGTTATTTTGTATCTGCAAACATTTATGTTGAAGGGGTGTAAACAGTCGTCGAAATTGGACTCGAAAAAGTTATTTTATCGAATATCTCGGAAAGTATTAGGCGTGGACATAAAATAGAAATGAATTTTCACCGCTCAAAGGATCGATAACAATGTGTAACGTAATTTAATTGCCAGAACATTATACGAATTTACATCGATATCAATTGTATACCTACAGAGGGTTGGCGAATATGAAAGAGTATAATTCGCAGCGTAATAATATTTACTGCTACGGTGAAACTAAAAATTCTAATTTATCCTAATTTTTTTATTTGGATCTGTAGGTTGCATATACAAATTTTGATAAAAATAGTTGAACATTCTATAAAAGAAATTTGCAAAAGTAAGTACATTTTTAAAATATTTTTTAAACAAATACATATTTCGAAAATCTGCTCACTCAGTGAAATATGTAATTTAAAAGACAGAATTTGCATTTAGAAGTTTTGTGTACGTCTAATAGTTTGCGAGGTGTTCGATAAAATAGCTTTTTCAACCACAACTTTGAGGGCTGTTTTAACCCCCTCAACAGGGATGTTAGCAAGTAAAAAAACACGTATCGAATATTTTTTCGATTTCTATATGATACCAAAGTTGTATAAAAATCGACGTATGCCAATCGAATGATGTCCCTTCTTATTCATAGGCTACGCTACCAGTAACTGGACAGAATATTGTCACACATCCTATTAGTGGGAATTATTATTGTATCATGGGTTCAGTACTATAACTACACAACTCGAATTTTAGTGGTAGGAATGGGTACCTCAGAATTTAATTAATCACAACTAAACATCGGTTATATCGGCTCTGGGGTACCAAGAGGGTTAAGCACAAATCACAAAAAGAAAAATATGCAGGGTGTACTGTGACTGACAGTGCAACCAAGAAAGGGTGGCTCTGCATGAAAAAGTACAATAATAGTTTTTTGTACGAGTGGCAGAATGCGATCTAACCCCCAAGAAGAAATTGATTGTTTCCTTTTTCGGGTCGCGAGGATCGAGTCTTCCCGACACCTCAGGCTTAATTAATTTTAAAGAAAGTTAAAGTCAGGTGACGTGCAGCCAGCAACGCGAGCGAATGCACTCGAGCGAGCGTTGCTGGTAACGTAATACGGAGTCGGACTACCTGACCGATCTGACAGTAAGCTCGAAACAAAATCGAATCGGTGCACTGGGAGCATCCGTACAGCTGAAACTCGTTTATAAACAAGTGTCCCGTTTTTTTATTTCCACCCGAATCGATTAAAGGGAACGCGCCCCCTTAATTCGCCCCTTTTTATGACTTCATGTACATACAGTGCAATACGTCGTCCTTTATTTCTCTTTTTTTATATGGAAGATTGCATTGTTGGTAGACTTTATTCTTTTTCAAATTCCTGAGTTTTCACTGTATTCAATAATCTTGTTTTTTTATTTGAAGGTTTTATAATAAAATGACCCTTGTCAATTTTAATATTTTTCCATGAGAGCAAAAAATACTCCAGCATCTGTAATTTTTGTTGGATAGCTTTTAATTTTTTTTAACAAATTACTCATCATATTACACAATCGCTGTGGGTGTTACTTATAATTATACCGCAGAAGAACTGTATCCAATTAAATCATGAAGCTGTGTAGCTGCGTCGTCATCATGAACTTTGACAAGGGTTGTTTTCGTTATGAACCCCTCATTTTGCTTTGACATTTCAAATTGTGTACATTCCAACTGCAATATCCAACTTTTATTTTGGAAGCCGTTTTCGAAATGTTAGTTAGGACAATTAAACTAAAAAAGGCAGAATACACAAGTATATCAAAATTCAATTTTTTCGGCTATGTTAACAAAAAACTTGTTGAAGTCTGAAAATGTATATTTGCATAAGCATCCGCAGTCTATTTATAATCTAACTGTAACAATACTGAATGACTCTTGCGAGATGCGAACAACTATCATGAAAACGAAAAAGAGATAGAAAAGGAGCTGCGCACGATTCAATTGAACGCACAGGTACGCGATTAAACGCAATTAAATCGATTCTTCGAATCCATCCGAGTGCAA
This sequence comes from Macropis europaea, assembly GCA_916610135.2. Taxonomy (NCBI): domain Eukaryota; kingdom Metazoa; phylum Arthropoda; class Insecta; order Hymenoptera; family Melittidae; genus Macropis; species Macropis europaea. The sequence goes on from OU744348.1 coordinate 6,106,111, forward strand.
TCACCTGCCCAAACTTGTCCTAAGCGCGTCGAATACACGCTCAGAAAATTACCGAGTTCCACTCATTAAGACATTATCCGTTTGTAACGACGCCGTGCGAGATGCAATCGAGGGCAGAGACGAGCGGTTGAATTACACCTAGAAGAGTATCGGACGCAGGACCGAGAACTTGGATCGTTAACGTGCCTCGAAATCGCCTAACCGAACTTCCAAATTCTCCGACGCCACTTTCGAATTGATCCGTGCGCGTGAAGCCTGTGTTTTAATCGCTACGAAAATAATGATCATGGTAGGAGTGAATCTTCCGACAGTTGGACTCTTCAGGTGTGAATTTGTCAAACTTGGAAAACGTGATTTCATATTAATCCATAACTACTAGTATCCTAAATTTGTAACTTAAATACTACTAGCTGGTCCCTGGGACCCACTCCTGAAATTTGCAATAAAACTCACATTTTGTATAAACAAAAATTTATTTATTCGTAATGAAAGCAACTGACCAGAGAATACAGCGAAGCACGATTTTCCTCCACCAAAATTTATATCCTATCTTTCAAAATTTTTAAAGCGCTGATTCCGTGGGACTCGATAGTAGTATTTACGGGTTGAATACCAAATCATAGGTATCAAGCTGTCAATAAGAAAAATAAATGTATCATGATAACATAATAATATGTTCGTACTGAATCTTGTTGACGTATATGATATCAAACAGAAAACGACTATAACGGTCACCGTAGGAAATAATATAATGATAAAAGGCAAAGTAAAACTAAACTTGGGTTGCAGTTATTAACCTAACCCGAACGCTAATAATAATAATAATGATTTACTGTGTAAACGGAATTTTTAAATTCCTCTGGTACATTTATTGCAATACAATGAAAAAAGGGAAGAAAAAGTGTACAGATGAATAGACGTAACTGTAAAATAAATAAAAACAGAAATAAAAATGTGGAATAAGAAAATAGAATATAGGAAAGCAAGGTTATATCTGCATGCAAAAATATAGATTAATAAAAACAATCGTCAAACGATTGAAGGATAATGGTCATTCTACGTTTGACAATAATTTTTTAATTAAAAAGACTACTAAATGTACACACATACGACAATATTCCTGAAGAGGTTAAAACAGTATTTACCATTGCACTTTGAAGAAGGTATTATGTTAAATTTTATCAAACTTTTCGGGAGAATTTCAACCGTGTAATTTGGCAAAATGTTCGATACTCGATAATTGGACGTTTTATTGCAAGAATATCCCGTGTAATTTCGTGTATGATATGAGACTTAATGATTTCAGTCGATTAACATGAACATTATCTTATGATCACTGTAATTAATTTATTACGTTATCGAAACATTAATGCGTTGCGGGATATTAACGGTAACTGTAATTATCGTTGTTTAACGAGAATTGAATGATGAAATATGAATATTGAGGGATGCCGAATCGGAGTGGAAATATTTCCATTTTCCGCGTTCCATCGCATCGATTCGGCAATTTAAACAGAAACTTCACCGTGCTAATCGAAATCTCGCTCTATCGATCACGCTTCTCTCGTGTTTCAACCGTTTTCTGTCTTTCGCAGGTACATTCGCGTGTGCGACAAAAATTCCTCGTTTTCCAGATGATATAATCAACGCATCCCTGTTCAAACGATTTCTTTAAAATGTGAAAAAGGACAAGTGGTTGAAGAGACTCGACGAACGAGAACCTGAAGAATTCGGTCATGAACGAAATCAGGGGGCTGACGAAACGATCCTTGTTGCAGACTTTTAGGAACTCCTCGTTGGTACTTGAAGTTCCATCAAATTATTTATTCATCTGAGGCTAATTAAGCTGTACGATATCACACATACAGACCAAATGGTTTACGAAAAATATTGGCTGTACCTATATTAGGCTGAACAAATGAGCAAACGATCATTTTGTTGCTAAACAAGAAGGTTATTGAAGTTTATTGGAAAGGCCAGGTCACTGATAGTAATTTGCTAAATTACGAATTTTTCCGATAAGATTAATAAGATTTGACATAACCCTTTACATACTAAGGGCGACTACAGTCGTCTGTCACTTAATGATCTTTGAATACTAACAATAAGGGCGACTATAATCAGCCTCCGCGGATTGGTTTATACTTACCACAGTAACTCAAAACAAAATCACATGATCCTCTGATTTATCATTTGGCATCATGACTTTTCAGATTAAATTTTGTATTTCAATTTCACTTTGTTCCTTGTACTGAAGAACTTGAACTTGCTATACACAGGAGACTTTTCCATGCACCAAAATATAAAGAGCAATTTATTTAGAAAAAAAGATACTTAAAAAAATGTTCAAATAAATATTTATAGAGTGCTTTAAGCGATTTTGTCAAGCACCAACAGCAATGAAAGGGTTAAAATGGAACACCCTGAGTATCACTGAAGAATCTAAATTAAATTTACTAAATTTAGGCTTTCACAAAATAAAATTTAGTTCACTGGATTTCCTATTTTATTCGCAGGCGTACAGTACCGGCGAGGCGAAATCATGGGAACCGTTTCGATCGATCTACGATCAATGGAGTCGGGTGAAAGGCGAGCCCTGTTGGGTGGAAGTCCTCGTGCCTCGGGATCCATGGAGCAAGATCCAGAATCGGATCTACCGAGCGCCGTCGGAAGACGCGAAGATCGTCTTCGGGGTGCGTTGCAACAGGCCACCGCCGAAGATCGTCCGAGAGATGGTGGACGACTTCAGGAGGAGGACCATGAACCTCGGGACCACCTACTGAAACTCTCCTACCCGAAGGGCAAACGCAACGGGGGCAAAAAATTGGGAAACCGGAAGCGCAGAGTCACCTTCGCAGTCTAAATCGATTTATTTCTTGAAATTATACGAAATTTTCACTTATACGAAATTAACCCTTTCGCTATGGCGAAAGTTGACCGTGAGAGTTGGCCGCCAGTCTACGCTTTGCAGAAAACAGAGCGTAACATCTGCTACTTCGTCATATTTGCAAATTATGGAATTTTTATTCAAGATATTTCAAATTAATATATAACGAATTATAAAGAAATACATATCAGAATAATCAAATTTTAGTGTTTTGTGTGGAGAATTTCGAAATAAGGATATAGGCACAGGTAGAGATAGGTATTCGATACTCTTTCTCGAAGCAATTTAATTGTTTCAAACAAAAATTATTTGAAAATCTTGAAAGTAGACGTAGACGTAGATATAATACAAGCATTCATGAAAAGATAAGTTTTTTAAAACTTTTAGAACATTCAAGACATTCAAGACTTTTAGGTTCCTTATGAGTATTACATTCCTAGGTTACTGTATATTTTTTCAAAATTGTCAAGAGTTGCAAGACTTTCAGAGTTCGAATAAAATTCGAATTTGAAGTGGTTGCCAGCCCTTCAGTACGCACACACCTACATTACAAATTTAACAACAGTAATGGAATTGTTGTGGAATATTATTGCTTACGTAGTTCTCAAAGCTATTGAACAAAACAGTATCAATCAGCCTAGGGATGTTACGACATGCTGAGCTAAATCAGGGTTGTTAACTGATGCGAAATTTTGACTGGTGACCATCAAGAAGCGGTCAGCGTAGGGTGACTATAGTCATCTGTAGTAACGAAAGGGTTAAACGAATTTAACATTTAGTTTTGAAATGAAATTTATGGAATGCTTTTCTGTTTGAAAATAAAATTGATTGTTGAAGAACGTGTAGTTTGATGGTATTCATTGGTTATGCGTAGAGTCTCGTTGAAGAGAATTTAGGGGGATAAGGATGAATACAGGATGATATATAAAATCGAGAATCGATTCGCGCATGTTTTGGTAACCCTGGACCGACCGATTCCCTATTGTTCTTTAAATGTCACTCCTCTTCAACATGCGACGTCACGGATAGAACGACCCTGACGCGTACCAATCTCGTTTAAATTATGCATAAACTTTCAAAATTTTAAGTGATAACACCTTAATATTCGTCTAAATCCTTGGTTTTGAAATTCTGCTGGAACAATGAACGGATTTAGGACATTGGTTTTGCAGGACCTTCCGCATGTGTTACCCTCTAAAGGTCTTCAAGTTAGTACAAGTTCCACGTAATCGTTTATAAATGTCCTCAAGATCATAAAACGTAATTCGTGAAATTGATTGATTAAACCGGAAAGTATTTTCATTGCGTGATCATCATGTCTCATTGTGAGAATTCTCAAAATTATTTAGAACTACTCAGACTCTTAAATTACTTCATAATTTTTTATAATATATACACGTGCAATCGTATTCAATATAAAACAATAATCAACGATACAAGAATTAAAATAATATTAAGCGTACACGTATATGTTTTAACAACCCTGAAGAAGTCCATATTGCATAAATAGCTGCAATCTGTTTCTTGTGTACACAAAGGGGAAAACCCATGAACAAACTGAGCGTAATTAAACAAAATTTCAGTTATCGTCGTCTCACCTTCACACCACCACGTCCACCCGTCGATTTTGGAGTTTCTTCGAGTTCTCGCCGAAGGAGGTCTGTCGGGACTCGAAAAAATGTCCCAAGGAGATCGTGTCGACCACGTTGATCTCGCCGAACGAGTTCGAGGACATTTCGAAGGCGCAGGTGAGCCTGCCCCAAGCTGGCACGATCGCCTCGTCGATGGCGATGAATCCCAAAGTGCAAGCGTGCCAATTCGACCTGAAAACGACCCCGATTAGTCTAAAAATCCCGAGACCCCTGAAACAGGACAATTTGATATCCCTGCTGGACGGGAATCCCGTGCCCAGGACCATGAAGTGGAAGCTGAAGGGCTACAAAACGCTTCGATGCGAACAGGCTGGCGATTTCGCCTTCGTGCCTGGAGGAAACTCGTACGATTTCGATTTTCTCTCCCGAGACGATCACGGAGAGCTGATTACTATCACGGAATCTTCCAACGAACTGTCTGATTCCGTCAAATCGGAAAAAACTGCTGATGGAGGCAAAGACCATGCGGAGGCAGCAAAAATTAATATAGAGGGTGAAAGAGACACGTTGTTTTTGACGGCGAGAGCGATTGAAAATAAAGGAGACATACAGGGTGTAAAAAAGAATGTAACGAGTGCAACCGAAAGTGTGAAGGCTAAAGATCTTACAGAAACGAAAAATGTAAGCTTGAACGATCTGAATGTTGATGTGAGTAAATCTGTAACTGGTCCTGATCATGGAGCTTCTCTAGCACCGCAGAAGAAGGATATTAAGTACTTACCAATCTCTAAATCTGAATTATCAGCCGGCCAGACGAGATATCAGTCTCAACCATCAGCACAATATTGTTCCAGACCTCCTGCGAGAATTCCGAAACCTTCTCCACCTGTGCTACGCTCAGAAGACCTCACCACAAGCCCTAAGAAACACGTGACTTCTACAGAACCCCATGAACTGAACCCTGCTCCTGAGACATCAGGCTCAAGCCCTGCAGAAGCTGCGCAGAATGTAACATCCGAGTGGTCTACCATGGAACCGGAACCTAACTCGATGATCACCAGAGAATCGAATGCCTCGAAACAGCAAGCATCAAACAAAATGGCTCAAGAGTCTGTTAAACAGGTGCAAGAGCCAATGGAACGTGTACAGGAAGAAGAAATGCAAAGGAAAGTAGCAGACACCCATGATTCTAGGATTACGTTTGAAAATGAAAACCAAGAGCCTCAAGTTCAGTCTCCAACATACTTCGCTCCTCGTTCCTGGACACAGTCCAAGTATCCAACTCGTCAACCCTCTCGATCGGACGACAACTCATCTCAGAGCACTTACGAGTCTATCATAGGAATTCCTCCCAGAGAGACGACCTTGAAGATATCCAGCCAGCAGGGTGGAAAGCAGGCGACGTCTCCCTGTGCTGCGACACAGGCGAGATTGCAGCAAAATCATAGCGGTAACGTGTCCTCGAAGCAACAGATGGGTTCGTTCGGGTCGTCGATGACAGGTGGTTCAGGAGGCGGTTCACGAAAGCCACCATCTTCCTTTCCGCCTTTCACCACGCAGCGAATGTCCTCGTCGAACAGTTCCTGTCTGCTGAGAAAGCTGCCGCCTCGAGAAGCTGGAAATACTCCACGAAGACCGGACAACGCGAAGAACGCCTCCAACATCTCCACTTCCAGCGTGAACCCTGCGCCGAAGAGGTGCAGAGACAGAGACGACAGGAGATCCTCTGGATCTCGGGAAAAGTGTTCCCGAAGACGATCCTGCGAACGGGAGGAACGCAGACCAAAGTGTCAGAAGGAGACCAAGTCCAAGAAGACCTGCAAACGTTATTGTTGTCCCTCGTTGCAGAGATCGACGGACTGCGTGTACGGGAAATTTCAGTGTCCCAAGAAACAGAAAGAGAGAAGCAGCTGCACCACCAGACGCCGTGAGGATAAAAAACAGACGGAGGATCCAACGTGTTTGCCGAACGAACCGGAAGACAGCTATGGAGCTTCCGGCAAAAGGGACAGGGGAACCGATCGGTCCATGTGTACTGACCCTTCGAGAAGAAAAACCGACTGCAACAGGGAGAGACAGTCCAACAGGGAAAGGTAATTTTCTTTAGTTTTATGCAGGGTGAGACACTTAAACCTTGGTCTATGGATGATCATTCAGGCACACCATATAAGTTTAATTTTCATCATCTTAAAATGAGAATTAATAAAAATGGAAAAGCCTGTGAGTCAGGAATACTTTACAACTGAAAGCTCTATGCGAATGGAATATCTGTTACCATACTGCATGTTATAGTGTGTTTTAGGTTTTTCGGATAAATTCAAAAACAAAAACAAATCTATTGCGATTCTTTTAGCGAGGAATAAAGGTTTCCATGAATAATTCTCTTATTTTTAATCAGAAAAAATGTATTAGGAAAAAGTTGCTTGGTTCTAAGGCTACTTGGAACCAGATCTCTTAGACCTAGAACCTAGAACTAATTTAAAATTTGTATTCTCCAGCTGCATTGCTTGACTGTTAGCTATTTATCCTCCACGAAAGTTACTAACGAGCCTAAATACGTTTAGAAGGGACAGAAGCTGCAGCCGAGATGCTCAGGGCAGCAGGAACAAGGACGGATCCTGCCAGAGACAAGAGCGGCGCGACTGCTCGCAGAGGGACGAAGGTCGCGTAATTTGCACGAAACCAAGAAAACGGGAGTCGTGTAATCGAAGAAGATGCGATGATCGTAATTGCGGCAAAAGATCGGCAAAATCCACCGGAAGAAGACATTACACGCAGAGCGCCTACATGAAACGATCGACCTCCTTCAGAAATGCGAAAAGATTTTCGTCCGTGCCAGCGCTGGGCTTCTCTCTGATCGGCATGAGAATCGAAAGGGACGAATCGAACCAGACATTGGGTGCGTCTTCGAGGAGCAGGTTCTACGGGAAATGCTCGAAGGGACCATCCACCTGCAAGTCTTCCGAGAGCGTGAAAAAATCGAAGAAGTGCAAGAAAGGACCTCCAAAGTGTCTGAATAGAGAAGCATCTGATAAGAAGTGTCAGACCCCCAGTAAGACAGAAAGCAAATGCAGAACATCCTGTGACAAGACGAAGCCGGAAAAAGAGGACACTGCTAGGAGCAAATCCGATGACTACTGTGCTGAGAGGAAGAAACAGTTGTGCAAAGGTGAACTTGCGATTCCTACTATACAGTTTTAAAAACGACATTGCGGTTTTATCTTTGACTGAACCATCTAAACACAGAGTTTTGTTTGTTTGGAGTGAACGTAGGATATTTGAATTATTTTTTCTTTAATGACCACAGATAAGAAGAAAGAGTCTGCCTCGGACGAAGAGTCAGCGAAAGAAAGGACAGACAGAGAGCGGAAGGAGATGCAGGAGTGCAAGAAAGACATCAGAAGGAAGGGCAAGGACAAAAAGAAGGAGGGCGAAAAGAAGGCCATGCCTTCTGGTCTGGAGCGTGTCGTCAGCCCTTGCAAATTGAAGCAGCTGAAGAAGTCCAAGAAGGATAAGTGTTCAGCGACGAAATTGGGCATGTCCTCTGTTGCTGCCCCTTTATGTTATCTGAGCAATTCGTCAGACTCGTCTGGTTTGATGAATCGAGAGACCAAACTGTTTGTTGCACCCAATCCATCGGAGTACACGCTGAAAACGCATTATTACGACGATTATGATATGAGGGAGACGTATTCCAATCCTTGGCGGGATTTTTGGAACTTCACTGGGGACGATGACCTTAGTAACGAGGCTGAACTGCCTCTACCGATCGCCGTGGAGATTGAGGAGAACGAACCGAATGATAATTCTTATTCTACGAACAACTGGTTCCTTTCTTGGTTCGACCATAGTCACTTATAGGAATTATTAAAGAAAAATGAACTAATAGCGGGAGAGGAATGATAGGAGATGTTAAACTTCATACAATCAGATAGTTATTTATTAAACTAACAACCAGTACTTTTCTGTCAGTCCAACTATTTTGCACGTTTTATACCTTATCAGACTATGAGCAGTTTGGTATTATCGTCATCTCATGAAATAAATGTTTATGTTTTGTAGCAAAACGGCCCTAACATTGTGAATGTTATTTTGATATACTCACTGTCACATGAATCACGTGTTGTTCAGAACAATTTTGTCGCAGAATTTTGAGTAGTCTAAGAAATGTAATGATTATATACAAAACCATACAGAACAACAGAACTAAATGCAATAATGCAGTAACAATGAATTGAGAAAGGAAAAATAATCACTGGGAATTAATGTAAAAATTGTCTTGAACCATGTGTGAATTAGTAGACACTGAACGGATTACTTCTCTAACACACGGGATCTTTTTATGTATAGTTAAAAATCATCAAATAGAAATATTAATTCCTTAATTTATTCCTAATAGCAATTGTTAGTTGGAATTTAGAGAAATAAACAATAGAGAGCAGAAACTAATGGAAAGCACAGTCTACTCTGGAAAAGGTGAATAATAAATCCTAACTACTTGTCTCCTGTATAAGTATTACCTCCCTTTGCAATAATCCTAATCTGGTGTACACCTCTCATGCTTAGTTTGACGATCATTCAACGACTCATTTCATCCTTCCCTTTTATTTGTCTCTTTCCAACCCGTATCTCGTTCGTTTCTTTATTTCATAGGTGTCACGCCCACACACTAGTTATTCGCTCGTAACAATAATAAACAATATAAAAATAAATGAGCAGACTGGGTACGGCTGGTCAAAGGATCAACAACAAGAACACACAGAACTGGAGACTAATTGCAAGTGAAGTTATTCCGAGCTTGAGAGGGCAGTTTAAGCTCACCCTATAATAACACTCTGTACAGGGCGGCGTGGCTGCGGTCTAGTTTAAGCAATCCTCATGAAAAGTGTCCCGGGGCGAAAGTGCACCGAATGAATCGAATCTTACGAGGGCAGTTAGATGTCTTTGTAGAATGAACGAGCCACGACAGAGGCGTGCACGTGAATGGAGGGGTGCAATTATGGGTTATTCAGGTCTCGCCACGGGATACCCGGGGTGCCGTCACCATGGAATTTCTCGTACGTACATATACCTGGCGCCTCTTCCTCGGCCCTTTTTAGCGTTCCGTACACCGTATAAACGCGCTGCCAAAAGGAAGATGTCCGGTGAAAGAGCAAGGGAGCGTAGCAAAGGAAGAAAGAAAGAAAGAAAGAAAGAGGGAGAAAGAGAGGGAGAGAGGAAGAGAGAAAAGCGTGAGGACGTCTCTGCGGGGATCCCCTGCTCTGGCACTTATGGGAACGTGATACGAGCTTTTCGTTGGATGCTCTCTTGCGTTTTCGCATTGTTGCGCAACTACGTCGTCCTTCCTTCGCGTCGTCCTACGTTCTCCTTTCTCTGTTTTTTTCCGTCTCTCGTGCCTCTGTTCGACAAAGGGAATCGATGTCAATGCGACGCTCTTTGTGCCCGGCCTCCGGCTTCCGGGCTCGAGACGTCGGAAATTGATGTTTTTGACGAGACTCCCTGCAAATACCAACGTCGAATTTCACTGTTATTTTGGTTTGAGGTTTCCGGGCGTAGGCAGTGCTCGGTCGGATGTCTCCGTTGCGGACAGCTTCAACGGACACCTTCGTCGGGAGTTTGAAGAATATCGTTGTTGACGAAGTGTCAGAGTCTTCAGAACTGATTGTAATGCCTCAAACCGTTGTAACTGTGAAGTACCGGGTCGTGAAAGCTCGAATGTACAATGTCGAGTTTGACTTTTTAGACTGTTGATCGTTGTCAATTATCGTATGTTCTTCAAGTTATCAAAAAATTAACTATACTGGCCGTTAGCATAGAAGAGGCTACTAACTCAGTACGTAAATATTCGTCAGTAGAGCTGACAGGATTCAAAACCCGTATCAAAAGTATTGCAACCCCTCACCGTAAAATGAAAATAATTTCATCCTGCGACGTCTCAAATGAAACCATGTTATTTTTACATAAAACATGTTTCCAAATGAGAGGAATATTTCAAATGACATAATTAAACAGAACAACCTGTATAATTGTATACACTTCATCGATTGATAGCATAAATTATAGTGTCGCTATGCTCTTTTTAAACAGAAAAAAGTAAACGTGGAAGTAGTTATGAGACAAATATTTGTAGAAACTTTTGACCCCTCGTTAGCGTAGAATAATAAGCACAATGTGACAGCACGTGACACGGAAATCATTCTTAAGTGGTCGCCCGAGAGGCACGAATGTGCACAGATATTTTTAAACAAGTTGTCATCGAGAAGATCGAACGGTTGATTTTACGGTTGCCTCAGACGTCACATTACGACGTCAACGACTTCTTCCTGGACCACAAACCGCTTCGTCCGTGTGTCCAGGATGAATGGTGACGCCACGGGTGGCACCCCGTCGGAGAGAACCGCACACAACCACTGAAAATGTGTCAATTTCGTCTGAATGATTCAGACAGAGATAAAAAATGTCATTCGCAGGATGTTGAGATCGTTAAAATCATCCGTCTCGGCTCGACATCTGCGATCGACACGTTTTCGTCTTCAACTTAAAACGCGAAAGCTAACAAGGTGACAACGAGTCCTTGAGGCCAATACAGTATTATTGTTGACACGCAGCTACTATAGAGGCACCTCAATGTCACATGCTCTTAATTTTGTTAAATGTTCTTTATCATGCTGGCTCACGATGCGTGCCTTTTACGTTTCACTTTCATTCTGATTTTTAAAATGATAAAACTTTCAAAGCAGAACTTTGCGTCTGTCTCTGTGTAAATGATAAATTACTATATGAAAATTGTAGGACCCAGTTCTGAAGCATTTTTCACCATAATTTTCTATGGGAGTCATTCGAGAACGAAATGTCGCTTAAAAAATTCCAAAGGTATAGTAAAGTGGATGATTGATATTTCCATTAAAAACTTTACTTGAGAGTGTGTCATGAATAGGGGTTTGTTGTCTAAAAGCGACATCTATTATGCAACAACCTTTTCTTTGGAAATTAAACTAGATCGTATCAAGTAGAAAAGGGACAAATACGTGCGAAACCAATAGTAGTCAGATATAAATAGACAGATTGGCTTAGGTTAGATTGGAAAACCGATAAGGCCCTATTCATACAGTGAATAATAATAACAGAACATCAAGTCGTATGTACTGCAGAATTTTAATTTTTTTGGCGTATTTTCTCAAAAACACTTAAGAGGTGAGTCCTACAGTTTTAATCTAATAATCTATATACAGAAACAAATAAAAAAATACAGTTAGAAACGAAGTGGATGAAAAGATAAGACACGTGTCAGGCATACCTTCCATGCAGACTGGACGGTTCTTGTCAACTTGTCGAACGGTTATTATTTTTTTAAGCGTCGAAAATGCTCTCGAGAAGAGCAACGGAAGTGCCGAAAGAAGAGCAGAAGGGTTTTTCGGTGCCACACGTGCGACGAAAAACGTCCCACGTCAATCACGAAAGATGGAAAACGGCTCGAGCAAAGCGAACCGCGTCCTTGTCTAGTCCTGGCCGAAGGATGCGCCAGAAAATCTGGCGGACACGCATTATTTTAGGGAGCAAAGCCCTGTTTTTCCAAAAGTCTTTGCGGTCTGTGAAAACAAGGTGTCCTTTGTCCTCCTCGCCATGCGAACAGCTTCCGTGCCGAGTACCGAGAAAATATGCTTTAAAAAGCTTTGTAATAACAAGACAACCGATCTTGTGAAATGTTTTAAGCTGCTCCCTTAATTCAATATTATTTTCGACGGAAGTTAATTAGCTCGTTACATTTCAGTACGAAGGAAATTAAAGACAAACATATTTCTTGCTTGTCTAGTACGGTGTACACAATGTGATACTCATTTGTAAAGGGAACTATTTTTAGGTAAACGTTCTTACAGAAATTCAAACGCGTTTCTCGGTACAGAAGAAAAACAGATGAGCTCATTTCAAGATTCGCGTCACCTTTTATCCTTGGTCTCTTAATGGACTGCTGACAGGTACTGTACCGGGAATTTCGTGACATTTGTGTTGTTCACATGAATTCGTTGATTTTTTTTATTAGTAAGAAATTAACGTTTACTTAAAGTAACTATTCAATACTGATAATTCACTAACCGTCGAACTGAAAAAAACCCTGCATTCTTAGTAACGTTCTTCGAAGGTTATGGAATTATAATTAAGTTCAACTTTCGTCAGTTGCTCAAACTGACACTAATCCTCAATCACTTGTTACATCAAACGAAGTTGTACGGTGTCGTGAAGTTTGAAAATTTCGTTGCAAACGCGCTGTAATGGCATAATACGAATTTCTAAAATTACATACACAACACGCTATTGAATGTCTATAAAGAAACATTAATTGCATCGCCTAATTGAATCTTCAGGTAATAGTGCAGCGTTAAAATGTAAATTTCTGAGGTTATGTGTGCAGCACGATCGATCGCATGAAACGCCATTGAAAAACGACCAAGCATGGAATACACGCAGCAATGAAACAATTTCTATGGCGTCGTGTATTGTACGACGGTAATAACAGTGCGTTTCGATTTGCGTGTCGCGTAAATGGAAAAGGGTTATTAACTTTGACTTCTTTGCTTCGAGCCAGTTCGGCTCGGACGCGCTGAAAAATCGATTTATGGCACTTGCATGTTTATGAACGCCTCCGCGGTACGAGAAAGATAGAATGCACTTAATAACAGAAGTTGGATAAAGTTTCAAGGCAATATACTTTTGCTACACTTCAATCCCGTGCGGCGGGATATAGAATTATTTTTTTACATTCAAAAAAAGATCGATCAGCTCGAAAGACTGAAACAAAAAAAAGAAAGTAAATGAATTTCATCTGGATATCCGTCTGGCCAATCAAATAAAACGATTTAATTTCAAGATAACGAGTTGTTACAAAATTCCATTAATAGAATCTTCACAGATGCGTAAGTAAATTATTTCTCTCAGAGGCTTCAGAACTTTTCGTTCGATACCTCTAATTCCATACCGAATAAACACGATTTTTTCTAACGTTAATAAATTCGTATTTCAAGAGGTCAACCAGCCACTCCAAGAGTTTGACAAGCGACTCGAGAAAAGAAGTATCAAACACAACGATACGTGATATTTTAGGTCTGAAAAAAAATTTTCTGTAAATCGATTTCATCGACGCCAATCGTTTCGACGGAATCTCGATCGATCATCCGGACACGCGAGCGTTTCGTCGAGCGAAACTCGTCGAATACCAGCGAAACGTCGCGAGCTCATTACAGCCAGAGGAATCTAGATCTCGATTTCCGAAACAGGTAAACGGTCTGTCGCGAGACATTCATAGAGGACGATTAAACAGAACCAATCCTAGAACTTAACGAGCGAGCCGGGAAAGAAGCACGTCCGTCTCGGGATGGATTTGTCGGATTCGGTTGCGCATCTCCTCGACCGCACTCGCGACAGAGAAAGAAGCGAGCGCTAGTCGGGGGTGTAATGAGGCTTATTTATTGCCTCGGGACGGCGGGCCAATGGGAAGGCGGGATGGTGGTCGCGGCCAGGCCCAGCGGCGAATGGGAGCGCAGGTCGAGTAGCTGTCAGCCAGGCCACGCCCCCACCAATCGGCGCTCGGCTGCGCATGACAGAGTGGCTCGATCTCGGAGCACGCCGGAACGACAGTCCCTTCTGGTGCGTGCGTAGGAGAACGTCTCTCTTTCGCCCGGTTACGAGAGAGAGGGAGTGCTTATCTGACGTTTCATTATCACTCTTCGAACTGTCTTTGACGCACCCCGACGCATCCTCGCGTGTGCACCGCGTTGCCAGTCTTTCGACGAGAGTGTTTCGAGTGCGATGAACAGTGCGTTCGAAAACCGAGTGCATCGTGTGTTGTCGTGCCATCGAGAGACCCTCGAGATAACGAAAGTCGTTCGTTTGACGGCGGAGAAACGAGGAGAAGTCCACGAAACGGCGAGAGACGAAGAGAGACAGCGAAAACGGACTATTCAACGCGGCTCCTAATAATAGCCGGTGCGCGCGAGTATACTAAGCGGCTATAAATACACGCGTACCACGGGTCGCGGAAACACGAGCCCGTGGATTTCACGGTGCAACCTGCCACCGCGAGGAGAAAAAGCCGACGGGAAAAGAGAATAATCTCGAACTGAGGGCGCACCTGGCGCTCTCGCCGAGACACTCACCATAATCGGATCTAGTCCGAGGCAGTAACGCAAGATAATCGCTCGCACGGCCGGGTGGGAGGGAGGTGGAGAAGGAATACGTAGCAGGCTGAAAGCAGATTAGAGAACAACCCAAGAGATTTTATTATTCCACGGTATACCCTTTCTTTCCATCTCGTAACACGAGAAACATCCGACCAGTGTTTCTCTCGACGGTCGAGCTTGCAGCGACTCTCTACCATCGCCGGACTAAAAATAATCTTCCTGCATATTCAGCCGCGTTTACACCGTCGCGAAAGCTCCGTTACTCTCTTCATACACTTTCCGCGTCCGGTACGACCGAATCATTCGAGAAAAAAAAACCCTGACAACGCCTGTCATCCCGAGGATGCCACGCAGAAGATCCAAATACCGCGGATGAACGAGAGGCATGAGGATCGTCGACGAGTATACTCGTCCTAGCGGCTCGCACGTACACCCGCCGTCGGATTCACGAAACTACCCGAAAACGTCCGACGGACGAACGAACGAACGACTCCTCCTGTCGTGGGATTCGATCGTGTGGTAACACGCAAAAGTGAGTGAAACGAAGTGCACGGGAGAAAAGTGGTTCACGGTGGAGGGTGGAGGGAACGGAGTGCAAGGGGTCGCCGTGGGCCCCGGAGATGACGCGATGATGGCCTACGGAGGAGCCGCCGGGAACGGAGGCGCGATGGGACCTTCGTCTGGTGGTGCGGACGTTCTTGGATCGAGCGGCGATTACAGTCCACAGGGGACGCCGACGCCTCTCACGGGACACTCCACGGGGTCCGTCGAGGCCAGTACTTACGGTCCCGGGACCACGGGACCGAGCAGTTACAGTCCTCAGGACAGTCCCGCAAGCTCCGTCGGCGGCGGTAGCGGTACCAATGGGCAACTTCCTAGCTTTGGATTCACCCAGGAACAAGTCGCCTGCGTTTGCGAGGTAAGCTTCCTCGGATTGGTTTTCTGGCGAAAGTTCAGTCTGAAACGGGGATTGAAACGGTTTGTGAATTGTCAGGGGTACCAATGAGTAATCAGTCAGTGTTTCCGGAGGTATTGATGCTTTGCTTCGACCGTGTAAACGTGTCAGATTGTCCCATGAGTTATGTAGTTTTCTAGTTAAAATAAAGTTGGAAGTCTTCATCCTTTCGAACTTGATCGGTAAAGGCCTTTCGAATGTTTTCAATTGTACAAAAGTGACGACCTTTACGATGATTTCTAACCTTGGTGAGTAAGAGGAAGTCATAGGGACTGAGATCTGGGAAATAAGGGGGCCTGGAGCACTACTACAATTTTCTTTGTAGCTAAAAATTCGTTGATACTCAAGTATGATCAGGTTTAATAAGGTACATAGATCGTAGGAGTTTGATTATTTTCCTGTCAGGGCTACCGATCTGAGTTATAGAGCAGGCAATCTCACTTCTTTTCGGAAACCCCACGTATACAAACATGTTAAATAAATACGAATATATTACTTTGTTTTATTCTCATAATAATGATTTTACTGTGCAAGTGGTGGAATGTAATAGACTTGTTTACTTCGTTTTGAGTTTCTTAATGAAGATCGTGTTGTCGTAGCAAAAACAAATTATCTACAATCTTGTTAATCCTTTAAAAATCGATGATGTAGTGCGATTGTACAGGCCTATACTTTCCAGTATAAAGAACAAAATGAAATTTAAATAAATTTAATTGAAAAAGCCATTACGTTTAACAAGCAATTTGGTGATTATGCAATTTTTCTTCCTTGAAGAATTATAGTCCGCCGCCGGTTCCTATAGGTCATTTCGTGTAGGACGGCTGTAGTCGTTCGTTTTGCGGAAGGCGACTATAGTCGCTGTTGGTAGCGAAAGGGTTAATCGGATGCAATTTTAGTGGACCAATTTCGTGATAACTTTTAAACAACGTAATGATCGTGTGCTCAAATCGTGTTGTACTTGCCAAGTATTGCTATATAGGCGGCTTAACGGTTTTTTAGCTGACAAAAAATTCGAAGATAATGATCGATTGAGATCACTTTGAAATGAACTTTCTTAAAACAGTGGAAAGCTGTCAAAGATGGAATCGAAGAACTGCTTAAGTAGTGAAACAATGACACTAAAATTAATTGTAATTGTTATTACAATCGTAAGTGTTAATACTTATGGGATGATCTAATAAATACGAGTTCTGTGATTGGTTATTATAGTGCATTTAGTGAATCTGTTGTTTGGAAGACTATAAAATGTTTTATTTACACCGCAACGAAGTGACGGACTTTATTCCATCGAAGAAACCCATACACCATTGGGGTATTACGGTTTCAACGTAACAACAAAAATTTCCGATATTTATGTGGATGTTTGAAGGTTAGCAACCGGTGACAATTTGACGTCGCTTTAACCCTTTTAACCCGATGAACCCATACATTAGCTTTAGGAAGTTTATTTGTTTAGGTCTCTATAGCATTCCTTAGCAAGTACAAATTTGAAACTTGCAGCTATGAGAGGAGTCACCTGGACTCTGTTCTTAATATGAATTGAAAATCAGCAGAAAAAAATGACAAACAGTCCTAGATACTGATGGGGGTTACGTAATTAAAATTTGTGTCATGTATGAAAATAGTTGATTACTTATGGGTACTCCTGACATACATACATTAAAAAATGTTGTATAAAAGTTTTATTTGAAACAGTTGTGTCATCGATTCTAGAATCGATAGAACCTCCATTGCAATCGATACTGTAACTGATATTGGAATCGATATGGAATCATCCAAGAACGATATTGAAACTGAAACTAATAATATTCAGTAATTTTTATTTTTTTATGATTACTGACTATCGTATTGATTCGTTTAGATGTTTTAAAGCATCCGAGTCGTTCTAACAGTTTTCAATCCCCGGTATAAAGGTCGTCATGGACCAACGTGGCAGCGAAAGCGGAAAAATATTTTCGTATTATGCATGTCCGCCATTATTTTCCGTGATCGTTACAGCGTTAGCGTTGGTCTGAAGTTTGATGTGTAATCGATTAATCGAATCGATCTTCAGTGGACGCGCGGTGTTGTTCGCAACGTATTCGACTCAATGTTGAACACAGTGTGTTGAGTAATTATCCGATTAACGAATATTGTTCGCTTAAAGTTGTCTTCATTATTAAGAAAATCTTGTGTCGTCGTTATAATCGTTTTCATTTAATTCTTGAATAATTGGTGATTCAATAGTGCTCGAATGTTTGATATCAGTTTATAAGGACCTCTGAACAAGAATTTTGTGGTAAAGTTTATTTTTTGCATTGTCTTTCAATTTCTGCATGTAACACACTACACTGACGTATACAATATTTATCTTCTCCTGCAATACATGCATATGTTTACTTATATAACGTATTTTATACATTTGCCCGGGACAGGTTAGACATTTTGAAATATGAATATTAGTATTGTCAACAAAACGGTCTTGAGCTTTTTCTGTCGTTTATTTATCACCCATTTGTATTCGCGTTTATTCTCCTTTGCAATATGATTATGAAGTGTTAAGTTTGTGTATTCTGAATTCGCTGTTTGCCAAGAGTTAATTTTTCGACGATAACTTTTGCAATATTACTTCTACTAAAATTTGTCATGCTGGTCAAAATGATATTGATATCGACCATTTAATGTTATATTCACTTATATTTCAAAATTACATCATACATAAATTTAAGATTTATTATTAATTTGTATAAACAATATTTTTACAATATTTTAGTACTTTACCAATCCACAGTGCTGATAGTATTGATAAAATTATTCGAGCTCTCGAATGGAGGATGAAAAAATAATTATATCTAACAGATCGTATAATTTATTACGGATAGAGGGAAATTTACATTGTGTATGAATTATTCGAGAAAGAAAACGTTATTCGGGTAATTGTCACGTATAAATAATTATTAGAATATAATTAAATAATGGCCAGCTTCGATCCGTCGGATGGTTGCAAGGTGATGCTGCACTTAAAACTCGCATTCTAAATGCAAAGTCTATAATATTAGAGGCATACTTTTTATCAATTATACGTGTGATACGCACTAAAATAAAGTCTGTTAACATAGCTAAACATTTCACAAATTCAGTTTATAATTTCTTTCTTTTATACATGTCAAAATTAGACATTTCTTCTGTACCATAATAGAGGACCAGTTTTATCAGTCTGATATGTAGTTTCAACGAATCTACACATCAATTCTAAAAACATTCGTCCGTCTGTGTGTACCAGTAAAACAATTAAATACACATAATTAATTCAGTGCAACGCTGGATCGTTTCACAAGTTCTGTCTGTTAATTTCTTACTGTCGCATCTTCATTGGCATAACTTATGTAGCCGATATATTATTCAAAGTAAATGAATATTTAAAATAACAGCGCAGAACGATTCAATATCACATGAATATTTACATATTCCTAATAAACGTCTTTGGTAAAATCTCTGCTGCGTTCACTGAAAATTGAAACTGTTGATAAAGAGAAGTCGTAACGCCTCACGTAAAGGGTTAAAACCGGTACCCTTAACATCTATTTATGCACCTTGCAACACGATGTTGAAATTGGCCCTGAAATTCTCTTAATCCTCGAGGGATCGTGCACAACGTTGTACAACACCGCTCGCCAACAACTTGCATGTCACGAGTCTAATGGAGTTCGTACGATTTTACTGCAACCGTAAATTGTTTTGTGCAAGACGTTTACGTTCGCATCGGGCGTCCTGCTTGCCCGAATTCCTTGTTCGCATCCCGACCATTTTTCTCGCTACGCTATTTATTCAGAAGCCTACTAAAAAACAAAAACAAAGAAAAACGGAAAGTTTCAACGAGTGTACGTGAAAAGAGAATTACGACGCGGCGGCTACTCCCGTGTCGTGTCACCAGATGGCTTCCTGCGTATTCCTTTCTCGAAAGTACTCGATCCACCGTTTACTTTAATACGCAGGATGCAATTAATATCGTAGTGTATCCGGTAGGGGATGATTTCATCGAGCATCAATAAATCGAAAGTGCAGAATAAATTGTTGTTGTTCAAGGCATCGTTTTTCTGTTGCTGTGTACGGGGTTTGTGACCGGAGCTATTATGTCTGCAGTTTGTTTGTAACCTCTTCACGGACGAGTTATTAGTGTTTAGAAAGCTGTTTTAATTTTTCTCATTTATGTTGAATCGATATAACAGCTGTCTGTTCAGTTATAGTGAATATTTATTCACGACAATGTTTGTTGTGTACATACACGTAAGGAGTAATTGAACTGAACCCTTTGCTCTCTGAAAATTTTTTAATACAATCGACTAACGACTCCGATATATTATGGTGGTACCGTTTCTGAAAGTTAATTTTATTCAGTTACTTTGTTGAGTTTGTGGTTCAGTAAATAAAACTTGTGTAAAATATGTGTCACCGTAGCAGTGCCAGAGGAGGGCAAAGGGTTAAAGAAAAAATTCAACGTACGTCTATGTGTCGGTATTCCAGACGAGATTAACTCATGAAACAATCTATCTTTTCTCAATTCTTCAACATTTCTATCACCTTCGAAATAAACTTTCGACTTAACAAAACCTCGTACAAAGTAATCAAAACGTTTGTAGTCCGTTCACCAACGCTAGGTCGAGAAATAGCACTATAGAATTACATTTTTCTCGACTGCATACATACACGATGATTATTCAAAGTTATCTCCTTCTGAGAAATGTATTCTACATTTTCGATTTATTTTTCCATGTTAAAACCACCCCCTTTCCAGTCGTACACTACGATCATGCATCCTATATGTAACGAAAGAGTGCCTACTCCTACGAGTGAATCTTTCAAGAACAAATATTGGAAGTCATGAAATTCATAAGTTGCAAGGTTCAACGTACACAGAAGGGATGAGTAGCCGAAGGATGTGCGAGGAACGTTCACGTTTGCACACGTTTTCCCATACGCGCGTTTATGCATACGGCTAGACGTTTTAACTCCTTGCCCACGTCACACGGATATCCTCTCTAATTTACGGCAACATTTCGCGTTTTCGATGAACGACCGACACGTCGCCCGCGGAATGGAATCGTTTAACGGGTAATTACGCTCGTGTCATAATAAAGAGGCGTGCGGAGGAGCGTTTACGATCGCCTCCTCGCGATAATTCAAACTATCGTTTAAGTTAAAAGCATTCCGTGCCCGCCAGACGTTCACAATTATCAAACAATCGAATCGCGACGCTTTCGCGAGGCTTGGAATGCGTCGAGATTGTTTGAACGTTTCCGGGACGAGCGTAATCGCGTCCGACACACGTGAGACGTCAGCGTGCAATTACACACGGTAGCTGTTAATTTGTGTTTCACACCGTGAGACGTGGGCGCTAGTTGTCTTGTATCATCCGAATTAACCGCGATACGACGGTTCGAGTATCGATATGCCGGGTGCCGGCTGGTTTCCAGATACTGCTCGACTACTTGGTCTTTTGAGACTCGGGGGCGGGGCTAAGCGCCGATGAATCTTCCGGGTGCATGATACGTTATCCTGATGAATTTTTAGCACGACACACAGAAGTATAGTGGATTCTGATTGAGTCAGTGATTAATACATTCCGTGCCACGTCGGTCACCGATGACCCGTATCGATTTTAATTTCGTCACGTAACTTTGAGAGATAAAATGTGGAGTAACAGTGACATTAGATAAGCAAATAAATGTTGATATTTTCAATTAAATATATTTATAAAAATTATTTTCGCGTGTCTGACCAGTCGAAATTTTCTAATGAAATTTTGAAGAATACAATTCAGTCGGGTGAATATTCAGATATACATACAATTAGGCTGTGGATGTTTATGTAGTTTATCACGTACTATGGCCGGCACATCATATTAAATTTAACTCAATAAAATTCCACATCAATATTTACATATTTCGGAAACAATGGAATGTTTAGTGTTATCCTAAATACTCGATATAGAAATAATAAAACTTGTAAATTAATATTTGTGTAAACATCCGACGATTGCTTACGATACTTTACATAATTGAACCAGATACTGAAGTCGAAATCCACTGTACTATTGATCATAAGAAGTATGTCAATAATCCGTTGTCACTGTAGTAGGACGTATACTACGCCTCCGTGTCTCAATTGTAAGTCGTCGAACGGTACCCGTTCTCGAGACTTCGCCAAATCGAAACGGGACGGCTTCCATGTCGGTTGCTTTGATTTGTCGACAAATCGAAAGCGTGCAGAGTCATTAAGGGGCCCGATCACGATCTCCACGGTTTACCACCGTTTCTCTTCGGCTTTCGACGCGGCTCGTTTCTCATTACAAGGTGATTTCTCGCGCATCGTGATTAATCGGTCGTCAGAACGGAAACTAGATGGCACTCGGCGACGCGAATGAAGAAGTAATCACGGCAGGTGCACGAGACTCGTAACACCGTATAATGAACGCTCGTTTTCGGTAATTTCAACCTAATGGATCCTCATCCACCGTAACCATGTTTTTTATCTGGATTTTTTATTTGTTTCGTTTTTTCGAACGTGTTACGAGTTCTGCGTCGACGAATCGAAAAGACTCGTGAAAAGGGCATACCCGGCCGAGTTCATCGGTTTTTTGTCATTACAAATTTTTACATCAGTTTTTTTAAAATTATATTTTAATCACTGTTATTACCGTTTTGGGGCCTCTGATTGCAGACCATGTCCTATAGAATACATTCCTCAACGTTTTGCAAACATTGTAGTGAAGACACACTGATACGCTCGTATACTACTCAAAGCAATTTTAATATTACAATATTTTCACTGAATGTCCATTATTATTACCATTTATTAAGATAGAATATATCGCAATTATTTTCTAAGGTGCCTACGATAAATTACGCATGATAAAGGCCAGTTGAAATAAGAGATAAACTTTTCCCAAAATGTTAGGCACTTGACTTATAATATAAATAGAAAACAGAGGTTAGACTATAATAATAAAATCCTGTGTCAAATGTTATTATTTCATCATTTCAAGCACATTCAAACTAGCAATACATACCAAGAACGAAACAGCCATAAAATAAGAAATTTCTCCAAATAGTAGTTCAAATAAATTTATATCAAAACTTTTGCTGTTACTTCACAATTACAGCGCAGTTACTTCGAGCGTTGCATTTAATTTATCGCTTCAGTATCAGCGTGTCTGTAGCAAAACAATGCGATGTTCGTTCTATCGGACACAGTCTACACCCAGAACTCCGTAACGATGAATAACCGTGAGATATCGGACGGTGAAAGTCTCAGAAGTACCATTTTCGAGTCGACGATCGTGTTGTTTTGAATCGAGCACCCTTTTCGCGCGACAGAAGCGACGAAACGTCCAATTTTGAGCAAACATACAAGATACACTAGAATAAGAGGAGACCGGGATGAGTTCTGCCGACTAACAGTGTGCCCCCCCTGTCTATCGTCTTCAAGGCGATGGTGTCGTCTGTCCAGGTTCTCCAGCAGGCAGGCTCCGTGGAGAGGCTCGGCAGGTTCCTGTGGTCCTTGCCGGGTTGCACCAGACTGCACCGGCACGAGAGCGTCCTGAAGGCTAAAGCGATCGTCGCCTTCCATCGAGGACACTTCAAGGAACTGTACAGGATCCTCGAGAGTCACACGTTCAGTCCTCACAATCATCCGAAGCTGCAGGCTCTGTGGCTGAAGGCTCATTATATCGAGGCTGAGAGGCTCAGGGGAAGGCCTCTTGGTGCAGTTGGTTAGTACCAGATATTTAGTACAGTAGATATTAGTTATTCAGGGATTGTCCCTAACAACTGGGGCACAGGCTGTATCTTTAAAACGGTTAGAGTTGGAAAGAAATGTCATAGAACACAGTTAAATGGTATCGAATGCAACATATTCTGAAATTAAGTTTATGCATTTTTATGCATCGGTGTGTCTTAAGTGTTGGACCTTTTTTCAATGGAACCCTATACTTTTGGCTGCACTGATCGGTGCAATTTTTCACTCTCTACAAAGAAGTACTAAGGTACTTGTACCTTCAAATTATTAGCTTGATATTTACTATGTTATTTCGGTGCATCGGCAGATGCCATTGGAACTTTACGCTATAACAAATGTTCGAATGGTCTTCTATTTAAACTGAAAATTGAAATATCCATCGTGTCCTCGGGAACTGGTCATTAATTGCGAATAACATAAAAGATTTCAGTGTCGAATGAATATCAACCCCTTTAGGTTAGGTCTAGCTTAAGTTCCTCCCGTCAGATTGGATTTTGACTAGCCAGAACCTTTAGTTTCTTAAAACATCGCAGTGTCATATTTGAAATTTATGATTCTACGTACAGTAACATAGATTTCATAAATATTACAATACATTTTTACAAATGAAAGATAGTACAACAGACTAAGCTACGAATCACACAATTTTTGTAGCACTTTAAACATAGTATTTTATTAAGAAGCAATAAATAAAAGAAATCCACCGTCGAAGGGTTACTGGTACCAACAAATTTCGACGTGTCCTTAAGTCGACTTCTCTAAGCCTCCTACTGCCTCATGTGGCAATATAGGGTTTCTGCCATAATTTCGTGAAAATCTTCCAAGAAGAATATCTGATACCCAGGTCGCATTGCATTCTATCAATTAAGTTCCAGCTGCGAATCGATGGAAATTAACGACGAGGAAGTTGAAAATACAATAACCGCGCGAACATTGTAACGATATAATTCATCGAGGAATCATAATAATAGTAATAGGGCGGAGAAGAAAACATTTCGAAGGAATATGCGAACGCGCGAGGCAATTTCGCGCGATGCCTGCCAGTTTTATTTCTGTCGCGCGTTGTAAACAGGAGGCAGAGGCGAGTTTAACGAGCTGACATTCTAATTAGATCTTTCCATTTACTTTTGCGAAGCAATTTGCGTCACCCGATCCCTGTCGTGCTAAAACCAGAGATCACAGAGTCGGACCGACTGTCCGCCGATGATTTTCCGCCGGTTCTAGGAGAAAAACAAAATAATCTTCGGATTTACGGCTTGTAGAACGAACATGCATGGAAACTGCCTATTCTCGAGCTTTTTCCAAGGATTTTTCGAGCGATAAAGACGTCTGAACTCAATTTGCATTGTATGAGTATTTGGAGATTTCTTTTTTGACAAATATAATAATGTTCTAATATATAATATTCATTTATATATTTGTGTTATACATAGGCGGATTAAATGATGATAATCACGTGCAGTCTCTCACGAAATTGATCAAATATCTCTCTAATTACGTTTCTTCCCCAATTCTCGCGCAATTGACTAATTATAATTTGTGGATGCATGTGTGAAATGTAATTTCTTAGATATTATAAGCTTGTCTCGAATGTTAATATCCCAAAGAAATGTTAATTGAAAGAGAACTGAAATAACGTGCTCATTTGATCATTTTTGTGAGTCACTGTGTATGTGACGGTCGTTAAAATGTTTATTAATTTCAATTTGACTATGCTGTGTAATCGTAAAGCAGCAGATCTTACCTTCTTATTCAGATTCATGGTGGAATTCAATTTATATAGAAATCTCTAAATATTAGACTTCAATGCTTTAATTAAGACCCTGCCAGAGTAGAGACACGAAGTGTATATTAGCTGTTCAAGATCATTTCAGTTGTAAATTAATGCCACCCAGAAGCGCCACATTTAGAATTTTTCATATGTTACGTGACAAGTCAGCTGACCAGTTTGACAGCTTGACCAGAGGAATGAAATGCTAGTGAAATTAAATTTGAATAATTAACTGGTGTATCATGGAAACTATTCGGTGCCCTTGAACATCGAGCATTACTGGTATATAATTTACAATGGCGCGCAGAGTTCACCCTGAACACTGAAAATTGAAACTAATTTTCAACAACACGAGATTCAAATATATTTCAATAAAACGATAAAGATATAGCCTATAATATTTTCCTGTATTTGTACAGATATTTGCGGTTACAGATTCGTCATAATTACACTGCGGATGTTTATGAAATTTAACATATTCATAAATATGTACTTTCAGTTACATAAGATAACTAAAAAGTAATTTTCCAAGCCTATGAAGCTAAAAATATAGTTATATCAAAATTTAATTTCTTCGACTGTACAATCCCTCCGTAGGCAATCTGGATCGTTTATGTCCAAGCCTAATTTTTTTACTGTTCTAGACTTTCAAGAAATGTAAACAAAATTTTCAAAGTGTCTCTCAAATTCTCAATCTCAGAAATCTTATTAAACATTCAGAAATTTGTCCATACCTACACTAACTAAAAAAATGTATATAAGATTATCTCGAATAATAATGTAAATTGAATTCTGGACTATTCGTAATAATTGAACATCAACCTGTTCAACTGAAACACGGGGTGGACAAAACGTACCGAACACTTTAAAATCAACTAACTCTTTTTACTTTGAATATTAAAAAAGTATTAACAGAATTGTACTTAACTATCAAAAGGAAATTAATTTATCAAATTTTCAAAATCACTTTCATTCGTGGCTATGACATGTCGCAAACGCACTTCGAAATGTTTGATAACCACATTCAGTGTGTCGCTTGTAATCGTTCGAAAATGGCATCTTTTAACTCCTCGACATTTGACAGGCTGCTTCCTTTTAACGTCCCCAAACAATTTACTTTATAGTAATAAATAATATGTAAAATTGGCAGCACTGAAATCTCGTTAACAAGACATTTGAATTCAAAGCGTTTGGACCTTTTCGGTCCACCCTGTAGGTAACAATCAAATTTTCTCGAGGTACGATACAGAGAACGTTGCCCTCGCGACGGTGGACAACGTGTTCGATTCGTGTTTTCGTTCGACCGATTCGTTTCGATTATATTTAGCCCGATCTCGATGGTATTTTCGAAGGCGGCCGACGATATGTAATCTTTATTTATACGATTTTTAAATTTCCCTCGGGAAATGCGTGAACACAATGCACGGCGTGTATTCGTGGCGAGAATCGAACGACGGAAATAAAGTCGAGTCTGTTACGTGCACCGCGCCTTTCAGCCGCCTGTAAAAATATCCTGCCGTAAGACGGAGCTTTAGCCGCTTTAACATAAATCGCGTAATCCCTGCCTGACATGTTTATTCGCAATTAATGATCCGTTTATCGGCTGCAGTAACGCGAGAGTGGATAGAGAAGTCCCTGCGCATAGCGGAGACCACCGGATTAGGCCGTTCAAGGTCACAACTGCGCTGAACCCGTGCGGTTCGAGGTATTTTCGTTGTTTCTTTCCATCGAGCAGTATAAACTCTGCTTTTAATAGTTTCGCGCAGTATGCGTTTCTTTCAATATTTAGGCACAATCTAAACGATATGATAATATGTTCAGAGTATAGCAGGACCTTGATTATCCAAACTGTAATTCGTAACAAGATGACTCACATGCTACCTGTGTTTCGCATAAAAAATGGTACTTTTAGTGTAGGATATAAAAATACGCGGAGGAATAAAATTAAGCGTATCAGTGATGCTAATTTTAGCTTGGAATTAAGATAGAAAAGGAATTTTTAGACTGGTGTTCGGCTAGTCGGGGTTCCACTGTATAAGGATGACTCATATTGGAACTACGTATCGTACGACAATTAATATTTTATTTTATAGTTTAAAGTACATACTGATGTATAATTAGGTACACAGTGTCGTTAATGATAATTTTAGTTTCTAACTGACACAGGGAAAACAGTTTTTGGATGATCGAGGTTCTGCTGTAATATATTTTTATCAAATTGTGCCTTTTCAACTGTAATGGATGTACAACTTAAAATACACAGCTGAAAATAATTACAGAGTCACATGTTCAAGTGATTTATTGTTTATTACAGTATTAAGTTCTATACATGCTCTATAGACCCTGCATGGTAAATGTGCAGCAAGAATATTATAATACCAGAAATAAAATATTTCTTTCCTTACTGATATTACACAGATGGTTGAAAATTATTAAAAATCCACACCCTCCAACTGTTTTCAGCAGAATATTTGCCTTGTGATACATTCCTTTATTTGATCTACTATACAAAGTTTTCTGTATCACTGCATACCTCGATATTCTTTCCCCTGAAAATTTTGGCATAAATGCGACACTTTGCCTCCTACAATTAGTACTTCAGAAGTAGCCGAGTTTAACCTATGGGAATGGTCGATACAGCTTTTCTGGGTCGATATGGGATGTCGAGTCAGGCTCGACATAGAACCGCGAGGGATTCAAAATGAACATTCTATTTTTTAACACGATCTTCCATTTTCGTTGCATCGTGCTATCTGTCAGATTCTGTCAGTCATAAGTTCACTGTACCACCCCGGACCTTCGTAGGCAACCTGCGTCAATTCTCCTCCGAATATTCATTTTTATCGAAGAAAGTTTTAAACATTTGACGTGACGAGAGATTGTACAATATAATAGATACTTTGATGAGCATTCCAGAATTTTTTCAAATTCCTTTAACGCCTGGAATAATAAACAGATTAAGTTAAGACATAAACGACCCAGTTTGCCTACAAAGGGTTAAAACATGAAAAAGAAAGAACTTTGACGTAGAGAAGCGAATGACCTTGAAAGGTTCAATTTGTGTGTCTCTGATATAGTTAACCAAGGTCATCCGTGTTGCAGGAAAGTATCGCGTCCGACGCAAGTTTCCTCTGCCCCGAACCATTTGGGACGGCGAGGAGACGTCCTATTGTTTCAAGGAGAAGTCCAGGAGCGTCCTGAGGGATTGGTACGCCACCAATCCTTATCCCTCGCCTCGAGAAAAACGAGAGCTTGCGGAAAGCACGGGCCTCACCACCACGCAAGTCAGCAATTGGTTCAAGAACCGGAGACAAAGGGATCGTGCTGCTGAACACAGGTATTTAGTTATTGTCAATTTATATTTTCAGCATGTGAAATGAATTTATAAGGATTCACATGTCGCTGACATCGTTCGGTCGGAAAATTACTGATACATCTCTAGTAGTACCATTAAATACGGTGTATTTTTGGAGTAGCCGCATGTAAAAGGTATTGAAGAAGCCAAATGAGTATTTTAAAGAATATGTCACAAGCATGTGACACATACGTCTCATGCGTACGTGTGACAGGTTGTTTTGTAGTAATTGGGAGATTCGTTGCTGTCACATAGATGTGACCTTGATGTCTTCTGAGAATTTCTCTGCGACACGTTGTAATGAACCTGGCTATGGTGATCAATGTGAAAATGGTCACAGGTTGTGTTTTGACTGTTTATTTTTAAGCAAACATTTACCAGTGTATCTTCACTCGAACTTTTACATTCAGAATTGTATTCTCTATTAAATACCAAATTCTGCATCCCTTCAATAACATTCTCTAGTCGGAGCAGCCTTCTGCGTTCAAAATCAAATTCACCTTCTTTTTCCTGGATTTGAAAAAACTTTGGCCACACCGAGGTATTAATTAATTCACTTTGAAGACCTGACAGGGTCTGTAAATAATATTAATATAAATTTCAACAATGATTAAAGTTGCTCTTGGGCCTTGCGTCTATGCTAACTGTAGCAGACGTGTCGACCTCAGCAGGTTAAAAAGAGGACTTTTCAGTGGAACTTTGAAGGAAAGGTTATATAATCCGTTGTAACAAGCAAATATCTGGATGCGCCAGACGCGTCTGCTGTTGGCTTTTGAAGGTGGCAGCCTCCCGAGGAATGGCGATGGTGATATAAGCATCGTTACAATAATATCCCGTCTCTTCGTCATCGCCGCCGGAGATATAGATTTTCCTAGATATATCTTTTTTCGCGGGTGGCCTTGTTGGAAGTTAATCGACGGTAGGCCGAGTTGATATCCGAGGAATCCGTAACGGGCCGTGGCGGAGGGCGCAGGCGTAGGAGTTTCATGTTGTTTGGAAGGTCGTTGCTCCATATCCGATTTTAGAAACGACCGAGCAAACTCGAAGACGGCCTCATAACCACGTAACGTGGAGCTGCGTGTCTTGCGTCGCCTTTTGTCAGCCCTGTTTCCTCTTTCTTGCCTCACCGTTGTTCATGGTGGAACGCGTTGCACGAGGGATGTTCGATAAGCTAGAATTTTGGTAGAAAGTTCTTTTACTTTTCGTCGATTTTAATGGACGGTGAATATTGTCATACTTAAATACGTAGTAATATTCTATTTTGAATATAAAATTTAAATGAAGAGAATATCTGCGTATTTGACGACGTAGTTATTTTATTAATTTTATATTCAAATTTAGTTTCAATTTTTCACTTGAAGTTGTATACTTCAATATACCCTGTATAGTTATTCCTCCTATAAATAAGTTGTCTAATTCCGCAAAGCATTGGATAGAGGAATTTCTTTAATTCGTTTCCATACAGTTTATTCTCCTCGTTTGAAAACTGAAAATAATTGTCCTGGAAGAAGCTTTTACAATTTGAAGTATATACGGGTATTCCCGAAAGTTATAAATAATATTATGGCATTTGCTATTTGTAACTTTTAAGTCTTACCGAAGGCTCCTCGACATAAATGGCTAAAGCAGTGATAGACAGTGACTTAAATTCAACAGTAAAAGGTTTATTTATTAGATAAAATAAGTGGACAGACGTAGAATGATCGTGTGCAAATCAAACTTTCATTATAGATTGCGTTGTAACAAAAATTCTCATCGCTTAATGAGCTCTGCATGTACCCAGTGTCCGGAGAATTCAGCTTCAACTTTTTCCTATGTGTCGCGGTCATTTCTTCGTATGGTATCCAGATGTCGCGGTCGTCGTACTTTTCAAAGCACTCGACGCCGCTATAAGAAGTAAAAATACATCGGTTTATTGCACGATTTCAGTCCGAGCACACTTCGTATCCTTCAGTCGACATGGTTGTTCCTAGCCTCGTTAAGAAGGAAATAGTCTGTGCTAAGAATACAAGATTAGAAACAAAGATGTCGGGACGGGACGATAGATTTGTAGGTTATGTTGAAATGATACGCCGGGTAAGCGTGCTATTACATGACGAAATGGTTCCGAGGATTTGAATGTTACATCGAATAAAAGATTCTGGATGTTGTCACGATTGTTCGTTCGGACAAAATAGTAGAAATCTTAATTAACATTTTCTGCGGTAGAGCACAGGTTAGACAGAATATGCTGTTACTATAATCTGTATGACGCTGCTTATAAATATTTTTCAGTTCTTCGAAAGTGCAAAACCGCCAAAAACCTACATACATTAAAACAAAAACACATCGACGTAATAATTCGACCAAACACACAGATTCATGGTGTATAATAAATTAAATATGCTCAAGCCTGTACAGTGGGCTGTAGTCCACGGTGGTCGACATTCCAGTGATGAAATTGTGAAAAACACTTGGAAAGTTCTGATTATACTGCTTATTACTGATCCCGTGATCATTTTATCGGTTACCCCGCGCTGCTTCGGACCGAATTATTCGGATATTCATTTTCCCCCGGTCTGGCTGGAAGTTCGGCAAATTTCGAAGCGAAACGAAAACGCATCGCGATGTAACGTGATCTTCCGAAGCGCTCAATCGCCGAAGCTTCATTACGCCGGTTTGCTCTCGAGCGGAAAGCGTTAAAATTCTTCGCTGCTCGAATCAATTTAGGTACCGTTATAATATAATGCTGCTGATGTTCGAGCAGTCGATGTGTGTGTCCGGTTTTTTCTGCGAAAGTCGATACACGTCTCACGATTTTCCTTTTTCTCTGAAAAACCTTGGATCTTCTCCCGTGTAGAAAACTACGTAGCATCATTCTACACGCGCAAAATCTCTTTCTCAGTAAAAAAATGGTCGAAGTAGTCAGAGGTACTTCTTTTCGTGTACCTAGCCCTTTGTTTTGATCGGAAAAATGCTATCGAGAAAATTTTTTATGCAGACTGCGGTGGAGACAGTAGTGCGGCTATAAAGGAAGTTACAGGTGTTGTAAACGTAAATAGGAAATATATGAAATGTAGGCAATTTTTTTTGGAGAAAATTTATTTGTTTAAGAATGCATGCATTTATCTATGAGAATCGCTTATTTGTCTGGGAATTATTGTAGAGACATTCGAACTAGATTGATCAAGGACATATCATCGACTGCAAATTGATCTTTCAATTTTAATTTACAGTCCTGTTATACAATTGTTCGCGGTTTTTTATAGTCAAATGCAACCGTATTTAACTAGTTTTTCGAATCAACTTCTTCGAAAACTAAAGCCTCTTAAAAAAATTGTTACTCCGTATTTTTTATTTTTGTTTACGCGAGGAATCGTTCTATTCACGACTGTGCCTTTCGGACATTGCACAGGGTAAGTCATTTAACATCAGAACCTAAAATACCTCCGTTCCTTT
Source organism: Macropis europaea (assembly GCA_916610135.2). Taxonomy (NCBI): domain Eukaryota; kingdom Metazoa; phylum Arthropoda; class Insecta; order Hymenoptera; family Melittidae; genus Macropis; species Macropis europaea. The sequence goes on from OU744348.1 coordinate 6,138,060, forward strand.
TTAATGGCACAAGAAAATGTCTATAGAAAGAAAATATTTGGAAAGGGGCAAATACTGTGATGAACAGGATTTTTTCTCATGCTCATATTTTCCAAACCTTCAAGACTCGTAATTGACATAGGTTGTTTAATTTCCCTACGATCGTTCAAATAATCGTTTCCTACTGTATTCTTCTTCCCAAAAACGCAGCCCCGTATGAAGAAAAGTTTATTCCATAAATTCGACTAATTTTTATACGAAGAATCGCCTTTTTTTCGGTTTTGATACGAATTCCGCCGCATCCGGTACACATCTACAACCTGCAGTTGCGTTTGCGTTACAAATTTTTCTGTCTTTTCCAAAATCGCTCGATAGGACTGACGTTTCTGAACGTTTGGTGCGGTTCTGACGCGCGTCTGAAGCTTCTCGACCAAGTCCGCAGTCATAAATATTCGAAGAAACGCAGAGGGTCCCTCGATTTTTCGTCGAATCCATCGATGCGAATCGTGGTCAGGATAGACGTGGCGTTTCTCCTCGCAGAGAATTTCGCGAGGGAGGAAGTGGGAAGCACCACCGTGGCAAGGCCCAGTACACAGCCGTGTCACGCCACGGGGAACGTATCGAATTTCTTATGGCTTCTGTGTATTCCCATGAACGGAGACAGAAGGTCAGAGAGAAACAGAGAAAGAGAAAGAGAGAGATAGCACCACGGTGGAGGCTCCTACAGTCCTATCCGATGGCTTTGGGGGTATCGTGGATACGCATGGCATCATTCGCGGCATATTAATTACAGGAAATCCCACAAAGCATCCATACCACCCTCCTGTACTCTTTCCCTGCCGGTAATTCGTTGTACGCCACCCCCTTTTGCTGAAATATCGAACTGACCGAACGGTTCGATCGTTGCACCTCCGCTTCCCGTCGATTATCGAACTCTCCTCGAAGCTTTCTCTTAGGTTCACTGTATCAGAGGGTAATCGGAGACTGTGGTCTATCGAGCTTTTTTCCTTGCGAGTCTCTCGCTAGAGGATATTCTGTGTGAATCGCATTTTTTTTTTAATTGGACGAATTCTTGATTGCAATTTTTCTAATACCTCGACGTGAGATCAAGGATTATCTCTGTAGTCGTTTTGGTCGTAGTATTGGTCGTTTTCCTTCTAAAAACTGAAATTTCTTATATAGGCTACTGATTCTTGTTTCATATTAGGAGGTAAGCAACCCTAAAACTCAGACAAGCTGCAAAACAGCTGTTGTTTAATAAATCATCAATAAACTTAAGAAGTCGAATCAGAAGTTACTCATGACTCAACGCAATATTTATACAGGGTAATTTTACTGTTTAACGAAAATTTAGGTGCAGATCTTATTAGCCAATTTTAGTTGTAACATTGAAAATCGTTTGATGTTAGATTTGTTTCGATCGTTGCACTTCCATCTCCCTAGTCAGGGAGGATCAATTGATCATCGAACCTTAATTTAAGCTTCTTTCTAGTTTCTCCATATTGTAGGAAAATCGAAAACTGGTCTGTTGAGCTCATTCTTTACGAGTCTGGCATATATAACACACTCAAGATGAAGTCTACATCGTGTGAGAAACTCGACATTGACTGACCTTCAGAGACCAGTTCTCGAGTTTCCTATAATAGTTGAAATTTAGTTCCACTCTTAACACGTCCACAGTCCTATGGACCCCATGCGGATTTGTTGGATTGGGTCATAAATAATTTACGATTTGTCTTCTTAAATTTATTGGACTATCAAGAATGATTGTTGCTGAGAGATGCATACCTTCTAACATAACACAACAGTCTGTAACCTGGATAAACTATTTGAATTTTTAAAAAATAAAAAATCCATTATATGTCAGAAGTTATTTATGATAATTGTGATTTGTTAGAAAAATACCCTGAACGAGTCTCGAATAAAAGAAAATTGAAACAACGTATCCACTCGATCAATTTTCTGTGTATATTATATGAAGTTTGCGATATTTAATTCTGATTCGAAGACTTCCCGACGAGTACAGCCTGGCGGACTTCCTTTTAATTAGCCGAGTAATTTGGTGCGCAAGCTGATGTAAATTAAAGCTGTTTCACGCGTGCAGGGGCGGAAATTTTCGTGATATCGGGCCCCTCGGGACATGGGGGGCGTCTCGTGGGCGTCGGTGTCGGGCAAAAAACGTCAAACTCCCGGGATGCATGGTGTATTCCTCCCTCGGGAGCTCTTATCGAACGATTTAACAGCATCGTTTTACAGACCCGATGCATAATGCACAGAACGGAGAGGAACAAACGATTTATTCAAAGGTTCGCGTGACTCGGAACTTATTCACCGAGAGGCAATAACCTACGACTGTTTAACTTTTGCCATTCGTTAATACGTACATGCATCGTCAGGTGTATTTTAGAAGACTTCCGGTTCACGATAACCAATATTATTTGGAGCGAGAATAATGAAAAATGACATTAGAATATACAGTAGAGCCTCCCGTATCCGAACTAATAGGGAGACAAATATGGCTGGATAACAGAATTTTCGGGTAATAGAACAATCACTTTTTTTATATTGAGTATCTTGATGATTAAAATTAGCTGCAGTTAATTTGTTTACGTCCGATGAAGTCATATTTGAAAACGACGTCACTTCTGGGATGGTCTGATAATTAACACATTTTCTACGCTGTCAGCCATACATGAGTGACAGTGTTGTTTTGCAATATACCGCATTACTCATAATACTGTTTATTTCTTTAAAATAACTGCAGTTTTATTCCATACTCCAAGAGGATTCGAATTCTCAAAGAGAATTCTCAAAGAGCAATATAAAAACGAAATGTAACACTTTGCCTGCCATGTCAGCCATATGTGGCTGACACATTGAATCATTATTTATTCGATCATGCATAGCATAATGAATACATTTAATAAAATCTGGAAAAATCAGTGGAAAATGGTTGAAGTTCCTAATATTATTCGCTAAAGAGGGTAGAGTTTGAAATTATATTCATTCTCTATACAAATTTAGAAAGTTCGTCATTTTCAGCTAATAAACCTGACAGTAAAAGTGTTAAAGAAAGTAAACAAAAAGTGTTTGGATCATTTTAAAAATTTGTTTAAAACGGCATGGCAGAGAACGTGTTAAATGAAATAAATTTCTATATTCTGTGTACACCTAATAGCGTCCGACATATTCAATAAAACAGCATAATCAACTCCAACTTTGAGGGCTGTTTTCACTCCTTCAACATGGGCGTTCACCGACAGAATGAACGCGTCGAATATTTTTCAGGCTCTACATTATACCAAAATCGCGTAAAAATGAGCTTGCGCCGATTAGGTGATGTCCCTTGTCACTGTATTTCGTGTGTCGCAAAAAGATGACACCCGAGGCGGTGTTGCGCGGAACAATAGGCGCAGATAACGAGCAGACGGCGCCGCCCGAAATCTCGCGATCAGCATTATTTTTTTTATCATCCCGTCGCGTTCCTCCGGTTCTCGCACGTTCTGTCACCGGACACCCGTTCGCGGACAACGCAGCGAACCGTTTTTCTGCCATCGACAGCAACATCAAAAAAGCTTCGATAACTCACGGCAGTGGGGAGAGGATGACAGCATTTTCGAAAGCGTTACGTGCCACGTGGAAGACTATCTGCCTTCTTCGTATTCTGCGTAACTATTATCCTGAAAAGGAGCTTCGCTCAGGGAGGCCAACCGCGCCCGACAAAGACCGGCGGGGGTACCGTGATACATAAACAAAGATTGCGACTCGCAATCAGTGTCAAGCAATTCTTATCAGTAACGCGCCGTGTCGGGTTTTTTTCCTTCGTTTGACTTTTGGCGGCGCGCACGCGTGACTCATTGATTCGTTGGAACGACCTGTATTTTTCTTTCAATCTATCATCGAGATTCGATCAAGGTTGCATTTCCGTTCTCCGTGCACTGCGAACGAATTTGAGTATTCCCTTGTCGATTTTTTTTAGCACTTTCTTTTCGTTTAATTTTAGTGTTACTTCTTTTCTGTTGATTATTGTTGTTATTTGTATTTGCTCTGTTCTGTAGGATTATTATTCTTGCTACTATTTTTTAGATCAATTTTTGTTAAATAACAGGTGATCTTGGTTCAACCAGACCGCGTAATTAAATTATCAATAATTGGTAACGCATGCTGTGACCCTTTAAAAACGTTGTATACGGATAAATCGAAAACCAGGAAACAACAAACACGTGCGAACTTTCAGGTCGTTTAAATGGCAAGTCAGTGCGAAGTGTAAGTGGATTAGGAGCAACTAAAACAAAATGAACATGCTGATATCGACCTTACGTCACCAGTTATGGTTTAAACAAATTCACAGGGCGTATGTTGATTTCTGTATATATTTTCTCCTTCGATCGGATGCTCTTTTCGAAGTAATTACCCCGTCGAAACTCGAGCCCGCCCAGGTGTTTATCTCCGCCGTTGCGTCTCCGAGAAATGAGTCATTAACATCTGTGAATTAATCGAGTTATCGTTCGCTGGAACCATTCCGTGAATCAGACAAAATTCTAAACAGTGTTCACGCCCCTGGATGCGTCCCCGGCGCGTTACAGTTTCACGGCGCGATCCCCCGTTTTATAGGTTAGAAAATAAAATCGCGAGAGGTTGTTTCGTGTCCCTGTCACGGATGCTCGTAATGGATCGCTTCTGAATGACTCCTGAAATATCCGTGTCTCACTCTGGTGAACACGGAACGGCGGAAAAAAAGCTACAAGGCGCGCATTCGTTCCGATGCATTGTGCCTTTCCAGCTCGTGGACCAGAATAAACTCCTCAGCACGTGCCGGCGACAATGTTTTTTTCGTTGCAAACGCGCCTCGTTGTACGAACGTCCCCCGGGAGACGTCTTTATTATACCCCGAGCTCCAATATCGCCGGCTCTGTCAGACGTTTCTAATCTTCGGAGGACCCGAACACTTAACCACGCTCCGACGAAGGGTTAAGAACAACATTGCACCGTCGAAAATAAATAAACCCGGAAGAGACCGTCGAAGAGCCGACGTGCCATGCGGACGTTCCTCTTCCGCTTGTTTTTCGGTCGTTCGCGTTACCTTGAAGAAGTATTCACGGATGCGTCGAGCATACGCCACGGCCACAAGCGTTAGACGCTGCAACTTTTGTCGAATATGATATTTTATTTCATTTTTATACTTCTGACACAGACCACGCTTTGCTTTTTTGTATTTTTGTATAATATACTGCAGATTTTCAGAGTAAACTTCGTTTGTTCATATGGCTATAATATGGTGATTATTGCTGTCACTTGTGTGTGACGTCGGGTCCTCAGAAGAGAATCGGTCCGTCACACGTATTTGACGCTGGTAGCGAACGTGCTAAGCACATCCTTAGCTTTAATAATTTGTTATATAAATGGACAAATGTTTAATAGATCAAATTAATAAAAGGTGTAAACGAAGTCATTTTGTAGGCTTCGAATGTGTTAGTAATGTTGATTTTTAGTGTTTGATTTCTTGAATGCACTAAAACTGTAGAGTCTTTGTCTCAATTTCTGTTTATTAGACTTATATAAGTATTACATCTGATTATAGAAACACTGATAGCCAGAGTAGCAAAATTAATGAAATCACCAACAAAGTATCGACAAAGATAAAATATGGTTGTTAATTAATTTCCATACTGAATGCTGTTATGTAGCAGTAAACTAATATAATATAGACTAAAAAGAGTTACATTCCAATTTCTTCAATTCCAGTCTACAAATTAATTACACAATTAAATACGAAAGTATGGCAGCTCCTTCTTCAATTATAATTCCTGATCTTGTCGACGACGACCCATACTTCTTTTCAATTTCAAATTCTATTACGTCGAAAGAATGTAATATCAGAATAATTAACTTTAATGACGACAAATGGAGGGAGAACAGGAAATGGAAGTATATATGTAAGGTATAGCACTTCGACGACCATCCTGTGTTCGATGGATCGAAGGAGAGCTGCACGTTCGAGAGGAGGGGTCGGATGCCAGTAATGGCTCTGTCGTTGTTCTCCAGTGTCAACAAAACATTGCTAATGTACCCACTCTGACACAAACTCACCCCAGCCTCACCCTCGTTGCGCCACTGTCAGCGCACCCTCGTCTTCGATAAACCGAGGGAGAGAAAGAAAATGGAGGACCCCGTTACTTGGAACTCCTCTTTTAATCCTCATCGATTGCCTCACGATTTAAGACCCGTTTCCACCGATCCACCCATCGAGATTTCATACCGCGATGATTTTAAAAAATAGATTGAATTCTCTGGCAATTATTAGAATCCTATTACCCGACATCTCGATTATCGATTCATCAATATTTTAAATTACCCTTTGAATAGCCAGGGGTCCATTATCTACGATATTGTCATACGACGAAGTCATTGATTTTCGATAGTCTCGTTCTATTTTCACACACCGAGACATATGTAGTCGAAAAGACCGTTCGTCGCCAGTTGGAATAATTCGGGATAAAATGTAATTATTTGAGGTGATTCGAAAGTGGTGCCATGAAATTCACAGGTGCGATCGGACACGTGAGAAGTAAGAAGAAAACTGTAAATGTTACGAGCACTTAACCTGGCGTCTGTCAGGTGAGTGTCACATACCCCAATGAAGTTAAATTGCATGCGGCTTGCATTTAATTTAAAGCCATATACATTTTCCACGCACAATGTATGTATTTTCAGACACAGATAAATGTTATCTGTATTCAAGGAACTCACAAAATATAGAATATACCTTCGTGTTATTATTATACAATTAAGAAAGATGAGACACTTCTCGGTACGAAATTTAATCTGACGGACGCCGGGTGAAAAGTGCTCAATTTATTGGTACGGCAACTTTAACGACTTTGTCAGTCATTACGGAAGAGTCTTAAAGAAGCATATTCTTAATTAGGTATACAAATTTAGGTAACAACCGTCCGTGACGTGCGGAGGACCGACAAACATGATCTATAAGCACACCATTTGAACGCTCTTGGGCATTGTCCGCACGTATCGTAGCAATATACAGTACATGCAAAAGTTCTTCACAATCGTACTTTGAAAAATTTATAGTAAAGTTAAGTGCTTAAATTGCTCAAAAATTGAAAGCAGAATTATGGATCTCGGTTGTACCTTCCCTATAAATTATTTTTTAATTTATATCGCTTGAAATTCGAGCAAACTTTTCACTGGAAAGTTAACTGTCCGAAATTTTACTGAAACTCTGAAATGTCCGTCGCACTCGCTGGACATTTTTCTCAGTTTCGATGCTTAGAGTCCGCGTGTGAATTTTCTTACGTCACTTTCGAATCAGCCTCTATAATTTCACGAACAATATACAGTTATTGGCCGACTTTTTAAGCAGTCGCGGAAATTAGGAGGCCATTATTATTATCAGGGGTGGAGGCGTCACGGTTAAACAATTTCGTATATCAACCCTTAGGTATCCACGGAATGTTCACCAAGGCTGTACCGTCAGAGATGTCGTCGTTGTTTCTACGTATATTTCTTTGCCACGTGACACACAACACGCAGGGCGGTCCAGCGTTGATCATCGGCCGCTTTCTATTATTTCTATCCGTCAGATCATCCATCCGGGATTAGATTAGATATTCTCCGTGGCGTTATCCCCGCGAATGGGCGGGCGGACGCTCATGAGGCGTTCGTTTGCGCCGCGACGCGACACGACGCGTTTTATCGGTGTCGCTGCCGACGCGTGCGGTTCCATTAATGCTTTCCACGAATTAGATTTAACGATCTCCTATATCGCACCGGCGTCATCCCGCGAACAAAGAGAATCTTTCCGCGACATCGTTCACCCCTGCGGAGGAGGACGCCATTTTGCGTTGTCGCCGTGTTGAAAAGCGGTTTGAGACAACCGACGCGACAATGCCTTGTGGATTCTATTGCTTAGCGCGTTTGCTACCAGCGTCACGTATATGTGACGCATCGACTCTGTCTTGAGAGCTCGACGTCACACATGTGTGACAGAGATAATTGATAAAAATAAAGCGTGGTCTGTGGTGGACGTTCTTCTCGAATCGATCATGGTAGCGAACGTGTTAATGAGAGTTTTGACATTTTATTGATACATTATAACGTGTCTGACCAGATATGGGAGTTTTCACTGTGGTAGTCAAAGTGTTAGAGAGGAAATCTGATTTATGTGGACGAAATGCAAATGTGTTTATGCTTCAGCTGTGGTATGCTCTGAGATGAAAGTGTTGAGGCGATTGTTAGAACACAGACACTGAATTTTGATTGGTTGATAAGAAAATGATGCGAAAAGTGTTTATGATCTTCAGTTACATAGTTTTACTGTTGTTAGACAACACGTTGGTAACGGTATAGCTGATACTGAGTCAGGTTTGTAAAAATGCGATATGTTGATTGAAAATTGATGGGCGTGCATGTGTGTACAACTTTGGTAAATACGCGACTACTTTCTGAGGACGTATATATACGCCTTTCTCAGCTAAAGGGTTAAAGGAGAATTTTGTTACTGCTTTACACCGCGTGCTACGGTAGAGCTCTGCGTCCAGCTCAACCATGTTCACTCAATCACTCGCTTAATTAACTAATCAGTCAGGATCGCCAATCATAGCACATTTCGTTTAACCCTTACAAAAGAGTGTCCCAAGATTATATTAATAAACCTTAATCGCATTAAAAATGCCTCGTTAATACTCCACTGAAAACCCAATAGAGTACATAGTAGCATCGTATCAACGCATCCCAAAGAGTATATCGCTTTTTCGTGATCTCTCGCATCAGAAAAAAGTATCACTACGTTCTTTTCGGATGATCCAACATCGCAGAACAGTATTATACTCATTCAAAAAATAGTAATGATCAACATTTGCATCTTTATGCAATTTAACATATCTGAATATATGCAAGATGCACATTCTACACAGAATATAATATAAGGAGTCAATTTTAAATCTATAAATAAGTTTGGGTGATTACATTGAAATAAATAATGTTTAACCCTTTGTACTCCGTTGGCTCCGCTACGGGGACATTTATAATACATTCCATAACTCCATGCACATTGGAAATTGCTTCTAAAGGTACTTTAGAATTCTGTAAAAATCAGAGTAAATAAATTCATAAACATTTATGATTTTTTCTTTTCAAATCAAAATTTATGGTTTTCAAAAAATTGTACTACAAAAGTGTGCTGGAGTTGCTGCTGGATCATATACAGAAATACTTGGAGTGCAAAGGGTTAAGTCTTGAAATGTATATTTGCATAAACATCCGTAGTTTAGTCTAGTAACGACGGTACTAAATGACCTGTATTGGATTTTAATTAAATCATTCTACGTGACCCTATAAGTGGAAGATGGTGGTTCATCCTGTTGAAGTGGACGCGGTTTGGGGATGGAACCCTCTGTGCAGGGTTTCGGGAAGGGATACGCCGCTTCCCGGATGTGGAACAGGACAGATGGGGAAAAAAAGGGGAATGGAGTCAGTGTCGAGAGGGCGTTACGGAGAGGGAAAGCGGACGGTTGTCGGTCTGTCGGTAAGGGTTGGACACACGGGGGTGGCTGCGCCAATATTGACTCTTTCTGCGAAGCAGAGGGGGACTTTACGGTGACAAAGAGGGTGGCGCTTACTTTGGCCTTTTGTGCGACCGCTCCAACGTGCTTCACGATATGGCGCCTGCTCGACCATCGAACTCGTCCCTCTGTGTTTAAGAAATTACTCTGCCCTACCATTAACCCTTTGCACTCGAAGAGAATTTTTTATTCCGTATAAATGTCTCAAAATTCTGTTCAGATGCATAAATTCTACAGTGTACACGTTTTGCGGTCATTCTACTACTGAAACAAGTGCATTTGGAATAAATAATCTCTCTTATGCCTTATGTGAGCAACCTGGTGCCCATTTCTATAATTACTTCAAAACAGTACTTGGTATATTGTAGGAAGGGAAAGCTTAGGAGTTTAGGGAAAGTATGTACGTAAAATTAACGCTGTATATCTGATCTATTGGAACAGGACAGTTGGGGAAACCGGGATACCCCGGTTGCTCAGAAATCGTTAACGTTTTGGTTACTTTCATAAGGGTTATTGAAGTTTATGCTTGCGTTGCTAAGTTATGTATATTAGATACGGAAGATGCTGAGTGCAATGGATTCATATCTGGACACCAAGGTTTTCGACAAAACACGTTTGATTGTGCTTCTAATACGCTGTGCTGAAACTTTTGGCTTCCATGACGGCCGTTACTCTAATCTGGCATACTCTTCATCAACTTTTGGTAAATGCTAGATGAAATGTCCCTTCACTCAATCTTTAACAGCGACAAGTTCAGCCTTGCTCCTTGGACAGTCTTCACGTTCATGCAACTGTCGCTTCAGCTGATGCCAACATGGGCTGACCAATCCAACTTTTCGACAGCCATGTCCTCAGAACACTTCATTACAATCCGAGCGGTATAGTATGTGTAACGCCTACTTTGCATACGATTTGGCAGAATATGGTTTATATGTTGTAAATATGGGTTTCACTGAAACACGAATTCTCGATAGTTTTAAATGCTGACACTTCGGTGGTTGCAAATATTTTGCAGATATTAATCGTCTTTAGCCATTTATGCAGAGATGCTTAAATGACGAAACATTTTACAATACTTTCTTTATATTGAATATTATACAGTTTCTACTTTATTAGTGTTTGAATATATAGTTATTAATAGTCACAGTTATGGTCTCTAACAGGTCCCTTCTGAGGGCCCGACGACACACATATGTGACAGCAATAATTTTTTATATTATAGACACATGAACAAATGAAGTCTGTTCTAAAAATCTGCAGTATATTCTGCAAAATTACAAAAAACAATGAATGGTCTGTGGTGGGCGTTTTTTCCCCTCGAGTCGTGGTAGAGAACGTGTTAATTTATTTTACATGGGTATTATTCAAATGAATAAAATCACGTGTGCGTGACAGCGGCAGTCAAAGTGGTAATTACTACCGTAGGAGTCGGACATTTCATATGCAACTACTTATTATTTTTATGGTGAAAAATTAGACTGAATATTGAATCGAACCATGAAGAAAGTTTTGCAAAATTAGTTTGATACTCGGTTGGTTAAAATACATCCTTAAGATATCCTAGAGATTCAAGGTTGCGTTGATGAATCAACTCAATTATTACCATACGAATCAGCCTCTTCAAGTGCACCGATCTGACATTTTTATGCCAAACAATGACACTAAACATTGAATCGAACCTTGAGAAAATTTGTAAAAAATTAGCTAGACACTGAATGGATTAAAAGATGGATCCCAAAGGCCGAAGACAACGTTGATGAATCGACTCTCGCCTGTTATAGCCCGGTCGAGCTGCCGGCCGCAGCCGGTAGCGTGGGTCGACACCGCGACTCCTTCAACACGTCGACGATCGCGATCGATTTCCATCAAAGTCGATGTCGAGCTTCGATACTGATCGACTTCCATCAAAGTCGAAGACCTCGCCCTGTTGTCCGGCCCGGCGCTCGTCTCCCGCTGTGCGCGCGCGCGCGCACGCGTGCACCGATGAATCACGACCCTCCTTCACTTTCGACTGTTCGATCATCCGTTTCATTCTTTCGGTTCTCGTAAATAGACCCACTCGCGTAACGGCGTTCAACGTTCGGAAACCACTCCGACGCCTCGAAGTCTGAAAATTTGAATGAAAAATGTCTATTTGATTGAAGAAAGTGGAAACATCAGGGTGAATTATTTGCTGGAGGTTCGAACAGATGTTCCATGAGGTCCCTGTTAGCTTTCTGACAACTTGTGAGACATTTCGGTTAGGTTCATTCAGTAGAATGAATCCTCTTCAAATATTTTAAGAACCCTTTCTTACTTCTGGATGAAACAGCGCTTGTTCTTCGAGAAACATATTTTTTTTCAGTTTGGGGTTTTAAATTGGCTTGCTGCAGAGGAAAATGTAATTGTGTATTTGTGTACACATGTATGAAGTGATTGGTGTTTGAATGTAACAGCGAATATAGGGTAGCAGATTATAATAACAGGTGTAAGTAAACTGTGGATGTTGAGGCGATTGATTCTCGCAAAATATTTGCGATCGTCAGCGTTCAGGCTTAACCCTTTGCACTCGAAGTCTTTTTCATCTGATGCACATAAGCTACAAATACAAATGTAAGGAATCTTAACAGGAAGATTTCTTTCGTTTTCAGTACAGTTGTTCCTGCAGTTGAATACTCACATAAAACGTGCATTGTAGAATACGTGAAATTGAACATAATTTCTAGGTATTTATTTAAAATAGGAAATTTGAAACGTGAATATTATGGCGACTGAGAGTCGCCACTCGAGTGCAAAGGCTTAACCTTTCGAGTGCCAGGGGTCATTGGAAAAATCTTATTGAAAAGTGCCAAGTGTCGCCATCGCGCTTTGTTCATTTTATATCGAATATTGCAAATCGGCGCAATTGCGTGGTTTCTCTGTTCTTCAGAACAGTTTCGACAGTTTCGTTGATCACGTTACATCGAACAATCCTACAGTTACGAGTTTAACACGTTGAACGCCGTGGCGGTCACCGGTGACCGGCACCTCAAATTTAATTTACTTGAATAATTATTGATTATCGCAAAACGCTGAACAAACTTCATACTGAAACAATAATATAGGAACAGAAGAACACGATTGAGCACTCAAACCTGTTTTCTCTACGATTTATATGAAAGAAAATCGATTGTATAGTGTCTGATCGGGTACGGCCGTTTTCACTGTGGCGTTCAACGTGTTAACCTCTTCGAGGACAAATATTTTGAAGCTAGGAAAAGTAATATTTACTTAATATAAATTCACATTTCCAAATAAGGAATAAAGAATTACAAAATATAAAAATCCGTAAGAAAAATTAATATACACACACATGGCCGTTGGATGTCATATGTTTGCCTATAACCATTGAAGTAGAGAAACAAACCAAACGTACACATACGTGTCAGTATCCTTGAAGAGGTTAAAAGCTGACGATTAGGAGAGCAAGTTGAGAACGCGGCCACAATAACGCATCGTGGCCCGATGCAGTGGCACTTTTCGACATTAAATCTGAACCGCGCGATCGCGCTGCGTGGCTCTCGAACGGTTAAAGTGACGCAGAATTTGCGATCCTCCCTCATCCGGACGAGTTTGAACAGCGGAGTGGGTCTTCGTCGGACAATGGGTGACCGGAAGGCAGCAGCCGGTGGCAGCGATGTTTCGCTGCACAAATAAAGATGCGTTCGGGTCAAGCGGGTAGACACTCGTTGAAATCGTTCTCGCGATGCCGACGTCCCCGAAATAGCTGCGAATACTGCCCGCGTACCATTGCCTGGTTTACGGTTACAGCATGCACGGTGTCTGGGCAACGCGCTCTGCGTATCTGAAACCAGAGAACCCATCTCGTCACCGTGTGTCCTTCGTACGCTCTACAAACGTTCACGAACCGTTGCACGAAAAAGGCGAGTTCGACTCGGATCCACCGCACACAACGCAACCCTCTGTCTACTATAATTTCCGTCCGGTTCCGAATTCTCATTTTTCATTGCCACTCACGCGCCGTGTCCTGTTTGCTGAATCGCGTACCAGTTTCTGCAGATTTTCTGGACCGCCTCTGATTGCGAGCTTCGCTTTCGTGGAAGGTTCAGAGGCATATTTATTTTTCTGTCTCGATGCAGAGGGGTTATTAACACGCTGATCGCCCAGCGTCAATCGAGTATGTTTCCCGCGGGGCCCAAATCCGCCGTTCGACGGGAGTCATCCCGCTAGCGTATAAGCTGCGGACAACAATTTACTAGTAAGAAAAAAACTCTGACTGAAGAACAATTAGACGCATGTGCGTTTTTTGATATAAAAAATAGGCAGACTCGTGACCGTCAAACAGCCACAAAAAATGTCCAAAAAATCAGAATTTATTGCCGTACCTGTCTGGAAACGCCCAGCTTTGCTTAAATTGTTTCCAAAAATACCATAAAAGACTACTGTAACATTATGTAATTTTTTGATGTATAAATTAGTTATAAGGCTTTGTACATAATTTAGCGAGCTGCTAGTATTAAATACTTGTTTTACTATTAAATACTCTAGCAAATTGTTTTTAAAGTCCTGCTAATTACATGAATAAAACTGTCACCCAAACTTGGGCGACGGGGCCTCAGCGGACACTTACCCGTCACCCATATGTGAGTGACGTGGCGATCAACGTGTTAATGACAAGGATGTTGAAGATATTAGTCTGTTGTAAGTAAGAAAATAATTAGTTGGACTAAGACAGTACGCTGTACGATGTAGCATAGATTTTGTATTTCTGAAGGCAGGACACCTGAATTACTGCCTACATCATCCATTATTCGGATTATCGATGTTGTCCATGAGATATGGGTAGTTCAATTCAGCATAATCACTTGTAGTCAAAGATTCCTGGTATCAACTTGTCGTTTTGTCAAACAATACGGACAATACTCTTATCTGTGATAAGAGAATAGGTTTTAACCCGTAACTGCTGACGCGGAGTATGACAGACACACCGTCATTTCTTTGTCATTTTCAAAGTCTCCTTTACGCAACTGTGAAACATTTTCCAATATAAATTTGTAATACATATTATGTCTCATTCCTACATAACAATCACTGTCATATTAGTTTTATAAATATTTCACAAGAATCCGTTTTAATCGGAGTCTGACAGATTCATTGTCCGTCTCAGTATCCACAAACTGGGTGTCAGTAGTTCAAGATTAAGGTACTTGAAATATTCTAGCGAACCCAGCGTCAAAATCCAGTTTGGTCCAGCAAACTCACGGGACCCAATTTGTCATTTCCACTCAAAGGGTTAACGACTATCGTACGAGTCGGACGTCTTGTATGCAGTAACCTACCATTTTTATGGTAAATAAATGATACTAAATATTGGATCGAACCTTGAGGAAATTTCGACAAAATCAGCTTAACGCACAGTGTGTCCGGACAACGTGCACTGCGAATCTGAAACCAGAGAACCCATCTCGTCATCACGTGTCCCTCGTACAAACGTTCGCGAACCGTTGCACGAAAAAGGCGACTTCGGCTCGGATCCACCGCACACAACGCAACCCTCTGTCTACTACAATTTCCATCCGGTTCCGAATTCTCATTTTTCATTGCCACTCACGCGGTTGTCCCGTTTCCTGAATCGCCAACTAATTCGTGCAGAATTTTTGGATCGTCTTTGACGTTTGTTTCGCGCACAGCGAACGGTGGAGAACACTGATGGCATGTTCAAAGATTTATTTATTAATTAAAAATTGCCTTATTGCTATTAGATGCTAACCATCATCCGAGCCTTCAGCGAGCCGTAATCTTTTTGCTGAAAGATCTTCTTGCCTCGGTGTCGATGGCTGTTGATTGATCAGAATACTGGTTGCTGAAGGTTGGAGTAGCTATGGCAGTTTCTTAAAATACGACAATGAAGTTAGTCGTCGATTGACTCCTTTCACGAAATATTTCTCTGCTTCCATAGCATTTTGGATTAGAAGAACTGTTTTTCTCCAAATGTTGCTCGACGGACCTGCACCGTCTTTAATTCTAAATCTTAGCACTCTTACAATACAAATACTTCTGAAGCTGTCACTCAAAAAAAGCTTGACAGACCTTTCATCAAAATTTCATTCTTCGATTCTTCATCTTTCACGGATCAGTCGATCGTTGCCACGAACAGCGAAATCGACGCCTGGCGTCATCGTCTGAATCACGTCTCGACGGCCTCGCGAAGCTTCTCGCATCGGAGCAGCGATCCGTGGAAACCGAATTCCGATGTCTCCCGTTTCCATTCATTCGTTTCTCGCCACGATTTCGTGAATTCTCCCGGAGCGTGGGTATAAATAGCCGGTTTTCACGTTTACGCGTTTATTCCTGGTTGACGAATTTGTTTGCATCTATGTACGCAACGATTTCTCATTCAGATTTAGGATTTGGCGCGACGGCCGGTCTCGCTGTGTCTGTTGCGCGCGCGATTCCGCCGCGTTCGTTTCGTAATTGCTCGATCGGTTCGTTTCATCGTGAAACGATGCGGACCGTCCGTGCGAGTCGTCGCAAAGAGGAACGGACGGCCTTACCGTCAATCAGACGACAGTATTTTCGCCTGGACGTGTTGCGAGCCGGGCCTAACTAGTCGGCCGCCGTTTATTCGTCAGGAATCGTTCGGTCGAAAATAGCGTCTTTTCGCGTTTGCACCGTGATGCAACCCGGCGCATTTCTCGGCCAGAATGCGAGACACCGACGCGGAGAAATTCCACGAAAATCGTCGATTTCACGGTTCATTCCACGGGATAATAATTCTGTTTCTGACTGCTGATTTATCCGCTCGGAGTTTAGTTTTAGGTGGGTCATTGCGTCCGACGAGTCGTTCAGCATCCATTTGAATTATTCTGTGACTGTTGTTCGACGACATGCGAGCCGGTGGATAGGTGTACGCCTTGCCGTCCATCGGCTGGGAGTTGATAAAGTTCAAGCGGTTAGGAAATTTATTGAGAACTCTGGTAACACCTTCATTTTACGTAACACGAGGAATGCGTTTTGTGACCCGTTGTTTGCTAATGTATGACGTGTCTGAAATCGTGGGTCATTTAATAGGTGACATACAGGGTCGTTTGTCGATTGTGTAAAACTAGGTATCTCACAGTTTCAATTAATTATAACAAATTAAATTTTTACAAAAATTGTTCTTAGAGATTCATCAGGGTCTCTTCAACTAGGTTTATTAAACTATGAGCTGCATTTAACTATCCCCAGTCAGTGTCTCAATCCTTCTGGATACCCCGCGCAATTACAAAACGGCTATTATAAAAAGGCTACCTCTATCAACTCCAAACAGACTGTCTCGGAGTCTGCAGTTTGAAAGACAATCCCGAGTGAATCTCCTCGAAGAGCATGTATGTCACTGTACCGTGGCTTCGTTCAGGGTACAATGCTTCTTAATTCGAGCTATCAGAACGGCACAAAGGACGGGTTTGATAAAAGACGAGCGAGAAGGGCGCGTTGATACGGAAAGTTCGGTGTATTACGAGGACACAGGAAGGTTCGACCCCTTTTTCGCCGAAGGGGCGACGGCCATGTTGGGTCGCCTCAGCCATTTTCGGGCACACGCGGACAAAAAAGGCGGGTATGGGCCTCGGTGAAAACCGCTAAAGAAGAACCACGTCAAATCTGACAGGCCGGAGGGAAAGAAGGGGCCACATATGGGCACGTTAGGGTCGAAAAGGGCCCGCCTCGCGTCCTACGGTGCTGCCGTTTCAAAAAGAACAATCCTCCGCTCCCTTCGTCGCGTTCTTCTTCTTCTTCTTCTTCTTCCTCGACCTTCTTCTCCGTTCCCTTCTGTGTGTCGACCTGCCAGCCACAGAGGGGGCATTCATTCATCCACGCATTCCCAGAATGCACTCCGATGGCTGCATGTGCTTCACACGTAACGCAGGAACGCTCGCAAGGAGAGCTCCCGAACTGGTCGTCTCTCAATCAGATTTTAATGAACTCTTTTGCACGCTGATAGATCACGTTATTACAAATCTTACTGTGCATGGTGTTTGGGCGCAGACGATGTTGGATGTTGAAGTTCGTTTCTTCCGATGGAACCCTCCGTAGCAATCTGGCGCTTAGTCGATTTCGCTACGCTGTTGTACTTGAAAGCAGAGGTTACCGTAGGGCAGATAAACTCTATTGGAACTTTATTGCAGAGTCTACAGTACTCTATCGTAGAGTAACTATATAGGTAGACCCTGTCGGGGCTATAGATTTGCAGCTCGTAGATTCTACAGCACAGTAACACTATGTTAGACCCTATCGGAGCTGTAGATTTGTAGACTAGTGGACTTTACAGCAATCCCTTTTGGAGCTACAGATTTGTAGGCTACAGTACAGTACCTCTATAGTAGACCCTATGAATGCTGTAGACTTGTAGACTCTACAGTACAGTAACTGTATAGTATACCCTATGAGAGCTCTAGACTTGTAGACTCTAGATTACAGTAACTCTATAGCAGAGCCTGTTAGAGCTATACATTTGTAGACTAGTAGACTCTACATTGCATTAACTCTACAGTAGATCCTACCGGAGCTACAGGGTTGTTTATTAAATTACCGCCTGTGGAAGTGTCAGTACACAGACGCAAGTGTAATCCTCGAATTACAAAGTCACAAACAGATGTCACAAGTCAATCCTCTTAAACAGTTTACGTCTGCGTCGTTCGAACGATTCGTAAGAATTCTCCGCAGACGTTTATCTTTTAACCAGTCCATTTTTTTCTCTTTCATTCCGGTATGACGCGTTTTCACGGTATCTTCAACCGCGACACTTGTCCTTCCTAAACGTTGAGGATGAAAATAAGCAGACCAACGATCTCCATCGTGCAGACGGTGCAACTAATGTCCGTACCCGCAGAAAAATGGCTGAAACGGCCAGCGAAGGAGGTAGGGGCATTCGAACACCCCGTGTGCCAAGGATGTAAAATGCAAACGATCCAAAACGGTAAATCGCGACGCAGGCAAGGTCCGGACGCGCGAGGAAGAAACTGGCATGCTTTTCTATTCTATTAGCCGGTTTTATTGCTCCGCGGCTGGCTGTGCACGGAACATTTGAACTCTATTGTTCATTACGACAGTTCGCTTCCGAGAAGCCAGCCAATGCTCCTACTTCTACGTTTTTTTTTCTTCTTCGTCCAAGAATACCTCGGTGGTCGCGTGATTTTAATAGCGGCTGATTGCAATTGACGGCGTTAATTTCGAAATAGACAATGCCGCCTGAAGCGGAGTCTCCTTGTTTTAATTTATGACCGTCGCAGCCTCATGGGGGTACACCTGAAGATATATTTCTTCTCTTCTGTTCCGCGACCGTCGAGACACTGGGAGCGGGAAAATTGCTTCTTTGATTCAAGTTTTATTGCTGAATGCTCCTTCTGTGAATTGATTTGTTGCCGGTGGATGTTCATGCGATTATACGTTTTTAGATTTTAGTGTTCCTCGGTTTAAACGTTTGCGGGTTGACTTGCAGACAGGTGTATCGAGGGGACAAAGACTAGGTTGATGATTCGATTTACTTTCCTACCCTGCTTTATGATTTACTTTCAAGCAAGTCTCCTTGTTCAGTCTATTTAATATCAAGGCATGTAACTCTGCAGTGTTATAAGGGAGATTATGACAATTATTGCGCTACCTTAAATCTGTAGATAAACTGGGCGACGAGTTTACACTAATAATGAACTGATCTTATTAATCAATAGGCTCAATTTCTTTTGCCTTTAAAATATAATAAACATCCTGTATTTCTACCTAACCCGTCAAAGTCAAATTTGGCCCTGAAAATTCTCCACTATGATGAAATAGAAGACATCAGCATAGGCTGTGGTGTATGTGTGTCTAGCAAATTTCTACAGCGATACTATATTCGATAGTAGGAAAATTCTTCTTCCTGTAACATTCACAATGGAGATTACATTTATTTGATATTATTTTAATTTTTAAATTCATTAACAAAATTGAAAATCCAATATACATTGCAATATGACATCAATTATTCTGTTCAGAGAGAGTATACAAATCTCAAATATACCACGCTCAAAGGGTTAATAATGGTTCAACAAATCGTGCAGCAGAGAGTTCTACATTTTTCATCTTCTTTGCCAATTTTTATCAAAGCCTCGTGTCTTCCACCACCATTTATCTTTCTGCCCGAAGGACGGAAATCGTGGCCCATTCTGTTTCGATTCAATGAATTCGACGTCCACGTCGAACCCCGTGGTCTCTTTTTTCCTTTATATGGTAGCATCCCGGTAACGGAAGCATTTTCGTTCGACGTATCCACGAACGTGTGCACACGTATGCACACGTTCGCATAAACGGTGTCGAGTTACTCGTCAGCTCAGAACACAAAGCTTATGTAAGTACTCTCGGTAGCTTCGATCTTCTATGCATCTTCCTTCATGGACGATTTTTTCCTGGGTTATCTACATTCTATAGCGCAGCCTAAACTATTTATTATTGGTTATAAACTATTTATTAGCCCTTTGCAGTAGGAGATTTTGGTGTCGAACGTGGCGAGTGCACCGAGTAGAGATTGTTCTATAAAATCTGACAATTTGGCTTTATCGTTCTGAACTTTTGACTGATTGCAAAGAAAGATATACTTTGTTGATTTTAGTGAAAAATTATACCTCAGTATATTTTTCAACACAGTACAGAGCTAGTGTGTGTCAGCCAGCGTGCCAGGAATATTCCGATCGCAAAGGGTTAACTCTTTCAGAGGTGTATGCAGATAGCTCAGGGGAGGGGTACCTAAGTGGTACCGGTCTCTCCTAAATCGTATCTCATCAATTTCTCTTTACTATCGAATATAAACGACACCCAGTGCTAAAAATATGAAATGTGAACAAAATATTGAAGGTATCTATGATTAGACATGAGTGCATTTGTTGGATTACGTATTTCGGAAGTCACATTTAACCCTTCAGGGATGGCGTAATCTTCAGTGTTCCCTTTCTGATAATACGGTACGATGCAGCGCGTTATATAAATCCTTGTAACTTTTAAATGAATTATAATTTCAAGATGCAATTTTAGGGAAAAATAATATGACCACTTCAGTAATTCATCTTCGACATTGACCAGCATTGAAATCTCTGCGGAGTTAAAAGCAACGTTGCTTATGAGAAGACCTGATACAATCCACTGTCGTATTTCACTATTCTAACACCAAATATCATTAGCGGGAACATGAAGTCAGTTAGAACACTAAAATACTTGGCGAACGTATTAAATATCTCTAGAACACAGTCTCTCTTAGGCTAACGCAGAAGAATCGTACAGACCTTTCCACAGAATCTGATAGTCAATTCAACGATAAAGAATCGGGAGAACAGGTCTCCATCGCGACGAAAAAACTTAATTCGTCTGTAAATCGCGTCCCGTTCGACCGATCTGTGACCGATCGATCTGACGATTAGCATACTCTTCATAAAATAAAGGCCGCGCGTTAGGTGTTCCACCGGGGAGCGATGTCTTCGGGGCAGATTAAATCTCTTCCGTGCGAAGGGATCGATCAACCGATCATTGACATGATTATTAAGCAAACTTTCGTGTGCGGTACGAAAGCTTCTCGGGGGGTTCTTGTGGGTCTGTCCGAGCGGAGGGAAGCTGAAGAATAGGTGACAGAGACGGGTCCGTTCGCTTGTGTAACACGCTCGCCGAGACGCGGAGAGGACTACCGAGTGGCAGGTTCAACGTAATCCGGATTAAGGAATTCCGAAACACCGAAAGCGTTTTAACGCTTTGGCCCTGTTCCTCCACGGCCGGGGACTCCTGAGTTTACCTGCTGCGATTTTATCGCTCTGTCACGCGCTTAATAACACCGAATCACCGATCAATCGGTGGCCAATCTTTATTCTCACACCGTGGTACCGATCGATGGTCGACGCGTGTGATCTGGTTAGAAGGGGAATTTTAACCCTTATGTGGACACACAACTTTTCATCCTCTCTCTCTCTCTGCGTTTAAACGTTTATTTATTATTAGACTGTGGATGTTTATGCAGATATACATTGTTAGACTTCCACATTTCCTATGTTGATGCAGTTCATTCGACAGTGAACTTCTGAAACATAAGTATTCACGTGGGGTGCTCATGGACCCCCCGTAAAAAGTAGCATTTCTTGACTGCGATATATAATAATCTGTGTATTTTATGACTGTTTATTAAAACTGTAACAGTATAGATGTAAAAAAAAGAAGATTAACATCACTCGATACTGTACAACAAAAAATATTGATAAGCAAATAACTTATAAACTAGTCATCAGACCAGTCAGCTCTTGTAGGAGTGGGGGTTGACTAGATATAGCCATTTTGAGGCAAATTCAACAACCTGCAACATTGTTCTTCAAAGTCACCAAAGATTGCATAAACAAAGTTCTGTGTCTAATTTTTAGCGCCACTGCGAATGTTCTGTTGGGTCCTCGACTGTTGAAAACGCGTCATCTTTTTATCAACATGTCTTTGAAAAAACAACTGCGATTGTTTCATTCGCTCTCGTCGCATTTAACCCTAATGCGGTCTTCGGGTCTCTTTCAGCCAGTCGCGTCCTCATTTATTTAAAAAACTTTCGCAATTACGACATTATGATACATGCGACTGATTATATCTATATTCCGTAGTCCTCTCATTATATTATAAAGTTGAAAATATTCGCTCCATACATTCGGAGCATTTTTGACCCAAAGACCTTAAATGTGTATTCGAGTGGAGAAACGCACTAGGATTAAGAACCGTATTCAACCATAACTGACCTAATCGATAAGAAAACAAAAATTGTAAGAATGTTAGGGAGTGACAGGAACTTTTATTGTCACGACGCGAAATGTCACGGTGTCACGGCGGTCGTGACTTTTCGCGTCACGTGAAAACGCAGCTTCAGAGTTAAAACTGTTCCGAAGCGCACGCTGGGCCAGCTGACAAGGAACGCGATAATTAATCTCGATAGGCGCGTCAGCGGCGATTTTGAAATGATGTGTTCCCAATTGAAAGCAAACAGAGTCCTCCGTAAGATTAACGACGCGATAATTACCCGAGTAATACAGATAATGAAACGAAAGACGAATAGTCGAGCCGCAGAGCTCGAGGACGGAAGACTTATCGACCCGTGCGTGCGCCGGATGAATATCGAGGATCGCGACAAAATGAATGGCGCTTCACCCAATTCTCGAATCCACTGCGTTTCGACGGGAACGGAGCATGGAAGAATGCGCACATACACGGCGTGTCTGCCAGAAAATGCGAGTTTCCATGCCAAAAGCCACGCGGCTTCGTCTCGACCGAGAGGAACGACGAGTCGTAAATTTCATTGAGGATTCAAGAATGTTCTGACTCTCATTACGCTATCGCGACGCCATTAGGAACTCGATTGGAACTTCCAGTTCATTATGAAAATCGTGTTCTGTTTCTATTTGGAGAATTGTATCGCACGGTTGTCTGCAGCAGGAACGCAACCCACAAGATTCTGCGCGATTCCTGAGTCTCGAGTAACACGGAAACTGTTAGGTGTGAAAGGCAGAATTTTTTAAGGAAAAGGATGTCAGGAGGTGATCGTATAAGGACGAAATTCAAGGCGAAGTTAATAATTAATATAGCAGGGCTATAATATGTGACGTGCTCTGGAAGAAAGAGGGTAACGTGCGAAAACGAGTTTTCGAGATAAATGTTGTTTTCTTTTCCCAGACCCCAACAGGCCTTGAAGAAGAAAAGAGCGAAAGAGGACAATCCCTTCTACGAGTCCTACCTTTAAAACAAAAATAGTAGACTTCCTCAGTCTTTGACAATACTTTGCAATTTTTAATAATATAATAAAATAATTGTTCATTTTTATTATTAGTATATTGTGAATTGTGAAGTCAGTAATTATTCTAGGATGTTGAGATTGGCCTCGTTGAAAAGAGCATACTTTCGCCTGCAAAAAAACATGAAAAAGTCAAAATCGATTTTTCCGCATATTAACCCCTTTTTACCGGAGCACATCGCATACATTTTATGATGCTCGCTTAACAGTATTAATAGGCTGGAACTTAACGAGTGTTTTGTACAGTAATTATACAGGATGTTTCATGCAACTGGGTCAAGCTGTATCCTCAAAACGATTAGAGATAGAAAAGATATCGTGACACGATTAAACGGTATCTAATGAAGCATCTTCCGAAATTAAGTTTATGCATTCGTATGCATCGGAGCATCTGGAAAGTGCAATTGCACCTTTGCTTTTATATGGAACTCTACACTTTGAGCTGCAGCAATCGATGCAATCATTCAGTCTCTCCAAAAAAGTACTAAGGTACTTATGCCTTGAAACTATTAGTTCAAAAGTTACTTCAATTATAATTTCCAATATAGGACCATTCGATTGTTATATCGTAAACATCCAATTATATTTCCTGATACACCGAAGTAATGTAGCAAATTTCGAACTGTAGCATCAGCTTTTCTTATTCTTTTCTGGTCTCTTCCAGTAATGATGCAATCACGAACAGGTCTTCCCAAGATAAATGCCGAAACATGTTTTAATAATTAATGTCCTGCCATCGTGACGCGATCCTCACATTCCTCTCTGAGGAATGACATTAAAAAATATCGTGTCCGCCACGCTATGCGTCTCACACGTTCAATCTCCGTCCACATGACAGATCCTCAACCCTTTGACTGCTGCTTGAAAAGGAGACGAACGCCGCGTACGGGCCAGTCGCACCAATACACAGTGGCCCATTATCCCGAACGCCCATGGGCGTCGACAGTACAGCGTGTTCAACTTTGTGAAATTACGAGCGCCGATAGCAGTCAAATTCGTACATCGAAGCTCCCGCCGTAACAGAGCGGACGGCGTTTAAATCGTCATACGTTTGAAAATTCCCGCGAAAATCACGGGGTCTTATTTAGAGATCAGAGCCGGCGATATTACCGTAAATTGGAAACGCGAGAAACGGTGCAGCGGCGGCGGTGGGTACGTTTCTAAGTTATAGTCGTTGGGAGAGAATAAATCTGAAAGCACACGGGCCGCATCTATTCGCACCGTGTTTTCTATAATCTGTTCGAGCGGCGGGGGCCGGGCCGGTGCGTTCCTTCCGCCGCGTTTCCGTGAGCTACGATCCTCGTAAAATACGGTTAATCGCGTAATAAAATTCCCGTTCAAGGGCCGTCGCGATGAATTACGCGAAGAAGAAGAGCGCGCGAGCCGACCAGCGTTTCCACCGAATTGCGCATCGACGCGCGTTTTCGAATCGCGCTGCATGCTTAAGTTTGATATACAACCTTTGTCTTTGCTCACGGCGAGGGAAATATGAATCGTGAATATACGACGGACGTCTTCGTCGGGATAGTTTACGGTCGGACGAATCCTTTGTGACGCGACGCGATTTCCTATTTCGTGCGGTGTTTTCGAGGAAACGCCTTGGCATCTCGCAGCGTCTCGCGAAAATGAACACGTTTTCGCACTGTTCGCCTGTCGGATTGAGTCATAAATAATTTTCAATTTGTCTCCTGAAATTTATCGTTGTTTTATTAAATGATTATTGCTTCTGCAGCGTGCCTGCGTTTCGGGGATTCTTACCTTCAAATATGAAGCCAAAACCAGTAGCTCGGGTAAACTAATGGGTTGGCGGGAAAGTAACTTCGTTTTCCTCGTACGTCACGTCGACGGCGGTTTTTTGTAATTTTCTTTACCTGAATTTGGAGGTGAAGCAATAGTTGAAAATAAATGATCACGTGATCAAACGATTCATCTCGCAGCAAGTGTTTCGGACTAATTCAAAACCTTCACATTGCAAGCTAAAATTACCATTTTTATGCGAAAGACAGTTGGAAGACTCATCCTGTTACTAATTATAATTTGTACAATCGGGGTCCCAGCGTGTAATAAACCTTCCGGCGAAAGAATTATCCAAATTTCCGTGGAAACCAGAAATTATTTTCAGCAGATACGATCGGCAAAGGTTTTTCTGCAGCAAAATTGCGCGACAGGATTCGCCAGTAGGCTACCGTGGCCAGGTAAAAGGTAGAGAAAAGACTGAACGCTCGTTTGACCGTGGAGGTGAGCCGAAGTTTGTAAACAGAGGCGGTGTGTACACGGTAGGCTGCATCCCCATTATTTTAGGCCGAAGAAATTCCTTCCTATCTGCTTATGGAATCAGCTGCTCCTTCTTGCGCTTCCCCGACGTGCTCACCTGCCGGGCAGACTGGATAGACAGTCGACGAGAGCAGCGCACAGAGGCTGGCTGCTTTCCCAGGGCACATCCTCCGGTGAGTTTGGGAAAATCCTCGGCTCGCTTCCCCGACAAACCAGCCAACCGATTTTCAATTTGCTCGCCGTCCATCCTCGAGGTCCTTTCACCCACGGACCCCGAGCAGTTTGCCTTCCTGCCTTCTCTCAGCGGCGTCTGGTAATCCGGGTGCGCTCGTTCTCTGTTTGAGGGTACGAGCCTGTACCCGGATAATACCGTGTCCTCTTTAATTCGTGAGCAATCTCGTGAAGAGGAGGAAGTCAAGTTTTAAGGCTGCCTTTAGCTTGGAGGCTGCTTCACCGTTCGAGTAGCCAGCATCCACCGATCACGGTTTTATTTTTCTTTCTTCTCCGTATTGGGTGTGTGCAACAGTTCTATCCGTTTTGCATGGGGCGAATTCCAAGTGAAACCTTTCAGTTTGTTATGCTTGATACAGACGGCGATTCGTCTGCTGGATGTTCTTCCAGAGATCCTTTAAAATACCTTCCCAAGTATAGCCATCAAGCGTTTTGTAGATGAACGTACACGTCTATGGTGACCTGCTGTTGTAAGGAATTCTATGTAAGTTGGAAATCTTGTGCTGTATGCACAACAGTCCCTTGCAGTCTCGTGCAGACTATCATAGTAAGGTGTCCGAGTGTAATGAATCATACTCCACTGGTATTTAGTTGAGTTTGAATACTATATAAGATTCTCTTCAGGGATCTATTGGGTGTACTCATGAATAACTTCGGATAAACCTTCAAATAGTTTATCCAGGTTGCAGATTGTTGCGGCACATTAGAAGATAAGCATCTCTGTAACTTACACTTGCTGCAGAAGCAAAAATGATCATCCTTGAATAAACACTCCGATAAATTTAAAAGGACAAATCGGAAGACAATACAAAATCTTCAGAGAATAGATGGACATACGACGACCAATCGATGAGGAAACATGGGACATCTTACAATTACTACTGATAGAGGCTTCCACGTGTAGACCATGCCCAGTAGGATGTTCATCCCAACGTTTAATCTTCAAACCTTCAAACTAAAACTATTAATAACACCGTAATAACAGACTGCCGTCTTTTGGTTGTTGTCTGTTCACACGAGAGGTCCAGCTGTACCTTAGAGAAGGAAGTGACCTAATTCGCGTGTCCCTACTGTAATTTCTTGAATTATATTCTCTTCAGTATTCCGCAAGATTGAATTATCCAGCGCGGCGTTGATTAAGAGGTTCATAAAGAGGAACGAGGCGCGGACGTCGCAGGGGTCTTCCTTTCTTTTCTTTCGTTTTTCTAGCGAGTCTAATAATATTGTCTCGCGTTTCTAACGCGACGACGAGCGCAATCGGATTGCATCTCCGACCAGAATAGAAGCCGAAATCTCAGATCTCTTGGCTCGGCCTTTTAGCCGGCTTTCCATCGGCCCACAACACTCTCTCTGTCTCTGTCTCTCTCTCTCTCTCTCTGTGTTTCTTCTCGTCTTTCGCTTTAACACTTTGACCGCCGCGTTGTCCGTACATGGATGACACTTGGATTCAATCACCATTCGATCTTTAGACCGCGGATTTTTATGCGAACATACACCCCCGCTCAAAAGTCTTAGGACGCCTCCGGTTTCAAAGAATAAAGAAACGTGGCGGATACTTCGATGACAAAAATATATAAATAGGTTCTTATTTTTGGGTAAGATTTTTAATGTATCAACACAGAATCCTTCCTTTAACATATAAAGCTTCACGCGAAACAACATTACTTTACATCTTTCAATGATGACTTCGTTTTTTTCCCACACTCGAATGTGAATATTATAACTGTCCTAAGACTTTTCAGCGGGGGTACACATTTTTAGAACTCAGTATTCTTTATTTTCACGTAGCTATGGCAGAACTGTATTTTGGGGTTGAAATGTTCATTTTTTCTTGCACCCAGTCTATAAAGTGTGCACTCTTCGAGAACTTGAACATGCTACATTGCACAAAGATTTGCAGTCTATTGATCATGCATGATATGTATAAATATCTGTTAAACCGATCTGATTGAAATTTCCCTATCGACTGATGGTCAGAGTAGTGCAAAAAAGTCGTCTCTCTGAAAGTCTTATAGTCCAGTTCAAGTTTCATTATATTGCACTATATCTGTTTCTCTTTTTCAAACATGCACTCATTGTGACATTCTGCAAGTAAAGAAACGGTGACACTGTACCCTGGAGAAGGAAGTGACCTTGATAGACCAAATTTACATATCCCCACTGCAATTTCTCGAATCACATTCAATCAGTTCTATTCTCTCAACAATCTCAAACCCTCAAAACTCCTCTACAAGTCCCAAAAATCTAAATATCTCATAGTCAGCAAACCCAAGGTTCTCCACCCAAATGGTCATCACCATCGTTACCAATGAACCTCCCAAAGAAACAACAAAAAACCTGCTCACACATCCGATCGTTCACAGAGACAATACACCCTGAATCTCATCCAGACATCTGCGATCCCTTGCAATTCGTTTGATCGCACCACATTCGAGCGTCACATTTCATGCCGAACGGCACGGTGGAAATCTCCTGAACAGAGACCCGTACGCCGGCGGATGGCACGGAAAGCATGGCATCGTGACGCGTAATTCGAAAACATCAGCAATAGAATAGATTATAAACGTGGACAGCGTGATCGAGCGTGCACCGATACGCCGATCAGTTTCCATCGGGAACGACGTTTCCTCCACCGCCGGAACGGAAAGATCGAGGGGAGCAGCGGGCCGTGTCCGGGCGGATTAGCATAATTCGTAATTTAATTTCCCGATAAATTTTCTATGGCGTTGCTCGCCGTGGCCGGGCCGAAATGAGATGGTATCGGCTTGCGCGATTCCACTAATTCGCGTCTAAGTTTATATCGCTCGGCCTGAGAGAGCAGCACGGGGTCGAGATAGGATCTCCCTTCCCCTACCCCTCTGCCGCCCCTCCCCAATACCTGCGTTATTGCAACTCTTCCCCTCGAATCTTTTTCTCTTGCCCGTGGCCGCCTCGTAAAATCGGATTATATCGGCTCTGTCGCCCCTGCGTTGTCGCGCACTTTATTCGAGCCACCACACGATATCGCCTACCCCCTCCACGCCGCCCGCTTCTCCTCGCCCGCCCCCCCTCCCCAGCCGCTTCCCCTCGCGCCGCCGCGGCGAATGAGCGGGGTCAGGGTTCGCGTGGCGTACCCTGTAATCAGATTTTTTTTCTCTTCTATGAGCAAGAAACCAACCCCTCCCTGGACGAATTCTTCGATTATTTCGATTGAATGTTCTTTTTTTTGTATTTGTGTGAATGTACTTTTTGGAGCTCCAATCAATTCGTTATTACAGAATTTGTATAGTGTACATGGAAGGTTGTTGATCGCATGACTGCCACTCGCCACCTTAGTGTCTTTTCTGGTAAGTGATCGTTTAGAACGAGGCAGAATCGTAGCGGCTAGACCTCGTGCAGATAGATCTCAACCCTCTGACTGCTGCGTGCCTGTACAGTGGATTTCAGACAATCAGATCATATAGATCGAAAAAGTATTCTCTTTTCGAATTAAAAAATTATTCACGGTTGATTATAAAGCAACGCTATTTATAGGATGACCCGATGTATCATATTTCAACGTCTATGTTCTTATCGTTGCGTACTTATAAAAATTGATTCTCACGCGTCTGACCGGTCACGGAATGTCCCACCGCGGCGCGCGTTAAACACCACAAACATTCGCAGCCTAGTTGTAAGCAATTTCTGGGTTGAACGTGCAACAGGTTGAACGAGAGTATCGCTGTCGAGCGTTCATTTCGGATGAGGTGTCGTTAACACCGATCTCCGGCATTCTCCGTTTGTTATAGTCCTTTCTCGACCTTTTCTCGCCACTCGGCCCGATTAATATTCATAGTTTTAGCATTGAAGGTTGCATTGTTCGGGTCTCCCGCGGCTAGGAGGCGACCCGAGCGTCGCGTCGTCTTCGAGGGTCTCAGTTGTTTTTTCGTCCCGCAAGATAGAATCTCACCTCGGCGACTGTCCCGCGTGAGACCGTTTTCTGTTTGTGGAAAGCGAACGAATCGATCTTGGTATGAGTGGGACCCTACGGAATCCCGAAGTGATGCTTATTTACGAACTGGCCGATTAATAAAACGAGAGCCGCGCCTTTTCGATCATTATCTCCGGCCGAAACGGGACGGCCACGAGGCTGATGTCATAAAGTCGCGGGACACAATTTTCGTCCGTGGCCACGGCTTTGGATCGCCGACAATTTCTCCCGTACGGCGGAATAATTAAAAACGACGACGATAAAGGTTATCCATCCTGCGATCTATGGGACTCCGTCTGTTTTTCTCCGGAGCTAGATAGCCATCTGCGATCGGTGGCTCCCGAGTGTTCGGAGAGTCGAATATTCAGTGAATTCCAAAATCTGCAATCGGGAAGAATGTTTGTTAATCATTGAAACGACTCGTGCGATGCAACAGAATTTCGAACGACTGTGATACGGCTTGAAGTATGATTTTTTTGGTACTTGTCATAGTTGCGTGTGGTTCGTTTGGAGGATGAAAGGCGAGAATTTCCAGGTTCGAGGAAATTTTCACTTCGCATGCATCAACCCCTTGACGCAGAATTTGATTCACATCATGGTACTGTATTCCACAATAAAATACACTAAAAGTATTCTTTCTGCGTAGGTATTACACAAGAAACAATTATTATAAAATCTCCGCAAGTGAAGTTCAGTGTCTCGAACGTCATGACGAATCGGTATATGTTTTCCTTTTCCACGTGATAATGGCTTCTGAGACGACTCGAAAAGTCCGTTGGTAGAAAATTGTGTGAACTGTATATAAACTATAAATGCCTCTGTGCATATCACATATCTTGTAATTGTGTCTTTGCTGCGAAGATTCCGTTCTCACCCACCCTGCTCCCTTTTCACCCAAGAAAAGTGTCCTAAAAAACCCTGCAGATCGATAGAGCCACACTTTTCCACTGCTGCTCTTCAGAGTGTCTGCTGTATACCGTGTCCGTATTTGGATAGCCTTGTATTCCGACGACATGTCCACAACGTGCAATTTTGTTGGCATTATCGCGAAAAACAGTTGATAGGCGTCGATCTTGACGTCCGGTGGGGGTGTGTAGTAGGTGTCACGGCGAACGGGTTCGAAATAAATGTCTGTTGCGCGCGATGAGTCACAAATCCTAATGAAAATAATAATGCCCGAAAGATTCCGGTGTGTTCGTGGCCGCGGTGCAACGCGGATAAATTTACTGCGCGATCTCGCCTCGGATAAGGCATACCTGGGGACACCTCCGTCGGGTTATAGACCCTGGCATGCAACGGGTGGCGTGGAAAGTACCGGTGGAGAGACAAGCCTGATCCCCTTGTCCTTCCCTCGGAAACTACGTCGTTCCACGTGTGGGATCCGTTGCGTCCGCCGTGGAAATAATTCTTGTCCCGACCCCGCTGCAACCGAGAAACGAGATTTTCACCTGCCGAACGGATTTATCGTCGGGCCCGTGGCTTCTCTCGCTCTCTCCCTCCCTCTCTCCTCGAGATCACCCTCGTCGATTCTTTCTCGAGATCCTTTTTCTCCTGGCCCGGTGATCCTGCCGGCGATAATTTCGCGAGGAGACGATTTTTCGAGGAGAGAGTTGACCGGGTCAACGTGGACGCGTTCGATCGTCTGGGGACGGCTGCTGATGTTTTTTGGAAGGTGTAAGAAAAGGGAGACTGCAAATACCTGAGCAGCTATTAGAAATCTTTTAATGGTAGATACGAAACTGATAGACACTATAGCGACAGCTAGCAACCAGAGTCAAGTCTGTCAGAAGTTAGGTTCATTAAAATGTATCGAGACTGGTGTTTATTTATTCACAATCTCTCGACGTAAGCAATGAAACAGTGAAGCCACTATAGTGGCGTGCCGTTCTGAACGATTGACAGCAAGAGGATGTAATATTCACGAGTAGCAGTCGAAGGGTTCGGATGTTTCAGAATGTTACCAAACACGTGGCATAAGAACGAAATTAACAACACCCAACGCTATTCATTCTAAGTAATAAAATGCAGTGTAAAAAGACCTGAAGTTTGTTAAAAGAAATCGACCTCTCACATCAAGTTGTAAAAACATCATAAAACTATGTTAACGCATGTGAATACTACTACCAACAACATAGCTACAATTTATTATGATACAAGCGGCACCACTATTCTAATTATATCACTTACATGCAAATTGTGCTCGTTAACACCTTAACGGCGGATGCCACATTCAATAAATAAATACATAAGAACACATGAAAAATTGCAATTACGAGTTATCCAATCAACGACCAGTTACGAGTTATCCAATCAACGACCAATTAGGAGTTATCCAACGAGCTATCCGTTCGTGAGTCACAATAAATGAACGCACACGATGCCACCAGTAATAAACGCCGAAAGTAACAGGATAACGCGAGCGGTACGTGTGGCCCGTCTTCCAGCCGTATCCCAATTAATATACCAAGCCAATTGAAGCAAACCTTATTCGCACCTTCGTGACTCTTTAACCCGACCACCGTCCCCAAGAAGATCTGCAGGAACTGGTCTAGCAATAATTACGAAGGAAAGGGCCGCGCAACGGGGAGGAAGATCGTTGATCGTCAGCGAGTTCGAGGCGGAAGAGGCCTAGGTCCACGAAATAATATCGGCTAACATAATGCCCCGGAGGATGCGTAAACTAGCGAAGAGAAGAGGGTACTGCCTTCTCCGTGGTACTTGTGAATTAAGGGTAAAGGTTACTTTTATTCGAGCCAGCGAATAAAGGAGGATATGGAAGAATAGGAATATAAAGCGTGAACGGCGGAGAGAGAGGCGGCAGGGAGAGGCTCTCTCGGCGTCTCGTAAACTCAATTTAGCAGGCTGGACCTCCTCGGAGTCGAAGCACGTGGGACCTGAAGGCCCAGCCTCGTTCTCCGTCTCCTCTTCGTCTCCTTCTTCCACCTATCGCGAGCTCTCTACGCGTCCAGGTACGAGCAATCGTTAACCGCTTGTTTTACAAGTCGTTTAGACGTGACCGCCGCGATATGGCACCGCAAGTGCCACGACACTTGTCTACGGGGTGTTTTCGAGAACCGGTCCGTACGTTCGTGCGGCCCGAAAAGGCTACCGAGCTGATAACGGAGACACCTCTGCCTCCTGGACGATATCGATAACCAGCCAGCTTCCTGTAGGCAAAAATACGCACCGTACAATTGATCTTCACTTCGATTGGAAGGCATCACTGTTATCTCACAGAACTGTTGGTATTTTATGAAGCGTTTTGTGGCTTGAGATGGATGAAAGTTGGACCAACAGTCGTTGGAGTTGTTCGACGTTGTTCGAGATTCCTTCAATACCGAATTTTTCCAGAATTTCGTCGGGGAACTTGGTTTCTGAACTGCCGGAGTTTACTTTTTTTTGTCAGGCTGGTGGCTGATAGAAGTTCTGTTTTTTTAATCTCCGAAAGGTATGATATGTTTGAAAATACCCAGTAGACGTTGTATCACGAAAATTTTCAAAAGAATTGAGACACATTGATGTATGGCTGTGGGACCACTATCGATAATAGAGTGTGTAGTCGAAAGACGGAGATAGAGTCAAATCATAGCAATAGCCAGTAACAGCTTAGTTGCAGCAGACCCTTGAATCGTCCAAAACCCTGAAATGAACCTACGCGATCATGGAAGATGATCACTGAAATTTGTTCCGCTTCGTGTATCCAGATATTAACTCGCCAACAATTTTCTGTTGCAGTGGCCAAAGGGAAGATAAAGCTCACGGAGGAGGTTTAGGTGATTCCAGCAGCGAAAGCGGCGACGAGACGAAAAGACAAGCGGTTGGTCAGCAACAGCCGCAGCAACCGTCCTCCTGTGCTGTTCAGCAGCAGCAGCAGCAACAGATGGTGGAACATCAGCAAACGTCCAGCATGTACCAGCTTCCGCCACCGGTTTCCGTCTCCAGCCCTCACTCCTATCACCAAGGCCACGGTTCGACCTTGAGCCATCCTCACACGCCGACGCACCACATGCAACACCATGACACCAGCAGCGAGAGCGGCGACGACAAACGGAACCTTCATCATCAGCTGCAGCATCATCTGCAAGTCGGTGCTCATGGTACTCACGGTTTGGTTCATCCAACGGCGACCTTGCCACCGCCACCGCCCAGCTGCGCCCAGCAGAAGAGCCAATTGGATTATATGCAGTACTATAGCCCACAGGTATGGTTGGTTCTATAGTTTCATTTAGGGAAAGAGGTTTTGTTAGCAGTTAGGTCGGTGAGAATGTTGTTCTGTTTGTCAAGTGAAATTGAAAGCTAAATTACACAATTGAACGAAGTACTATAGATCACAGATAATATAGTTAATTGTGAAGTTTTATTCAAGGAAGAAAGTTGGGTTTTATTAGTTTTACATTAGTCGAAAGTGTTTGTAGCATTTGTTAAGTAAGACCTAAAAATAAAATGACAAGCTTTCAAAGTAATATTTATTAATATCATTTCATATTAGTTTATCAACAATTCTGAGTATATGTTAACAATTAATATAATAAATCACAGATAAAGGAATTTGTAAAGATTTCTGTGGAATATGGTAATTAGAATCAAACAGAAAAGCTGTAAAAGTACATTAATAATTATCGATCATACTTTTATCCACTAATTATACTTTATTTTAATCCTGGTCTGCCAGAAACTGTCAAGGATTTTAAATTCTGATATCGACATCCTGCGTTGCAAAAAATGATTGAAAATATGAATTATTCTAATAAAAAACCTCGTCTATCAAAAACTGTCAGTGTCTCAAAATCTCTGATACTAACATCGCTGGACGTTACTCTGTTTCAGGACTATCTGATCGGTACCCCAACATCTGCAGACCTGCAGAAGTCTCTCCCGCACACGGCCACGTCGATGCAGATGGGTGCTATAGCTCCTTCCATGGGTGGGCTGAGCCCAATGGGTCCATCGACGATGCTACCGAACACCATGCAAGGTGTGAACACGATGAACACCATGTCGATGAACGGCATGGGTATGGGGGCCTATCAGGGCATGGGCTCCATGGGAATGTCCACGTCGCACGGCAGTTATCACAGCGGTCTCGTTCTTGGTGATTATCATTCGTTGTGACCCTGGGCCCCGAGCAGCCAGGGCAAGAGGAACCAAGAGAAAACTTAATGGATAGCTCATGTCGACCCGTGTAAGGATCCTCTACGAAATTATGTTATGAACACGTTTGCAAACTTCCATCGAGCTTCTCGAGAAAGGATCGTGTGGTCCCGCGATCCCTGAGGGATCGAACGATCTTAGGCAATTCGGGAACGTTTTCCAGCGACTGGTATCGACCCTAGTGCGAATTCGTGAGGACAATTTCGAGAACCGTGTAGGACAATGAGTAATCGTCGAGTGAACTCCAGACAGAGAGAAGAAACGTGAACGTTTTTCAGCGTGTACGCATCCTCCAGGATCCGCTGAGGATTTCAGGTTCGCGGAACGTTTCACGAGGAACATCAAGGTAACTTGACCGAAGCGACCGTTCTGCCTCGACTTTTTAGCGTAAAGTTGGAGGAGGCCGATGAAGGATCATCGCAATCGCGCACAGTTTTTCTTCGAGCCGCGAGGATTCGTCGTCGCGGAAGAATCGAGGCAGCGAAGGGAACGCTTCAGGGTAACATAGCAAAAGACATGTTAGCATTTTTTCTTTTTTTCTTTCCCCGTGTCGCCTTGAGCGCGACAAGGCAGAACTCGTTACACTTCCAGAAACATGGCCGGAACGCCTAGACTATTTTTCGCCGATCCAACCGCATCATCCCCAATCTCGTAGCGTACCTAGCTCCTGAGAATAAGAGAAATACGTTATTTACGGTTACCAGTAGTCGAGATTCGGACTGTACAAGCTTCAGCCTGCTGCCAACCGTTTCTCGGACCTCTTCCGACGCCGTGTCGCGGTACTGATCATCCGCGAAGCCGGCTGTCGATCTTTTTAGGACACCTAAGAAGCTTGTAGTAACGAGTTTCCATCGATCACGTAGATTGTAACACAACTTTCTGTGATGAAGGTGTATTTCTAGAATAGCGAAACAGCGGAAATAATATCCAGAATGAATCTGAAGCGATCAAAGCTTGAACAGCACATTCTAGTGATCCTACAGATGAAAATAGATCCTTTGAACATGGTTCCAAAAATTCTTGTCTGAGATATGAAGACTTTGTAATCTTACAGTTTCACAAAAATGTCGAGGAAGAATCAAGATTCAAATATTATGATCAGCATATTGACTGCCCAAGTGAAAAGTAGAGAGTCTCAGGATATTATAATACCCCTGTAATTACATCAGTTCACATAATACTATGTGTCTTTTAGTAGCCAGTTGGTGATATAGTGTGGTACGTCTTATTTGACTGGGTGGTTTTGGCTATTTAATATTTGTGTTCTTAGTCGTTTTTATATCACAATTTGTTGCAATTTTAAATAATAAGTAAAAGTTTCTAGTTTTTGTTCTTGTTTTAATGCCAAGATCTAGAGACAACCAGCTCTGAAAGTGTTCATTAAGAATCTTAAATCTCTCATTATTTAAGGGTACACTTATTATTTTTCATTGTTTCTACGGAATAAAGGTTTTTGTATTTTAAATGTTTTCAAAATCTTAAAATTTTAGAATGTTCAGTTGAATCCAATTTAATGTGTCAGTCACTGATGATTCCTATGGCAGTCAGCTTGTTAGTTTCCATATACACTGATCTAAATATTTGAGGGTTCATATACTTGAATAATTTCTGCTCTATAAAGTATATCTATACAAAACATGCAGTACTTCTCCCTTTTTCTGGTGTTTGCTAGATTATTCAAAATTATTAAGAAACCTGATCCCCTTGTTCTGAGGAGTGTATTCATAGTACAAGACAATATTACTCATACTATTGCCACAGTAGTAGTATAGTGATCACACAAAACCCACCTGACATTGTTAAAAACATACAACAAACTTAGACACCAAAATTTCTAAGCAGTCTTGTGAAATTGTGCAGGAGATAAAAAAGTATTTATACCTTGAAAAGAAAGTGTTTTCAAACTCATGTTTATGTGAACCATTTTATTCTTGAAATCTGATCAGTGAAACAGTGACATTATTTTTCGTTTCATTGTTTATAATTTTCTTTGAATATGAATTGTAAAGCTCATTATTGATCGAAAGCAACACGGTTGACGTTGATGGTCCTCGTGTAAAGAGGAACAGTATTGTTTTGGAATTGATCCATCAGGCAGACAGTGTCCAGAATGATCCCTGAGGCGTGTACGGATCTTACCCACCCGCTAATTAATTAACGTCGCTATAATGAACCATACACGCTCTTCACACACGACCTTTTTACACCACATACGCTTCTGTGTTTGTCCCGTGTACATATGTAGATAATACACACACGCATTCGAGGCAAGATTAAGTTAATCTCGTCTGTGTTAGGCGAGTACCGGGTGCACGCAAATCGAACTCTTGAATCGCCATTAAATTTCGTTCGAAGAAGATTTTTGTTTCTGATCAGTATACCATTTGTTTTATTCAGTATTTTATATAATTAGTAAATTGCAATTTTTCTACTCGTACGGGTTGTTCTAGAATTTGTACAAGTTTTTAAGGTAAATCGTGATTGGTGATCTGTGCAGAACAGGGAATGTTCATAAGAAAAATTTCAACTCTGACAAAAATTCTGAAAACAAACCGAACGCTGTGTGCGGTCGAGCTGGAGCAGTACGCTGTGAGCCGTTTAATCGAACGCCTATAGGCGTCGATAGCACACGGTGGGCGCGATTATACTTCCATGTGGACTTTTCAAACTCTAAACTGTTCCAATTTTTAATTGCAAGTTAAAAGTAAACCAAACAGAGGATATTACAAACATCATGTGGTTCACGACTATAATTTAGAAATTCACAGAGATTCCTATAACGTAAAAAGTAACGTTTTTTATACAATAATATAATTTCTCCAAGGACCAATCGTCGTACAGATAGTTCTTTCTAAATTTATTTTTAGAAAATGCTTCTGAGTTTTTACTAGCGCCAAATGTTGTTTCCCTAAGAACGTAGGTCGAAGGATTTTCCCTGGATTTTGCAATTTTAATCCTTCTCAGCTTCATAAATTGTTGTATTTGAGAAGAAAACGTATTGTTAGAAGAAAGAGAGAATTTTCTATTTGTTCGCGATGCATATTCGAATTGGTTGCAAGGACGGTATGCAAATTAGTCTGTAGAATCGGACAGTGGGCGGAGCAGCGGTTTCCTGCCAACCAATTGTCGAGTGTCAATCTTTTCACGATCACAAATATCTCTCCTCACCGGTCATGCACGAATTTAACTCGATAAGTTTATTTATTGCCATCTTCATTATTCAATTTTTACGTTCTCCGATCACCAGTATGAATTTTAGAATCTTTTATATAAAAAATTGCGAGAATTTACATTTTGTCGTCTCTCGAACACAAGTACAAATTCTCGAACAACCCACCCATAAAGTTTCAAAAATACCAAGTTTCTGCCTCTCCAATCGCCAGCACAAATCCCCCGAACTCTTAAAAAAAAGTTACAAAAGTTTTCCCATGAAAAACGGCAACGAGATTCGAGACTTTTAGCGTGCCCGGTATAAGATAAACTGTCTTAGCGTATAAGTTAGCCAGTAAGTTATCATTTATTCGCAGTTCGCAGTCTGTACATAAAAATAGAGCAAGGAGTGTGAGAGAGAGAGTGTCAGAACAGAGTGTGACGAGAGAACAAAAAGGGAAGAACGATTGAGAGATAGGTAGATTGAGCGAGATAGAGAAAATATAGAGGGATTATAGGAGGTGTGACAGACGTACATAAACAGGAGAGAAAAGTAAGAGTTATCGGTTCTCTATTTAAGGGACATCTAGCGCGCAGATGTCCAGAATGTATATTCCGTTGGCTGCAACATTGCCTTGTAAGATTCTTATCTGCGATGCTGAGAAGGGAAAGGATTTCCCTTTCGAAAGAGTCTTCGGGACGAAACAGGGTAAGAAAGAAAGGAGGGAGAGAAGGGAGCAACTTCTGCTATATTATAGCGAAGGAGAACAAAACAGAGGCGCTTTTTACTGTCGAATCATCCGCATCTTCGACTGTTTGCACCACCGAACGTTCGCGCCACCCGGTACGTGAGAAATCAGCGACTGGTTGAATTTGTGAGAGCCTCTGGCAAGATGTTTTTTGCATTACACATATTTTCTTTTATTTCAATGAGAATAATATTTGAATGTATTGTCGATTATTTGAATTAATTGAATTTATTACACTTTGACTGCCGTGACACTGGGAAATTTTTATTATAATTCTTTTGTTAAGGTACAAAATATTTGGACTTTACAATCGACACTCGGGCAAACCCAAATATTTTATTTTTCATAGTAATACCGCACTGTAACACAAATTTGAAGTTACAGAACACCCATTCTCAAGGTGTTCAATGAATGAATTAAAATTTATATGGACATTTCAATAGTGACAGTGGTTAAATGGAAAATCTTTTATTCTTGTTATTGAATTGAATTCTCAACAATATTTAATACTTACTGGCTCAGAATCTTGAAATACTTTACTTTTATAACAGATAGTTAAAATTTAGGCACAATTTTTTACAATTAACATTGATGCCTTTGCAGCATGTTTAATCAACGAATTGATTTTAATTTTTACTTTTTCGTTGTATAAAAACGCAACAGCCCGTTGCTATATTTCTCAGTATCGACGTTCTCTTCGAGATTTCTACCAGATCGACGATCGCAGGCCAAAATGTTTCGATTCACGCACAATCTATGCTTCGTACGGCACACAGTATACACGTACACTTCGCCATCCGGTTGCACGCTGCTTCCGGTACATTCCGTAAATGCACACGCGCGCGCGCGAATTGAAACAACCTTTCGACTGTTTTTATTCTGAAAATATATATTCGTACGAATAAGTAACTTGCAATCGAGTACAATCGAATTTCGAATCGTGCTTCGATATCTTTTTATCGTTACACAGTATACACATCGTTTATGAAAAATAACATGCAGGATTTTATTCTACGCGAATCGAAATCAGTTTCAATCCAATCGTCGTTTAAAGCGAGCTTTTACAATAAAGACAGATTTTATGAAGAATATTAGAAATGATTTTATGTTTGTTTCAAATTGGTATAATGTAATGAAAGTTTTATAATCAGTCGACTGCGGATGTTTATGCAAATATACATTTTTGGACTTCCTTATTTCTTATATTAATGCGGTTAAATGAATGAAACTTCAGTAAGGCTGCAAAATGTGTAATTTTTATTTTGTTAAGTTATTAAGTGTCCATCATTTACCAATTTGGATATATTGAATCGCATAAACATCCGCAGTCTCATGATCAGGTGTAAATCAGAAATATTGTTTTTTTTTTATATTGCGAATGTATTTTAGAGTTACGACAGGTTTTTCGCCTGATCGTTCTGTTCGAAAGCTCAAACGCGTAATATCGTCTGTGTTTGTTGAGTCGTACATTGTATCGAGTCATTACAAAGTTGGGCTCCTTTAACTTAAGGCGTTTTGTTTACTGGGCCAAGGCTCCTCGATAAATCTTGCAACGATCCCCCGAGTATAATTAGACAGGAATGGTAGATCACTTCTATCCAAGGAAGTTCGGAGCACAGCGATTAAAAACTGTAATATTTGAAAAACTGGACTAATTGATTCACTGCTCAAGATAATTAGAGGTTCGTACATTTAAGCGATTTATTATTTATTAAGATGTCGTATACCGAACACGGTAAACGGAGAATGAAAATGTTATAATCGGACGGTGAATGTTTATGCAATTTGATTACTACTTTATCGAATTTTCATTTTTTCAGCTGCGTAATTTTTATTTATTAAACTTGTAAAATAAGTAAATAAACATATATGTTACTGATGACAAATATTCAGGTACTAACGAAGTGGAAATTATAAAATGTTCAATATAAAGAGAACCATGTAAAATGTTTTGTTACTCAAGGCTTCCTGCAAGGATGGTCAAAGATAATTAATCTTCGCACAACTTTTCAGCCATCAAAGTGTTAACGCAGCAAACATTAAATTAAAAAAATGTATATTCGCATAGATATCTGCAGTCTAATTATAATATTAAATTTTAAATTATCTTATACTTCGAACAAGAAAATTCCGGAGAAACCGAAATATTTTCAGCAGTGTATCATCCAACGAAACGTCAGGAATCGAGTGTAAACGATCAGTCGAGAAACTCCGTAGCGAGGAGCGATATATAAAATTGATATGTAATATGAAATCTCGTACGCATCGAATCGACCAAAGGATATTTATTTTAATGTTCAGTTTTTGGCGACGTTCGCACAAATTGTCTGACCGCACGATTTACGAGCCGTGAAAAACGTGTGACACGAGGAGAAAAGGGAAACGTGCGAAAAAGTATGGCTGTTGAAAAAAAGTAGAGACACGTGTATGTGTATGCGCACGTGCACGGATACTAACGCACGCTGAGACATTGTACAGGGAAAATGTTTGACTACGCGAGGACGATTATTAATAACCGAAAGTTCTTCCCAAGTTCTTCTCATTCGTGTATTTTAGCGGACAAGCCTAACGTTGCACAACTAACTAAGACAAATTGCTAAGAGAAGCTGAGAGATAGAGAGAGAGAGATATACATATAGAGTGAAAGAGAGAGAGAGAGAAAGGGTAAGAGAGAATGAGAGAGGGTGAGAGAGGGAGAGAATGTCATTAATCGCGTACGTGTGTGAATGAAGTTCGAAGAGGAGGCACGATAGACAAGTAAGAAGATCACGATGTACGATCGAACTGTAATCGAGTAAAGTTGATGTTATTTAAAGTAATAAAAGGAAAATATTATATACGTTCACGTGCGTGAATTTTTACACGATCATCCTGCAACCGTGTGATCCTTCAATGAAGAAGAAAAATGGGAACGAGGTGACTGTATAATTTGGTATTTTAACTGGAAGATTTCGGAGAGCGACAAAGGATTGAGAATTTTCGTTAATTTAACGAAATTGTATAATTTTAGCATTTTCAGTATCCACTTCATGTATGCACAGAAGAAATCATGGAAGTCTCTATCAGAGGTTTCATGAAATAGAATTCCCTGAAAAGCGAAATTTTATCTGGAAGAATTTCATTGTACATTTTCTATTTATTTTCAGTTTTAAAATTATCTTCTTAATTTCACCGAGTATATTATTCTTCACTGTCTTAAGTATTAAATTTACAAAGTGGAACCTAACGAAACCTTATGAAACAATTTCAAACATCCTAAAAATATTAGAAACTTACTTCTTTTAATCAGCTAATTTATTCAACAATTTCACATAAATATACATTTACTAATATCGATGTGAATGATTTAGCGGTTGTTGCGATTTTGAGATTCAGCGACAAAAAGACGATTGAACCATGAATTCCAAAAGAGTACAATTCTATTTTGCAACACTACAGAAGCGATTGGTAGAACTGTTTTCAATTCACTCAGATCTATCCACCGACATTCAAAACAACAAAAAATATGCATATTCATATAAACAATATTCACAAAGGAAAATCAAAACAATTAATAGAAAATTAAAGATAAAAAGGAAACTGTTTTTCTCGAAATATTGTTTCGTGGACTTGTGCTGTTTTGGGATTCATGCCTTCAGTGGTCTTCATTTTAACACTAACCGTACCAGGCCCGGTCAAATGACCTGTTTCAAAATTTAATTTAAAACTGTACATTCATTGTTAATTCTTTTGTTCATCTATCTTTATGTAAATTCTTATATTATCTGATTAATCAATTTCTCAATATTTGTTTTTCTGTGCTACTTTTTTTACTGAGGACTATTCATCGCCTGGCTTGTTTATGACCGGTTACGGTAAGAATAGGTGTATGTGAAGTGCAGGTACGGTTAGTGTTAAATTGAAAGATCTAGATGAAAGTGACGAGAAAAATCGTAAAAACTCAACGTGTAGTACGATTTCGTTTAACTGGACCAAGGAATTGTGAGTAGATTCGGGTGAAGGCGCGTAAGCTCCGTTTCAGGGAAAAAGGGAGGAAAGAGAGTCTTATTTACGAAACTACCTGCAACAGCTGAAGAAGATGGTCGAACGATACGCGATGGTAATTATTTCAAAACGAGCATCGGGGTTCAGTTCTATTAGCTCTATCAGCGATCACCGATGACAGATAAGGTCGGTCCGCCCTTTGTGCCGATATTTGCCGGTTCGGGTACGCAACATTGTCCGATGGGACCTTCGTCTATCTTCGGGATCGCCTTCGGTCCTGAAAAAGAGCATCTGGCTCTTCCACGTGACCCGATTTCTTTGTGCGATGAACAAACGTGTCTTGTCTGGCCCTATCGACGATCATCAGCCTCTCGGAATCCCCAGAAATTGACAATATAAACAGCTACAAAGGGGATAGTCACTGTCACAGTGAATGAACTCTTGGACGAGCTTTAAATTATTAATCTCTTCGGTCGGTTGGACATTTGTTAATCTCAACAGTCAGGTGAGTCTGTGTTAATTGAAATGTCCATCATTGTCATTGGCTGGGAGTTAATGAATTTTAGAAAGCAACTAGAATATTTCTGAACTAAATTAGCACCTGGTTTTTATATATTTATTCTATACATTCTTTTAGTATGATCGAGGGTAAAGATGTTGATAGGTTTCGTTGGCGATGGTCTCTATTTTTTACATTTTTCGTCTTTACATTTCAATT
Organism: Macropis europaea; assembly: GCA_916610135.2. Lineage (NCBI taxonomy): Eukaryota > Metazoa > Arthropoda > Insecta > Hymenoptera > Melittidae > Macropis > Macropis europaea. The sequence goes on from OU744348.1 coordinate 6,181,618, forward strand.
GTAAATTTTTGTAAAATTTTACTGGTTTATTCAAATGCATCTCTAACAATCGGTACCTAAATATCCACCAGGGGGGTAAAGCTCATCAATCAACTCACGCTATACCTTGTTAGTTATGAGAATATTTCAAACCAGGTATACAGTTTTACCTGATTGTTTCTCTTTGTTTTAATTACAAATCACCATGTTTGAGTGACTCTTATAATATGAGTGTCAGGAAAGGAGGAATATGCAAAGAAGGAAAAACCTAAAAAATGCATACGATGGCCGGTGTTTTTATTAAAATCGTTTATTGGAATACTGTATACATTAACAAAAAACATTTGTAAGTTATATGCACGTAAAGAAAAGAAAAATATATATGTAATACTTAAGTTTATTGTCCTGTTTATCAAGCTTCTGTAAGTTATAACTTATATTGCAATTTTAACAATGTTTTACGCACGTTTTCGTTTAACCCATATATCGCAGCTGAGTGACTAGCCATATCAGTCTCAAGAGCATCAGGAAAAGACACTTACAACAATTAATAAAAAAAGCTTGATCTCCTATAACTCCGGTGTCTCATACCTGGCAACGTCGTTCACCATGGAGCAGTTTTTTGCTGGATCTTAAAAAGTATCGAAAGATCCTTTAATCGGCTCCCTTAGACTGGAACAGACTCATCGAGCGTTCCCAATTTCACTCCCTCCTCGGCTGGTCTTTTCCTCGATCCGTCAGCCGGGCGGAATAAGAGCAGTCGACGCATGCTCATCGGCCTGTTATAATTTCGGTTCTATTAGCTTTCGTAGTGGGACCATAAGCCCCGAGGGGATTTCAAGAGATCGTAAAGTTAAGCCCGGAGACCCCACAGAGGTACCACCGTGGGTCTGCTCTCTCCGGAACCTGTGTGCCCGTCGAAACACACGAGCCACTTCTTTCGCCGCTCTATACATAGAACCTATCGGCGGTACCCACGAGCCGTAAAAAAAGGAATCTGTAAAATCGATAACAGTCCAACGACGTTTACGGCGTCGGGCGATTTCCATAAAATCGAGTTACGTCTGTGCGTTGAGAAAATCTCTTGGCACGGCTGTTGAAGAGGGGGATTCCCCGAAGGGAGCTGATTTTAAATTGATGGCATCTCTATACGATTTCTTATCTATTTGTATAATTTGGAATTAAATACATTAATAGGACACGATGGTCCAGTAGGGCTGAGTGCCTGGCTATGCCGCCATCAATGGTAATAGATAATTAAATACGGTAGTAAAATAGAATTAAATACAAATGTGAAAACAGTGAGAATATAGTTATAGCTAGTTTACATTAGTGAAGTAAATGGGAGAGTAAGTTAGGCTAGTAGCATAAATCCGTTTACTATATTCGGGTAAACGATTGGACAAGTGGTTCATCCAGTACAAAGGCTATAATAGTGGTTGATAGAGTACTAATGCTATAATAATGGTTGGTAGAGTAGATTCAAGCACTGTGGTATATTAAGGCTTGGTCCAATCTATCGATCTCGGTCCGATCAAATCCCTGAGTGTTCACACTATCCAGCCGCACACGGTCCGGTCCACTCTCGAAATCTTCGAAGATCAGTCCATTTTCCACCTTCATACTATCAAGTTGATAATCAGTTTTCCCAAACAATGGCAGCGTTTTCGGATGACGAACCGATTATAATCGCCGTCTCATTGGGCGAAGAAGATAAAGAAACTGAAAAGTGTCAAAGAAGAAAACAACAACAGATCAATGTGGACTCATCCCAGTTTGATGAACAGGAAAACTGGAGAGGAATATTTCACGTTCTATCAAAAAACAGAATGAAAGTACCATTCTATGTATAGATACTTCTGTAAATTTTCAAATCAATATTGATCCAAGATAAACAAAAGATAAATATTTTATTTATGATTGCTATATTTATTGAAGATCGACACGTTGATCACCAGAAAATGATTTCAGTGTAGAGGTGACAACGCGGAAGCATTGAAAGTGAAACGAGATGGTAATCAGAATAATTGAAAAGTATTTTATTGAAGCGAGTATCACTGACATGCATGTGAAATTCCTAACAGTCACATAAAAACTGATATGATGTACAATTTTCGTAAATTACTATAATTCTCCTCGATCTATAGCTGCTTCTTTAATTTTCCAAGCCAATATCGGTTAAAGATAAACGGAAGATAAATATTTCACTTATGATTATCAAATTATTGAAGTCCGACACATTCTGACTTTCATGGCTATGGCGTGAAGGCGACAACGTGGAAGATCTCATTGAAAGCGAAACGAGATGGTAATCGGAATGGGTGAAGAGCATTTTATGAAGTGACTATCACCGGCATGCGTGGAAGTAGATTCTCATAAGCCGCATAAAAGGGCGAAACCGTCTGTGAAGAGGGTCCGTTCGGTACACTGTCAAGCAGCATCTTGACACGGGCCTCAACAATGGCTGCTTGTTAGCTCGCTGCGTCAACAGCGAAAGGAAAACGACACCGGGCCCCGAATCGAGCTTTTCATCGTCCAAATACACTTGTCGAGGGTGTTACCTCCCTTTGCCATCTTTCACGAATTTCAGCAGAAGAAACATCTCAATCTACAAACGCATAACCAAATTGCAATCTTCGTCTCACTAGATTACCCTGAATATTCACACGCTCTGACGATTACTGAGAATTATAATTAATTTCTCATAGATTACACATACTCTCGGAGTATCTCCAGTGACTAATTTCACCAATCACTTCATACATCGTAATTTATGTGACAGCTCGATCGCATGTCTGGCGTGATAACGACTCTTATCACTGACCCTCATCGATTGTATTAAACATAGTAATCGATTTTATTGCAGTCTGAATATTCCATTTAAAAAATTCAACACCACCTTTGCTCCTCGAAAAATATTTCATACTTAGAGAATATACATACGTTATTATATTGTTTATAAAAATCAGTAAAACTGTTTACTCTTTTAGTCTTACGTATACTTACCATTTACGAGAAAAACGCTGGCTAGTAACTGCGTGAACACCCTGTATATTCTTGTAATATGATTAAAAAAAGAAGGTACTTATGAAAGATTGTTGGATACAGATTACTCGCTGTAAATTATTTCTTATCACAATGTTTTATTAATTAGATTAACTAGTAATACAGGGATGCAATTTGTTCTATTTCTCTTTAACGCGGTACAACCATATTCACTCTTGTCTCTTAACAGGAAATTAGTTAACGATTAGGAAGAAAGCAGAAGTTCTTTAACACAGAAAAGGAACAAGGACAAAGAGGTGCTGCTCTCATACGTGGTGCATTCAAAACCTTATTATTTAACAAAGATTGTATCCATAGCTTTCATTGATTGTGATTCTGTTTCGAACTTCTTCATTGCAGAGTCGATGCATGACAATTTTATAAATCTCATGCACGATAAAGGGAAGCATTAACTTCATAACAATACTATTGTTAAGAGGTTCTATCGTATTCCATATATTTTCAAATAATCTGAATATTTTGCTGGTATCGTTGAACGCAGTTCACAGCTGCTCAGCGAATTTTCATCGGCCCATTTTCTTCATCCGGGAGAGACTTGCAGTAAAAGTTTCGCACGGGCTTGGTCTGAAGTACGGCGAAAGGAGCAGGTGTAACTTTCGGGATTTTGAAAGCAGAAAATCGCGAGGATGCCCGGAAAATTTGAGGGCGCGTGCACGCGGCCGCGCTCCGAGCGACGTTTTATATTATAATAGCGGGCAGCGCGTCCGAATAAAGCGGATAATAAGTTTGACGGCGTTACAATGCAGTCATTACGCGCCGATAATGACGGCTCATTCAAGCACGAACGGCCAAGGTGAATTGCAATGCACCACCGGCCCCATCCGTTGCATCTGTCAGTCTTCAACAATGGCCTGAACGTTGCGCCACCCTGCGAATCGTTACGCAGAAATTAATGACGTCAACGAACCTCGTTGAAATTATAGTTTTTCTACGCACGCACCGGCGAGCGTGTAAACAGAGAAATATTAACCCTTTGCGCTTCGCTCCCCCTGCTACAGTGACTTGCACCGTGATGCGAAGGAGATCGAAGTTTAAAATTGAAATTTTTATTTGTTGTAACATAAATTGAATTAAGGAAAGGAACGAATGGATGTTGGATGATAAGTGTTTATGAATTTTTGTTGGAAAAAGAAGAATTTTTATTTTTAGAAGGGCAGTGCTAAAAATGCGAGCTCTATTTGTTGAGACACAAACGGAATTATCGGAGTAGATGAATAAATATTAGGAAATAAGCATTTATGAATTTTTGTTGGGGAGACGACACTTTTAATTTACAGAAAGGTGCCATGGAACAATTAAAATTGTATTTATTGTTACACAAATTGCAACAATTTTAATTTTTAGTGCTAACAAATTCAAGCTCTATTTGTTGAGACACAAACGGAATTATCGGAGTAGATGAATAAATATTAGGAAATAAGCATTTATGAATTTTTGTTGGGGAGACGACACTTTTAACTTACAGAAAGGTATCATGGAACTATTAAAATTGTGTTTATTGTTACGCAAATTGAATTAAGGAAAGGAACGAATGGATATAGGATAATAAGTGTTTATGAATTTCTGTTGGAAAAGCAACAATTTTAATTTTTAGAAGGGCAGTGCTAACAAATTCAAGCTCCATTTATTGTGACCGAAACTGAATTCTCGGAGGAAATGAATAAATATTAGGAAATAAGCATTTATGAATTTATATTGGAGAGACGACACTTTTAATTTGTAGGAAGGTACCATGAAAGAATTAAAGCTTTATTTGTTGTAATGCAAACTGAATTATTAAAATAAGTTAATCAATTTTGAATCACAAGCATTTATGAATTTGTGGTAGAAAATCAGCACTTTCAGTTTTTAAAATGGCACTATAACAATGTTTTGGAATAGCTAATCGAATATATTAAAAAATTCTTAGAGTACGAAGGGTTAATACGAACATTGACGGTCGTTGTCACGTCCACAGGGTGAGTTATGTAACGTGTTATGAGTTAATATCTCAGTAATCAGTGGAGTAGGTAGGTAAAGTATAGGTAGCACGTTCTTTTGCATAATTGTATAGCAGCCGTCCATAATTTCGATTATACAGCAGATTAGGCGAAAATCGTTCAATAATTTTTCCAAAATATTACGAAGCTACCCTTTCCTTTAAGTAGGATTTTATACGCTATTGTTTATATTCTTCTCCAACTCATAGCTGAATATATATCTTTCTATTCGTCAAAAACTAAAAAAATTTCAATTTTCTTAATAAAAAATTACTTTTGACCATTCTTCTCGTACCTACTTGATTTAAACTTGTAGAAACAACTTCTTTATTTATATGCTCGCCACTGCACGACACTGAAGAACCTGCGTGCAGTCAATCGATTTGAAGGAAACGATAGAAATAATAGATTCGATAGAATTTTGATAATCTGATTAATATCACTAGACTATGTGCATTATTGACATTCCAAGATTGTCTGAGTATTCGGAGCAGATGTTAAGATGCTGACATGATAATTCACGGTAATACTTTGATCGAGGATTTATTATAGAAATGCTTATAATCTTCTCAGAGGTCTGACGAAGTTCTACCGTCCACAAAAATATACTGTCTTCTAACAGACAATTGAAAATCTGTGGATCAGTTTGGCAAACATTTTTTTAGGCGATGAGAGAACACAGTGATACACTTATGACGGCATTTACAGAGCACCAACGTAAATTATACGTATAACAAGTAGTGCATCAATCTGGCGAATGTTTTTTAAAGAGAGAGATAACCAACAACGTTCACAGGGCGTCGGCGTAGATTACATAAAAATTCGTGAATCAGTTTCACAAATATTATTTTAAAGGATAAGAGAACATAAGCATAATAATTTGCACAGTGTCGATCTAAATCACACAAGACTTCGTGTACCAATTTGCCAAATATTTTTCGCAGGGTGAGAGAACGTAAATTACAGAAAAATTCGTCATCGTCAGTTTGGCGAATATTTGTTCGTGGATGGAAGAGTATAGTGAAACATTTGGTACGGCATTTACAGGGCATCGACGTAAATTACGACACGACGGGGGTAACGTCGCTGCGGCGAGCTTAGACGAGCACCGAGTGGGAGAATGATTTCGAAGGGGGGAATATTTATGGGCAGACCGGCTGAAATTAATTTATGCAGCCGCATAGGCTGCCACGTAATTTATTCGCGGTGCCCGCGACGATCAGTCACTCTCTTCACTGGCTTTTGTGTGTAAGGAAATCCTTGCCCATTAGAAACAGCCACGAAGAGCCTTCCTCCACCTATACACTCCCCTCGATCCCCCACTTTTCTGTTCCTCTTCCTCGATAGCGGACCTCTGCGAGATCTGGAATCATTATCCTCCATGGTGTCCATAGGCAAACACAGAAACATAGATCTGGAACCGTCATAATCTCGAACGGGTCAATTACACGTGACGTTTAGATTCTTTTCAAATCTGTGAGCTGAAACATTAAAACAGCTTCGACTGCAATCACTATTTTCAGCTCACTATTTAGCTAGCGATTACCTTAATTCTTTAATGAAACACACAAAGAATCGGTTCGTTAAATGCTTATTGCGTCCAGGTGGAATATTTGACCGTAAGGCATGCTCCACATTTCACAAATTGAAATATCGCGTGACGTATTCATTTTTCGAATACCTCTCCCTAATACTTTTGTACGCAGAACATTCAGAAGGATCGATTTATGTAAAAAAAAGTGCATCATTCACAGAAGTTTGCACGTTGTTACACCACACATTTTCTTCTATCATCACCTAAAAGAGAGTTACAGTCCAACCCGATCAAGTGACTCACCCTGTATACTCGCTCCATTCCCTTCTATCCAAGTTATAGCATATTTTCCAAAAACCTAAGTTCCCTTATCCGCAATCACACCTACCCAGCAGTCTGACAGCTTGAACCGGCAAGCCGAGATATCGCAACGAAGCAGAACAACTTGATCCGCAAGGTCACGAAGTTCCTCGACTGGACCGCGAGGAATCCAGGAATCAGGAACGAAAGCGGTTTCGGGAGCACGGGGAGGAGGATCAGCGAGGAGAAGGAGAGAAAAGAGAAAGGGAAAGAGGAAGAGGGATCTCCCTCCAGGATCTGCCGTGCACCCGCGTTATGATTTGTGAGGGCCCAGATCCTGATCCTGTCTGCCTCGAAGAGGCACCCACGCTTTCCAGGAACCGCGTCCTCCTCGTGTTGGACCGGACAGCCACGGAGAAAGAAGAAGAGGAAATGAGGTGGTAAGGCAGAGAGCTGGTGTGACGGGTGGGGAGGGACGTCTTCGAGATCAGCCGACCCGATTACACCGAGGGTGTAATGGACGGACTAATTTGTGAAATTTAAATTCCGTCCCCGACGTTTTGCCGCGAGGAGGGCGCCGTAGGACCACGAGCTCCGGGGCCGAGATAAATCGCGACCCCCTCCGGGACTTCATAGAATCTGCACGGACGATCCGGCGGATCTTTCTGGAAAATCGTAGGTGGGCAGGATTCACGCTACGAGAAGGTGCCTCCGTCGTGTAATCGCGTTCCTCCGCCAAGGCGGTATCCGCATTTGCATTTGGACCGGCCATCTTGACAGTTTGCCGGACTGTTTCGGTCGGATCGCTTAATTCCGACCGTACGCCGGGACTCTCGATGTTGAAGGCTGATGGCGAGCCTGGCGTGTGATATGAGACATAAGAATTAATTTTAACGATTTTTTGGGTCGTCGTGCGATGCACTGGTATACCTGGGAGTATATTCCCACTGCTAAGAGTTACTACATTGACTTGCAAGAAGAGATCATAGTCCGGACCAGGTATGAATGGTAAAGATTGATGATTCCTATTTCGTTAATGAAATAAGTTAAATAATATTCAAACAGTATAATTTGGAAGCGGTTTTAAACATACTCCAACAATGTTCGGATCAAAGAAGAAGCATAGAAAGAAGTTATAATTGTAGAATACCTGATGAACATAGTCAAAAGTGTGAAATAAATTCATCGTAGACGTATCGGTCCATCGCAATGAATTCAGTATCGGATAGACTAACAATAAACCCCTGAAGACATCATCAATACACTATGCACTCCCACAAATCTTCTCTACTGATCGACGTCGGAGAGGAATCAATAAAACAGTACAACAATTTATAAACAGGCTGCATCCGTGTGATCAGAAACCCGTCGGCAAAATGTAAAGGAAATCTACTACAAACAGATATCACTTGCAAAAGCGTAGCATCTGACGGTTGCCTAAGTACATTCGGTACAGCAGACATCCAAATGTTCAACCCGAACGGCACGGACGTTGCATAAGGATCGAAAGCTTCCCAGAATCGAGAAAAAAAAAGCTGACCATCAAAGCAGCCAGGGGGCCGGAGGCGATAAAACAATGGTCCGTCGTACGGCACGACAAAAGAAGAAAGGAATTGGCAGAGGAAAAAAGGGAAAAAGAAGAAGAAAGGGAACACCAGGAAGGGAAGTGGCGCAACAGTGAAAAGGGAGAAAAAAGAGAAAGGGAGAAAGCAAAAGATGGGAGCATCGGGAGCAAGACGTCGACGGAGTGGCGGATTAGAGGCGGCTTCTCGCTGTATAGCGAGCGGGCCTATTGTCGGGCCGCATAATACGGTTATGATTTAGTTTTGGGTCGTGAGGATACGAACGAACGAATGAACGAACGGACCGAGGGGGCCTGACGGAGTGCACTGGATGCGAAGGGGAGGGGGTAAGGCTGTCGGTGTCGGGTTACCAACGGGGCCAGGGCCCCGCCTGGACATCCACACGTCCTCGTATCCGCGGACCCACACGCAGTCGGGCCCTTTAAGCGTGCCCATAACTGCGTGTACGGAGGGCCAGGATCACGCGTGTCCCCCTCCTGTTGCTCCTAGTTATCTCTGTACCGTCCGTTTTCTCTTCAAAGGACTCTACCTTTTGTTCTCCATTTTATTTTTCCCCACCGTACCCTCCTTTTATTTGCTCATTTGTTGTCTCGTTGATATAGAAATGCTTTTTTCCCTTTTCCTACTAGTTCTTTAACGTCACGTCAACTGCATGTAAGAGTTATTTTAGCGACGGCGCATGGAACTTCTTATGCTTTATCAAGCTTTATTATGAAGTTCGAAGTGTTTTGGTAATTTTGAGGAACGTTGGAAGTCGAAGATCATTTCGGAGAGGAGAGTCAAGGTTTGGTTGATTTCTGCTGTCTGCGAATTTTGGGACAGTATAAGATTAGGGTGGAAACTGTTACATTTGATTCTGAACTGTCAGAAATAGGTGAGGCGTGTTTATTTAAGTTGTAAGTTGCAAGTTGTAGAATTGTGTGACAGAATATATAAAAAAGGCAAGATTTTTATAAAAGGCGTTCATCCAATTGTACAGAAATACCAAGGAAATATAGTCTTTTCATCATATCTGAGTAACTATTCTACAAATTGTAAGTTAATCCCCCAGCTCAAAACCTAACCAAATACAGTACAACCTCAATCATCCAAACTGTAATTATTAACAGGCTGGCTCAAACAATAACCACGTTTCGCATAAAAATGATAACTTGTAACTGATGTAACATGACCAATTTATGGACGACTGGTGTTCGGGTAATCGAGGTTTTACTGTAATAAAATTCCCCGATATGGAAAAATCTTGTGATAGAACATGTAAAAGATGTTCATATAATAACACAGATATATCCTCGGGATAGTATGTATCCCATACCTGAGTGGACAGTCATCATACCAACATATTTTACAATTTCCAAGTTGACCCCGCAACTCGAGACCTATCAGAACAATAAAATTCCCCAATATGAGAAAAACGTGTGACAGAATGTATAGAAGATGTCCACGCGATTTTCGACGATGTCAGAGGACTGGCCGAAGCGGCTGTCGAGTTTCTCCGTGTTCGAGCGCGGGATCATTTTTCTAGGTGAAAATAAAAATAGCCCGTCACCTTTCGCCACAATGTCGTTTTCTTGCACGACGCGGGTGCACGTTCCGCGAACTCGCGAATTATGAATATGATTATCTCGGACGGGCTCTTGACGGGAAGCCAGACCTGTCCCAGAGGTGTCACCTTACATCCTCCCCCTTCTTCATGGTGTCGACGCTCCTAGGCCCCCTTGCGCTGCTCTCTCGTCCTGACTCGGCGCGTGACGTCGCCTCTCGTAACCGAATCTCGCAAATAATTGGACCTCGACACGCCTATGCTTTCCTTTCAATCGCTCATCCGCCCTCTCCCACGAAAAACCAGCTGCAGGTGATCCCGAAAATTTTGCATCATTTCTGTTTTCGTATTCAAACCTTCCTACAACTTGGAAAATTCAACCCTTTACCTATGAACGATCTAGACGCAATATTCTACCGCTGTACGCATCGCAGAATGTAGAATAGTAATATAAGGCCCTGCAGTTGTGATGGCGAGTCCACTGGAGACAATTTTCTCTATATTTCTATGAAGATTTTTAAACCCTATAAAAATTAAATTGAAATAATCGTATGTTCTTTAACTGCCCTCTTAACGCTGCACTTTCAAAGGAAATGATCGAGAGATTTACCGCTATGGGGATCAAATCCTCTCCGGATTTAAGATCTCTGCTTCTCATTGACAGAAGGGAAGTGTTTGACTGCATAGTTGATTTCATAAAAAGAGCCAGTATAGACATTTGACCCAATGATCTAACTTTTTAGTATTGTTCTGTGGCAAATGGATTCAGACGATGCTATCCCGCCCTTCCACACACACACGCAGTAATTCAAGGTATTTTACTGGAAATGATAAAGCATTTCTCGTCTACATCGTTGAATTATTATTTAGGTAATGGGAACGAAGTTGAAGAGGCTGCGAGTTAGCACAAAGTACGCAGAATCTTTCATTGAAAGCTAGGAAACAGTTGAGCCATTATACTGGAGTATCATCTTATAGGGTTGATTATCGAGAAGCGTACACAGTCGGGTAGTAGCCAAAGGGTTAAAGTGCAAAGTCACTTTTTGACACCTTAATACTCTTTGAAGGCGGTCACTCACCATACAACTAACACTGATCGAGCCCAGAGTAGCCTAACCTTGACAATCGGACAAGGCCCGGTACATACTTTCAATTTCTAAATCAAGAAGCTCAGTTCCAAGTCTACATCGAGTGAGACTCTATTACCGAGTTAGACTCTTCCAGTCTCAAAACACCCGAGTCTACTGTCTATCATCTAAATTCCATTTTTCAAACAAACTTCATCGACCAAAGCTTGATTAGCTTCGCTTCACTCGAGCAAGCTCCACAACTCTTTTACTTGAAAGCAGCTGTTACAGTAGAGTAGATAAACCCTATCAGAACTTTAACATTAAATATCATTTAAACTATCGACCGTCCAGACCCAAAACCATTCATAGGAAGATTTTCAATTATTATTTATCAACATGTAAGAGCTCATTGAAACCTACGACAAAGAGTTCAGGATCTCTCATTGTTAGCCCATTACATCTGCCATAATAACCCCGCACGTCAGTACTCCCATCCTATCAAAGTTGCAAAACTACTCAGTTGTAGCAATATCATACCTACATCCACAAGCATCGGCTGCCTTAATATGTAAAAATGTAAATCGTCCGCCCGATGGTCGGCTGGTCAAGCAACCGTCGTCCAGGTTGAACGGAGTACGTTGCAATTCCCGGAACAATCGAACTCAATCACCGTCGCTAATTCACCGACAACGAGCAAAAAGAAAAGCCTGTCTCGGAATCGACGATCTCGCAAATTGCGGACGGGACGTGGATCGCGGTGTGAAAAACGTGGCGGACGAAAATTGAAATCTATCGATGGCGGAGCGAGGAGAGAGAGAAGGGGTGGAGAGTGGATCGCAGATGGGCCCGTCAGCCTCTTTTCCGCAGGGTCCGCAATAAATTTCACGGGCCAACTAGGGAGGCAGGGCCGGTTCGCAAGCGGCGATAACGATCGAACGAGCGTCAGAAGAGTGCTAAGTAACTACCGATCGTATCGAAGATAGAAACCGTCGGCTGCACCCTGTATCTCCTCGTGTCCGCCACGCACGGTACATCATTGAAATTTCTTCGCGCTATTGATGTCACCTAAAACTGTCACCGATACGACGACAATGGGCCCCGGACGGGCCAAACACCCGGCCCCGTTCCGACGTTCATGAATCGAATTTCCGAGGCCACCCGTTGCCTCGATACGTTCCACCGATACGGCGACGAAAAGTGCCGTCGTACAGAGAATCGATCTACTCGTGTCGATGACACGACACGTCAAGAGACTCGTAAACCGTTTCAACGCAGTCCATTCAGCGAGCGTGCTCGACCTGGGCGTCCGCTTCATGGTGTTTAGCGTGAGGTCACGTTTTCGGCCTCCGATAAACAGGTTCGATGGAATATCGATTCTACGAACTGCCGGCTGCTCAATGAGCTGGACCATTTTGTTCCGAGATTTTTCTTCCACGTGGCATAGGGTTGTTTCAGGTGTGAGACTGTCGGAGTAATGAATAATTCTGCGGTATTTGTACGATTGAATTGGCTACAGAATTTTATAGATTATTGGGATAAATTTTAATATAATTGAATTACATTTATTTTTTATGTGTGCATCAGATGTTATCCGAATGCTAAAAAATAAGTGAATCTAGGATAAATGTTCGGACACCATTTTATTTTGTATTTAAGGTAAGCGTGAATAAAATTGAAAGCATACTTTGTATAGCGTTAGGTTGTTGTTGGTTAAAAGAATGTACACATTCTTTATGCAACTCGTAATATTTTAAATGATAAGCTAGATATAATAGAATATCGATTTGTCAGGTTGCAAAAATATTCGATGCTCGATAAAGATGGACGTTTAATATCTAAATATAATAAATAAACGTTGCATTAATAATTTGTTCGATAACCACGTGGATTAATCACGTGCCGGAAGCGACTGGGAATACTATAAATAATTTTGTTTAATATTCAATGTCAGTATTATAACATATGGTGAATATATTCAAATTAAATATAATGGATTCTACTTTGTCTTGTACATGTCTATATACATATATGTATTCACTGGAACAGAATTTAAGTCTGTTGATTTTTTAAAGGAGTGCAATATTGTTGGTCAATTATAAAATAACTATTCTCGCATAATTCGTGCCCTATATTCTATATCCCTTTAACTTTTTAAAAAAATAAAACTGTAAGGTATTCAAATATTTATGTTTACCCATAATATCTTCTATAAAAACCAAATTCCCTACGCCATCTGCTGAAATGCACCCCCGCACCATTATCCTTTCACCTCCGTGTTCCACACCAGCTTCTAAATTTTTTACATTCAGTTCTTTACATGGTTTTCATGTCTCTACGAGTATAATTCTTATAAAAAAGAATGTATATCACTTTTCCATTGATTATACTCCAGAATTCGTTGTCAGATGAACATTAATGTCATCACGAGAAGAGAAATGAAATTCTCGTATGACCCTTGCAAACAAGACTACCGTCGAGTGCATAAATACAATTCTCTTAATTCCCCATATCATTGTGTACGGAATATAACAGAGTCTGTCCCTAATATCGGCGGAACCCTCCGCTTCGCCCCATAGAAACCCCGTACCGCTTGCCTCCAACCCACGAAACATATGTCGAACATCTCGTCCCCCTTTGGTGCAATGACACCATGGAATTTCGTGCAGACGATTGGCCAGCCGTCCGTCCAATGAAACACCGGCTCACGGGGCGAACGCTATGGGGGTTGACACGAAGCCGAGTTTCGTGGGGTGGAATTTATGGGATTAGATCGCGGTAACGCAAACGTAACGTCGTTATGATAACTCGTTCCCTCTTCCGTCCCCACGGGATTACATCGGATTACAAAAGCGACTTGCCACCTTCCTCGTGCAACTTTTCAGCCGAATATGTCAGGTTATTTCATAAGTAATGGCCTTCTCGCACGTCATTTTAACACACGTCGCGCCGTCACGTAAAAATACGACTTCTCCGTGTTATCGCTCAACCGCAGGTCACGTAAATACGTATTTTCTGCACAGTTTTATTAGATGGCGTTATAATATTTCTGTGGGGGGTAAAGCATAGATTTCGTAGGTCATAGATGCTGCACGAGTGCGTCAATATGTAATTTTAACACTTTTACGACCGCCGTCACGTATACGTGATTTGATTCATTCGAATAACCCCCTTGTAAAACACGTGTGTGGTTCAAATAATATAATAAATGTTTCAGGTACTAATAAAGTGGAAATTGTAGAATATTGAATAGAAAAGGAATTATGTCAAATGCTCAGTTACTTAAGAATTCTTGCAAAAATGTCGAAAATTAGTTACTGTTCGCAAAATATTAGCGGCCTTCGAACTATTATTAGGTTTAAAAAATAGATATACCTTGGTTATTAATCAAGAATACGTTGATTGTCGTTTTCTAGCAAAGAAAATTAGTATAAAGTGAACGGTGTTGATTGGATGTCTTTTCAGACGAATCTGTCTGCTTTAACGGGTTTAAAAAATAATTGTACGTTGATAATTTAATCGGTAATATATTGGCTGTTGCTTTCCAGCAACAAAAGTAAGTACATATGAAACGAACGGTGTTGATCGGATGTCACTTCGTCCACGATGAAGATATTAAAAGTCTGAAACATTCGGTTTCCCCAATTTCGATATCGAATCTCCTCGCCTATCGTCATGTTACAGCGTTGCACTTTCCCTGGCTGGCAAGTGTAAAGCCGGGGCTGTCTATTGCACCTCTTAATTCCTGTCTAGAATTACAAGCAGCGAACGATCGACTCTCATAGTCGTTCACCTGACACTTTGACTCGTATCTCCTCTTCATCTTTCTGCATACTCCGTTTGACACCGTTAAAAACATACCTATGCTCTATCCCCCCATCCCGGTGTGAAAGGTGATTCCGCGAGGGTAATTGCGAAAAAATACAAGGTGAGATTATAAAACGGTGTTCATTTACAGGTGAACACTTTAAATCCGAGCGATCTCGTTCCTGATCATACAATTATGAAATTGAGCATTTATACAGAGTGATTCATTCAGCTCGATCGTCTTAAGATTTGTAGTATCTTCGACAGTTAAACGTGTTTAACTTTCCTACTTTTCTGAAACTATTGAAGTTTCTGGATTTCAGATCATTTGAGCATGAATGTGTCATGTATGCTCGACTTCGATTTTTTGTCAGCTATGCTAATAAGGTAATAAGAGGTTCTCCTGTTCCCTTTGACAGCGCGAATCATTTTATAGTCACACTATTATGCATCTCTACATGCACATCCATGTCAGCTACAACATACAGTAGGCAAAGATACGTACATTCATGTAAAAAGAAACATGGGTAACATTGAAAATAAATGGTACTTATACAAACATTTTTATTCTATCGTATGTACCCTTTGAAACCATTTCACTTGCATACGAAACGTGTCTCGTACCGTCACAGCTAAAAAAGATAATTAGATGGCCTGTTTTACGTAGTACACCCTATATACAAAGAAGAAAGACACCCCTTCCATATCTGGATTTTTTTCCTTATTTTTTATTTCGCCAAATAATCATACCCTTGGCGATTGCTGTGTACCAAAAACACACAAGCATCACGCAATTCAGAACATGTTAAACGTACTTAAAAATACAAAATTGTAACAACTTTCAGACGCCTCATAGGCAGGCCATAGATATTCATAACAAATTGTCAAGAAATTCCTGCATTGTCTTTACTTTTTGGAACGTCCAAGTTAAGCTACACTTTGCACGGTCAGCGCCAAGACGGGTGACCGCCTTCAATGTTTCCACGCTGCTACTGACACATGGCGGCTCAGAATCCACCTAAAACTGTGGGTCTCCCGTCCGAATGACCGTAAGCAGTCGATGCTGTACTGAGGCACAGAGAAGAAGAAGAAGAAGAAGAAGACACGCAGAAGTGTGTCAGCTTTTAGCGGGCCACAACAACGCGAGCAGCCGCGTGCACGTTGCTCTACGCACACCGTGCCTCTCGACCTACCCCACTGAGAATCGTGTTTCAATACAGAAACCGAAAACCATATCATTACGTTCAAGCTCCGTTTCGTCGGTCATGAAACACGCGCGCGCGTGCACGCGAAAGTTTTGTTGTACCGCCGCGTTTCGCAGGTGCGAGTTAACACATTGACCGCCGTGTCACCTGAATATAGGTGACAGTTAAACACGAATTCTATTAGTACAATGTTTAATCTCTTCGCTGCTAACGTCGACTATAGTCATCAAGCTACCTAAAGAGCCAACTATGGTCGTTTTTGACGAAATCGTCTACAACTACTGGCGCCAGCTATGATCGCACAGAAAAGAGATATCGCTTGATTATAAAATTAATTGTTAACCCTTTGAGGATGATGAACGCACATATGTGTTCCAAAAAATAGTTCACCGTGTGCTACGGGCCACCGTACCGGTCCAGGCACAGTTGTTCGTTGGGCGCTATAAACCTATGTCTTCGGATGAAGTGCTTATATCAGCTTATTTTATTAAAGTATGTTTTTTCGTTACATATTTTGCAGGTTTAGAGGTCTACAATAAATGAACGATCTGCATCATACGTATTATTATAATGAAATATTCAGTTGAACACGTGTTTTACCGCCGAAAAATTCAGCACACAGTGCACACTTTTTTCCAAAGGTATCGGGGCTCAAAGGGTTAAGGGATGATTTGTTAAGATACATTCGTTATGTCGTATTTGTAATACAGTAGAACCTCGATTATCCGAACACTGGCCATCTGAAAATTCCTCTTCCATGTAAATTACAAATTAAAATTATCAATAGTGACACTGTGTCCTTAATTTGATTCTACTGTGTATTTTTACATTCTAAACCAAATGTATCATTTTTAAGCGAAACATAGCTAAAATGTGATTAATCTTGTTCCCAATTACAGTTCGGATAATCGGGGTTCTCTACTGTATCTATATGAATCATATTCTGTGTCAAGAGTGCGTTTCGTTCTAAGGCAAAGTTAAATTATCTACCGAGCCGATTCGAGTTGATGGTAGTCGAATTTACGGATACTTCGACGTTAAAGACGATTTAACCCTTTATCGTTACGTTGGAATACGTACAAACGAAGAATAAGATTGTATGCGACACAGGTTATCTTGTATTATAGAATGACAAGTCGAAAAATGTGGCACGAGATGAAGTCCAAGGAAAATGAATTTTCCTAATCAGCCACTTGTTAGAGTATGGAAATCCGCCCGGACTGAGGGCGTATCTTCCACCCTTACGCGCTGGACCAGGTAAAAAGGGTGAAGATACCTGGTGAACGCATCGTTCACGCGGCGGCTGACTGCTGGAAAAGAAGGATTCCTATTCTAAACAACGTTTGAAAGTCATGCGGTAGGTATCGAAATGGTTCACAGCGTTCTGTGTCTATCACCGCACGTCAGACCACTGAAATTGTACTCCACGTGGTTCCACTCCTCTCCCCCTTTCGGTCGCTACACCTCCACCCTACGGTACCAGGATTTTTCCCGCTCCTTATCTGGTGCTGATTGCCTCCGAAAACCGCGTATCGCATCCGTAATGATTGCTCAATATTGACTTCGCGGTTTCGTTGCGGTGACGACCGACTGCGGCGTTTTCTCCGGAATCGCCGCGGAGCGACGCCAATAAATCATCGTGACAGGAAATTGGACACGTTTCGGGATGCCTGCGAAAGCTCCGCGAGCTTCTTTCTTCCATTTGTCATTTACACGGAGGATCGTCGTTCACTCGTTCACCACCGCGACGTGTTTAGTTTTCTCGAATTACGTGGTTACTAATCCTGAAACAATTTCGATTTGACGCAATCCTTAAATGCATGTTTCTCCTATAAATAATACAATATTATGCAATCACATGGAGTGGCAGTCAACGCGTCAACGATCTTGTCAAAACATTTTTCTTTTTATTGCAGATATCGTGGATTGAAAATTGAAAGGAAATTTTTAACACTTTCGCTACCACGTGTCACATACATGTCACACGTCAGTTTCCAGGAGAGTCCGATGAATCTACCAATTTCCTCAAAATAACCTGTCACACGTACGGAAATATAAATGTCACATACATGCGACATATTCTTTGGAATACTCACAATCAGTCACACCTTTAATACATTTCACGTGTGCATCATTAGCCTCTTAATTGGGTCGTACTTAGTCTAAAAGCACAGTACTGTTTGTATTCAAAAATGAATAAAAATAAGGTAAATTGTCTTGCTCATCGCAGAGACGATTTTACATAACACCTTAACCCTTTGACTGCTACCAGAACTTATAAGTGCTTGACGAAGCCGCTCATCGTGTACTGCCGACGCCCATGGGCGTTCGGTGCAATGGCTCGCTACGTACTGCCGCAGCTCAGCCGCACGCAGCGTTCGTCACGTTTCTTGCTAGCCCGCAGTTAAAGGGTTAAATCATCTTCTTCGATTAACAGGGTTAAATGTTCATCGACAAATACTGTGAAAGCAATTAACAGACGCCTCCTGAACAATTTTCACTTGACGAGTGAAGTCGTCCTTCCCAATTAACAGGTTAACACTTTGTCCGCCATGTCACCCATATATAGATGACACTTCGTTTTAGTAATTACTTGTTTGATCATGTGTAGCACTTATAACTGTATCCAAGCAAATCTAATGGAACCAATGCAAAGCTTATAAAATTTACTAATGTTATTAATTAAAAACCTTATTATTTTGGGGTATATTCATTCTGTTTAAAAATGTAGAAAGCCTGCAATTATCAGCTAACACAGCGTGGCGGCCACCGTGTTAAAAAGTACACTGTATTTACTAAAATTATTAAAAATGTAGCCCAGTCCGTGGTTCTTCAACTGTGAACGACTGTAGCGAGCCTGTAAATCGTTGAGAATTGTTGAATGAATGACGTCGCGCTCCTGAAACACGGAGAGAGTTGTCGAAGTGGGACATCGTCAGCTATGGAAACGGTTCGAAAAGCACGGGCCCGAGAGACGACGATCGGACAATTGGCGAATGCGGGGCAAAATTGTCCACGTTGGTTACATAATGGGCCTCCTCGAGCTTCGTCAAATGGTGGGCAGTACGAGTATTTAGATGAGTTGACTCCAATTGGCGTACGTACCGTGAGAATCCAGTATCTAGCGCGTGGACTGTGTGTGAACCGGCTGCTCGGTGAAGAAAAATGGGTGAACTAATCATGCAAATTGGGCACAAAGTTACGTAATCCTGGTCTATCTTCAGCCATCCGCTATTAGAATCGCCACGTCGCCGCGGCGTTATGAATGACTTGCGTTCAGCAAAAGTTTCAATTCTTCTTTAACACTTTCCTCACTGCCACGCGGTGTATTGGCCGAACATCACGAGCTTTCTTCATTTTTGTACGAGATGAGTACAGCCTCAAGTTAGAGGCTATCTTTGTCATTTGTCAAAGGAAGTAATCGGGTGGAAGGTTGAGCACATGTTAGGGTATTACCATCTTGACTGCTATACTGTGTAGGTATATTTTTTTTAATTAATCATTCTTACTGGCTTCTTTCCTTATTCAAAATATTGTACATGGTTCTCGCGTTTTTGGTGTGATTATATAATTATACTACCTCGAATCGTATACATATAAGTTGCTAATTACGTACACTCCTTCTCAAAAGTCTTAGGACACTTTCTATGTTTGCATTCAAGTCTGGAAAAAACGAAGTAACCGTTGAAAGGTGTGAAGGTTGAACTTTATACATTCAAGAATGAAAAATCTTACCAAAAAGTAAGAAACTAGTTATATTCTTTTTCATCGAAGCATCCACCATGTTTCTTTATTCTTTGAAATCGCAGGTGTTCTAAGTGTTTTGAGCGGGGGGTATGTCTTCGTCGTGTTCTCTTCTTGGAAAATTTCCATCTCCTTCCTCATCCATTCGATTCCTCGTTCATTAGTTTCTCCATTCTCTCATCTACCCTTCGATATTCGCATACCGTCGTGAGGAAGAAGCCTCCAACAATTAAGTAGAAATTTCAGGTTCCACTTCTGATTGGAAGCTGGCGTTCGGTTCAAGGATGAGACAGGGATGCGTCCGGGACGAGTTCGCCCTGTTCGATTTCGTCGACGACGAAGGAACTGAACAGGTGGAGGATTGGAGACAAAATAAAGATATTACCGCCATACTGTGTAGACTGTAAACGACACGACTCTCTAGACTTCGGTGCAACATGAAATTAATCTGAAATTCTACTCTTTTTATTTAATAATCCTTACTGGCTCTGTTGCATCTTTCTTAAATATTCTAAGAATAGTATTCGTGTTCAGACAAATAACAACTGTGGAAGCGAACACGACGTTCGACCCCTAGAACGTTCAAATATTGATTGTTAAGAGTTACGATTTGTCAAGATACATTCGTTATGTCGCATTTGTAATATATGAATCATATTCTGTGTCGCGAGTGCGTCTCGTTCTAAGACAAGGTTAATTATCCACCGAGTCGAACAGAGTGGGCAGTAGTCGAAATCAGGGATACTTCGACGTTGAACCCTGAACGATTTAACCCCTCATCGTTATGTTGGAATACATACAAAAGAAGAAGAAGATCGTACGTGACGCAGGTTATTCTGAATTATAGAATGATAAGTCGAAAAGTTAGCATGAGATCGAGGTCGAAGGAAAATGAATGTTTCTGATCGTCGTTAGAATTAGGAAGAAGCCTCTATCAATTGGATAGAAATTTCAAGTTCCAGCTCGTTCCACATCCGAATGGGAGCCGTCGTTCGATTCAAGGACGAGACAGGGATGCGTCCGGGACGAGTTCGCTCGGTTCGACGTCGTCGACGACGACGGAGGAAGTGAACGGGTGGAGGGTTGGGGACAAGTTAAAGTATTAAGTAGCCGTCGCTGCGTCCGCTGTCAGTCTCCGCTCTAATTAATCGTAATTGACGGCCGCGCGAAGCCTCGCACATTGCTCGCAGCGTCCACTGCACTTCTCCTCGTTGCACACCGCGTGTCGTGCTGCATAATCGTTCCGAACCTCTTCCGTTCTTCACTCAAATCTGCCCGTCGCGACGGCCACCGCGTCCACCCGAACAACGGGGCCCGTCGGTTTTCCTCTCCTTTTTTTTCACCGATCCCCGATCAATCGACGGACGCACCGGCATGCTAATCGAGCATACATTATTCATAGTCGAGCATGTTCGGAGAACAGAAGCTACGTCCCACATTTTGGCTTTGAATTAGAACTTCCTGCGAAGCCGCGTCTTGCGGCAGATTTGCATTTTCTGAGACATTGAAATTTTGCTAGGAATTGAGATTGCTTCTTGAACATTGTTATACAGGACGCGTTGTTTTGATGCTTCAACGTGGTGTAGCTTGGAACGTGTCAGCGATATTCAGAAGTAGTTCTGACAGAAGTTGAATGATTCTGAGGGCACGTGGTGTCGAATTAATTCAATTTATATTTCAATTAAAAATGATTATACATTGGTAATAAAATTACAATAAAATTGTAAAAGTAGTTTCCTGATAATATCCTGATGATATAAGTAGTTTCCTATCTTTCTGATAGTTTCCTTATGCGTGGAAGCGTGAAGTAGATATGAAGGTTTTTAATGTATTAATCGATGCAAATCTTTATTCAAAAAACTGTTATTTATGTAAAATACCACTTGTGGCTGCCAACGCAGAAAATATTGCTCTTAATAAAACCAGCAATTTTTCTAATAGCCTATTTTCTCTATAAAATAGTACTTAGGTGTTTTTAAAATAAAATGTTTTTCGGTATCACTAATAGTTTCGAATATATTCGCTTGGAAATATTAAAATGGAACACCCTGCACGTATCTAAAAACTATCTTTTTCCATCGATTCAGGAGACGTACAACACGATGACATCTTTCAGTACCCACTACTCGTTTTCTTTTACAAAGATTCGAAGATATTCACAGGAAGAGATTAAAATCGTACACCGGGTGTACATATGTATAAAACATTTACCTTCGAGCGAGGAAACGCCGAACGTCCGAAATAAAACGATGCTTCGTTTGCACGGTTCGTTTTTAATTAAAAAAACATCGCAGCGGATAAAAATGATATTTACAAAAACACGTGCCATTGAAATGGGGGTTAAGCGTGGATGTTAAAGCGGAACCACCGATTCTTGAAAGATAGCAGCGAGTCAACGAGCAGAAACGTGATGTTTCGCGATCCGGTGACGCGGCCAGACGAAACGAATTATTCTAATTCGTTCTGTATTCGGGCTGGCGCGTCTCTAGGAAACGGCCATTAGGCTTTTAGACGTGCCTAACCGGACCTAGACAATGGCTCAATTAACGAAGGAGACCGACAACGAGCGCAATCAGTCGAACGCTCTTTTTCGTCTTCCATGTTCTTCCCTGCCTCGAAAACTTCCGATCGAAATTCACGTTCGTTCGAACTTCTTCCTGAACACGTTGAATGCCTTGAGGGTCGCTAATGACCAGGTGCTCCAATTTAATTTAATTAAATAACTATTGTTTCTTAAAACAGTTTGAACAGCGTTGACATCGAAATAATAATTTGAAAAAGAATTCACACGATGGAATAGGTAAAAACTTTTTTGTTTTAAAATTTATATTAAAAAGGTAAATTGTATGATGTCTGATCAGTAGACTGCGGATGTTTATACATTTTAGCATATCCAGCCATGTAAGAAAGACTCAGCGAAATGAAAGAAATAAATGTTGAAATTTTTACAAGATAAGACCATTTTTTGTAGGTTTCGCTTTTTTATGTACGTATATTGAAATACAACAATGTTTAAGAGTAAAAGTTAGGTATGGCAGTTTTCAATGCGGCACCCAACGTGTTAATTTTATTCCTCTTCATACCTCCCTCCCAATTATTGAGAATTATTTCACGTTAATTACGGAAACGGGACCCTCGACAACAAGGTACATAATTTATGCAATCTGGCTGTACCGTTGGTAATCATCTTTGTAATTATAGTCTGTTAGATGTTGCAACGAGCAGAGAATGTTATTAATATCGCATAAATGCGATGCGTGACGGACAGAAGCTTAGAACCGTGAAAGACTGCCGCTGATCTGCAATTCACGAGGAATTACTAAAGAAATCCATTATTTTAATCGCCACGACTTGTTTTTAGCTTGACCCTTTGCTGCCTCGTTATTCAAATTTAGAATACTGTTGGCAATATCTTTGTCAGTCAATGCATTCGCCAGCTCTGTTCATCAAGCCACAATTAAAATTAGTTTCAATCATTTGGTGTGGTGTACTTTTTCTAAAATAGGTACGTTTTTTTAATCTAAGGTGCCAAATTATAGTGACTCACTATATAAATATTCTATTCAATGCATTCTTATTAGAAGGTAACCGTTCCTGAAAATCACATGTGCTGCAGAAGCAGCAACCAATTACTTTTCACCCAATTCACTGATAGATTTAACAAGACAAGTCGAAAGCGATTTATGACTCAATCCAATATTTACATATCTTGCAAGGATATTATCCATATCATGGGCCATGTTCCATTTAACACTTTCCCTTCCATATCGCCCATATGCGGGCGACACTAATTGTTAGATTGAATCATTAGTTACTCGATCATGTATAGCATAATGAATATATCTAATTAAATCTAATAATTCCAATGAAAAATGATGAAAGTCAATTCATTCTGTATAAAAATTTACAAATACTGATAAAGCATAGCAGTGAAACTGTTAAATAAACATATATAACATCCACGGTTACAGAAATGAGGACGCAATGTAAAAAAGCAGAAGAAAAAGGAGCAAGTAAATTTTCAGAGAATTTTTGACGAGAATATCCGTCGAAGGTCTACGAAAAAAAATTCGGTGCCGCGTTCTTGGAAAACGCAGATCATTCTCGAGCAGGACGACTCGATGAACCGGGAACGGGGCTGTTCCTTTTAATTTCTAATTTCATTGCGGATGCTTCGGACGGCCGCATAATGGCCCCGATAGCCTATAGGCCATCTGGCACGATCAACCGTCGACGATCTGGATCTACATACCGATCGAATGATCGATCAGGATCGAACCGGCAGCGTCTAGCTGGCTGGACATCCGACCTGTTCAGCCGAAAACCGTGTAATCATGCTCCGATCGAATTTACATGGCAAATTATGAGACCCACTTTTCCCTGCGCGATCGATTCACCGAATCCGCTCGAACGTACACGTTTTACGGAAACGACTTGCGAACTGCATTTTCGCAGAACCGAGGGTTATTCAGGAAGTGACTATTTTAAGCCGGCCGATTCGATTGTGGACTCATAGGATGGTAATTGTGCCGGCGTGATTCGATGATGATCTTTCGGAGAGGAGGGAGTTTCGAGGAGAGTCGATCATGATACGTTTCTATTGCAATGAATATTTACACGTGATAAAATGTACAAGTAAAAGAAATAAAGAGGAAAAAATAGAATAGGTATGGAAGATGTCCGACAACTTGGCCCTGAAATCTGGAGGCGGGACTCATTAAGTTCTGATAAATCTTCACGTACAATTTGATTGTTAGATCAGGGAGGCATAAATTAGATTTTCTCACCGATCCATTCGAGTGAAAATGAAATGACTACACTTACATACATGCGGTTTAAAAGTATAAAATAATAAAATTCCATTATACATGTACAGAGTGCACATACGTAAGCCTCTTAACATGATCACCTTCAGCAAATTCAATATGCTCTTCAGTTTTTTCAACAAAAATCCCTAAAATGCACCCTCAAAGAAGAATACTCCCTTAACCCTGTGGCTACTATGCGCCACCGTAGTGGCTTCCCGTTAAGCGATCGTTTAGAACGAAACGCCATTATAATAGCTCATTTGTTTCACAAATTGCGTTAACACGTTGAATGCCACAGTGGAAACTGCCATACCTAGTCAGACAGATCGTAGTGTCCTATTTTAAACACAAATCAAGAAAGGAAAAAAGCATTTAATATTGAAACGTACAGGTGTTACCTTATATTATTATTACAATGTCAGTATTGTCCAAAATTACACAACTATTGCTAGTTATTTCATTAAACAACATTCGAAGCGCCGGTCACCGGTGACCCCTACGGCAGTGAACGAGTTAAGGGTTCGTGGACAGCTCGTGCTAACCAACAGTTTGTTTAACTTTTTTAATATCGTTTAAAGAGTACTTCTATGACATGGACGAGGACCATTTCATTTTTATTCATCAAATACTGTATATTATAATTTTTTATTGGATTCTGCGGCAGAGCTGTGTGTACAACTGTAGAACTCTTCTTTTGAATCAGCCGTACCCAAAGGGTTAAGCTACTCCAATCATGCTCAGCGCTAAGATGGGTAGCCATTCGGTGCTTCCGTCTATCTGTTGATACATCCATGCTTCAGGATCCTCCTGAAACTGTCCCGGCCAGCCAAATGACGCTGAGTTAACATACAAAGAAGAAGAAGCAGAAGACGCAACGAATGTCGGCGATTTTTTTCTCAGGTTGCAGTTTCGCGACGCTTCGATCATCGTCCGGCGAACAGATATACAATACGATCCGAAAAGCCGAGCGAGAAGTGTTGCGTTTCGTGATCGCAGCCGCTGAATAAGATTTTTTCCAGGGAGAGGCAATGGCAGGAGGAATGTTGCGGGCACGTCGATAAGGCACACATTAATTGAAGAACAACATCCGGCAAGGAGCCGGTGGCCGAGCGCGTGACATCATTGTTTACGACGGGACGAAAACGGAGTTAAACGAACCACCGTCGGCCGGGTGATTCGACGCAAACGGTAATTTTAGAGTGATAGCAGTAACGAGAACTCCATCGGCCGCGATGCGTCGACCGATTCCGACGAATCGTCCGTCCGCGACCCATATTCGCCTGATACCTCACTGAGCATGGTTCGTTTCGTTCCATTTTAACCCCTTGCCGCACAATAACGCGTCACACTCGTGACACAGAATATGATTTTTACGTTACAAACACGAGTCCAACTTTTGAGCCAATTCTTTAAAGAATTTACACTACAGCACAAATTGACCTTCAAAGGATTGTTAAAAGCGAACTGCATGTGCTGATAAACGCTCCTCATTTATCATGACACTCTAGGACGAAAATAGTCAATTTTGGCGCACGAAATCGTTGGAAAAATCATACGGCAAGGGGTTAACGAGACTCTCGCACGGATACTCGAATTGGACAGCTCAGGATCATCCCTCATCTACAGTTTAACCCTTTGCACTCCAAGTATGCCTGCCAGGCACTGACAATGTCAAACGTTCCACTCTAAATATGCCTCTCAGGCACTCCGTTGGTTTCTCAATTTTATCTGCTAATTTTTGTGTACAATGTCAGAAATGATATATTTCTTAGTACGTAAAACTAAGTAAAGCGTAAATATCTTATCTCGATTAAGTTTCCTTGGAATGTGAATCATTGAAAATTAACATTTGCTTGCAGTAGCTCGCTACCATATTGGTTGCATCATCGCATTAGTTATGTTGGAGTTGCTGGTCTATATTATCAAAAGATGCTTGGAGTGCAAAGGGTTAATTCTTTCCCTTTGTTCAGTGTTCCACGGTTGGCTGGAAGAGCATCGGGACGGAGAACTTCCAGCTAACCGAGGCGGGGCAAGTTTTCATTATCTACTCGAGCAAAATATATACGACCGTAGCTCGAGAGCGTGGCGTCTGTCCACCTGTCGTCTACTGTGAAAACATAATTCTAATCTAATAGCGGAACTAATAGTTCGATAAAACATTTCGACTTAATTAGACAGTAACTAATTGCTAATCCGCAATATATCGAGTTCTGGAGATTAGACTCTAAAATGTTCAAGTATGATAAAGAGTATCAACCTGCAATTAACACGTTGTCAACCACTCAGAGATAAACACGACAACCAGAGATACTACGTTAAATTCCAACAAATGGAATTCTTTTAGAGAGACTCCATGATTTTATTTTCTAATCTTTACATTGTTAATCTTTCTATTACAAGACCTATAGAAGATAAAGTTGAGACACTAGTAGAGCTAAGTATTAACCCGTCAAGATAAGTTCTTCGATTGTAAACTGTAGTACACTCAAACACCACATTTATAATTTTTGTAATGTTATTATAAAATAATGTTACACGTATATCAATATGTTTTCATACTGTTATAAATCATTCACGTGGCTTTGAAAAATGGATCGACACTGAAACTAAATTTATGCATTCAAATGATATAACAGAGACTCTATTAAGTGGCCTTGAGAAGCCAACATTGCGTCTCTCTGCTATAGTCAAATATCAACGTCGTTAATGGGATGGTCGCCAGCCAAACAATGAGACACTGTTTCTGTCAAACAATTTCGCATCACCGAGGTCCAGAGACCCTAAGTCAAAACTTGTACCCCGATGGACCAACTTGAGGGTTGGAATAACACCAAGCATTAATAAACCTATAAAGAGGCACACCGGGAAATGCAGCGGCCTTCTTTTGAACTGGAATCGTTGCTGCGAGAGCAACGTCAATAAAGTATTCTAAGTTTGCGTCATTTTCTAACTTCATGAACGACATATTGTACATCTGACAAAAATCAGAGTTCTTCTCACTCTGATTCCATTCGAAGTTGGAGTCTCATGCATTCCCTCGCGTATGCAACTGCATCCGAATCGATCGGTTCAGCTGTCAGATACCCGGTACAGGTCTCCGAAGTATGATTCGCAGTCTGAAATCGGGATACGAAGGGTGAAAGGTCTCGCGATGTGTTCGAGCGCTAAATACGATTCCTTTCGATCTTCCGGGCAAAAAGTCTAATGGCTGAGAAGGGAGAAACGGAGCAAAAGAATTGTTTCGCAACCGACGAGGATCCGCGTGCGTTACGGGCCGAAGAGAGAATAGAAGAAGGTGTATCCGTGGTGATCAGGGTCATCGGAAAGGCCCTTCACGTTTTACGACTTTCTTTCGCCTACCCTCGGCCGACACGGTGGCTACGCGATGAACAGTCGAATGGCTGGCGAAAAGAACACGGCGATGATGAGGAGGGATAGAAGCTCGCTAGAACGAATGGCTCTGCCAAATTAACCGTGATTTATGGAGACCGCTGGCCAATATTCCATTCTATTAACATCACATTATCCGTCCGTCAAATTACTCGGCGAGCCCGCGTTTCAGAAGCCGGCCCCGCCGCACAAAGTAATCTTTAGCCCTTTCAGCCCGGAGACCTTCGGAAAAAACGTGCACCGCGCGCTGGAATTTTCCGCGGTGGACCGTCAAATGAAATATTTCAGTATAGCATGCAGAATGTTAATTGCTGAGGTGTTACAGCGTTCCAAAGATACAAGATATGTGAGGCAACGTGTACGGGCGGTTCACGGAAGATTGTGTCAAGGATTAGAGTATATAGTACTCTGAAATAGAAATAAACAGTTTTTAATCAACATGAGTATGAACTCTTTTAGTACCTTACAAGTTTTCATGTACCGCACAGAAATGCCTTGGAAAATATGCATTTTTGAAGACATTTATTAAAATTAACATATTTTTCTTAAAAATAAAGATAACTTCACGCGTTTGTTTTGTATTCTATTGTACAATGTATGTAGTTTTACATAAGGAAAAGAACAAAATTATTTTCCATAAATTACAGCTTGTGTTTAGTGGTGAAAAAAAATTTGAAAGAAATGAGAAGTCGAAATATCGACTCAAGGTATTTCTCAGGAAAATCGCGCGGCTCTGGGGTACTAAGAGGGTTAAATGTAACACTTTAGACATTATGAATATTCACAACTGTTTATGTAGTACTTTACACCGTGCGGAGAACGCCCATGGGCGTTCGAGTAACGTGTTTAATAAATATGCTTATCGATCTTCCGCACGTGACGTAAGACCGTCGTATTAATTAGTCGATGATACTGACACTGAATCTTATAAAGATCGTACACGTGCTCAGATGATTCTAAATTTTCTTTTACATCGTTGAATAGTGATTTAGTTGTACACAAACTTCGACACGAGTCACAAATTTCTACGACACCCATACGTCACGTGCGGAAGCTCGACAAGCCTGTTTATTAGGTGTGTTGATCGAACGCCCATAGGCGTTCTCCGCACAAATCGTTGTGATATATCCGCCGCTTATGAGCGTCCATAACACTTAAAGGGTTAATTGTAAGACCCAAATTGATTAAATATTTTGTATTTCTTTTTGTGAGAACCATCCGTCCCTAAACGCTCAGATACGGGCTGTTTGGAACCTTACCTACTATTTCATATTACCAAAGAGAAAAAACAATAGTGACAATAAATAGAAAAAGGGCAATCATACAATAGCACGATATTTATAAACATTCGTATGTAACAATAGCAAAGTGATTTGATATCGTATGAATCTCAGAAACGGCTAAGGGGCGGCTCTTTAAAGGAATAAAATTATACCACACTGAAAAAAGCAGGAGAACGAACATAAGTATAATATAGAACAATTTTTGTCTGATTTAAATGATTTTCCTTGTCCCGTCGTTTATGGAGATTAGAATTTTTGTAGATTTTTAAAACCGTTCGCGCGTCGGTCGTATTTTTTCCGGAGAAGTGTTACATAATATTTACCAGCGTACAATAACATTTTTTACGTTATTTGAACGTATCAATTTGCAAACGATAAACACCGGGTATCCCGGAAGCGATTGCCCGATCGATGGTTTTATTTCGAGTTAAATAAACCGAACGGAGATCCGATGCCCGTCGACGCTCGACATTTCGGGAACGCTAAACGATAATTCACACATTTTTTTCTGATTTCATTCATCGAATCGAACGCAAGGTTATCAGCGACACGGGAATCAGCAAATTATTGCTGAACCGTATCCATGGTATAAAGACACTCATGGTAGAGCAATCGATTATCAGTCGACTCGTTATAGTCTGCGATACTCTCTTCTTGCACAGCGTTGCTGTCTATTGGTCAGCTGTGTGTGTATCGTTACACTGCACGCGTTCGATTAATTTGCAAACGAGATGCGAGTCTGACGTTTAACAAATTTCTCAACAAATAACAAAACCGACCGCTATTTACCCCGCAAATTTTTGGTGTTGATTAACGAAATTTGATAGGCTATCGTTGACTGAGGATGATACGAATAATGAAATACCGAATCAATTTTGTTAGTTAATATTACCATCATTAACGCAGCTATTGGAAATTTCCTCCCACTCTACGGTAGTCCGGGAAATATACAGGGTGTCGCGTTCAACCCTTTGGATCCTGAATGTTCCTCGAAGTGGCTTCGAGCAACGAGCATCGGGCAGACTGGCCTGTAAGAGGAAAATTTCCGGAGACGTTGGTCGGCTGCAAAATCGCAAGACCCTCTCGAAGTGGTCCAGCGTGGACAGAGGGAGGATGCGTGGACAAAAAAGGTGTGCAGAGAGACAAAAGGAAAAAAGAAAGAGAGAAAGAGAGTTGTTCCAGAAGAGGAGCGTCGCGTACGCGCGTAGCTCGTGTCCGGTCACCCGTTAAGAAGGAAGCTCGAGACCGATGTCGAAGATAAGACCCGGGGACGTGTCCCTCTCTCTCCGTGGCATTCTCGGCTGCACAGGGCCCAGGCCGGAGTGGTACCGAAGTTCGGGGGACCAACGTGCGGGGCCCTCACGTAATCCACGGATACGTCGCGACGAATTTGTAACGATGCCCAATGAGCCAGAAGCCACCCTCCCGTGCCCTCCCTCGCGTTCACCGTTCTCTTCAGCCCGGTCTCTTCTTCCTCTCCGCCGTCCTTTCTTCGGGGAAGCCACGAAACTGGGCCCCATGCTTCAAAATGGCTACCGTCCGCATCGGTGGGCACCCGACGTGAACTTACGAACGATCAGGCCGGTTTTTTCACAGTTTCGACGTGCACGCTCGTTTTTCGCCCGACTATCGCCGTCGATTAGAAACGGCCCGCAGTCGTGGGCCGATCGAAGGTACGTTTTCGCGTGACGGTAAATAAATAACACGAAAGGTCGTGATTTTCGTCGTCGTGAAGAAGAGAAGTTGCGGTGTCATGACATTGGATTTTCGTTGTGACTTCAATGCAATGAAATTAAATCAAATTTTGATTTGCAAGGCGACTGTGAGGCAGTCTCACCATGCAGCGCGAGCAGTGAAAGATATGTTCTCGCATTGTCGCGACTGTGTTTCATAGTGTTCTTTCTTTTACTTTTATCAAGAGCTCAAAGAACAGTTGCAAAAATGTTAAGACCGCTTTGGATCTTCCGAAGTCAGTTTCTTAACGAGATTATCAGATGCTCCTAACGACAATGGTAGAAATTGGCCAATTTCGGGTCTCGCGACCAACGAAAACTTTATACAGGGTACGTGTCTGCAGGTTTTAAGGAGTTAGAAATGCCTAATCATTTATCTAGAAAGTGATAGGAAAGTTATAAATGGTACGCGTAAACTTCGGATTTTCTCCGTCAATAAAAGTCGCCTGATTAATGTATTTCATCGTTGCCTTCTTCGGATGATGATCCATCAATGAAATAATCATTGAGGAAATTGGTAGGTGAGGTCATCGTAGATTACTGTCAAGCGCATCCGAAAAACTATAAAATTGTTGTTACGACAACCGTTTCACTGTACCTGAATCTACCGCTTACATTTCTCGAAGAACATATAAAGTTCGAACCTACCTCCTCTAGGTTCGAATCAACTTAAAGATATTGTTTCTCTTTCTCACAGTATTAATGAACCGTCCGAAACTATCCAGTCAGATTCGAACCCCATTTCAATGTAAGCAAGTAACTACTCGGATCCCATCTCTAATCATCCAGAGCCCATGAGGTCGTAGACGGATAGGCTGGCGCATCGTTCCGTCGAACGTTGCGGAAAATCGGTACGACTGGCGGGAGGGGGGTTGGGATAGCGAAACGGGCGGTAAGGGGAAGGAGAGGAGGAGTAGGGGGTCGCAGGGTGAGCGAGAGAGAGAGAGAGGGAGAGAGAAAGGAGAGCACGGAGCTCGTGTTTCCGGCCGGGTGAACAACAATGCCCGCAGACAAATGAGCATCCCGCCTCCATTGTTCGCTTCATCGGCACGGCGCAGCCTCTCTCCCCTGGTATCCACCCCGGTTCCGCTTACGCCACCCCTCCGCCTCCCCTCTCCGGGCTGGGCCGTCATCGGAGGGCCCGCGTCGTCGTCGTCGCCGTCGAACACCCGGCTGGGGGGTCTCCGATCAACCTGATGCGGGCCAACACCGATTAAACATCTCTGCTTCGTCGAATCTCCGTCAACGGGGACCCCTCCGTTCCGGCCCTTTCGTCCGATCGCGTGTAGTCGGTTCCACCGTCTTCTCTCCTCTCTTCTCTTTCTCTATCTCTCTCTCTCTATTTTTACCCTCATTGTCTCCGTGCACGCTCGATGAAAATAACGCACGCCGATGTCCGGATCGCGAGTCGATTCTCCTCGCTCTCTCTTTCTCTCTGATTTTTTCGTTTGTTTTATCTTCTCCCTCTATGGAAGTTTATTGTTTTCTTTTTCAATCGTTCCCGTTTCGCCTCGCGTCCGTTTATTCGCCCCTCAGCCCGGCGCATCTGTTTTTCGTGTTTATACGGCGAACCGGCTTATCAGATGAATATCGAGGAATTGATGTTTGGACCGGCTGCTCTGTTTGACTCACTTGTTCCCCGGGTGAGAGATTAGGAGATTGTCGAGAGAGGTTTTGGTATGACGCGTTGACCTCTTGAAGGTGAACTTAATGGAGTTAGATAGGTTGATTAATGTGTAGATCTGGTAATTGCATGGTGAGATTTCGCTTTTACTTTCTGGGGAATTTTTTGGTGAACAAATGCACATGCATGCGTGTGTCGGTGTCTCTGAAGAGGCTAAGTAGTCATTGATGAATGAGATTCGAATTTCGTGGTACGATAGAACCTCGATTATATGATGTAATAGTACTGCAACCTATTAAACGGCACAGAAAAATTAAGGAATTCCAGTAGAAAATGAAGACAAATAATTTCTTATTAGTACTCTACAGGTTCCTTACGAATATTACGTAGGATTTTCTGTCCACGTTGCCACGTGATTATTCGAACACCGTGTACATTTGTAATTAGGGACATTTTGCGTTTCCATGGCTATTCGACGCTGCTGCAATTATTCCAACCTCCAAATTGAGGGAATTACGTACACAGCGGTAATACAGTGAACGTGACTATGAATTCCGTAGGATTTACATAGCCGTTAGCTTTTCAAAATAACTCTTCCTCCTCTGAGATAGACTTTCTTCCTTCTGTTTGCTAAAATTGCAAAGATGCTTCCTCATTTAGATTCCCACTTAAAAATAGTTCCTCTGATCTTGGTTGTTTCGCGATTTCCGCGTCCGTTTCGGTAGGTACGTATTTGCAGGAGACAATTTGGTTATCTGTAATGAAATACACGAGGAAACAAGGGAAGGAAGATCGATAAAAAGCGAGAATACAGTGCGAGGGTGAACGATCGCCACGGGTTACCCGTTTATCGAAGAGAGATACACGTTTGCAAACAACGTGTAATCGATGTTCCAACGAAATTTCACTTTTCTTTGAATAAAATTTAAAAAACCGAAAATATTCGTGTGCGATCGGATTACGGATCATTTGTTTACGAGTTAAATGTTCCGCTGAATTTACCGCGGATGCCGGTTCGCGTAAAAATGCGATAGAGGGCGCGCCGAATTATGTAAATGTAAATTGATGATTACGATAATAATTTGATTAACATTGCCATGTAATTTTATCGATATATCGTGAACATGAAAATACCATCGGGAGATACCTTCGGTAAATTTTGTTACAATTTCTTGTCGGTGGAATGAAACGGTATACACTGCGAAACCTTACTTAAACGTCAAAATAAATTCGCCACCAAAAACATCGATATCTCCGCGATGTGGTATTTGTTCCTTTAAAGTTCGCGCGTTTAATTCCTCTAACGTTTTTTAACCGCGTTCGCAATTTTCTGTCTTCGTTTTATCGCGAGCAATAAAATATCACGGAAAACTTCACAGTTTGCATTTATTGTATCCTACTAAACAGTCTCGCAAATATTTGTACCATTTTAGTACATGTACTTGCACATTCACTAAAAACATGTAAGAATATATAAATACTGAGTACATTGTTATATGCATATTCATCATACAATAATTTATCTTTATAATGTATAAAGAAAACAGAAACACACTAAAAGTCTAAGTACTTCTTGATAAGCATAGATACTGATTAAAAATTAACATGTGTAATTCTTTTTCAAGAATTCCCTGTAAGTTTTAACAACGTGCAGTTTTGCACCTTGTAAACATCCGTTAATATTGTACGAAGAGCACCAATGGTTTCCCATCAATTTCATCATGGACGAACGTCGGTACCTACAAATGAACAACTGGATATAACCAGTCACAAACAGAATCCTTAATACCCTCTAACCTAACTCGCAAGACCATCGGAGTGCGATTTAACATGAATCTACGTACAAACAGTAAGATCTAGTTTACATTGGTGGTGTAAAGAAACAGTATGCTAGAGCAAGTAACTTGTCTACATACTCTACTATCTTATTTTTCATTCAAGACAGTTTACCCCCAAATTGAAACTAGAATAGTGCACAGGAAAATACAAAAGCCAACATCACATGTAATGTTTTACCCGACAACTATACTCTACTGAGCCAAACCCGTTCACAGAAGACTGGTAGACTGCAGAACGCATCGTAAAGTAAACAAATTAAGTAGTGGGAGAAGTCTAGTAATAGAATTACTATACCACAGTGCTATCCCACTATACCGTACCAACCACTTGTCCAATCGTTTACATGAGTACGGTAAACGACTTTCTGCTATTAGCCTTACTCCATCAATGCAAACCAGGCCTAACAGCAGTCTACGAAGTTTACGCTGGCGGTCTTTGTTTTTTTTTTTTCATGAGTGTTCATCGATCCGAGGTAGCACCGTTCGCCTAACGCAAGTATAAGTTTTAGGATGCGCTGGACTGACAATAAAGAGGTAACGCGAGAGACTCGATGGGCCAGATGTCGTGCAAGGATTCAGCATCCTCGGGCCCATTCATGGCTCCCGTGGCAGAGCACCTTGCTCGAAGCGAACAACGTCGACCTCCTGCACCACAGAAATTCGATACTGCTCAGGAACCTCAGCCGTGCCTTGTATCCTACTCATCTACATTCTAACTTGTTCCAATTTCCAATCCTAACGAACAGCCACTAACCCAAGTCCTCCGAACCGGAAGCATCTTCATTATTGTACGCTGGAGTCACTCGACAGCTTGTTTATTCATGCAAACGCACAAGACGATGCCTCGTAAATTGGGAATATTCATAGTAATTTCACTCGATCGCATCGAATGGTGTCTGTTGCTCCTCTTTTAAATTAATAGGGTTTCTGTACACATGCTTTCTCGTAGGAAGTGAAAGAATGTAAGAAGAAACTATAATTGTCTTTTGTACGTTCAGCTGCACATAAATCAGGGTATCGAGCATCTGAGAATTTAATCGCAGTTTATAACTTTTTCGCGATTAGGACTACATATCATTTGATGACGTGAATATCTTTTTGAGTCCAGATCAGGATCAGATTACGTTTCGTTGTTTAGTTTCTCGTCAAAGGCTTTCATATCATCGAGGAGCTCTTCGTACGGTTCTTTCACTGTGTCAGCAAATTCCGTGCATCTATTTAAAGCAGAAACAATAAGAGATATCGTCGCTTTTTTTAATCTTCGCTTGTACTTACTCGTAATATTTTTTAGTATCACAAGGATTGCATGGTTTTTCGGCTGCTGCAACAGCCGTTTTATCCAGTCCGTGCTTATGAAACACTTTTAACTGATTGTACCATTTCCTCCGACTCAGCTCCAAAGTTGAATCATCATCTTTGTCTCTTGATAATTCTTTGTCGGTCCTTGAGTCTTGAAAATTGTAAATTAAATTTCAAGATCATTTTTAGAGGGTTCACCTATTGCCAGTACCTGAAGATACTTTGTATGGTTTTAGTTGGCACGTGGTGTCGATAAATTTCCAAAATTCTTTCACTTTGCCTCGTTGACTATGTGTGATGTTCTGGGTAAACATCAATTCCATACAAATTTTGTCGGGCTTTGCCATGACGTTTGAGCGTGCCGCCGTTTCTGCAAAGCATGAAAACATCACTTCCGGTCGGGAAATGTCACTAGGTAACTGAACATATGTGAATCGATCATTTAGTGACAATCTGCCTACGCGGTCGGCAATGAAGAATTCTCATACACTATGCGTGGAAATCATTTATAACTCTTGTTTTACAACACAGATGAGGTACAGGATAGAACATTCAGGCAAAACAGTTCATTTTTCAGTTGTGAATACTGCATACTAATGCCTTCTAATACCTGTGTTTCCATATTTAGAAGAGAGATAAGAATAGAGAAAATATTATATTGCAGTGTATTTGAAAACAGCCCTAAAGTCTTATAAGCAATTGTTGTATAACGTTTATGAGATCGACTTGAAAAATCCGATCTTTGCCACTGTCACCTACAGGCGCTTAACAAAACCGCTCATCATGTACTGCTCACGCCCATAGGCGTTCGCTGCAATAGCTCGCTACGGTCTACAACAGACGGGCGCACGCAGCGTTCGACCTGCTCGATAATATATGTGGTGCCATCTCTGACAAAAGCTCAGAACTAAGTAGCAGTTGGTGATGCAATTGGCGCCATCTCTGCCAGAGGACCGGAACTAAGTAGCGGTGCTAGCCAGAGGCCCGATAATAAGTAGCGGCGGGACTATGGGCGCCATCTTCTGCCTGCAACTGGAACTACACAACGACGTGACGTTTGTAGCGCCCCTGGCGGATTTCCCTATAAATAATCGGGTCCTTTCCGCTAGATGGCGCCACTTCGAATGCCGCAACGTAGTTCCGGGCTTCTCTCAGAGATGGCGCAATTTACATCGCCGCTACTTGGTTCAGGGCTTTTGACAGAGATGGCGCTATCGACGACATGGAAAACCGTTCACCGTGTGCTAGTGACGCCCATAGGCGTTCGCTTGTTCGCCTCATTTCCAAGTGCACAGATCGCGGTCGAAAGATTAATAATAAATAAAATATTATTCTGACACATTCTTCAGATAACATATATTACGTATTGTACTTTATTAATAAGTTTCATATATTCTTAAGTTTCTGTTATATTGTTTAAGTAATAATTTATACATTTTGTACATTTAAATTACGGTAGTTTAAGAATCTTTAGATTGTTAAGTCAACATTAGGATTAAGCCAATTGTGCTACGATAAATTGTAAAAACTTGCTGAAATCCACTGTAATTTCGAATGATTATTTAAATAAACAAAAGTCAATCAGACAAATTGTATTATTATTTATTAGTTTATAAGTTCCATTTTTCCGCTTCCCTTAATTTCCCCTTTGAACGCAATTAAATTGTAGAAAACTCCGAAAAATTCTAAATTCTAAAAGCAGCACTGCGTACAGAAAACCGCAAAATTAATTTGGGGAAATTTCTGGAATCGTGACGACAGTTCCAAGAATCAGCGAAACTTTGTGCCACCTCTTCTTGCATCATATTCTCCTGTTACAAATTCTCGATTTTGCCTAAATTCCTTTCGAAACTCCGAAAAGTTCTAATTTGCAGAATTTCTTGGAATCGTGACGTCATTTCCAAGAATCGGCGAAACTTTGTGCCACCTCTTCTGGTATCATATTCTCCTGTTACTAATTCTCGATTTTGCCTAAATTCATTTCGAAACTCCGAAAAATTCTATTTCGCAGAATTTCCTGGAATCGTGACGTCATTTCCAAGAATCGGCGAAACTTTGTGCCACCTCTTCTGGTGACATATTCGCCTGTTACAAATTCTCGATTTTGCCTAAATTCATTTCGAAACTCCGAAAAATTCTATTTCGCAGAATTTCCTGGAATCGTGACGTCATTTCCAAGAATCGGCGAAACTTTGTGCCACCTCTTCTGGTAACATATTCGCCTGTTACAAATTCTCGATTTTGCCTAAATTCATTTCGAAACTCCGAAAAATTCTAATTCGCGGAATTTCCTGGAACTGTGTACGTCATTTCTCAGAATCTGCGAAACTTTGTGCCACCTCTTCTGGTAACATATTCTCCTGTTACAAATTCTCGATTCTGTCTAAATTCATTTCGAAACTCCAAAAAGTTCTAATTTGCGGAATTTCCTGGAATCGTGAAGTCAATTCCAAGAATTTGCGAAACTTTGTGCCACCTCCTCTGGTATCATATTCTCCTGTTACCGATGCAAAATTTTGGGAAAATTCCGAAGCATTCCAAAATTGGAAAATTTGTAACAGGAGAAAATGTTTTCGGAAGAGGTGGCACAAAGTTCGAACTTGAATCTCTTCGTAATTTCTGTGGTTTGTTTTCTCCAGTCATTCCGTGGAAGGATTTTTAATAGAAAGCGGAGGGGTTTTAAACTAGCAACTACATACTAAATAAAAAGACGCTGAATTCGTTTAAATTGCATTTATTTAAAGAATTTCTCATAAAATACAATATACAGAATGCACTTGTTACATATCGAACGAACACGAGCAAGCGGCCGGAAATTCTGGCTATCCTAAGATCGTACAATTTTGTATTGTATTTTACAAAGCACTTATATGATTCACCACAATAAACAAATCAAAAATCAAGAAATCCTCTCGTCGAAACACGGGTAATATCAGACGAAATTACCGATCGTCGGTAAAACAGGGTGAAAGCGGCAGCTTTAAAAAAAAATTCATTTTCGACTGTTCTGAACACAGAGGCGACCATTTAACGGCATCAATTAAAAGTCTGGTCGAATGGAAGCAGCGCGATTAACGAAACGTGGGCGTGCGTTTCGCGTGGGCTGGTCAGGAGAAAAAAAAACGAATTAACCGTAGGACGATGATGTCATTGGCCCGACAGGTTACGAGCAGTGCGCGCGGTGGATGTCAAGATGGCTGCCACGTACATCTGATCGGTGGAGTGTGTGCGCTCGCGAAATTCGACGCCGAAACCGTTGATAAAAGGGGGCCGTGCTCTTCGTGTCCCTGACATGGTGACAGTGCGGAGTTAGTCGGCCTGTATCCATGAGGACCACGCTCTCGATGATAGTTCTTGTCGTCGCGGCCGCCGGCGGCTCGCATTGAACCATGTTCAGCAAAAAACTTCATGTAGACGTCAAAAAGTCAACACTGAAGATCCAGGATGTTAAGAAGGACAGCGCGACACGGTTCAAGCACCTTAAGATCGTACTAGGTGAGCCACGTTCCTTCAACGCGCTATCACGGCGGCCGGACCAGCCTCGTCGTGAAAATTAAAAACCCCGATTAACCAGGTTTCCCAGCTAACTATCGGCAGCACCAGAGTGGGGCAATTTCGTTAGCGTTTGCCGCCTACACGTTCACACCGAGACAATTTTAATGCTGTCTAAACGGTTCTGGAATTTTTCCTTGAAATTTCGGCCAGATGGACCTTCTTCTCATGTTACACTGTTATCCTTGTTCTGTTGGTCATTGTACTGTTTCGATGTTCTGTTTTAGAAACAGAGACCTCCCAATGTGTCAGGTGTAGCTGATAATGGTAAAGATTGAACGGTTTAATGTGGAATTGCATGTTGAGGTTTTGCCGCCTACATGTTCACACTGAGACACTTTTAATGCTGTCTAAATGGTTCTGGAATTTATCCTTGAAGTTTTGGCCAGATGGACCTTTTTCTCATGTTAGACAGTTATCCTTGTTTTGTTAGTCATTATATTGCTTGGATGATCTGTTTTAGAAACAGACATTCTAGTGTATCAGGTGTACCTGATAATGATAAAGATTGAATAGTTTGATATGAAATTATAAATTGACGTAGACTGAGATCATGTGACAGTCAATAATGCTATAAGACTGCTTGCTTTACCTTTTGGAAAAAGTAACATATTCTTCAGTACTCTTTGTATGTGTCCTTTGTGAATATAATAATTCATTGTTTTGTTTAAGAACAGGGGTATTCTAGGATTTTGATGTGTAAAAGGAAAGATTGAATAGATAAAGCAACAGTTACAACTAAATATAGATTTGATAATATAACTATAATGTAAGAATTTTGTTTGTTTTACTACTTGATAAAAAGAAACGCAATCTATGGAATTCTACTGTTGCTTTATGTTCTTTCTGAAAAGAAAAGAATTTGCATGCGTGCAGTTGTTGTGTTGTGGTCATAGTATCAAGAGGTGGTCAATATCTAATCACCAAACCGCATGACCACATTAATCAACTTACCATGGCCTCCAATTCCTTCTAGTGTTACATTATTATTACAGATGCATAGTAGAATGCATTTGTATATGTATAATCTTTGCCAACCAAAGAAAAAATCTCATAGATTATTCAGGGGATACATTCTAAAAAATATATAATATACAATGTCAAATATTCTTTAGTAATAATACAACTTTATTTTAAAGTACAACTTTATATGTAAATCATACTAAGAAGCAATACTCATTAACAGTTTAAGAAGGAATATATAATATCTACTTTAATTTCATGTTTCATCTACTGTAACACCATGTTGATAAATGTATAATAGTACATTATGTTATTGTGATTGCATGTATCTATGCATAAATATGATATTTAATGTGGTCATATGAGAACATACGAGGAAAAAAGTTCTACTATATAAGTACAGGTGTAAGACCAGTGATGATGTAATAGGGGTTCCACAACTCTCCTTATAGATCTGTTATGAAAGAAAAGTAACTCTGATTTATGATCTTGTTCAGCTATAGCAAATGTTCATTAATAATCATTATAAAAAAATTATTATTTTCTGACAGCAGTATTAATCACTCCGTGTTGGAGTAATACTGCTACAGTTTGTAAATTTAATGTAGTGAGAAGAAAATATGTGCAGGCACATTGTATTAATGATTTAATTAATGTCAGTTGCAATTCCTTTATCTGAAATTTGATAATATCTTGTTGCAGAAAATGTGGACATTGATGAGGCAAAGGGGTTTTTTGAAGGCAACTTCAGTCATGTGTATTTTATTCTGTACGATTGTTTTGTGTCAGCTGAAGCAAATCTGCGCCAGAGAGGTAAGACTATTTGCATACACACTTTCTCTTCCAATGGTATGAATTACAATTGTATTGCATAGAAATGTGGATATGAGTGCAACTTATCTTTCTATCAGTTAAAGTTATGATCACATATAATTTTTGTGACTCCAATGTTATTGTTATTTTACTATTTGCTTGTTTTTTCTCTATTTTGCTGCCAGAACTTTCCTTCCACATTGGTGAGTAACAAACAAATGACTATGTGTGTATCCTAGCATGTTGCAGTCTGAGTTTTTTTTTAATCTGACCAATGGAACTGATCATAGAAGTATATTGTTGTTATAAGTAGTATCTGCATAGACCTAAGAATTGGTGCTTTTTATTACTTTTTTTACTTGTTGTTCATGAAATATAAAAAAAAATTTGAATAAAGAAATGTAACACATTTATTGAGAAAGAATTTTTTTTTTATAGTGCATAAAGCACATAGGGAGGAATTGGAGCAAGTATTGCAACTCTTAGAGAAAGTTTTGACACTTCTTCCTGAACTCCTTAATAGAAGATGGCAATGTCATAGCCTGGCAAGGATTTTACAGAAACTTCTACATCCTGGTAATAGTTGGAAACTTCGTAGACAAGCCATAAGGTATATTATAAATTATCCCATTGCGTAAAAATTCTCATATTCATAGAAATATGTGTAATACATTTTTTTAAATAATTTTAGGTATTTCATTTTGTGGTATCAAGCGCTTGGTGAAAATGCTCCTGAACACATACATCAAATGTTTGCAAGTCTGGTACCAGGATTTCCACCCCAACAACCATCCCCTTATAAGTCCGAACGCAAGTTGGATGGAAAGAAGGATAAGTTTGCAAAAGCAGTTGGTTGTGATGATAAAGATAAGAAGGAATTTTATGATACACAGTTGTCACAAAGTACTTTTCATGACAATGGTTTGAATCAGTGCCCTGTCAATCCGGTTGACAGTGGCCCCATTTTACCTCCACAAAGTGGGGAAAAGCCTCTTGATAATGAGACTGTTCGATTTTTAGAAGCATTACTTGAATTTATGGTTACACAGGTAAAACACAGTTTCATTAAGTGTGTAATACAGTTTTCTAAATTAGTATTAACAAGTTTTTATTTTCCATTCAGGTTCTGAAGATTGAGTGGCGAGATAAAACTTCACGACAGCACAAGACTTTTCAATTTCTATTAGAACGTTTTAAAGCTACATACCTTCGTCACATTTTTCCTGAGTTTGACGATAATTTTTCGTTGTATAAACCTAATTTAGAGTTGCCTACAATGCGTAAACCAACGAATCAAAGTCAGGATAGTTATGTATTATGTAAAGTTGCTTTGATAAAATGGATTGCCAGCTTTACGCATATCGCTAGAAAAGATGGTCTCTTCGCACACCTTTCACACAGGTGTTACATTATAAACAATTTCATATTATCTGTATATGATAACAACCGAATAAACTTTCTGACAGAAAAATACCTGTTTCAGCACAACTCCAAACGAAGAAAATGCAGAATCGGAACTCCGCCGCGTTTCAGTTACTCAAAATGCTTCTGATTCGGCTTTACTGTCGCCCGAATCAACCGCATCTCAACAAGAGAATCAAAATCAAGAAGACAGCACCGTTTCGGCTGTTACTCTTGTCAGGGAAGTTCTGTATAGTAATAGAGATAATGTGAATTTTGTGCACGAATTGTACAGACAAGCATTTCTGTTGGACTTTCATCACGCCGGTGCTATAAGAAAAGCTATAGCTGTATATAAGGATTGGATTCAGATGAATGTGAGTAGTTAATTAAAAATATTATAGTCTTATAAAAATATAATTATTAGCAAGTATTAACCATTTATAATTTATATTAGGAACTTCCTCCATTCATGTTAGAACCGCTGGATAGTCACAAAGAAAGGGATTTAGAAGATAATTCGAAAAACGCTGAAACCGATAAGAGCCCATCCGAAAATTATCGTCAAACGAGACTGCGAAACGATTCTTACCTCGGTGCTATACACAGAGAGAATTTATTTATAAGAGCAGGGTTACAGAATGTTTTACAAGTGTTCATCACACAAGCGTCTAATGTTTTCTTCTTAGAAAATTCTGGGCCAAACGCGTCTCTGACGTTACTCGAGGAGCAAACTGATAGTTGCAAAAGAGTTTTGAACGTATATCGTTATGTTGTTATGCATTCTAGATTGGAACCAGGCACTTGGGAACAGTTGCTTAGGTAAATACACTATGAGTCATACACTTCTCGTCAAGTAGTTTCATAATTTTAATTATGCTTTCTACTTGTTAGGGTATTATTACAAATAACATCTCTTGTTCTGAACGAGAAATCTTCTCGGCGAAAAGTTCAAGACAGCATTGGCGGCAAACTTGCGCCCGCCATATTCCAGACTTTAATCGTCACGTGGATTAAAGCCAACTTAAATGTCATTATT
This sequence comes from Macropis europaea, assembly GCA_916610135.2. Taxonomy (NCBI): domain Eukaryota; kingdom Metazoa; phylum Arthropoda; class Insecta; order Hymenoptera; family Melittidae; genus Macropis; species Macropis europaea. The sequence continues at coordinate 6,225,168 of OU744348.1, forward strand.
TCCACTCAATTATGGGATCAGTTTCTGGAAGTGTTAACATCCTTAACGCAATGGGAAGAATTAATTCGAGAGTGGGCAGTAAGTAAAGATAACATACACGTTTCCTATTGCTTTTACAAATAGTAAAATAATAAACACGATAATCTGTTTACCCTTTGCAGAAAACACTGGATACGTTAACAAGGGTACTTGCTAGACACGTGTATAATTTAGATCTGAATGATCTGCCATTGGATAGACTGAGTGAGCAGAAAACCAAGAAACGTCGTGGCGTTGGAAGTCGGGCTGCCTCCACAGGAAGCGTTCAGCCACCACGTAAAGGAAGCGTCGATCAAGAGAACAGTACCGTATCTAAAGAAAATGTTACTGGTGAGAGATACTGAATTACCAGACTCTTCCTAACTTTAAAATTTGTATTTACTCTTGGCATTGATAATACTATATGTTTATTTCCAATAGATCATCCGATGCGTGATCTGAGAAAAGTAAGACCTCTCCCAAGAAGTGCAAGCGATAACACGATATACAATGGAAAAGCACGAGCAAAGCTCCACAGAAATCGCACGCATACCGTGCATAGCGGCATTCCCGGTAAGTCGCGCAGCAAACATGAAATTTCGGTTTCTCTTCAGTAAACCGAATGTGATTTACATTACATTCGGCAGTGCCATCTATGTTGCTGACAGTGCGTGCAATTTATTTATAACTATGTCTCTGACTCTTTTTGCTTTGACGCTGACATTGATTTAAAAATAACTAGTCTGGTCTCGGCCAGACACTTGTCTCATCTCATTCTTCCGTCCCCTTCATCTCTCCCATTCGTAACATCCCTTTTTATTCGTGCTTTCTCCTAATTTTAGTCCAAAACAAATGCAACAATTGAATCGATTCGATAGGAAAGAAACAATTCCCCCTAGTGGTTTGTGGCTCATTTGTGTATTAAGTGTAAACAATTTCCACACGTGCAGTACTCCCCCTATCGATAGAGCAAGACATGGCGCGGCTACTATCAAGCAGTTCCACTTCATCGTCGGCGACCGCACGGAGAATGTTAGCCAGCAGGCGCGCTAAATCTTTGGATAGCATTATCATAGTTGACAGTGAACCACCATCACCACGTTGTCCGTCTCCGACACCGAGCAGCGGGGTAGACAGCAACAAAGACAGTCCAATACAGATAGAAAACATTGACGGCAGTAGCATCGGTAAGTATATCGTTTGTCACTGTTTTCACATCCGCATTAATATATACAAATTTCATTTCTAATTGAATAACACTGTGTATGTTCACGAGTTTTCAGTATTTTTATATACATGTTTCTGTCTGTTCGCCGCGCACAACTCATAAGTGTAACACTAACAATGAAAGTATTCTTTTACTCGAACAGCGGTTCATTCTATTGCCAAGGACGCTTTGCTTACACGCAGATTAACTAATGGATTTATTCAAGAAATCTTCTCTGTTGCACAGTGAGACATGCCAAGGAAGTAAATTCCAAGAGAATGTACACTTCCTTATGATAAATATGTGTATGATCAACATGAACGTACACAATTATTAATAACTTTTGCGTTCAATTTCTGAGTTTGCTCACTGAGAAATTTTGTCAGGGAAACGTTGTTTAAGATGTACTTAGATTTTATTAACAACTTTCAAGTTTAAATAGCTCTATGCACCAATGAACACACAATAGTGTTGACTGTAAGTACTTGTATTATATTTATAATTGAATTATTACTTTGCAGACACTAATGATGCATCAGAAAGAAGATCTGTTATGGCAGGTGGCGGCGTTCGCGGGTGGTTACCCGATGTAGCCGTTGTTTTGTGGCGTCGTATGTTATCAGCACTAGGAGATGTAAATAACATTCAGGATCCTGCACTTCATGGTCAAGTTATGGATTACCTGGTCCAACTTACTCAGACACTGATAAAAGTATGTAATGCGGTATTCAATTTATAAATGTTACATACTTAATACTTTTATATTGAATTGTTTTTATAGAAGTATCATTTCTTCCTGTTATACAGATTCGTTTAAACCAAGGTGTGTCAGGAGATAATCAAGCAACTCCACCAGCTCCAGAACTGATACCTCCATTAACAGTTATCGCTCCCTGGTGTTTCAAAGTTAGTTATCATTGCTTTCTGTCACTCAAATAGCATAAAAGTTTAACTGTATTCAAATCATATAATTATGAATTTCTAGGCAATACAACTGCCTGATCACTACGAAGTTGGCAAATTAGCAGCATACCGTTTAATCTGTCTCTTGACAGTTCAACCGCAGGATATAAATTTACCAAAACAACACTTGACACTTTTTTATCGTGCGGTTCACAACGGCATTGTTAGCAATGAAAGTAAAGTGCTACACGTACTGGTCAAGTATACCGGGCCTCGATTGTTCAGTTTGAATCTTCCTGGCTCTAGTCTTCTGATCTTGGATTATATCCACGCTGCTAACGTAATACTAAGCAGTCAAGATATCGAGGTATTTTTTGAGAATTACCTAGTTACGTTATGTTATTGCAGAAATGTGAATAACATGAAATCGTTCCAGGCACCGAGAACGGAAGCTGTTTCAATAATTGGGTCGTTATTGTCATTACCAGCCACTACAGTTAAATTGCCTGTGTTGCAACCCACTGCAACGGATATTGTAACCATGACATGCCCAGACGCAAAGGTAAAAAGATCGGCTTACATATAATACGTTCATCGTTTAAATTTTCATTGTTTCGCTGAAAATATCGTCACACGAATCGTTTCATTTTAGGAACATATTATCACGATTCTTTTAAGAAGTTGCAGGCGTGAACCAACTGGTATCGCAAGATGCGTGGCTCTTTCAAGTATTGCTATGTTTGTATACAGAGAACTATGCTACAGAAATCAACATCCGAGGATCCCAGAATCCGTTACAGTTCTTCTTTTAGCGCTCAGAGTAAGTTTACTTTGATCTTTTGCAATTTGATGATTATAGATAGAAAAAGTATGTTCCAACATTTTCTTTTGATGTCAGAGGTGTCTTGCATGTTACAAAACTTATAGATATCTAAATTATAATTGTTTAATATTTCACTGGGATATATAGTCCTCAGTTATGTAGCGAGTGCTATGTAGTGTATCATTAAAATTTGTAGTTGCAATTTTTGTTTTAAAAAGCAGATTTACCTAACAATGTTTGAGCTAAATGTAGTAGACATGTCATAGTCGTAGTGAAAAGTTCCATTGAGTCTGATTGACAGCGGATGCAAGGGGCAGGGCGTCGCAGAGCGGGTTTCTATATTCCCCTAATGGATCAGGTAGTTCTTTTTGGATTAACCAACCTGTGTCGGCCCCTTATTATGTGTTGTTACAGTATTTACCTGTCGACTGATGTCTGCGTGTCTTTAAGGACTCATCAACATTGCATGGTTTATTGCACGATCGTGTGTGTAAAATGTCCAACGATATTTCGCTGTTTCCGATATCATTGTACCATACATATGTTAGTGATTAACGTACTTCCCATTGAATACTAATTGTTATAGAATCGATAAAAGAACGACTGTTTCGTGGGAGTATAAGAGTCTAATGACAAATTGCTTTAATCTATAGGCCAATCATGCCACTGTTGCCCAAGTGGCGTGCGATTCTCTTCTGTTGCTGTGCGATAAAGCAGACGTTCTTTTGGAGCTGTATCCAAACGTGCCATCTAAAATTATTCAAGTGAGTATTAGAGACAGATATTGCAAACGAAAGGAATTCATATACATGCAACTGATTTCTTTGTACATTTTAGATCTTATCAGAAACACTTGGATATATGAGTACTCGAGAAAGACGTGGACCTTTGATAATATCAATGTTATTTTGTTTGGGCGAGTGGGCAATGCATCTAGGCCCATCAGTCTTATTACGAGTATTTCAAGGAAAACCTCTGCTAATGACTTTATTTACGGTTAGTTCAATGTTCTCTCACAATTTCGAAATACAAAGCTTTAAGTTCTACTTTTTGTTAATAAAACAATTCTTATAAATACTTTTAGGTTTTGGATAACATAGTACAAGATAAAGTGGGCAAAGATTTCTCGCAATCAAGTAGAAGTCATGAGGATGAGGACGATGATTTCGATCCCGATATTACCTTGGATAACTTAGCTGAAGAAGCTTGCACGAAATCACCTCGACGAGGCAATATTCAATCTGTTCAATTGGCAGCAAAAATGGTAATATATCACAATAGATGCTTTTGTCCTTCTTGATGAACGTAAATTAAAATTTGAATTTTCTTCAGGTAATGATGCATTTAATAAATCATTTGGGGCATTTTCCAATGGGCATTGGAGCTGCCCGGTTGTCTTCGTTAGTCGTCGAATTGGATGACGTACCGGGAATCGATGGGGATGAATTATCCTCTGCCATTTTTCACGCACCAAACATACAATTGCTGATGTTGTCGAATTCCGTGATCATGTCGCTCGTAGAACTGGCAGCACTCGATGCACCTGGCGGTGGCGTTACAGCTGGGCTAACAACAGCTCCATCATTAGTTAGGGTTTTGTTGCGAGACTTAGCAGGGAAAGCATCCTGGGATAGTTCTATTTTATACAGTCAACCGTTTGTCGAAGACGATGTTCCAATTGCATTTACAAAACATGGTAACGAGAATTAATCTTTCAGTTGTCTTGCATCTACAAGTTTAGTTTACGCATGTTAACATTTTTAGTCGAGTGGAGAACGAAAGTACACGGAGAAGATTTAAGTAGCGTTATAACATCTCAAACCTGTACACCTCGGCACACCATAAGGCATCGTGAACCTCACATATTACCCACGTTTGCAAATGCCGCGAGCGATATGGATAACTTGGACGATGTACGCCTTAGTATTTTGAAAAGTTCTACCGAATACTATTTAACGTGCTCACAATTGTTTATTCACTTGCAATTTATGCTTTCAGCTCTTACAATACATAGGACACACGAGTCCGGAAGTATTAACCAATCCAGAAGTAGCGCTCAATGCGCCTGCTAATCCACCACAGGGACAGTATCTTGAAAGTGAAACTATCGCGACCATTCTCAGTCAGAGAAATGCGGAACAAGAGCATATCAACAATTGGAGTCATCATATTAGGTAGATTATATTGAATTCCGCAATTTGAAAATGAATCTATATTATTGTTATTTCAGTATGTGTGCATCAGCAATAAGTCCACCATCCTGTCGTCCACCTCCAGCGCCATTTCACCACTGCCGCCTTCTGTTTTCGCATCTGGGTTTGTCGGGCTGGGAGCAACGTAGAAAACTGCATTTATTGTCGAAGAATGAGAAACTTTTACGCGAACTGAGGAATCTTGACGGTCAGCGGTCGAGGGAAACACACAAGATAGCAGTGATATATGTCAGTCAGGGACAAGAAGACAAGAATTCTATATTGAGCAATGTGACTGCTAGCAAAGAATACGAGAGCTTCGTCGCAAGATTGGCTTGGGAAGTTGAGCTTGAATCGCATACGGGTTTTCTTGGAGGCCTTGTACCTGGAAAAGCGTCCGGTGTCACCGCACCGTATTTCGCTACGTCTTTCACCGAAATCCTTTTTCACGTAGCTACGAGAATGCCTTCAGACAGTCCCGAAAGCTTATTGCAAAAGGTATGCTTTATTTAAGTAGATACATGAAAAAAGGCGGGAGATCTTAAGGCAATGTCATTTCAGACACGACATCTTGGCAACGATGAAATTCATATAGTTTGGTCCGAACATTGGAGGGATTATCGTCGGGACATTATTCCAACAGAGTTTTGTGATGTTTTAATAGTAATTTATCCGTTACATAATAAATTGTACAGAGTTCAAATTTCCCGGAAACCGGAAATACCGTTTTTCGGGCCTCTGTTCGACGAATGTATCGTGGAAGATAAAGTTTTACCTGGACTAGTGAGAACAACCGCACTGGCAGCGAGTAGGGCAAAAAGATCTACGCTTACGTTGTACCAACACTAGTAAGTCTAATGATATCGCTTGTCTGTTGTTCGACCTATTTAATACATCATTAATGTAAAACATTTCAGTTATGAGGAGAGAGCAAGATCTATCGACACTGTTATGAGAAATCATAAAGAAGCTACCACGTTCGAAGAGTTCACAGCCAACGTGTATTCGCCGGTACAACCACCGAGCCCGTTCAGCGGGGCTTCTTCCGTATCTGGTTAGTTCGTGTATGTTAGTAAGAAAACGAAACTATAAAGTCTATTCAATATGTTTATAGAAAATATTTCAATTTAAAATAGTGCGAGTCATGTTTGTTTGCAGTTCAATTCTACGCACAGTCTTCACTGTTCATAGCAAATTCTGAAATAGACCGTCCCTTTTTTTAGAACGTTTTATAGAAAGCTGAACAGCCTCTAGCTGACAGTTGATCTTTCATTGAATAGTTTATGCATGAGTTTAGATGTCAATCGTTATTATTATTATTATTATCAATATCACACTGTCAGGATCTACAACAAGCGTGCAATCCACAGCATCGTCAAACCTCGCAGCAGCGCTTATAGATTCACATCAGGGTCGATCCGGTCTGCGAAGTTCCTCGGCGGCGAGCAGTGATAATCGCGCGAATAGAGGTGACTAATTCAGTCCACTAACCCCCACCCACCTTGTAACACCATCCAACAAGGTAGTATTATAATTTATTTACTTTTTTTTTCTTTGCTGTCTTCCAACGTATTGTCTATACGAAGTGTACTTCTGTTTTATATTCCTGTTCTTTTTTTTTGTCATAGATTACCTGGTAGTGGTTCTATATGTTATAATATGTTAGTAATTCTGCAAATCTTTTTACACTGTTCTTAAGTTCCACCCGATAAACTCCAAACTTTTTGATCACACGAGGAGAAACGAGTATAACAGTACACCTCTATCGTCTGAAATAACATTACAGATTTGAATTGGAACTGACTGAATATACTTTAACGATAATTGGCAAGTATTTAAGATATAAACATACATGTATCGGGAGAGCTGTTTCTTTGAAAACAAGGCCAGGGATGAATATATTACAACCGTCCGGTGTTTAATATCCACATGTCTCTTAATTATACTTTTGTTTAACAGTCTTACACAATCTATTCAGAGGTAAAATTTCCTTTCTACGTGCATATTAGACATAGATTGATACATACTTCCTTCTATTCATGTCATACTACATGTGCCATTTTTGTTAATGTTGCTTCATAGACTGTGATAGTGTACACTGCTATGTGTATATAGTATCTTAAAGAGCTGTCATACAAAGTGAATTCTGTTCACGGAATATAGTAAAAGTATTAGAAAATATGAACAATTCAAGTCAGTTTCTTAAGGTCCTGTATCTGCATGGTGATGTACATTGCAAGTAGCTTTTCGCAAATCGTATAGCTGTAAATAGATGTTTATATCTACAAATATAGTCATTCATCACCTCATAGTTTGGAAAACCAAATGTACAAATACTTCACGAAAATTGTTGTTCAAGTAAAAAAACCACATCTCATACTTCAGTTGTTCTGGCTTGCTTGCTTTTAATTTTATGAATTTATTACCTTACTTCATGGAAAAAAGGACACAACAATCGACACAATTGTTCAAAAGTTTTTACAAATTTCTGTTTTCTGTATGCATAAATAGCATTAGATTAATCATCGTTTATATGACATTTTTTGTTTTTCTTCAGCAAACTGCACGCTGACTTTTGCTGTTACATATATTTGCATACGTTAAACGAAACCGTTGCACTTTTCAGCCATATATGTGAATTTTTAGTGTGCCTTGGTTTCCAATTCAAAGCGTACAGCATTGCTTGAAGCAAATTTCGTTTTGCTTTCAGTGTCTGATGGAAGCAGAGTGTGGTTTAGCAACGACACTCCGGAGAGCACAGCACTCCATGGAATATCTCCCAGACCTGTAAAGAAGATGTCATTCAAAACTGGACCGAAGCAACGGGCGAACACTCAACCCACGCCTCCCGACAGTCCAAGATATAAATAAGGAATTTTGTATCAGTACCATAAAGAAAAACACTTTTTGCACAAGAGATTGCCTGGGCATATCCTAGAAGTTGTAATTTAAGAGAATTCTTTAACATGCTAATTAACACAAATACGTTACGATAGCATAAAGAAAAGGATGAGCCACTGTTCTACACGTTGGAATTAGCAGGCGCGTTAGGGATAAAATGGCAGGTTAACGGCTATTAACTTACCATTTTTAATGATATCCGCAGTGGTCATCGAGCATCTGATTAGTCTTAGCGTTTTCTGTTTTCCGTCCTTAGGTTTAATTTTTATATTAAATGTACAGATCGTTGTTTATTTGTTGCAACGTGAATAATTAATTTATTGGAACGTAAATATATGAGAAGATTTAATCGATCATAGGTATACAATAGTACTATATTTGTTATATACACTTATTAGTGTCACATGACAGCTATTTTCATTGTACAGTACTTTCTTAAGATCAGTTTACCCTTGTACTTGAATAGGTAAGCTTAAATAATTGTATCGACTAAAACTTCTATCCTTATTTATATCGATGATAATGAGATCCTTCGTGTTACATACATGCCTTCGTAAAGAGAACTTTTATTTCCTGTACTGTAACGGGTAATACGGAACACAGTTTACCACGTAATCGCAAAGTGTGTTTATAATAAGCGTTGATAAAGAAAATCAAATATTATTTTTTAACATCAAACTTTTACAAGTGAACGTCACGTCGCTTAGTACTGTAAAAATAAGTTGTACTTCGTCGCTCGCGTCAGTCTGATTTCGATTTGATCTACGGTATACAAAAAATTTCGAGCGATAATATTTAACGCGGTTCCATGAATCCGTTTGCGTGTCTACATTCCATGCGATTATCTTTTTCCACGTCCGAACCATTGTTTGTCATTCGAGTAAACTTTTATTGTATCACCGAAAACCGTACAAGCATTCCATTTACGTTTTGTATTCGAACTCAATGATCCGAAACTCTGTATCCGAAACTTGAACATCGATGTCAGTTTTCATCTTAGTTCTTGTACATTGTGTAGAACAGGAAATCAATTAGGGAACAGTTTTGTTGTCATACCAAAGTTACAGGTACTTGGTGCTTTACGACACAAGAAGTATATTTTAAATACTGTGTCGAAACGTGTTATTTCTGAAATGTAACGAAAGAGAGTGAGAGAGTGAGGGGAGAAAGAAATAAAAAAAAAAGGAAATCGAGAAAAGCGTTGAAAGTAAACGAATTATTGAAGGCGTATAAAGCGAGAGTTAACTTTTGCTTCGGGAAATGGATTCATCTTAACACAGTGATAATAATCAAAGTATTAGTATTATTCGTCGCTGTCGACATGAACAGAGTTTAGAGAGAAAAATTGTATTGTGGCGAAAATCGACGGTGGTATTCGAGTTGAGATTGTAGTAGATATACAGTTGGAGTTTTTGACCATTTTGAGGATTATCAGAGACCGCATTCAAAAAAGTGTAGGTGTTAGCAACGAAGATGTAGGTAATAATTACCGATGCGCAGACCATGGCCAAAGCAGCATTATTTTTTCACTAATTTATAATGAAGTAGAATCGAGGAGAGCCGTGTATATGTATTGTACATAAATTGTTAAGCACGCGAACGACGTCGGAGTCGTTCATGGAAATTATTCTACGCGAAGAAACATTGTATTGCTACGTTATCGAGAAACAAAAAATATTGGTCTATATATATACATATTCGTATATACATATAGGAGAAAAAAAGAACTTATTACCGTCTTATATGTATAAGGATGCTTTTACGAATCGTATTTAAATATTGTACTTAATTAACTATCTTCACTAGTACGATTATAATAAGTACCATCTATTATTTATGTTACAAATATACAAATTGCTGTTAACATTATTAGCACAGCGCTGAACTATTTTTCTTACTGGACGTTTACGCTTGTAACGGAATATTTCGTCGTGAAGTAACGTTGAACAATCATAAACGGCGGGGAAAACGCAAGCAAAAGTGTACTGAAATATTTTCCATGAAAGAAAAAAACCGTTGCGTTTTCTTTGTTTTCGATTCTGTAACTTAACAAATTTATATTCTTCCGATCTTATTTTCGTTGTCTTTTTTATACGAGAATACGATCAAACTATCCGTGTGTAAAAACAATTGCAAATACTTAACGGATATTACCTGTGTACGCAAGATAATATATTATACAAATTTTATCGCATCTCTTCACTTGTACGAGAGGGTTACTTTGTTTTTCTTTTCAACAATTTCAAACAGAACGTGTGTACAAAGGGTACGAGTTTACGATTCGTCTATATCGATGTAAAACAGAGTTAATATATACGTATACCTATATACACGTATACCAATTGTTTTATACAAACCGAGAGGAAATTGTTATCCTCTGACTCTACCTTTTCGCAGAATAGAATCGCGTAGTCGCTTCTCTGATTTCCTGTCCACGTGACATTGAACAGTGAGAATCATTTCGAGACCTTAGTCGAACGGGAAAAGCGTTCAAAATCTGTGGAATTAGAATTTTGTAGCATTACGTGCGACTCTTAAAATAACGTGTAGAACTCTGAAAATTTCGAAACTGTACGAAAACGTTTACAGAGTTGATTAGCGAGATAGAGCAGAGAATAGCGATCGGATAGGAAAACGTATAATTCCGCATTTGCATTCGTAAAAAAAAAACTCGTTAGATGCGTTTTTTGTAGAGACGGTACTCGGAATTGACCGGAAACACGTTTTTCCTCTGTAACAGAGATTCGTTGCCCAAAGATTTCTCTGATGTCATATTGATTGTACACATTTCTGCAATGGAATGTACATTTTATTGCACAATAAAATTGTGATGAAAGAACCTGCTACATGTATTTATACGACTCATTAATTAAAACAACAATACTCCTTACAGTAAATGCGTAGTCAGATGGTAATTATGCGTTTCTAAATAACTATGACCTATTTTCATCAAAAATTAAGTTTGAAATTTAAAATTCGTGACTGCGCTCTTTTTACTTCTCCGCTTGAACGGCAGATGGCGGGTCGACCAAATGATGAGAGGAGCAAGCAGATTTACACGATTTTATATTTAATAAATCTTACGAATGCTGTACAGAAACTTTCAATAGCAACGCGAAAGTTTATGCGATAACGTTACGCCACGTGCGGGAAAGTCATTATCGTACTTCATAAGTATGTAATGTCTTTATATGCAGTCAACTTCACGCCGAACTTCTACCGGAGAGGCTCAAACTTCAGACTATCGCGTAGGCGTCGCCACGAGTCATCGCGTAAGATGGCGGCGATTCTGAGTCAAAGTTGTTTGTGAAATCATAAATCGTCGTGTGTGTGCGTTTCTCAGTGATCGAGGGTTTATCGCGTCGTCGTTTTTTACGAACAGAGTCTCCTGATCGATCGTGAACGCGTTGCGGATCGATCGAATATTTGTTTTTTTTTTTTATAATTTCTCGAATGTGATTGCCAGGAAACTCCGTGGCCAGAGGAAACGGAGCGCGGAAGTACAAAGAAAGAACGTGGCGTGGAGCTGTCAAAAGGTTTCTTCTGTCGATCCGTTCACGAGCACAGTGGTTGATGAATGTCTGAGAGTGATACGTACGATTCGGCGGACGAGTACACAAGCCTAATGGACGGTCACGTCGTGGAGTCTCGCACGGACAACCTAGGCTTGGTCACTGGCCGAAAAAGGCGTTCTAATATCAGCAACGAGGAAGTAATGTCACGCTACTGTCTAATCTCACTTCTAAATATCTTCACTTTCCCCTAAACAGTATTGCAACCGTACGTTGCCTCCGGTAACAACATGTTCCATAATATGTGCTCGGTAGAAAAGGAGACGATTCTTTGTGTAAATATAAATGACAAATATGAAGTAGCCTGTAGTGAGAGAATGTAGAAGAATGATAGTTTCGAGGCTTACCTAGCCTGGTCTCTCATGGTTATTATTGTTTGAAGCTTTAAGAATACCGTGTCAGACTGTATTCAGCAATGTCTCAGTGTTTAGTAACTGTTTGGTATGTTCTCTATCTGGAAGCCTCAAACATTAATGATAAAAGAATTATTTATAGTGAATCTTAATACTTATTTTACATTCATTGAATGCAATGATAACAGTATATATCAATTACAGGTTGAAAATGGAGTTCCTGAAGTGCATATTCAAACATCGGGTATATCCAATAATGCCAATTCGGCTAGGAGAGGTGCACCGGGTAATGGTGGTCAAGATAGATCCAGGAGCTATAGAGATGCAGAGGAAGAAGAACTGAAATATGGAGCAGCTCATGTCATTAAATTATTTGTGCCAGTATCACTTTGTATGTTAGTGGTAGTTGGCACAATTAGTTCTATAAATTTCTATACTACCAAAGGAATGTACTTGTAAGTCTTCCTAACAGTAATCAATGAGTATAGATTTTTGATGATTGTTTTTATATACTTTAAATGTTTATTTCAGAGTATACACTCCCTTTCATGAAGATAGTTCTGACACAAGTACCAAAGTTTGGCAAGCGGTTGCCAACTCCTTGATACTCATGAGTGTCATTGTTTTCATGACAGTAACGCTTATTGTTCTATACAAATACAAATTTTATAAAACAATCCATGGCTGGTTAATAATAAGTTCCTTATTGTTATTATCCATGTTTTCTCTATTATTTTGCGAGTGAGTATGCTCATTTTATCAGGATCAATACATCTGTCAGATTATTTACAAATGAATCTTTTTACAGACAGGTACTAAAAGCTTATAACATTCCAATGGATCTGTTCACGTTAGGTATAGTTTTGTGGAACTTTGGAGCGGTTGGGATGATTTGTATACATTGGCAAGGTCCCTTGCAACTCCAACAAGCGTATCTCATTTTTATTTCAGCCTTAATGGCTCTAGTTTTTATCAAATTCCTGCCAGAATGGACAGCCTGGGTTGTGTTAGCTGTCATCAGCATTTGGGGTAAGAATACGATACAAGAAATACGTTCATTATTATAAATGAAACACGCGTCTTCATGATTTTCGTGTTCAGATTTGATTGCTGTGTTAACACCGAAGGGACCTCTGAGGATACTCGTAGAAACGGCTCAAGAACGAAATGAATCTATCTTTCCTGCTTTGATTTATTCTTCCACTGTCATGTACACAGCCACAATGACATATGCCGGTTACGTGCAAGCAGCAACAATGACCAGCGGTGATACCGCTGCTGGTGATAACGCAACGTATCCTATGCGAGGTCAAGCAGACGATCACAGTAATCCTGCTTTCGGAGACACAGAAGAAGGCGGGTTTACTTCTGAATGGATAGAAACGCACGGTATTAAAGTCGGTTCGTTGCATCGTTGATCGTATCATCTAATGTAACATTTTATTGCAGGGGATAGAGGTGCGAGAAGGGCGCAGGAAGTGCGTGAAAACACTTCGTCGTTGACAGAAAGCTCGAGGCAGCAGCAGGATAATCGCGTTGCGCGAGAACCTCAAGCACAGCAAGTGCCAGTCACCGAAGAGGAACGGGGAGTTAAACTGGGTCTCGGTGATTTTATATTTTACAGCGTCTTAGTTGGAAAAGCTTCCAGCTATGGTGACTGGAATACTACTTTGGCTTGTTTTGTTGCCATTCTCATTGTAAGTCCCCATACGTACACATTTTACTTTCAAATGAAGTAAACTTTCCAGAATGTTATTAACGATATTCTGTATATTTTCAGGGGCTTTGTTTAACGTTGTTGTTGCTGGCTATATTCAAAAAGGCATTGCCCGCACTACCGATTTCTATCACTTTTGGTTTAACGTTTTATTTCGCCACCAGGGTAATCGTTGCGCCGTTCGCGGATAGTTTAGCGAGCGAGCAAGTGTTCATTTAACTGTAGGTATGACGAACATTATATTATTTACTATAATTTATTACAGAGGATAGTGCCTATTCACTTACGATCGTGTAGCTATTCTGTTCTGTTTCAATTCCTCGTTCGCTCGCGTCGTTTCGAAATTTCTGCCTTAGGCGCATGATTATCACGTAATATGGTACAAATCAAGATATGTATATACCTGCGTTGTGCGAACTGGATGAACCAGTATTTTTTAATAATCAAATATTCGTTGAACGATTGCCTCGGATAGAAGTCTAGTATCACAGAAATGCTCAAAAGAAAACTTTACATTTGTATCACGGATAAAAGACGTAATAAATGATAAAAATGTATTTATCTGACGTCCGTAGCGCGTTAAGTACAAAACGATTCAAGAAGTCTGATAATTTTCAATTTCTAGTACAGTCTGATCGATTTGTCTGAATCGTTTACGAAGGTGTCAAGAATGCTTGAACATTGAAAATAATCGACTGATCGAGCTATGATAATTTATTGTATTTTATTACATTTAGAGAACATAGATCGCATAGATCAAGTATAAAAAAAGCGGTTGATGATCGTTCCTTCGGAGAAAACGTATGAAACATGAGGTAACGTTTGTCTAAACAATTTGCTAAATGTACAGACCTCGCGGCTACGAACTACTAGTACCACTAGCCATCCACGATAATTCCTCGGGGTTTGAAGTCCGTTTATACACAGCCATGGAATAAGTATTATAATCACATGTTGGATATTTACTGCGACGACGATGCGTATTGCTATACGTTTCATTTGTTTTATATTAAATAACAGAAATTCAAAATTCAATACAAGCTGTTAATATCTCTCATTACATAGAATTCAAGGCAAAATGATTTGGCCGTGTGAATAGGAAAGATACGATTCCTCGTCATCATAAATACAGAATCCTTGGACGAAAACCGTAATAATCTGTTGTTGCACATGACACTGAAAATGTGAAACGACGCTTTCGTTTCTTGGTGAAGCGGTTTTATAATTTTAAACGCCGTATAAACATTTTGCCTAGAATGATCCGATAATAGCAAAGTTAGCGTCGATTAACAAGAATTTCTTCGATCTCATTGCCAAGCATTTGCATAACGATACCATTAAACTTTAACATCGCTGTCTTTCTTTTTTTTTTTACAAACTTCGCCGCGAAACGCAGTGTATACATATACAATATACATATATATATTATATATAAATCCCCGGAACCGGAAGAACTTCAACAGCGATATGATATCTTTTGCACTTCGTAAAAGTATGATCTCAATGTGTTTATAACTATACACTAGGAGGAAGTTCACTTTTTCTTTCTTTCTTACATCCAGTCAATTCTCAGTCGCGATGGTGTAAAAGACGTTGTCCGACGAAAAAATAAACGCGATCATTTTATGAAATCTAATTATTATCGCGAGCGTGCGGCTCGTTATTATGGTCACCGTGGTTGTGCGCACAGCAAAATTATTCCTTCGTGCGTTAGTTCATAACAATACTGGTCTAGCTACGTGTTATCAGCGAGACAGACGCGAGTTCGCAATAATAAAATCAACGGTCTGACCAACTGAAGCGAGAGACAAAGGTACACTTCGAAATCGTACATTCTAACGGGAGAAAAACATTAGCAAAAATATCTGCAACCCGTGCTGGTCAAACACTTCGCAACATTTTCATCGATATCATCCCCACTCGGACCTGTGTCGGAAGTATTTTGCATCAGATCTCATTTTTCCTTAAGTATCAATTTCGTCATACCTTTCGCTAATACTAACAAAGAGAAAAAAAAAACAAATATTAAATATGCGATATGTCAGTCTTATAAACAATAAACTTTTGGAAACATATTTTGGTAAATATATGATAATCATCGTAAAAGTGGTAACTATACTTTACTAATATTTTTCCCACTTTAGGTTTCTCCTGTTCGTCGTCTTTTTATAAAAAAATACAACGAATTATAAATATCTCCTATGTCCACTTGAATTCGTTCGTTCGTTCTTACACTGGGGCTTTTTACGCGAGCTCGGTCGGACCTTAGCTTGTCCCGTATTTGCTGCTTTCGAAAGTACCGCGTCTGAAGAACGAACTGAATTCCAGCAACGATTGCTTATCTATGTTGCTTAAGTTGCCGTTGTACTTGTAGAGAGGCTCACAGTGCGGCAATTCTGAGCAGACCTGTATCAGTCGACGTAAATATTCTTCTAATCGTTTCCTACGTTGGCGTGCCACCACTTCGTACCTTGGGAAAACTTGACGAGGTGGAAACCGAATCGCTGCGACCTGTATAATTTTAAATATTTTTCACTGCTAAATACTGAGGATATCTAGATAATAGCAGAGGAAAAATTTAATGTACCTTGCTACCATATTTCTGTCGCATCGAAATATACAATTCTCGGAATCTTCTGTACCTACGAAGAAGCGTCCAACTGTCGTCCTGCGCTACAACGCGTACCTCGTACTCGTAATGGCTGGATGTACCTGCCCCACGAATCACATAGGAGGGTACGCTGACGATCATGTTGATTACATTATCAGAGTCTGCATCGTTTGCTATCAAAGATGGTAGGGACCTCGTGATTGTCAGGGAGTACGGACTACTCAATCGATCGCCTCTATTTTGGCTCTAGAGGGAAAAGAAGAACAATTTAAATAAAAACTGAATTACTCTGCCATCTCATTCGATTTCATTCAGCAGCCGAAACGTGTTACCGTCAAGTAAACCGTCGAGTATCCTCTTCCTGAAGATATTCTGGGCGCAACCGATTCCGACAGACTCTCCTCCTCATTAACATTAGGCCTATTGTTTCTGACTATCGTCGATCGCGTTGTAGACACGGTCATCAAGGTGGCCGTGTTGTTCGTGGTCTCCGAATCACGATTCGTCTTCGATTCAGTTTCCACGTGATCGTTTCCATCACTGGTTGGTAGCCGGTCGTTGCTGCAGTTCAACTCTGTCGGACCATTTCGTTCATCCTCCATCAGCGACACTTCCAGCTCGATCTGCTGCTTCTGAAGATCCTGTAGAAGCGATATTTCTCGATTCAGATCTTCCATGGAGGGTGTACTGGCCTCCAGGCATCTCATCACCATTATTCGTTGACGGGTGATTCTTTGGTTCAATCGTTTCATCGCTGGATTCTGTTGTACCGGCGATTCCAACGGATCTTCAGGGATCTCCTGCTCCGTTACGGAGTTCCTTGTTGATTCCGATTCAGTTTTCTCGCCATTAGTGCTGCCGTTACACTTATCTGGTTCTTTGATACCATCCGCGGAAGACTTCCTGCTTACGTTCAATGAACTTCTACTTTCTACTTCGGCCGGTTTGCATCTGTCTAAACGGACTTCTTGAGGGGTCTCCTCGTGTTTGGCCGGTTCCTTTCGCTCGTCCAGCGAAACTTGCGACTGCTTCGTGTCGGAATCTTCGAAAGGTATGCGAGGTTCAGGCGAATCCGCTGCAGCGGTGTGAAAGGTGTCCGCTGTTTCGACGGAACTTGGAACGTTTTGTGGCAGTAGACACAGGGCGGAAGCTATTTGAAGTTTTCTATTGCACGCATCCTGGAACGATGGCGCATCACCGTTAGAGACGATCTCATCGCCGCTCAAAGATTTATCGCCCGGAGACGCGGGTAAAGCACGTTTCAGGTTCAAGGACAGACTCTGCTTTCGACGTAGGATCTCCTGAAGCTGCTCTTGGCTTCGTTTTGCTAGCAGCAGCTTCTTCTCCGTATTTCCTTCCCCTTCCAACTAAAAAATAAGGTTTCTTGTTAAGCAGTGACCAAAGGAACAGGCTGATTATTTTAGGCCAGTGCTGTCCACAGACGTCTTCTTTTGCTTCAAATACGATAGGCTAGTTAAAGCATTACAAATGATTTCAGAAATTACTTAAATAAATGTCTGAAATAATGTTCATGTACTTTTAAACATGTAGCAATACTTTTACCAATGCAGCTTTGAATATCTCACAACATAGTTAGAGTTATTGGTGCATAGGCGATATGGATTCTTGTTTTCATTTTTTCTTCTGCCCTACATACAGTGGCCATCACTTACTCTTTCATATAATCACGTAAAACGTTGAAGAAAATGATTTCTACTCTTCATTTCTGCTTTAAAATTATCCAAGTAAAAAATACTTAGTAGAAATGTTACTTGTTTTAATAGAACCATTCTAAACAGCAGAAATCTGTAACACTTTATGTAACTTCCTGTATAGGATATCAAAAAGAATATTTTACAAATTTTAAAGCTTATAGCTCTCACTAAATTCATATCTTTTGTTTTCAAATAGAAAGTCTGTATGATCTTAAAATTTGTATAAACGGTTTCATTCGTGGACAGCACCGGTTCAGGCGATTCACTTACTTCCATATTGAGCATATGCTTTTGCTTCTTGGCTATTTCCATCAGTTCCTCCTCCATCTTATCCACTTTACTTTGGTGTTCATTCAACGACTTCACCTTGTTCTGCAGCTCCGTTTCCAGAACAGCCAGTTCCTTCTTCTAAAATACAAATTTCAATGTAAATATGTGACTGGCTTTGATCAATGGGTTGTGTAATTTTAATCGGCCGTCGGAATACGTACATCGTCTTCGGTTTACTTACATGATGATTAACAAGCTCCCTCATCGCGTCAACGCATTTATCATCGTTCAGACTTGACCAGGATTCTGGCAAGCTGCCGTCACTGCCAGCACCGTCGTCCGTCTGAAACCGTACAGTTTCTCCCTGAACCCCAAACAATTGTACATCCAGCGCGGCGGTATTTTACACACAATGTTACTTCCACGTGGTCAAAATAAGAAGAAAAAAATTAATAAATAAACGAAAAAAAAAAACGAAAGGACACGATGCAGATGTTCGTGCGATTACTTTTGTAGTTCGTGCTGGTTCCTAAACGACTATATACGTGCGCGCTGCGGAAATTTCGAATTTTTCCTTTCGCTGAATTCTTACCTTCTCCCACCACTGATGAAATCTTTGAGCGCGTTCGTGATTGTTCATGAACTCTTGGATTTGACGATGTTTGGACTGCAATGTTGTGCGCAGAGAGGCAACTTCCCTACATAAACTTTCTACCTGGTACCACACACACACAGATATCGATGCATTAACAAAAAAGATAACTGAAAAGCATAGTTTAAGGATGCCGTTTTTTCATACTTTCGCACGTACAACTAAAAGAATAAAAAAAAAAAAGAATAGAAATCGGGCGATCCGACTTCGCGTAGAATAGTTAAGATAATAATGATAATAATGAAACGAACGTTACAGGACACAGGAATTTCGTATTAACAATAACGAGAGAACGGATGATTCCGTGGGTGAAATTAAAAGTGAAAGCATGCTACCTCAGGAGCTACGTGTACAATCGTTACATGTGTATCTATACAAGATTTATTAGATACTCCGTTTCGTATGAATATATTATATCGATGAATGTACGAAAAAAATGGCAAAAGAAAAAATATATGATCGAATCAGCGCGATACATTACCTTCAACATTGGTTAATTAAGTTCTTTATCCCATATTAGCACTCGACAATGGTGCACGTGCGGACGGACCCCAAAAAAATCGTATCGACAAGTTAACAATACATTGGGTTTGTTAATCGGAAGCGTTAATTCGAACGAGAATACTTAAGAGTGTGTGAGACAGAGCAGAGTGTGCGTGCAACGTTTTGTGGAAGATTCGAAGGCCAATTTTCGTAAGAAAAATTTATTAATCAACAGTATCGTATAACAATAGTATCTTTTCTTTCTCGCATAACAAACCCATAGACATTCTACAAACAAGCCCAGATATGTACATAACGTTTGTTTTTCTTTCTTTTTTTTTCCACTTGTTCACCTTAACATCGTCTACAAGGTACTTATTGTATAACATTCCACGGAATGCCATTTGTCCGGCAATATCTCGTCAACACTGGCACTTTTATCGTTCGGCAGCTTATAGTTGCATTAATTATTAATCTAACCGCTATTAGATTAGGCATTAAATTCTACGTGACTATTGTTTGTAAATTAGTCGAGTCGAGAACCCGTAGTACCTGCGTGGAAACGGCAGACAAATCATGTTTATACATTGAGAAACGATCGGACAAATATTGTCCCGTTAACAATGGAATTATACATGTATACAATATGTTACATTCAGGAAAGAATCCTGATGATAGACGCCGTTCGTTTCAGAGCACCATATATTATTAGGTTCCCAGTGATTCTCTGGTCTACGAAACGTATCGTTCACGATGATGATACATCGTCGTCTCAGCGAAGTCTCATTTTTTACCTGTCCGTTCGAGCACGAACATTGAACACTGGCAGTGGACTTATCGAGTAGCACAAGGAACGAGAAGAACTCAAAAAAACAAGAGGTTCCTGGCGATACACGGGGTCACATGTCTAACGGGCAAACGTGCGAGTAGATGATGATGTTGCCAGACAAGCAAATAAGGACACCGAGAGCAATAAGGACGAGGTAGAATTGATACTTGATCGATATTACGTTCAAGTCTGGCCCATCAGAGTCACTTACTTGCGTCATTTCGTCCCGTCGTTCTTGCTCCAGGATGTGACGTCTTGCACGCAACTCACGCTGCCTAGATTCAAGAGCTGCTATAGCGTCTGCCCATTCTTTCCACTGAGCACCCCATTCGCGTTCCAATTCGCGTTGAGCTCCTTCTAGAGCCTCTCTTCTCGCGGTCCATCTCTCTTCTCGTTCCTCTTGTTCTCTCTGCATGCAACAAATGACCATATAAACTATCGTGACCTTCTGAACGAACCCTGTAACGCGCAGGGCGGTTCATATAATGTTACAAGCTGATTTCGTAGAGGTAGAGGCAAAACGAGCAAAGAAAATATTCTGTGTCTACTTTTATTTGTTTCTGAGAAAACAGTTTGTAATATTTTTATGTGGACCACCCTGTGTACAGAATGAGACACCTAACATCACATAAAAAATGTTTGTTGCTCTCTACTATACAAAAATGTTAGGTGTGTCAGCCTGTGTGTGACCTTATGTGCTTGCAGGTACAATTTTTTATAAAAATGATAAACTCAGCAAAATGTCAGATAGTAATCTGGCAGTCTCATGAAAAAAAAGTTTAGCTTAATTAGGGTGGCGAGCACATAACGTTAAGCAGTCGCCCAACGAACCTTGAAATCCTCCTTTTCTTTGATAAGGGCAGCCTTCTGCTGCTCCAATTCTTCAAGTGCCCGGAGATCTTCACTCGAGTTTAGAAGATTATCGCTAGAGGACGAAGCATGCAAATCCGAGACACTCCAGCTCAAGAGGGACAATCTGGAGAGATTGACGACCGTGGACTGTAAGTTACCATTACCCGTTCCACCTTCCTTTCTGAGTTTCGCCGCTTCTGCTGGATCGTTATATCGGAACATATTGTTCCTGCCCAGAAGAATAATGCAGCCCTGCGATAGACGCGTCGGTTTATCCACTTGGGCTGTGTTGATCCAGCAGTGGGGAGAAAGGGGATGAAGGGTCGCTACGCCGCTGTCTAACTCTACCACACAGTGTTCTGGCTCGACGTCCGCACCGGTCAACACGATATCCTATTCATCGACACGATCATTTCAATATAACATCCAGGAGACCTCGAGAAACTTCCATATTCAACGTTTCCGAGTGAAATGAACAATTAAGAAATATCAGCAGAATCAATACCTGCGTGGTTGGTGCCTCTTCCGTTCCCACTAACGTTCTACCCTCTTTCAGATGATACAGCGTAACACCGGTACTGAGAAGATCGTCGTCGATCCCTACTAAATGAGGCATTTCTGAATCTAAAACTACTCCAACGCCGCTCTTTCGAAGACCCAACGCTTTCTGCTCCTGAAGAATTTGCTGCGTCTCTCGCCACTTCTCCGTCCATTCTTCCGTCAACACTTTCTCTTGCTCTTGCTTCTCGTGAATCTGAGCCAACAGCACTTGCGGTGGCCTTTCAACGCTCTGCGAAACGAGACACGGTAAAGTTACGTTATTACGCGCGACTCCAGTGAAAGAGAGAAATCTGCCTCTGGTACTTGCCATGTCCTTCCCTATAAGAGACTTCAGTTTCTGAATCTCTTCCCTGAGTTCCCTGATCAGTTTCACGTTCGGATCTTCGTTGATCGTCGGTTTATTGATGATATTTTTCGCTCGGTTTGCGTACCTGAGCGTACTGAGAGTCTCCCCGTAATTACAATCCGCCGGACTAATAGCAGCGATCATAATCGTCTTAGAGTTACCTCCGAGCGAGTCCTTCAGCAACCACGTCAGCACGCTGTCTCGATAAGGTATGAAGACGCTTCGCTTAGAGGAAGAGGCGTCACTCGTGGAACTGACTTCCGCGAGCGCCGATATCACAGAACCTAAAGTCACCAATGACTTATTGATGTGCGCACCTTCTTTCAGCCGTTGACCCGTCGCTCCTGTTGCATTTGCACGTTCACTAAAAAAAGATTCAAACAAAAATACGTGAACGCGTATCCTGCTGTGATGGACATACGGAATGCTGACCGTCCAAGGTCACTGAGCAGCTATATATCATTAATGGAAGATAAGAAATGACCTTGAACGATCAATCAATCGTGTTGCTACTATAATCTTCCAGCTATTTTTCTTTTATTTCTATTTTCTCATCAATTAATTGACTATTCGAATCGACAATTGTCTCCGGATGATCGTCTCTCGTCTACCTTCCGGCCAAGTCGACAAGATGCACCTTGGATACGGTCTCCGACGGCAAGTTACCCTCCGAAAGTCCGGCTTGCACGAACGTAATCGTGAAAATCGCGTGACTCCTGCTGCTCACGTCGTTCATGTTTGTGCTTGCCGTGGTTCTGTGCGTGTTGCCTCTCACCATGCATTCCTGCAAAGGGACAACGATTAAATGTCTCGCTGGCGACAGAGCGAGAAACACGGCGAAGAGTTCATTTACCTGAATGTCTGAATAATCGTACACGAGGTGGCTGGACAGGTCTTGGACATAAGGCCCTCTTTTAGGATGCTCCCGTACTCTGAGAGAATGAGACTGTGACTGGTCCAGTCGTAACAGGTCCCTCACTCTCTCATTGTGTATTTCCAGAAAGGACACCTCGGTTCTGTAGGACGCTCCGCTCTCTTTTCCCGCAGCCATTCTTGCGAAAAGCGTCTTACAGATCCGCGGTATCAGCCCCTGAGCCTCCTGCGTGAACGAAGAAGCATCATCGTTTTTATGCATCCGAATCGAGCATGGTCGTTTCGAATGAGAACGAAACATCGAGTGAGAAAAAAATCGTAGAAATCGACGACCAGTGAAAGTCGAGACACAAAGTTGTTTCACAATGAAACCGCGGTGTTTTGTGCTGGTAACTCGACGCGAAAAGCGAGCGCGATCAATCGATGGACGCGCATCCGAGCATGTTAATATGTTAACGAGATGCTAACGAAATTGGTGCGAGTCTATTTTTAAAAGATAGAGCCTGAAGAAAACGGTGGTCAGCGCGTGGAACGACGGATCGCTTCTTTGTTTCTTCTTAACGGTACAATCTCGCTTAATGGTGAACATCATTTGTAACGTTCCATGAACAGAGTGGAACGCTGTTGCCGCAACAGCAAAGAGTCTAGATTCGCGGAAGCAATAACAGGCTGTAGCGGAGCACTATTCTATTGTACAGGATTCAAAGATCGAACAAAGGAGTATTTTGTGTCTCTACAGCGGCAAGTGGTCGACAATACTGGTCCACGGTGTGATTTTCACAATTAGAGTGGTACCGGCGTGCCCATCATGGTAAAGGTCTTCCCAGACCCTGTCTGGCCGTAGGCAAAGACGCAGGCATTGTAACCCTCAAAGGCACTTTCTATGACGTCCGTACCAAGATCGTAGAAAACCTAAAGGAAAGAAAGTAGGCGGATTAACTATTTTTCCTGGTGGTAATAGCGCAGGATGTTACGTTAACGACAAGTAGTGAAAAAGGTTCGTCATATCGACTCACGGAGATACACATACCATATACGTAGAAACCGCATCCAGTGGCGGAGCAGTTTCAACGATGTTATACTCGAAAGAATTTTAACGAGTTCGCAAATGAGACGGAACACTCGATGATTATTAAATAATTACGTGCACGCTCGTTAATTTCACGGTTGATAAAAATAAAACGCTTAATATGTTGCACAAAATGCAATTACTTAACAGCATGCGATAAGTGAATGGTACAAATTATCGTTGACTGTTTCGGGTCTCTCGAGAGTTGGCGTATTTTTGATAAAGAACGATTCGCATAATATCATCGACTTTCGGTGGTTATGAGTGTGCGAGTGCATTTTCAATTAGAACCAGTTCTTACGACAATGGCTGCTATACCGGTACACGCACGCCGGTCTTCTATTTTAATTCTGATCGTGGCTCATCGTCAAAACGTTGCCGAATGCGATCTCGTGAGTCGATCGATTCATATATCGTTAGCATATTTATATTCTAATACTAAAAATAACGTTCAATTAATTGATCTCTGGAATTGCACACTGCAGTTACTATTATTTCTATAATAATATGGTCAACCACTACGATTCTTGTAATTATTAAATGTTCTGCAGTTTGCATCATTATCTAGGCAGTATGCAGTTCCATAATTAACACGTTCACTGCCCTCTGACCCATATGTAGTTCAGGATAACTTCTACGGTAATCGTGTTCAATTTTCGCCCTTTTACCTTGGTAACGCACGTGGTAGGTAATTAAACTAAATTTCACGGTCAGTCGAAGGACCACCCTTATATTAAGGGACAATACTATAGTGTTTTATTGCTACTCTACGATTACTAAGTTCTATTACCTGATAATGACTACACGCGCGATCGAACTGTTCAACTATGGTGACGTATGAAAGTGTGCTGTGAGGCGGACAAATTTGTTTTGTTGAATTATTTTTGAGAAAAATGTGTCCAAGGTTCCTCCCTCTCCCCGTATGGGATTTCCATAAGTTGGAGTAGGGTGTTCGGAGGGCCTGTCGGCTGCTCGTGAAGGGAAGTTTGACAACAGCGAGGTTTTCCCAAAGTCCCGGCCCAGTCGCAAGTCCATTGAATGGGCCTGCTGTCAGCCCTCGCGCGTGCGTTTATGACACGGCACTTCAGTACATAAAACTGAGCCTTTGATACAAATGAGGTAGATTTTATGTGCCTAATTCTGTCTTAAAATATAACAGTTTTGGCCGTGCCATAAACGGATCTCGCTGAGCCTAAACACACATCATGCTAATACCTTTCAATTTTTATATGCAGGATGTTCATAAATGCATGAAACGCTTCAGGGCCTGAATATGCACATTAATGTAAGTTGAAAACGTAGAAGACATTTATGAGACACCCTGTATACACATAAACTTGTACCTACTATAAATCCACCTTGGGTATTTCTTTTCATATCTTCTATACCTCAGAAACTGTGGTATGTACGACCTATACTAATACAATATTTTTTTTATTTTATTGTGTAGATTAAGTCCCTGAAATATTGTTATGCATTTATTAATCACCCTGCGTTACTTTAGTGTACAAGATGGTTCACATGTAAGGTTACCTTAATATCTTTCACTGCAATGGTGGCGTTAAAAAATGTGTTTTAACGAAAGATAAACAATTTCAGGGGACAATCATGATGCAGTAAAGTATCTTGAAATAGTTAACGCAATTATTATATTAAAATATGTTAAGGTGACCTGTTACGGGTGGACCACCCTGCACGTTAGTATCAATTGCACACATCGGTGCATTGAGGGTTCTATGAAAAAATCATTCTGAACCATATATTCGGTCAAAGGGCAGTGAACGCTTTAAAAGATAGAAGTGAACGCGACAGTTTGGTAGTGAAGTAATTATCGAAGAACTTGAACGATAAGCACCTCTTCCTGGGACGCATAGTTCTCGTCGTTCGTGTCGTAGGACCAATAGGAGTGATCGAATGTGAAGTCTTTGTACTTCTCCCTGTCGATTTCTCTGCAACTACCCGGTGTCTGAAAAGGACATGCATGTGGTCAGGATGGATTAAAATTCAGCGATGGAACAAGGTATCAAAAAAAAAACAATCGTGATCAGATTGATACAGGTCAACAGTCGGTACGATGACAAAGGAGCGCGCGGTTCGCGCAAGTGGCTGGCAGACAGCCGTTATGTCACGTGCATTCGTTAGGCCGCATCCCACATAACTAATCATACGCTATCGAGAGAACCACTCCACCCATTACGCAACAAAGCGAGTGGGCAATTAAAAAGTAAAACTCCTTATGTTTACCCATCATGCAACCCACAATAAGCGCGAGAGCTAAGGTGAGGATCATTATCGTTCGAGAGTTGCGTTTAGCATGTTCAATGTCGTAAGAAATTCGAGGTTCTCAACGGTGAGCTCCTCACCTAATGCCCGATCGCATGAAATCATCGCTCGCGTGGTATTCTCCGTTTCAATACCAAACAAGGGGTTAACTGCTCCAATAAAAAAAGACAAGGATGTTACTCTCGGTAAGTAGTACAGATCTCGCGTATCGATAATCGAACATCAACATGCAGCGGACTCCCGTAAACCTGTTTTACCATGGTATCAATACGACGGGAGGTCTCGCGATAATTATCGATGACGAACGTGAACAAATCTCGTCTGACATGAACTGACGAGGTAAAAGGAAAAAAGCATCAAGCATCGGAATCAGTATTTTTATCGTGAGTCACTGATTCCAAGAAAAGGAGAATAAAGGTCTGGAATGAAACGAACGGAATCTCTATCTGTGTCGCGTGAACGAACTCGCGCTCGTCGCTGGTCAGGAACCAGTTTAAAGCGATTCCGTAATTCGCGTGTTGTTTATGCACAAACAAAAAACTGTTCGCACAAAAAAAGGGTGCGTTAATCAAGATACTATTGGTCAGCGTTTGCGGTTAGCATCGTGCGACTCGTCCGGGATTGGTCCGGCAAGGATTTTCGCACTTTCTCCGATCAGATGACGCGTTGCAGGTTCTGTCTCGCTCGCGCGCCAGATCTCCGCGAGAGATTTCGCTGTGCGAGCGTGGATATCAATGACGTAACGGGTAACAACAAATAAGATCTCAGCTGGAAGAAGATTCCGTGCGTTCGCGAACGATACGTCAGCGGGACATTAATGGGTCAATAGCCGGGTTCGTTCGGGCAGAAATTGCGGCACGGTTTAGAGGCGCGGAGCGTATCAACGGCGTGGCGGTCAACGGTAGTTCGGGACGAAAAGGAGAAAAAAAAAATCGTTCTGCCGTCTGGAAATCCTTTTAGAAAGTTCGTTCGCGATCGTTAGATACAAAGATCGCCGGAACGTTCGCGCATCACACGGCGAGCGACGTGTATACACATACATATTCCACAGCGATGCGTTTTTAACCTAACAAGCAAACTCGCGTTACGATGACTCGAATAATGCGATACAAACCTTGGTATTGAAGATACGTGTTTTCTTCCCATCCATTTGCACGATCATCTTCGCGTTCATCGCCAGCTCCCTGTAACACAGATCGACAGGTTCACATAGCACACAGTTGGAAACCGACACTTTGGATTTTTCGTGGCAGAATTTCGGGAGGCGAAAGGGTCGAGAGATACACTGTATTAATGGATACGGGGCGAATGACAGCAGGTGGCAGAATCTCGCACAATCGTCGCAGCAGGGTCGATCGTGACCGTACGATTGATCCGTGCCACGGAATTTCGAGTCGCACTTGGTCGAGGGAAATCGATCGAATTTCCACGGCAATTATTGAAACACCTTTCCGAGGACCTATCCTCGAACGATCATGCGTTGGTCGTTCACGGGTCAACGATGGGAAAATCTCCGCTGACAGGATCGTGGCTTTGCGTCGCAAAACGTTGATAGAGGGATCACCGGGTTATCACCAGTTGCATGGCACGCACCTTTTGTTAAAGGGACGAACTCTCACGGCCACCTTCACCGAAGCCATGGCTACGGCGAGCGCATGGACTGTTCAGGGACGACACGCCGTTGTGGCTTTTCTCTCGCTCTCTCGTTCCGTTTTCCGGATCGCGTGTTACGCGAAAACGAGGCTGCTCGCGACACTACGTGGACAACACATCGTCGACGGACACCGCCGCGCTATCAAACGTCGTCGTCGTCGTCGACCGTCCCGCGCGACGACCAACATCCTCCTCGGCACGTTCACGACAGACTGCTGGCGAGCCGCCGTCCGAGGCAAAAAATTCCGTTGCTGCGCATGCGCAGACGCGCCCGCGCTCGGACCCCCAATTTTCTGTGATCCGCGTATTTGCTCGCCGTTCGCGACCGCGGACGGAAAACGCACTGCCGGGAGAGAAAGAAACGGAAACGATAACCGAGTGCAGACAGACGATAGGATTGTCGAAATAATGAACGATCAACGTGACAAAGGAGAATGAAATTCATTTGTTCGTTCGTTTTATCGGAAAGCCTATTATCAGTTTGACTGCCGTGAAACCCATGTGTGGATGACAGATTCAATCATTGTTTACTAGATCACGTGATAAGATATAATAGAACCAGTAAAACGAACTATGGAAGTTATTGGTACGGTTTAGTAAAGAGGTTATAATTTGAAGTTACATTCATTTCGTACAAAAGTTTAGAAAGTATGTCATTGTCAGCTATGACGGCGGAGCAATCGAGTGTTAAGGGGGTACTCTTCTTTCTTAGCCTGTTTTCAGTTTTTCTTTTTTCAAAACTAAACATTTCTTTATGAAATTTTGTAGAATTATTTGTGTATATGTATAGTACACTCGTGATTGTTTGTACACCGTCATCGTCTAAATTGTAGTAATTATTCGCTGGGAAAGTTGGCAGGTTGTAAAAATTCTACCGCTGAAGTCATCTGTAGTCAAAAACTCTTAATGAGTGTGAGTGTGGCTAGCAACTGTGCTATGGGAAATGAGAAAAACAGATTTTTGATAAAATGACATCGATCTGAAGAACGAACGTCGATTTTTTACTAATACTTTGATCTTCAAACCACTCAAGAATCATAAATATAGAGATATTTAGTTTTCCATAGTTCACGCGCTAGTACGATAACGTGCTTTATATGCATATAATAATAATGTGCAACAAGTGTGTTATAAAAAGATGTACAAGATGTTTCGATTATCTTGCCTGCCTTATTTCTTAATTAATCTCAACGGCTTTCAAGGACATCGGTATTTGTTTACTGTTATTGTATATTTTTTGTAATCATACTGTTATGGCTGAGAGATAATCGAATTTGTTGATTTCTCTGAAATGATGTCCATTAACTGCTAGATATTGTCAAATGTGGTATGTTGCTGAACTTGAATTTCTAATTTTTCATATGACAATTATTAATTAATCAATATATACATGTATATATACACGCGGGCATGATTATTTATTTATTATTCTTAAACCTAAGCTCTACTGGTCACCTCCGAATATTCTGACAGCTGTACCTAGTTTGTCACCCGTTCAAATCATTGAGTGGGGGAAAAGTTCTCCTTACCAGGACGAACGGTGGGAGGTCTCTGAAGTCGATCCTTTCGTCGACGCAACTGTAACTACGGATCATATGAATATAAATACCTGTAGGTTATTCCAAGAAATCATCAACAGCATCGTGAAGCGTTTTCTGAAAATCGCTGTATGCTGCTGAAACAGCGAATATTAAAATGCAGGTTGATTAGAGCGCCGTCAGAGTGTGAAGGATAGAAGAGGGGAACGGGCGCGAAACTGCGAACGGGGAGGGGGTCGGTCGAACAGGTTTTCCCCTCCCACGGGAAGCGTGACGTCACCTGGGGATCGGTCGGTAGAGCGAACTGAGAAGGCGAGCCACCCACGCGGGAAACCAACCGGCGGAGCTAAATCAAACGCTTTGCGGTTTCTACGCCGCGTAACGGCGGTCGTACGGAGAATTCGTGTCGTTTTGTTATCCAGCTGGAGATTATGCGTGGTCAATATGACGGTGGGCACGGATCCAGGACGAGAGTAGGATCGAGTCACCTGCCCGGGATCGCGAATAGAAGATACGTCACGGAGGGCTCTAAACTCGCCGGAGGTTGCTCGGTGACGGGTCAACGGACCCCCCCAGAAAACTTTGGCACGACCTCGTCTTAGTAGAAGTAGAAGAGACACAGCGTGTTCATCATTGTCCCGACACCTGCGCGGCGATTTAGCTACCTGCCAGAAAACGGGTCCGACGACTCTCTCGCGAGCCTGTGTGTAATTTGTCTCGTGCAGAACCGGTGATTCGTTGCCTGACAACATAAACAGAGTCTCCCCTTTCTCGACCTGGCTAAATCCGGAGCTTACCGACTTTCGCGATGAATCTACGCGGGACCATTGATACTTTTCGCACGTAAACACGCGCGCTGTGTCGGTACGTGATAATGAAACCGCCGCCGAGACACTAAAAATAGACATTGTTTTATAGGCTGTTTAGCGAGGATTCTATGATCGTTGGCGGTTAATCTTTATTGTTTTAATTAGAGCTGTTAATACTCGGATAACTCGGGTACCTGAGTACATGGGAAAGACCAGGGAAGACGGGTATTATCCGGATATGTCTGCCGGGTATTCTACCCCTACAATTACCCGGACAACGGATACAAAACTTCTTTATTTATGTATAAATGTATAATTTGTTACGATTGATGCATAGATTAAACCTTTGTACTCTATAATAAATTCAATGTCTTGTTCCGACAACTCGTTTAGAAAATAAGTGTTCGATTATTTAAATACGGATGACATTGGATTTTATTATGATGCATCGATGTATTTCTACTTTTAAACAGATTGATAAATCAAGTTTTTTCACGTTTAAGCGTTTTTTAATCCTTTTCTTCAGTTGCTAGGAATGAAATGTTACGTCGATTATGACTCGACATCCGAGTGTAAAGGCTTAATAATTCTTTAGATTTTAATTAAAAATGTCTCGGGTAATACCAGTATTTGACTTTACGAAGTCATTCACCGTGTACTGTCGACGCCCATGGGCGGTCTGCGCAATGACTCACTGCGTTCCGCTGCAGCTCGACCGCACACAGCGTTCGCCTCGTTTCCAAGTGGTCCACAGTCAAAAGGCTAAGGACACCATCTTTTTCAGGTACCTATTATATGGAGGCCAGTTTGCATCAGTTACAGTTACAATCGAATTCTGCGGCGGTAATTATAAAACCGGCACTTGATATCGAGGAGCGATCGTAAAACGGGAGCCTTGAAAAGCCGAGTTATATGATACGCTCGGTGCATAATGATTCATAGCCGATTGTACTGACGTAACCGTGCTTATGCTACGGTGCTACGGAAAAACGTGTCGAACCTTTGATTCCGTTTAGGCAGAGACTTCCGTGGAACCAAATACGGCCGTATGAACGTCGTTCGCCATTCTTGACTTGTAACATTATTATTATTCAAGCGTATGCGAGTACTTACTTACGTTCGAATGTGACGAAAAATGTACGGATAAATCTAGAAGGATACCACCGAAGCGTGATCATTGTTCTCTAATAATAAGACGCGTGGAATGTGTGCAAAAAACACTTATCGCTAACGTGACGAAAGCGTTCTGGCTGCTTTAGTTATGCATTATCTTTCGATTCGTGAGTTTATCTGGCACAACTGAATCGGTGGTACTCCATAGCAAATTAAATCTAACGTTTCTTGGGTTTATAGCTTCTATGATTCCTCGTATTCTATTAATGCTGGTTACAGTTGTTTCCGAACGTACAAGAGAATTAAACGGGTGCAGATCTTCATGAGTGGGTCATGAATTATTCGATCACATAAAACTTCAGATGCAATCGAAGATCAGTCCACTGGTATAATTTTTAATTTCAATTGCCTCCGTTTTCAAAATAAGTGGTACTTTGTGTCATTACTCCAACGATTACGTACTTACGAGGACAACAGGGGTATTTATAAACCTTACCGTTCTCATTTATTCCGATCTGTGTCTAATTTTATCGAAAGAAAACAATCACGTCATGATTCTTGCAATTTTACATTTCCAAATTACCAGAAGATATGGCGACGCCTACGTGACCTCAGATTTTTTCTCTTTGAACGGAAGTTATATAACTGAATTAGTATTAATGATTTATAACCTACATACGGAGCAATTTAAGTGTAACAGTAGGAACTCTTAGAGTAAACATGTTTTAAATAAAAATTTATTGCGCTGGATTGCTTAGTGTAAGGCGCTTCTTACGTATTAATACAACTTTAATACATATTTATTCTGTTTCAAGCTACCAGTACTTATCAATATCAAGTCTATGTCTCTCTTATATCGTAACTAGATAATTTGTAAATAAAGTGCACGTTTTGCTGTTCTTCCCTGATATTGCTGTCGTATTTTATTAATTTTTTCCAAATGTTTCTGATATAATGACACATAAGATGATGTTTTCGATGTTTCGTAACAGTAATTCGCTACCTAGTGAGATGTTTTCATGTCATTGTCAATACACGTGGGTTCGTAATCCTAAAATCGTAGCTCCCCGGTTAAATGATCATAGCAGTCAATGCTAAGTTACACATTAAAAAAGAAGAAATGCTAGCTCTCGTCCGATCGTCTAACTTAAGCTACTCTGAGCGCGATCGACGCTAAGATGGATGACCGTCTTCAGGGTTTCTGTGATAGTATTAACGCATACGGTAGAACCTCGATAATCTGAACACCGGTCATCGGAGAGCTGTCCATCACTTGTCAGTTGAAAGATAAAATTATCAATCGTGACACTGCCCGTTTAACTTTATACGAACATGTATTTCGCATTCTAAAATGTTCATTTCTGTACGTTGCAATATCACGTCAAATCATCCTGTTACTAATTACAGGTCGGATAATCGAGGTCTTACCGTGGTTGTTCGTAACCCACCTAAAACTGTAACCTAACCCTCGGTTAAGTGACCATGGCAGTCAATGCTAGGTTACGTACGAAGCAGAAACTTCGAACAGGCGTCGCCACCATACGTAGCAAGTGCTGACACTGCGTCCATCGTCGAACGAACGGTCACGGAACGATCGATAAGGCAGAGCGGCGGGGCGAGTCGATAAGAGACCGAGAGGGGAGGTTGCGTCGGCAGCGTGGTGGCGCGTCTAGTCCGGGGTTAGCTCGTTCGAAGCTGGTGCGGAGCGTCAGTCGGGTGGCAACTGTCGAGCGATGCGCGTCGTCCCTCGTGTTCCTTGATCGCGTCCCGCAATCGCACAGAGCACGTTACATTGCATGTACACCCCGGTACGCGAACAAACGGCGGTCGGTTCGCGAACATGTGATTTTGACGGAGAGCACGTTACGTCGACGTCCGTAATCGCGCGCGTGAACAGTGAACGTTCACCTGGGATACGTCGCCGTCACCCTGCTTCATCCGCAGCCACGTTCGAGGGGGTGGAGAATAATGTTCTGAGCCGCGAGCCACGCACATCATGGTTGCTAAGCACTTCACGCAGGGTAAGTTTCTAACCGTCGATTTTCGATCTCGCGCGTATATACCACGGGCTTTACGTGAGCGAGATAAAGAACGATAACGGGTACGGAATTATCGCGTAACCCTCGCGAAAAGGAGAAACGTGCACGTATACCGTGCGCGTATACGTACGGTGGGTGGTGCAACGGCGACGGTAATAATAATAACAGTAACAATATAAGGAACAGCAGGGGCGAAGTCCCTTCTGGTTACTACGGCAATGTTCTCTGGTGCTTTACGACACGTCCGTCCTGATGGATGACATTTTCGTACGCGAAAGGATAATGGAAGATAACAAAAGCACGAACGCGTAGAGGTTGATGTTTCTGTTGACCGAGATCGATAGAAAATAGACGTGCTACTGTGTACGGGTGTAGAGCAGGAGGTGATATAATTTCTGGCGTGTATCAGCGTGTCGCGGCGAGATCGAAAGGCGATTTCAATTTCGATCAGCGTTTTTTCAGCGAAACTCGTCAGCCAGGGCGGAGTAGCATTGACCGATTGTTCTCGGGGATAAGCTCGAGCTCGCGTGAGCACGATGTCAAGTTCGTGGTGGTTTTTAAACAGTACGTTCGATGCTCCATCGATCGTCGGTCCGCGTAATCTTGCTCACGCGTGTTTTTCCCCACGAAGTCAAGGGGACGAACGGCAACAAAAAACGATGGGTTGAATTCTCGTTCCCTCGGTGAGGTCGCTCGTCGCAATTCATTGTTTTTTCATCCATAGTGAGTGTAAGAAACCTGTACCTGGAGACAGAAACATACTATTTTTGTACTGTGCCGATGGACTCGACTGACAGAGCCCCAAGGCCTTTGTTCCTTTTGTTTCGATACACTGCAGTTAAGGCTACTGGTTTTTATTTTTTAACAAATTCTTTCCAGAAAACGGATTTAACTGTTTATACTCGTAGCAAGGAAACCCTTTGAACATATTTTGAGCTTTATTGAGGATTGTGGAGGGTGTCAAATGTGTACAGATATGATACTGCTGTATTTAAGTTTGAAATAAAATATTATTATACATTTTAGTTCGTTTATACGAAGCGTCTAATAAACGAAGCGTCTAACTGCTCGAATAAAATTCTTCGATTTTAACGCGTTAGCGACTGGTAATGAGAATTCTCGTTTTCATGTGACATATGTTGGCGACCGGAAACGAGAAATCTCGGTTTAGGACGCGTGCATTATTTCCTGATTATATTTCAGATCACGATATTTTGATTCGCCTAAAGAAAGCTTCGTTTAAATATGTATTAATTTGAAAAAACAATCGCAGTTTTATTGTAAGCGTTCTACAATAATCGCGCGGCACTAAACTCGTTCGTTACACAATAAATTTGAGCAAATAAATAAACTTGTCATGAAAGATTATGCCCCGTTTACGATTTAAAGTTTTAATCGTCTACGTTTTTTGGAACATGTCAGGCAGTTTGCTCGTTGGCATCTTTAATTTAGATTGTGACATTTGGTAGCTTCCGTCCACGTGATAATCTTCGACATAATTGCGGGTTACCCTTTACGCTCGCTTGTCACGCGTGATAGGTGTAAATGTCGTTAATAATTGTTCACGGAAGCTTGAATTAATGAAGAAAGCGGTTAACGATGCGCGATGATTCTTCCGCTCTGTATGTACAGCCCTTCCTTCTTTTATATACAGGGTGTACGCACTGCTAACACCCTGACAAGTAGTGCATAAAAAATGGAAGTACAACAGATTTTTCTCCTTTCTGTAAGGAGTAAGGAAGCATAAGTTAATTTTTTAAATTTTATAGACCATTTCTCAATACGAAGATGAACATCATTTTTTTAAATAGAATGCTTTATTTTTTTAATATCATACGACAGCGGTTGTCACAAAAGTTATAGTCACTTTACGTTTTTTCATTTCTCATCAAAACAGTGAAATAGTATCTTTTTTCATTTGTTTCGTATAGTTGTTAATTACGTGGAAAACGCTGGATACTATAATAGGGACATCTAGTTTAGGTTGTGCAAAATCGTAACTCCGCCAGCAAATTCATTTTTCTTTTTGTTACGGGATTTTCAATTTTCGTTATATTGTATTGTACTTTATTTGTTTTTTTCCTTCGGTCATATATTCTGTATAATATTTTTAGAGTAAGAGAAGGGAAAGCTGTATCGTTGATGAGGAAATAACATCGCGAATCATAATTTTTGTGTCTTTATTACAATAACGCGGACACCCCGTATATACCTGCGGTGCAGTGACACGTCCAGGGATTTCCATCTTCCACGTCGCTTCTTTTGAATCCCGTTATCAACAATGGATCGATAAAGGCTGCGTTCATACGCACTTTTGAATGAGCCTTATCACTTTAGTTCCAGTGTACGCTTTGATTCATACGGAAACACGCATGTAATCGCTGAATGAAGCTCAATCGCATCTTTTGTACTATGCACTTCAGATCCGGTGATAAGCAATCGATATTATTTACAAAATTACATATTGATCCGAATGGATAGTCTATCAATTTTACATCGTGGCTACTATATTTATAATATTTATCAGAAACTTTCTCTTCTCTCTTCACAGGTAATTGGTCGTTTATATTACTAATAATAGATACTTTCGAAGCAACAACACGGCGAAAAATTCTATTACATCACATAATCTGAAACCAAATTTTTGCAACGTCGACTTATGCCACTTTCAGAGTAAATCTATTTGTAATTCCAGTTAACATCTACACTTCTGTTCACCCAATAGCTAGGATTTTCAAGGATATCAACAATAAATTGTCTCTAGATTAGCTGTGTCAATTTTTCTTTAACTCCTTTTTTCCGGAAATGACCATTTTTATGGTTTTCAAAATAAAGGCGTTATATCGGCGGTCGAAGGACTCATAATACGTTCCATAGAAATGCACGGTTTTTTGTGACACGCGATCCAGTTTCGAGTGGAGCAACATGATCTCTCTGCTGTTGGTATACATTCAGCATTCACAGAGGCTCTATGCGTGTACAATGTACGTACGTGTATATTAACGCAGTCGAGTTATCACGACGCGTATGATAAAACCACTTACGGTACAAACGCGTGCTCGGTGCACATGCATTTCCGATCGAGAGGTACAATGCATCGAGCTGCAGACACATGTCGTTATGTCACATAAGTTGTAAAACGTATAAATCACACATCGAAACCTTGTAAATTCCAAGCAATATTCTTTCGTCGAAACATTATTCTTTTTTAACTGTTACTCGGGTTAATTTTTTAACAGAAACGTCGCCTGTGTGTAGTTAAAAATGAATAGAAACGAGATAATTCGTCGTGTCCATAAAATAAATATGAATATATTCTAATTTATTTCTAATGAATACATAATAATGATGATCGTTGTCTGGAGTTCAGGGATATAAAAGGAGGAAGCAGAATATAGTCGGACGTATAATCTATTGGAGCTGAAATGAAAAGTAATAGCTCAGGGAAAAAGTAATCAACTCTTTCAAATGGTACAAAGAATTGTTAATAGCATTGAAATGCCTGAAACATGATTTTCATCTGTAATATTACTAGCAACTTAATACTTACTACTTTTCGTTTCAGTTGTCGCGATTTAAAATACAAATAATAATAACACTGAACTGTATATTATGCTTCCACACATTTCGATGCAGCAGGGAATACCTTCTCCGAATTTAAATAGATTACATTTACCCAAACCGGCAAATATTATAACACCACGATACTTTATGTAACAGCTGATAAATGGAGAAAAATTTATCGTTCATATAAGTCGATACAGAAACAAAGGATACGTCAGTCTTTTCTGTAGAAGCGTAATTATTCGAGTCTCAGGACGAGTTTACTCGTCATGCCCGTCACAGAGACATTTTCAAACGACTGGCTCATCGTCTCCAGTTAACACGTTCTCGATACCTGAAATCAGATGACGATCATTCCATGCATCATCGTAATAGTAGACATATTTCCGAGAATTCCGATTTCACACCGTTCGTAATCGATTCGACGTCACGCGATCGATCGAACGTGATCCTTTCCATACAACGGAGCGGATTGCCTCTCTTCCTCACGAATTTCTCGAGCGTTTCTAATATTCCCGAGCACATAACACGTAGGCGGCGGGTTGATGGGGTTCTTCGAAATTCGATTCAGGCTGACCCAGTTCGACTCCTCGAGAAACTTTTCTACAGTTTTACGCAGGTACGTACGTACACCGTGGACATCTCGAGCGAGTGAGTCACTGCAGAATCCTGGCAGTCAGGTTTCCCCGGAATTTCGTGCCCGTTGAATGATTCACCGAATACACACGTCAAAAAACTGTATTTTACGATCCCCAAGAACCGTGGACCTTTTCTTACCTCTTTGAGAACATGCCCTCGAGCTCCTGCCTCGAGAAGATTGTCAACCAAGGTTGAAACATTGTCAAGATAATTTTTTTAGTCATACCACGTTTTCGTGATGCAATAATTTAATGGATTATTTTATTTTTATAAGATTTTTCACATATATTACACACCCTGCATTATACTTAAGATGTGTTATAGGTAAATTGCAATGTCCTGCAATGAGTAGTACCGAACATAAGAACCTCAATTTTTATTTACTTTTATTTTAATTTAGTACCATTATGCGTTTTAAATTCTCAAATAAAATAACCATTTTCGTATAATTATGGTCCTACCGTACTTTCTGTGAGTATAAATAGTTACATTTGGGTAGTGGGAAAAATTAGTTAAAGAAACCATTGACTTAAAAGCTTCTGAAATTAATCCTTCGAACGTTATAGATAGACTGCAGATTTTTATATAAATACACATTTTCAGACTTCAATATCTTTCATTTCCGTGTAGCTGATAAAACGGAGCTATGGCAGAACCGCGTTTTGCGGTTTCAATGTTCAAAAGTATATTTTTTTATTCACTTACTCCATCAAATGTACGTTCTTCACGAATTTGAATATACATTAGAACCTCGATTATCCGAACTGACATTAGTAACAAGATTACTCACATTTCGCATACGTTCCATGTAAATACGATAATTTTCTGTTAGAATATAAAATACGCTCTAATATAAAATTAAGTGCGCAGTATCACTAATGATAATTGTAGTCTGTAACTGACACAGGATGACCAGTCGTCGAATG
This sequence comes from Macropis europaea, assembly GCA_916610135.2. Classification (NCBI taxonomy): domain Eukaryota; kingdom Metazoa; phylum Arthropoda; class Insecta; order Hymenoptera; family Melittidae; genus Macropis; species Macropis europaea. The sequence goes on from OU744348.1 coordinate 6,263,679, forward strand.
ACCACTGTTCGGATAATTGAAGTTCTACCGTATTAAATTGCATAAAGATCCGCAGTCTAATTATGGACACTTCCTTTGAACACTCTTGTACGAGCCAGCGTGTATCGATTTCCGTTCGTACGGATCCGGAGAGCTCGACGATTTTTCGGCCAGGTTAATACGCCGGTGTGTTCCGCGTATGATAATGCGGCGAGTTAATTATTTCCTCCCGTTGTTACGTGTCGTCGACCTCTCTGAGAACTCTTCAGGGCACTGTGTACCGTCGTTCGCCGGATCGTCGCACGAAAGCGTCGCTCTCGATCGACGTTACATGAAATTTCTCGAAGGTGGTGCACCGTAAAAGAACGACGCGGCCTGGCGGAGAGGCGGGCAGCTGAAAATGAAACGGACCGCTCCTAGCGTTCGCAAACACGTGATCGAGAAAGCTGCAATTACCGAACGAGTTCGAACGGTTCCTAATTGAATGCGAAAGGCGGACTCTTGTTTCGCCGGTGCTCGTTAAAACGACTTTATACCTTTGGTAATAATATCGTACGGACCTCCAGACAATGCGCGTTCGGTCGCTGGACCCCTTATTGCACTCTCTTCCGCGCTTTTACGAGCCACGCATTAAATAATACGTGAACGATTCCGTTGAAAAATTGGAGCATCTGATTTTTATCCAACTGCCTGCGTGTTCGCGTCTTCGTTCGATCCGGAGACTTCTTCATCGAGGGGTTGTTTCGCTGTGGCGAGTCCGAAAAGTGAATGTTCTTTGAGTTTAAATTTCGGAGAACATACAAATGCGATACTTTTGATATTTGGTAGTTTGTTGGAACGTATTTTAAGCTTTCTGTATTTAAAATTGCACTAAAAAATATTAATATTTGAATGAGATACAGCGATTCTAGTAAAACGTGTCCTGTGCACGGGTTGATGGTGTACACGATTTCTCCAGTTTGGTTTTCGTAAAACAGAGAAACAAATTTTTTTATAAATATTCCAAATGTAATATAACATACACTCCAGTGTATTATATTCATTATATTCAAGTTACATACTCAAAAGTAGCAATATTATGAATGTTAAATCCTCAGTATTTTCTGTATTTCTAATTCAGTGTTTATTGTTGAGAATGGTTTACTGATGCGTAAACCCTAATTGTAACGGAGCTAAACACCTGTGCACACCGTGTAATGAAGACGTTACTAATGATAATTAAATTGTACATTGAGGCAACAATGAGAGGTTTTCACAGGATATAAGATGAATTCGTCGTTTCCACGTTTCATTGGTTATTCGAAGTAGACAGAGGCGCGCGGATGAATAATTATAGCAGGCTAATAAATATGCCACCCTCTTCGTACCTTCCCTTTCGTATTACAATATTCTGGCCGCGTGTCCCTTCTCGTAAATTATATTCCTGCGCATTTCCATTATACGACCGCCACGCATACTAGCGCTGTATCTATCGCATCACGTGGCCCCACGAACTTGAATTTTGATTTTATTATCCTTTTCATGGTTGCGTTCGATCCAAGAATTCGATAAAACGCTGTCATAAAATTTGATGTCGCTCGAATGCACGCGTACATGAATTATTCGAATACATGGTGAGACACTAAAGGGTAGATTCGGGAATCTGAAGAGAAGGAAAGTAGGTACGTCGATATGTCAAATATCATGTTATAAATATCGAGTTAAAATGATTCTAAATAATATTGAGTCGAAGTAGCGTTTAAATTTTATCTTAACGACCTCCGTAGGAATCACTGCCCCCCTCACACTTAATATAATATTGATAAATTATTTTTAATACATTACTCACAGTCTAGATATTGTTTATAAACACAAACAGAAGTAACGTTGGCTAGCCAAATTGGCTGGAACTAAGCAGATGCGGCTAGTTAAGCGCACACGTACTAAATGAATATTCAAACTTGATTTCCTTGGAAACGGAGCCCCATACAACAAAATGTTACTCTATATTTTTGACTTACTAACACCTTGTGTACGCGGATTTCGCATAAAGAGTTAAGATACCTTCTAATCCACATCATTATTGGTCTGATTAGACAAGGTGCAAAGATCTCAGGCGTTTTCCCAATTTTCTTCATCGATTAGACTCAAAAACAGTATAGAACATCGAATTCAGATCCAAGGAAAATCTGACTGTTACTATACACACAGTTTCGCAGTGAAATCATTAAATACCTTCTCTAACCCTTCGAACTCCTCTGTCAAGTGTGATTCGACATCGATTTTATTCACAAATACTCCTATGTCGAGTCACGCTCGACATTTTTAATTTGCCAATTTAAATATGTATTACATTTTGCAATATTTTTATTACCTAAATAAGCAATATTACACGTATAAGACCCTATTTTGTAAAAAAGTCCTCGAAGTGTTCAGGTACATGATTATTTGTACCTAATTGATTCCTATCAACCAGCTGTCTTTTGAAGCACATTTCAAATAAAACACTCAAAATAACAGTGACTGAAAAGAAAATGAAAAAAAAAAGAAATTAGGAGTTCAGAAGGTTAATAATTACCACTGTTCACGATCGTGAACGGTGCGAAGATCGATCGTCGCGATCGTTGCGCGGGACAAACAAAAAAGGCGAGGAGCCTTTGCACCTGCTCGCATTACCTGAGATCTTATCGTCGCGCAGCGCGTGCACGGGCTTAAATCACCGTGGAGCTCCCGCGGGCAGATCCGGCCGAGTGACACGCGATCGAATGACGATCTCGTCGTTTCGAGGTCCACGTGTTCGCGGAATCGTTTCTGCGTTCCTGTCTGAAGCGTTGTCGAGAAACCGGCGGGATCCTCGACTCGGGAAACGGATGGCGCGCCGAGGTCGATGATAAGGAAGCCGCGGGGGCACGAGGGGGGAATAGGAAGCTCGAGGAGGATGGAGGGCTCGTTTCACGGAAGATCGCGAGACAAATGTTTAGCCGGAACGCTCGTTCGCGAGCTATGGAAATTTAATACAACTCCTCCGTAATGATCCTCCAGTTCGCGCGAGAGAGCTTCAGAGACGCTCTTGCGATCCCGCCTTAATGCCGAAAACCGATTGCACGGACAGACTGAGCGTCGCGAGACTCGCGTGGGTCGTTTAATGAGTAACGAGAATTTTATACGAAATGATTTTGACGTCATTCGCGGTACCGCGGTTTTCTTCGATGTACAGAGTGTTCTAGAGTTGTAATGAAAGAGAGACGTTTTTTTTTTCAAGATATGAGAATTCATTTTCTGTTATAAAATATATAGGATTGGGGGAACCTGATGATTGTTTTGTATGAAATGTAACTGAAATATTTATTTATTGTTATACAGGGTATGCATATTTATATTTACTCGTCAAAGTTCATATCGCCTCGTTTCGTTTCAGATTGCACTATTGAAATTAAAGTATCTCCTAACGTAATGGTTTTTTGACATAAATAGATTAACACTTTCTTATAGGGAGTAACGTGCCGCATCGATCAATGCATTGAAAATTATGATACCATTTAAGTCTTCGCCTGATTTTAACATCTCCGCCTAACAACATCCTGCCTGAATCTTATGTACGATGTTCCCTTTGATCTTCTGCAACATACTAAAAGCACTTTCTTTTAACCAGCGTACCTTTCGAAATAGTTGCAATAATAGCCATTTGAGCATGTTACATCATCTCACTCATTCTTTAAAGAGAACATCAGTCGAATGTCCTCCGCCATTTGTCCTACATGGCTCCAGTTTGTCACGCAGGTCTCGCGTCGTGACTACGCCACGGTACACAGAGATGTAAGGAACGCAGGAACATTAACGGACTCAAGGTCATTATACAGGAAGGAATTACAGTCATGCCAGACAACATGGTGCAAAAAGCGCTGCGTGACAGATTGGGGTAGTGTATATAGGATAAATGACGGAGGACATTTGACAAATGTGCCGTTTACAAAATGAGTCAGATGCAATGTACTCAAAGGCGCTACTACTATATAACGAGAAAGAAATATTTATCGTCTCTTCCGCTGACATTTGCCAAAAGTTAATCGTCGCCGTAACACCCCTAGAACCCTTCCAACAAATTGCCATAAACGATCCTGAGTATTTCATTTTCTAACGACACCTGCAGTCATATCATCATCTAATTTAGGCAAACCGTTAGAACAGTTTATCTAATTTACTTCTCTATGTCTCTTCCACCGACCATACACGGAGCGTAACCATTCCGTTTGATAAAATGTTAAAATTTTATTTTGATACAGTATTCAGTTTACCAAACACGAGTAACGCCGAGGTATTTCAGTAGAACAGATTTTAATTAATAATGTCCTGAGTAGTGTGGCGAATTTTACGCCGATGAGACATTGATGTTGTTGGAAAGCAACGATATTCACACGCAGCACACACACAGATAGGATGCCGCGGGTAAGTGTTGGGTTTTTTGACCTGCAAGTTTTTCAGGACACTTCCTAGGGACAAGAAAGGGGTTGTATCTGTCCGAGCATGTACATATACAGACTTTCATGCAGTTCATTTACACTTCACATACAGTTTATATAGTTTCTTTCCTTTCTCAGTGCAATATATATTTTATCACTTTGTTCAACATCTTTATCAACAACTGGACACGTGTAATTCTACCGCGCACGACCTGTTTCTTTGAATAAACAATTACTTAAATAAAACCTAACAGATGTTCATCCCTCGACTTTAGATTATTCTCCCCGGGGCAACCGCAAGCGTCCGGACGGAACCAAAAAAGTTTCATTCCTCCAAATTACCAAATCACCTCCAATCATCGCGAACGGACCACGTGCTCGCGAATCGCAGGTGCAGAATCGGCAAAATGCACCTGCGAGGCCCACCTTGCACCTGCACGTCAGCTGCCACGGTCCTATTTCCCCCAAGGTCACGCGTCACGTGACTCCTCGAGGACCTGCCGGCCAGGTATCGCGAAATTTGATAGCTCGATCGTATTTTGATACGTTCAATAATTCCCGGCAGCTTCTGTTCTCGCGTTCGCGACGCTGCTTCCGCGAGAATCGGTTCGACGGTTTCGGTCTAGCGAAATAAACAATTGCGACAGAAAAAAAAAGATCACGGATACTTGAAAAGATAGAATTTCGACGAACTTCGAATATCGGTGCACGCTCCAGTTGGCGTTGAACGAGCTTTTTCGCGAATGAAAAATCGGAACTCGCGATAAATTGAAATCGCGGAGAGCGAACGAGGATGCACGGCAGCGTCGAGTGGATGTCGACGCTCGTTCCGCCTTCTCTTCCGATTTTTACCCCAATAAAGCGCAGCGGGACAAAAAGCTCGCGAATGTGGACGATACAAAGGAGCGCTTAATGAACCGGCGAGAAGAAAAAAGGTAAACCGCGAGAAGTGTAGTCGCGTCGAAGTCCGCGTAACTCAGGGTGGCCGTGCAACCTGTGTGCAGGATCCCACACTTCGGGTCGTTCGCAAGGGTGCTATGGTCGCTAATTAAATGCAGATTGCCATCAAACAGCTGCGATCTCACCGAACTTTCCTTAAAACCTCGCAACACCGATTCCACTGAATTCCTCGGGCACGTGGGAATCGTTTTATTCACCCCTATCGGCGCACGGTAAATAAGATAAGACTTTGAATTTGAGAAGAGCTCGTTCGTTCAAGGAGACATTGCAATTTCTTATGTAAGTGGTGGTAAATGGAGAAGGTTTTGCGCAGCCTCGATTGGAAAGAAAAGGGAGCATTCGATTCGATATTTCAGCTGTACGTTCTCGACTTCCTATTAACGCTTCGATTCAGTTGGAAATTGACCACTCGCAGTGACAAGAGTTGTCACGTACGGCATTGTCTGGATGAACACAACAGGTGGTCAGAGAATTCACCAGGTTTCCATATCGCGTTCCTGTTAACACGATCACTCCTACATGGTCGTCTGGACTAAGGTGTCCAGTAGCCTAAAAAGTTCAAAATTATGTGTATGACTCAGACGGTTAGACTGCGAATCCAAATATACATTTTTAGACTCACGTATTTCCTGCTTTAATGCAGTCAAATAAATGAGACTTCGAAACTGCATTTGCTCCTTAAAATGTTCAAACTAAGTAATTTCTATTTTGCTAAGCAATTAAACATCCATCATTCACCAATCTGGATATCTCAAATTGCATAACTATCCACAGTTTAGTCATAAATAACTTTCGACACATAGATTTTTCTGTTCTTAAAAAAGCAAATGGTTTATTTGTGCCACTGATCTTACAATTACTTTCATATCAGAGAATAAACAGCCCTGAACCTTAGATATGCTGCAGATGTAACAGAAATTATATTGTAATGAATTATTTGATAAATTGGAGAAGGCAAACTAGAAGTTATGTATGACTCAACTTAATACATACGTACAAAGCTGATAGCTTTTGCATTCATTCATATCTTTTAAGCTGGATATCCACGATGAGATAGGAATTTTGTATTTTACGTGAGACTTTAGATCAGTGATGGCCATAGAGCTCCGGCCTTCCCCCACTCTAGGTCCATTCCCCTCGTTTCAGTTCCCCCCAGCTCGCTATATGAGGGGAATGGACCTAGAATGGGGGAAGGCAGGTGCTCCCGTGGCCATCACTGCTTTAGATACACATACGTACTATACTTATATTTAGTTGTTGGTGAGATTTTTGTCTCATGAGAGGAAAATCACATGAAACATATCATTGTGGATCTCTACCCTTACAATTGGCTTCAGATTACTTTCTGCGGTTCGTTACTATTGTTTTTCTTTTCAATTTAGGATGTACTAATTGCTTGTCTGTTCTTTTGTTTGCAGGCTCAAGCCCTGAGTTCGGGGTCCCGGACATGACGGTCATCAGCGACATCAACGAAACGGGAATCAATCGAAACCTCCAAGTCCGGTACGGAAGGGACCAGATATACGTATCCTTTGATTAGACCCAAGTGAACAGAATTAACTCTCGTATCTGCGATAAGGTAGAATCTGAACCGATTCCCTTCGTATCGACCCCTTCAAAGAGCCAAGTTGATTGCTTTCATACAGTCGCTTGGAAACAACTTTCATCGGTTGCGAAATATAACCGCAAGACCACATCCTCGTTCTTGGGGTTTATTCTTAATCTTCTCATTGATTAATTTCTTCTAAATTAGTCTATAGAAAGGGGTATAGAGTCGAATACTGATTAACTGAAATATCGACTGTTTAAAGCCAATTATTGAAAAGATTTAGATAAATATTCCTTGATTTTTACTATTGTTAATATTCAAGATTGCAATTTTATTAACACGTTCACTGCGTCGTTTCATGCAAAATGAATATAATTAACATTCTTATCTGTAGTTAATTGTAGCTTCTCACTGGTTCTGTTAGATCTTACCAAAGACATTTGATGTGACTCACATCAGGTGCACGTGTAGGTGAATTAATAATCGAAGCGATAACTATTTTTGTCTTGTATAATAAATTATTATTACTGGATCAAAGAAATTCGATTATCAAAAGTGTAGTATAATCGACATTCTACTGCGTCTATTTCGCACGACATGATTTCAAAGACAGGCGCAGCTGTTAAATCGATCATCGATTCAGCTGTGATTACAAAATTCTTCTTGTGCTCTCGTAAGTGAATCGGAGCACGTGTGAACCGCCTTTTTCCACGCTGTCTGAAGTTTCGTAAAAAGCGGCGAACGGACGTCCGTTCATTTTGCAATTCGTCGTTACCGTGCCACGGTATTACTATTCACCTCGCATTCTCGCGAATAATTCCCTCTATCATACTCCTCTTACGCTCTTCTACATCATTCCAAAGCGTACCCACTGCTTTTCCAACACGCGACAATATTTCCAGAATGATCGTACGTTCTTCCAAACGAATTCGTCTACCATTCTATCGGTACGCTGCATCGCTGATTCTTGTCGTGTCCGAGATGTGTAAGATCCTCTGGACTCTCGAGTTCCTCAGTTCCTCGAGAACTGTACTTTTTCGAAGTAATCTTGTAGCGGAAGAGAATCAAATGCCGGTGGCAGGCTGCCGTCGAAGGAGCGGAGAAGAAAAGGGAATTAAAAGTGGGAGAATGCGGGTGTAATAGGGTGCGAAAGAGGAGAAGAACGGAAAAAAGATAGAGGGGCGTAGAGAGAGCAAAGCGGGTCGAGTCCGAGGGAGGGCGAGACAAAATCTGCGAGAGGAAAAGGGAAAGACGGAAGAACTGTACGTATGAATTTTGTAGGGGTGGGGCGTTGCTCCCGGGTTGGTTCGTTGCCATGACGACAACCCCAGTCAGCTGGTGAACCACCCCAGGGCCAGACCCATTCATCCTCCCAGGTTTCCCGACCCAACGACCGACACCGACGACCCACTGTCGTTTCTTGTCGCGCTTTAATCTCCCAGCCGCTACGTGTCCGATTCGCAGATAGAGTGGTAAGACAGCCAAATGGTCATCCATGGCTTCTGTTATGGCTTAATATTCAGCAAGCAACGGTATCGGTCGCCCTGGGGGAGAAATATCGAGAGGATCCTCGGGTGGGAAGTTTCTGTTGTTCGTGTTGCACTTTTAATTGGCATTCGTTTCTTAATTGGATCATCTGAGAATCGAAGCGCCTCAGACGGGCGTTATCAACACTTTCAGACTTTAAATTTTCGTAGCCTCAGATTACACTCTTTTTAAGTAGCTATTATAATTAGCAACTATTATAGTTTTTGCATTGGTTCTACTAGATCTTACTAGTTACATTCATCAATCGTATACATAATCAAATAAATAATAATCAAGCCTGTCACCCATATACGGATGATAAGGTACTGAATGTGTTCATGGTATGGTATGGATTTATTTTCTGTGTAGGAGGTTTACATTTCCGTTTGTATTTGCTCCTAAAAATGGGGTTTTAAAAGTTTTATACGTAAGTCTGCTCAACGAACTGTAGTCCTATATGGCGCATTTATTGCAGATTGTTTTATAATTAACCATACCGTACACTATCTTTCGTTACCATTTTAATAATGGTTCGTGCATAGAAAACGTGGTTCCAACGGTATGGGTTAAATTAAAACTAATAAATTTATAACAGTGTTACAAGCTATCGAAATGTTCTTTGAAGAATACGAGAAACATTTAAACAAGTTGGTGGTTAGTACGAGCCATTTACAGAAGCTTCCAAGGTAAAATGTAAAAGAGTTTAGCCACTATAGTGGTGTTTCCATCCGTGCAGTCACCACCGTACTATAATATCAACCACATATTTAAACTTACATAAGCTGCACTTGCAGTTCTACTACCTGCATGTTATTAAATACGAGTTTCACTCGAATATAAATTCTTAAAAATCGTCTATTACAACACCCATGAGTTTCAAAGGTACGCATTATCTAAAGCAAATTGCAGGTGTCCACAAATATTCTACTCGTGTCTCACCTTCGTAGCACACGATCTACTCACTTCAGCGCGGATAGCCGATTGAGAAAATCGTCCGGCAAGGGGTTAATCAAAATAATTTCCACGATGACCCTTATCCTTCTCAGTCCAGAGTTTCGCGTTGCCCGATGTTTATCTATCGGCGGCGTTCCCGTTTCGCGTTCTCCATTAACCTGATTTCGAAAAGTCCGCGGCGGAATTTGATTTCGGTTCGTAGGATCGTCAGGGGGGCGAACGTGCGATTAATTTTCGCGTATGAATAGAGGATCCTCGTACGAGGATGATGACGCCCGCTAATGAGTTCAGGCAGCCTCGGCCTGTAATTGGGAGCGGAGTTTTTGCTCTTCGTCCGTTCGGTCTCGATGAAACACCGGAATTCAAACGCGTGATGCGTTTGCCTCGGCGATTTAGGTCGTCGTCAGCGTACTCGTTAGTGGACACTTCCTCGTGTGCCACGACGTCCGTCGACGTGCACCGTGTGGGACGAAAGCGTCGACGTAAAGTCGCCCACGAAGAGCGTCGTCACCGGCTCGGAAACACGTACGGGCTTTTCATTTTCAGAGGGGCTTGAGACACTCTTTTTTTTTTGCTACTTTCGGATGTTTAAGGTTTTAATGTTTCGCCAAAGATTCTTGCTCTCCACGGAGAAGCTTATTTTATGTTTGATGTATCGGGCACTTGGAATTATCTTTGAAGATCTTCGGGAGGCAATCTTTTCTCGTAGTAGTAGAGTGGATTAAACTATTTTTGAAATTGACATTTTATTCGCCCTCTCTGGGCGAGAACTTTTGTAAGTTTACTTGCGCGTGGGTTGAAGATATTTTCTGAATGAAAGGAGATTATGTACCGAAGACACTGTTGTGATTTATGCTAATTTTATTGATATTCTTTGAGGAAAAAATTTGTATTTAACCCTGTGCACTCGAAGCCTTTTTCATCTGATGTACATAAGCTACAAATACAAACGTAAGGAATCTTAACAGGAAGATTTCTTTTGTTTTCAGTACAGTTGTTCCTGCAGTTGAATACTTACATAAAACGTGCATTGTAGAATACGTGAAATTGAACATAATTTTTAGGTATTTATTTAAAATAGGAAATTTAAAACGTAAATATTATGGCGACTGAGAGTCGCCGCTCGAGTGCAAAGGGTTAAATCTCACGGGAAATAGGAAAATATACACAATCATGATAAAGGTTATGAAAATATTTGTTTGCCTTCGATCCAGTATTTATTATAAGAATAAATTATAAACCTTGAAGGGTCCAGTTTTGATGTCCCTACGGTATCATTAAAGAAATCAAGTCAAGCGTTATAATTACTGACGTTGATGCACGATCCTATTATCAGGTAAAATTCTCCAAATCTGGTAGTAAAGAGTCGTAAGTCTAAACAAAAGAATCGTTCTATTCTCATTAATTAAACTCCATAGACATACTCCATGGACGTAGGATCTCAAAGGGTTTAATATCGACGAAGTAACTAATAAATCACTTTTTCACGCCAAGGAAATTCTATTGTCGACTGTTAATTACTATTTATAGCGTCTATAACCTCCATAACGTCTCGTCCAAACACTGTCCTCCGTGTAATCGCGTGTTAATAATCAAGGGAATAAAATTGCACATTGCACGGTGGCCGAAGGGGATCGATAGATCGTGCGCCGATTAAATAGCTGCACAGTGAGTCGTTCGTTCGCCTTTGCTCGCAGTTACGATCCAGAGATAGATAGTCGGTTCCCCAAGTTGGAAGCTCCCAAGACAAAGTGTCGGCGTCCACTGAATTAATATTCCCCGCGGTGTCTCTCCGAGGCGAATGTTTATTTACGTTGACCCTGTCGACAACGTTAACCGGCGTGATCGTGTGTTATTACGCGAAATAACACGCTTATGGAGCGGATCGATTTTTCGGTGCGTTGGTTTGCAGCGAAACGACGGGTCCGCTCGGTTCAGCTTTTCAGCACGTGTTGCTCTCGTTCGGTGCGCACGGAAACTTCGTTCCGGCGACGACGATGATGTAACCGACAAATCGTGCGCTTGCAAGAAAACGTTTCTTCCGTCGAATTTCCGCCGTTGAGGTTGCTCCTTCCCGCACTCGGCCGAGATCTTCGTAACGAGCTTTTCAGATGGTCGCGGCCGCGATTGAAGCCTCCATCCGAGATTTCACAGAAACGAACTCTTTGTTCCTCGTCTGTGAGAACGTGGGGCAGTTTCAGAGCAGTTAGCACATCGGTTTTTTCGTCGGTGTCGTTTTTTGTCGCGTGACGTTTGGCGTTTGGACGGTACTCAACCGTTTGGCTGCTACGCGCCACTGTGGTGGCCCTCAGGTTGAACGTTTAGAATTTAGAATGAATGGTAGCTATCATGGGTTATCATTCAAGGTTTAACGCTTCGAGTGTCACGCTGCACTGGTTGAAAATTACATACTTTTTAAATTTTTATACAAAATTAATATAACTATAAATTGTACCTATTTTAATCGATATTATCAATAACTTTCATCATTTTTTTACTGCTTCTATTAAACCTTATTAAATATATACATTAATACTATAGATGATCAAATAAATAATGATTGAATTTTTGTGTCACTTAAATATAGGTGACGTGGCAGTCAAAGTGTTAACCGAAACGCTATTATTATGGTTTTTAGTTTAATTCGTTCACTGGACAAGACATGCTAACTCGTCTTTATTACACATTTCTGACTATAAATTGAAGACGTTTTCAGAGAAAATAATTACCTAATTAATAAGTTAAAGTTTGCTCAGAATGGTAGGTAACTGTAGTGGTCTTTTGCTAAACGATCGGTTAACCCTTTGACTACGGGCTACTTGGAAACGAGGCGAACGCTGCGTGCGGTCGAGAAGTAATAGTACATAGAAAGCTATTGCAGTGAACGCCTATAGGCGTCGGCAGTACACGGTAAGCGACTCAGTCAAAAATCTATAGGCGTTGATAGCAGTCAAAGGGTTAAAACGAACCCGTCGGTATGATAGCTTCTTATTAAACGATCCTTCAGAATAAAACGCCATAGTAGTAGCTTCCTTGTAAGCTATCGTTTAAAACGAAGCGCCAATTTAGTGTCCCCTGGTTAATCGACCATTCGAGATGAAACTCCACTATAGTGGCTCGTCTCTTCGATGCTTTGGAATTTCAACAAAAAATTACTGAAGTTCGCGCACACAGATGTATTCAACTGACGAGGATCAGCTCATTTCGAATTATTTAAAAGCAAATTTCTGGTACGGAAGTAAGGACAGGATTTTGGCTCGTACACGAGAACAAAGGGTTGATGTCAGCACGACTGCAACAACAGGACACTCTTATTTGTATGCTGTCGGTGTTTTCAGCGTGACTATAGGCATGGGAATCGAGCAACACGGGTCCGCCGTTTCTGCCGGCTCGTCTCGGAACTTTCAATTTTCCTAACGAAATTAGCCGCGACGCGAGTCGAGCGATCGGCTGGCAAAACTAATACCGGTTTCCATTAATTAGTTCTGCCCGTTCTACTTTAACGAGATTCGATCGTTCGATAGGGCCGAGGAGTCTTCAGGACGAATTTATTACATTCGAGCGTTACTCCATCGAGCGTTGAATAAATGAATGTACTCGATTAAATAATTTTCTCGAGAAGACGAGCGACCGTTTATTTTAACACGATCACCGTCTTTTCAAGATAAAATCCTTTAACCCTTTTACTGCTGACGTCGACCATAGTCGTTTTTGGCAAAATCTACGACGACGCCAGCTATAATCGCTGAGAGAAGACAAATTGCTTGATCACCTAATTGCTTGTTAATATTTACGATCTTTTAAATTAACTGTTTCACTGTTTAGTCCACATGACGTACGGGCAAGGTAGGAGACGCTGAAGCGCTAATAGCCACTATATTGGCTTGGTCGTGCAACGTCGCCTGAGAATCGCATGAGCAATAAATCTGTTTCTAGTTTCTCTGCTGTTCATTCGCACTCTATTAATACTTGCGAATTTCGAATGTAATCTAACTCCATCTATTTTATAAAACAGCTTCGTTCAATGTTTCATTACAAAACTGTAATCACTGAAACAAACAAATAAGCAATATTATAAGCAGTAAGAATATATGGAATATTATAAACAGTAGAATTTGAAGAAGGGCCTCCACCTGCCATTTTAAATTTTTAATCAAATAAACGCATGACAGACTTCAAACTCTAATTGTAGAATATCTAAAAGAATTCGCATCGTCATATTTTACACGCATTAGATTCGAATCATGATGATGTCAACAGTGAAAGGGTTGGCTTTGTTATGTAAATTTCAGTTTATTCTTTAGATTAAAAAAATATACGACCCGTACGATGTTGTCGATTTCTGACCAGACGCCGTCGTAACGAGAGGGTTGAATCACATAAATTCCCCCGACCAATCAGAAAATTGCAATGCACAAGGTGCTCGCCAAATATGAGACGGCGAAAAACAAGAAACAAAAATAGAAGTGAAAGGTTGTGGCTCACGTTTGAAACATACTTGGTCGAGTTTGATGCAGGCACCGGTGCATCGAGTTGCATGCGAGCGGGGCACGTACGGCCGCAAAAATTAAAACATAGTGATCAAAGTGGCCGAGGTAAACAGGCTAACGTTAGGTGGGAGGAGCAGAAGGCGAAGGAGAGAAGACGATAGACGACGCTCGATCGGATAACCGGCGGTGAGGGGATTTTCAGCTTCCGGTTTCGTCGATGTTGCCGGGGCCAGGGTTAATCCGATATCCCGAAAGAGAAGCGAGCTTGTTGGGGAAAAAAGGAGGCTGAAGTAGCTCGAGTACCGGTTGATAATGGGTGGGCGGTGAAACGAACGCGTTGAAAAGAGTTGCTTACTCCTACTTTTTCGCCCCGTGTGAATATACGAGGAAACGCGTGACACCTTCACCGTCGAAATGGAAATTTTTGAAATACCGCAGAACCTCGACAATCCGAACTCGAGTCATCCAAAAATTGGTCATCCTGTGTCAGTAACGAGCTAACATTATCACTAATCACAATATGTAAAATTGTACCATTATATGTTTTACATTCTGAAATAGAATTATCATTTTTATGTGAAGTCTAGTTACAGTGTGAGTCATTCTGTTATTAAGCAGAGTTCGGATAATCGAGGTTCTACCGTATTAGTATGGTGCACTGAACTACAGTATTTTACTTCACCCCGTTAATTCACGGGGGATACGTTTCGTGTTATACGAGTCCTCTAGGTTACACAAATATGGATTTTGTGGCTTCGTCACGAACGATTCCTCTGACACCTGCTTCGTTTACTTTCTTCCACCGTGCATACTCTAATGATCTCTTGTCATCGCATCTTGTTTCACTATATGCACTGTGAAAGTGTAAACACACCCCCTTAACCCTCTATAACGCTATGTGACTTCAAAGTTACATACCTATGTACATATGTATATATCTCTATTTTTAAAGACTTATTTCGTTTATTTATCACTGTGTACAATTATATTCTGCGACTATACTGCCACCGAGGAGTCTGTTTATTTATTATTATGCTTATACTCTGCGATAGAGTGCCTCTGATATCGCCTAGCACGTCATATGGTTTACCTGTAATATTTGAATAAGAAAAAGCGTTGACAGAAGTCGGCAACGGACTGAAGTTATAACCGAACATGTATAAAGAGACATATTTTATTGACAGCGTTACAAACAATGTCTCTTTTATTTGAGACTAATTTGATATAAAACTGTCTCTTACCCATTACTTGAGAACGATTTGAAATTCGTTAGGCGATATTAGCTGCACTTACCCTACAAACATTCTCATTCATGTTGATCATCGACCTGTTGTATCATTTCCGTTATACAGAGAAAAATTCCTGTTATAGGGGGTTAAGCACCGTGTCTGTGCCGTGTTAGGCTGTGTTTACATCGGTAAGTTACGTGTTCCAGTAACTGGTACAGTACCAAAATAACTTCTCAAAGCTCTTCAGAAGTTCCAACCTTGGCGTCCGCGAGCCTCATGAATTCAGATGATTCTAAATAGAGATTCATGTCCATTTTTTGAGTCCATGGCCACGCAGACTGGTCGCTCGGTGCCCTGCTTTGCATCCTCGGGCCTCATCGCGGTCTCACGTGAAATCGCAGCACGTTGCTCCGGTTGCAGACGGTTTTTCTGGTCGCGACGCTTTCCTGTTCCGCTATTCGTGTGCGATACATTCGCGAGAGGGTGGCTGGGTCTCATTAACCTCTCGCTAGCAAAGCGGCTCTTAGCCGGTTTCAATTGCTTTCGTCGAGGACGAGCTTCGCCCACCTTTTAGTGCCGTTTGCGGCCTGCCGGAGGGGGCGCGGAGGAGAAAACGGAACAGAGGGCCGGATATGCGGCGGGTCGCTCGAGAACCTTATCCTGTGTGTTTGCAGAAGCCGTTCGTGCGAGGGAATTAGGCCACAGGGAGGAATCACGGAATCAGTCGAAAGCTTTCAGTGTAAACGAACGCTTCTTTCACCGGTCGATTTGCTTTGCGTTTGCTTTCGAGAATTTTTCGGCCCGATCTGCCTGGCTGCTGACGTCGCGCTTCGGGTCACTCCGCTGCTGGGTGAAATTTTCATTGAAAATTTCATGCTCTGTTTCTGCCGGCTCGTTTGATACCCACCGATCCTCCATCTGGGTCAACCACCCTCTCCGCGACATGTGTTGACCCTCGAACCTCCTCCGACGGCCATTAAGTGGTACACGGACGACCCGTTTGCGGATATTGTCAAACAGCGATCGTGTGTCTCAGAAACAATCACTGAAATTTAAACTGTCAGCTTTGGAGTATGCGTGGTATTATTTTTTCCGTACAGTTTATCTCTGTTTTGCTGCATGGTAAACGAAAGGGGACTCGAAGTATCTTTTTAAGAAATAACGAACGCCCTTAAAATAAAATATGTTCTTGTTAAAATTTATCTGGACATTTGATTTTTTTAGACATCCGCAAGTGATTCCAAACTTTTGGTCAGTAATGTACAGTACATTCGTGAGGACATGAAGGGCACTGTGTTGCTTTGAGAATGTTTTGCAGGTGCAAGGAAAAATAGTTCTGGTATGAAGACGTATTTCCTGTCTTTTATTTCTCAGTTTTATAATGCTAATAAGTGGTTTACAATAACGTGAATAGCAGGTATTTTTAGATCTTTTATCTTCTTAAGATGAGACACTCCGATATTTCTTTTTTCCTTTTTAATTATTTTTTATAGTTCGATTTCAATGTAACTTATGTTTTTGTTTAATCGTTTTTATTATCCAGAATTTCAAAGTTACTGTTATAGAATCAAATAATAAACGATTATGTACATATAAGTACACGGATATAAATAATCGTGTAAACAGCTCGGTTCAGCGAAGACGCTGAAAAGACAGAATTTTAGAATTTTAGTTTTCATACAACACAATTTTTAATTTTTGGAATCTCAGTGTCTTCTGAAATCTGTTGGGTTGAATCATAAATAACATCTGGTTTGTCTTGTTAAATTTATTGAAAGATAATTTTTTGCTGCTGCATTATCTCTAAGGATGACTATCTTTTAGTATGAATACAAATTAATAATGTATGTGGATCATTTGATTTTTTAGGCACAATAATGTGTATTATGTATCGGGAATTATTTATAACTCAACCCAATAATTTCGCATCCTCACAGGCGAGACAATTCGTTTGCTGGTCTCAAAAATCCGATTCCAGTCCTATCTGGAAGTAGTTCGTGAACAGTCTTTGATCATCCTCATTTTCCTCGCCTCCAAAGACAAATGAGCCGTCGTTCGGGAAAGCCAATTTTTCCTGTCCCCTCTGGAGAGACCAATACAATGATTTCCCGGCGTTTCTGCTGTCTGGTTCCTCTGTGACAATTCCAGCGTTAAATTTTCTCGAAACGTCTCTTTCATCGTTCGAAAATTCCTCTTCTGCTCGAACTCCGCCGCGGGCGACGTTTAGATCCACTCTCTCTCTCTCTCTCTCTCTCTCTCTCTCTCTCTCTCTCTCTCTCTCTCTCTCTCTCTCTCTCTCTCTCTCTCTCTCTCTCTCTCTCTCTCTCTCTCTCTCTCTCTCTTTCTGTAGTCTGCTCTGAAATTATAAAAATTGTGAGTTACCCCTTCAGATAGTCGAAAGTCTCTTTCGAATGGAATTCCGTGAATTCGCGGACTGGCCGGCGACGAGCATCACAGAAAGATTAATATCGCGAACGACAATGGAAGGAAATGTGGTGGTCGCCATAAGGAGTTTCCCGCAGACGGCAAACAGACGTCTATTTCCTTTTCTGCGAGCGAAACGGAAAGGGAGACCGACACGGATCGTTGAATTTTCCTATAATTTCAACCTCTCCGCCATTAAAGAAAATTCCCTTTCGTGGAGCCCGTTTGAAGTTTCCAGTTAAATTCGTGAAGCTTTAACGAGATCAGAAAATACTTTGACAGGCGTTTTAGGAGCCAGCTTGCTCTCTGATCGATCGTCGAGCCCGTTTCTCGTCTTCTGGGTAACTCGACTCCTGCGAATGATCCGTGGAAGGCCACCTTTGTGTCATAATAAAGCAGGAAATATTTGTTGGCGGACAGAAAGGTCGCAGACTGAAATAGACGTAATTCGAGCAAGGTGAAGGAGGCGCTGCGAAAGGTTAGACGGAAAGGTTTCTTTAGTTATGAGAATAAAAGTAGTGGTCGTTCGCCAAAGGTACCTTCCAACCCTTGATACACGTACGCTTCGCTATAACCCATGTAATTTTCGTGAAAGGAAATACACTGTATCTGTTGACCCATAAAAACAGAGAAAAATAGGAAAGCCTTTTCTGTTCTACAATGTTTACTTGATGTCACAGGTACATCAAAGTTTTATAGACAGCCGTTTCATTAGATAAAACGAACATTCATTTCACGAATTAGCTTTTCAAAAATTATCTTTATCGCGGATCTACTTTTTATTTTGTTATTACAACTATTATTCATTGAATAAATAGGAAAGATTCGGAGTGTAAAAATGTACATTTGCATAAACATCCGCAGTGTACCCATAACTCAATAGAAGACATTAAAATGGCCTGTTCCAGGGAGATCATTCTCTTTAAATCATACTTGAGCATGCAATGGCAGCTTTCCAAAGTCAGAATATACTATAAACAATTCTAAAAATCAACAGTACAAAGGAAACGAGAAAACACAAATAAACGAATTCAAAGAATTTGCAAAGGACAAAACACAGGCTGAAATAATAATAATAATTGGCCTGGTAATTATGTAAGAGCTAACAAGGCAGAATCCTTGAAAACAATTCTGCACAAATCGCTGTACGCGTTCTCAGCAATCGAATTAACCAATCGAATCAAGCGCACAAGGCACGGTGCGGTTCAAACCGCTTTTCAATTTCTATACCGAGTTTCTCCGATTGTTCGTCTACGTCTAGACGAAAAACTACGCTGTCTGCATTATAGAAAGATCGGCACATGCAGATTGTTGCAAAGTGTGTAACCCAACCCTCGAAAGGGCCAAAGGGACGGAGAACTCCCTCTCGCCCCTGCTGTTCCAAATGTTGCAGAAGGGTACGGTTATACAGGGTGTCCGGAGAGGTATTCAACCGACTTCACCCACGTGTTCAGCAGGTCACCTTGAACATAAATATGATATACACTATAGGTCTGTTTCGTTTCGTTAGCCAATTAGATAAAAAATAACATAGAATAATTAGAACGCATTTAGTTTATTCTACTCTGAGTTTGTAGCAAATTTGGAGATGATGTTCAAATTTTATCGTGCACACTGTATAACTAGTCCAACAGCTTTTTGTCTTCTTACTTTTATTGTTCCTTTCCTGACGTTTCTAAAAAAGTCAACTGTGATTCGAAAAAAGATGAAACGAATTGTTTTATGAAAAACATGTTCCTAGTTTGATATAAGAACATACCATACAGTTAGAGATGCCTGCATGTCAGGGCAGTAAGCTTTTTTGTACTACCTGTACAATTCTTTGTTTCGTTTTGTTGCGCATATAATTTATTTTTTTTTATACATAACGGGATGTTGCAAGAATAAGTTTAAAAAAACTTAGGTAGATGTACGCCACGAGGGAATACGTGAAATTGCAACTTTGAACGGAACCAGAGTGTGAAGAACACATACTGATTTCTACTAAATATACAATAGTTTACTCACAAAATTAAAAAATGTCGCAAACTTGCAATATTATAGTTCATTAACGTCGCACTCGCAACTCCGACGGTTTCAGATCAAAAGAAGCCCCCTGCCTCACCGAAGTGCCCTTTCACAGGTTTTCTTATCCTAGGTGTTACCCTAACCCTCAAGTTGGTCCATCGAGGTACAATATTTTGCTTATGAACTCTGGACATCGGTGATTCAAAACTATTTCTCAAAAACAGTGTATCCTCCTTTGACTAGCGTCTGTGTACATAACAACGCAGGTTTCTACCATGCAAAAGCTCTGCTTCCATCATTGGACACCGCTTGTCCCTGCTCTCGAAACCGGCAGAAACAATGCTCATCTCGGTAACGAAGCGAAACAGACCTACGGTGTACATGACATTTTTTGTTCAGGATGACCTGGTGAACACGTGGACGAAGTTCGTTGAATACCTCGCCGGACACCCTGTATAGGTGTATTATCCCCTTTCTTGCTGCCGGCATTCAGCCGTGAGTCATCCCTTCGGTCTAACCCACCCCAACTGGCGTGACGTCATTTCGCCAGTCTCCCACCCTGTAACCAGCATATCGAAACCATGTCATTCACCGGTTATTATGCAAGGGAATATCGCGATGTTCTCCAGAGGATTCTTCTTCATCTGCCGCGGCTCCGCCGATCGATAATCTTCGTCGAAATCAGCGGTCGGAATAACGAGCCGACAAATGGAGAAGCGAAAATCGTCTGGAGAACACTCGACCGGGGTATCTCGCGGGTAAATCGAGGGATCGTTAAAAACGTCTCGTAACTATACCCTCCGCTTGTGCTGTGTTCGAGTTCCGTTTCCTCTCCCTTTAAGCGATCGTTCAATGCAACGTTTAGTTACCGTTCCCTTCTGTCTTTTCTGCTCGACTATTCAACGAGTCGAATAGGGCGATCGATGATGGCGCAGGGAACACGAAGATCCAGTCGGTTGTGATGCACGAGTTCTGGAAGTGTAATGAACTGGATCTAGAGTTGACTTCCCGCGGACCGTGTTTGCGCGAGATCGAAGTTTTGATTGAATTTGATTATTCCTCTGGCCTGCGAGGGTGAATCGAAATAACCAGTTGCTGAATTTTTTTCCGTGTCATACTCGGTATGTAGGTTGTTCAAAAGTGGAGCAAGACTTAGGTTCTAACGTTTATCCTAACGACAGAGGTTTTAGTATTAACCCATTCTGTGTTTTGAAATGTGGGGACAACGCCTATGGGGGTTCAAGGAATGTACGTATTGAATGAGTTAATCAGTTCTACGCACGTGGTGCGGGGTTGTAGTATAAAACAGGGTTGGGCGACGTTGAATAATGTATTGTTTAATGTTTCAAATAATTTTATATTATTTGACATTCAAAGATACTCTTCATGGAATATTTTTATTCGATTGAATTTTTACTAGTTTCTGGTTTAATCTAATTTAATAATGATAGGGTGTTATTCAATTAGTTGTCTTATTTTTTCTTTGTAAACTAATGTGAAATAGTCTGAGCAAGCAGTAAAAGCATCCCTTAAACAAATAATGTACACAAACTATGTTACATAATTTTCTAAAATTAAACAACTTACTCCATTCGAAACCTTAGGTCTCGTGCTGGCAATTGGTACGTGCATTTATTCAATATTTTCCCGAACGCTGATAGGCGTTTTCCACTCCAACCATAATTCAACACTTAGCTCCATTTATATCACCTACGTTGATTAAACATTTTTTGCTTCTTTTTTCAATTCCTATACACCCCCAAAGTCTTAGACCCTCTTCTAACACCTTATAAACGAAACAATAGAGCAAAATTTAATAAAAAATTCCACTATCATATTTACAAACTGTGGAATACATAATTTTATTAAACAGGTGGGCGTTATAGATCCAAAAAAATATTTAAAAAATGTCCCGACGCGTTTGCATGCACCGTGTGACGTCACACACGGAGCGCACAGCCCCATTGGGAATGGATGTCACATTATCATTCAAGGCGGTTCACGAGGTTGGGGAATGTGAAATAATACCGTCGGCACGGTTCCTTTCAGAGACGGTAAACACACCTTCCGTTCTTTTTCCTCCTTTTCATTTACATCTCGCTTTTAGCCCGATTAACGGGCGGGCCCGCTGAATGAATCGATTTAACGAGACCGTGTGCATCGATATTTTCCTTGATTCAGACATTTCCGTCGGACACAGACGTACACCGGATCCATACTGGTGGCTGTGAACCCCTACAAGGAGGTGGACTTCTACACGAACGTAAGTAAATGGAATCATTACGAGATTACCTTTAATAGGGCTACTTAAGACGAACCGGCATTTTTACGAGTACGGCGAAAACAATTTAATCGGGCTATTGTACCGAAATCTAATTGAAATCTCGTTTGCCGTACGATTGACCGTAATTGGGATAATTGAGAAAATGAATTACCAACGCGATGGTCAGCCCGCGTGTGTACGTTAATGACCGCGCTGGCAGCGGAATATAATAAACGAAATTTAATGCAGGAGACTCGGAGGAAAGTGTATTAATTTTTGTAAAAGAATGCACGCTGTGCTTTCGCGATCTTTTATGAGAGAAAAATTGTGCTGAAGGGGAATTTTTATTTATTCCTGACTGACTGGTTTATATGTAAAATTATTTACTCCGTTTTGCAGAGAATAGTAAGTGCCACATGAAATAAACTTGCAGCGTTCATTATTATTATTACTAAACTGCGGATATTTATGTAAATATATATTTTTAAAGTTTAGTATCATTTATGTTATTGCTGTTACAGAAATGAAACGTCGATAAAACTGTATGTTGCCCTGTGAATGTTTAACCCGTTTAGTACCTTACAAGTTTTCATGTACCATCCAGAAATACTTTGGAAAATATGCATTTTTTAAGACATTTATTAAAATTATCATATTTTTCTTAAAAATGAAGATAACTTCACTTTATTTTTCTATTTTATTGTAAAGTGTATGTAGTTTTACATAAGGAAAAGAAAGAAATTATTTTCCCTAAAGTAAAGCTTGTAATCAATGGTGAACACAAAATTTGAAAAAAATGAAAAGCCGAAACATTGACTCAAGGTATTTCTCGAGCGGCTATGAGGTAATAAGAGGGTTAATAAATGTAGTTTTTATTTTTTCACGGTTTTTAGTTTTTTTACTATTTCAGATATTTGGACGAGTATCGCATAAAAATCCGCAATCTAATTATTATCTACAGTTTAATCGAAATGGGATTTCCGATTTATTATGATATAAGGACGATTATCTTGTATTACGTGATAGAAATGCGTTCAGTGTGATACGGCATTTTGGCGAATTAATGATCACGCCGTTGTTGCTGAAAGGCGCAACCACATACGCACTTCCTGCGGTAAATGTAAGCCGGAAGCACCGCCGAAGAATAGCAAATATTAAGTGTCGTGGTTGGCTCGAAGAAAGGAGAACGCAGCACGTGCCGATCCCCTCTTTCAGATAAACAATAATTGCCTCTCCGTTCTGTATACAATTAAAATCATTTGACGCGAATGTAATCAAGATTCCGTTGCCAAACTGAACAATAAATGTATACGGTAGATTCTCGATTATCCGAACACCGGCCTTCCGACAATTGGTCATTCTACGTCACTTACAAGTCACCGTTAGCGACACTGTATAATAAATATTATACCACTAAGCATTTTGTATTCTAAAATAAAATTATTATTTTTAGGTGAAACACAGTTATAATGCGTGCCATGCTGCTGGTAATTGTAGTTCGGTTAATCGAGGTCCTACTGTAAAATAAATCGATCATTGTTCCTCAGCTGTTATCATCTCGTATACAGTGTGATTCATGCAACTGTAACAAACCATATCTCTTTCTTTTGGTTGAAGTTACAAAAAAATGTTAAAGGAAAAGGATGAATGATTCAAGGTGGACTGCATATTTGCGATCATACTTTTTCGCATTTTTCGACCATGTTACCCTAATAATTTTTTACGTAGAATGACGAGAGGATTTGATGTATGGAAAAGAAAAAGGTTTCCATTTAAAAAAATAGTGCAACTGCAAAATGCAGTTGTTCACAAAAATATGTAGTGCACTTTGAGCCATTCATCTTTTTCCTCTAACATTTTTTTCTATCTTCGACCAAAAAAAAGGATATGGCTTGTTACGGTTGCATGAAGCACCCTGTATAGCGATCGCCTCTCATTGGATGTGTGTCGCAGTTAAGGGAATAATTATGCAGAAATTAAATTATTTGATTACTCTTGTTGAGTTAGCTGTGACTGAATAATGTGTTATAACGATGGCTTTTGCTCAGAGTCAGCTTATTTTTCGATCACGCGAGACGTACGACGACAGGACGCCTTTATCGTATTGAAATTGCCAGGGCTCGGCCTGAAAACAGGAAACGGAAATCACGACGTGCACTCTCTCGGAGATATTGCAAAATGACGAGCGACTCTTAAAGGGTTTTCTGGGTCATGGTGCTCCGTTAGGGCGAATTGACACGTAGTCGATTTACTTTTCCAGCCTCGAAAAGGCGGACTCCTCTTTCCTTCATTCCTCTTCTTGAAGGCAGACATTTTTAAACCTTCAATGGCCTGTCCCAATTATCAGGGTACTATAGCTTGGACGACCACTTTGAAAAGTACCGTACCAAAGTTAGATCAAAGCAGCTGGTACAATTTTCAGTGCTACCAGCCAATTTTCAACGTTCAAATTTTTATATGTTAGTAATATACTTTTAGAAAAAATATGATGACGTTACATGCTCTGTACTTCCTAATCCACATGTAATTTGGAACAATATTAATACAAAGTCTGAAACGGTTCAAAATATGCAGCTGCTATATGCAAACTTATATAGATGCATAACAATTTACAAACATTAACATAAGTTAAGAATTAGAAAAAAGTCATGAAAGATTCATATAACATTGGAGATAAAATTTTTCTGAACCTCACAGTCAAATTGGTATATTTAAAATTAATAAAACGATGTGCCATATTCGATAGGATTTTCATATTTAAGACTATATTTATCAATTCTTGTAGATTACACTCAGCACATATTGATTTGAGTGATACATAATTTCCGCTTTGCCTTAAATTTATTCATGATTTACTACAAGGCTGATTTTTGTTGCTTCCTCAGCATGTTTACGTTTCAGGGATTCTTACCTTGAAATATGAAACAAAAATCAGTATCCCGGATACACTGTTCGCGTTTCGAAAAAGAAAAAAAGCTGTTATGTATCGATAGTTATTTACGACTCAACCCAATATTATAATTCACATAACTCAACATACATCTAGATCACACCACCATGTTCTATTAAAAAAAGAAAAAGTGAAACTCTACCCCCAACATCCGCATTCAAAATAAAAACAAAACTATCTCTTGACGCTCTCAACAAAATAAGCATTATCACCACGTGGTCTTCGTAGGCGACTTTTCTGTAAGAAACGGTTTCTTTAGACATCCCATTAACACTAACCGTACCGGCACTTCACACATACCTATTCTTACCGTAACCGGTCATAAACAAGCCAGACGATGAATTTTCCTCAGTAAAATGTAGCAAAAAGAACAAAAATTGAGAAATTGATTAATCAGATAATATAAGAATTTACATAAAGTTAGATGAAGAAAAGAAATAACAATGAAACCGTTCATTTGACCGGGCCTGGTACGGTTAGTGTTAAATTGTTTCCTATCATTCACTTTCCTCCTCTAAAAAGATCATTGTGTACCTTCAACGCACCCGCATTCAAGATAAAAACAAAGCTATCCGTTGATGCTCTCAACAAAATTAGCACTATCGCCACGTGGTCCTCGTACTCGGCTTTTGTGTAAGACAGACGGTTCGTTAGACATCCCGCCGAATCGTTTCCTATCAGCGTAAGAGCAGGGACGCGTTTCCCGAGTGCTCTCACACATTCATCGTCGATAATCGGACGGTGCACTTTTTTTTTTCCGTCCCCCGGGCGTCGCTTTAATCTCTATTTTCGGCGACGCGCGGTGCGGCAACCATCGTCCGTGCACTTAAACCATCGACGGCGTTAACGTGCATATCGGGGTGCGCAGCTCGAATTAGGGTGCAGCGAAGGACTTATTTCGGGATCGAGTGGCAGCCACTTCGAACGTAAATACGGGTCGCCGACGACAGCCTTGCTGTAAAACGGTCCTCGAGCCCTCCGCGTCCCGCGGACCCTTTCGAAACCGCCTCCTATGGTAGAAACAAAAAGAGGGCGGCCATACGCGAACGGATCGGATCGAATTAAAAAACGCCGAGCCGCAGAATCTGCACGGGGATTTCCAACCCCTTCCGACTCGAGCCCCCATTCTTTTAACCATTGTTCTGACTTTGGTCAATTTTTATCGCTGCCTTCTGCGACTTCTTCCATTGTGATAATTCAGAAAGCAATTTCTTCATTGTAATAATTTAGATGCAAATTTTTTTATTGTAATTATTTAGTCAATTTGTGTCGTTACCTTCTGTAACCTGTTCCATTGTTATAATTTTAAAGGGTATTCGACACCTTTTCTGGTATTCGTGGATATTTTCGTAATCGTGAATTTTACGACGACATCCGTGTCGTAGAATGGTCGTCGAAGTCTCTGCGTTCCATGAATCGAATTAAAAAACGCCGGCAGTGGAATTTGCGGGAGGATTTTCAAGCCCTTCCAAGTCGAGCTCCCATTCTTTTAACCGTCGTTCTGACTTTGGTCAATTTTTCACCTCACCTTCTGTGACTTTTTCCATTGCAATACTTTGGTAATCAATTTTTTCAGTGTCATACTTTAGATGTCAATTTTTCTATTGAAATTATTTAGTCAATTTGTGTCGTTACCGTCTGTAACTTGTTCCATTGTAATAATTTTAAAGGGTATTTGATACCTTTTCTGCTATTCATGGATTTTTTCGTAATCTTGAATTTTACGACGACAACCTTATCATAAAATAGTCCTCGAGCTCTCTGGGTTCCATGAACCGAATCGAAAAACGCCTCGCAGTAGAATTTGCACGAGGATTTACAGCCCTTTACGAGTCCCTATTCTACTATTGTTCTGACTTTGGTCAATTTTCCGCGTTGCCTTCCGTGACTTCTTCCGCTGTAATAATGTAGAAAAATTGTTTCATATTTCGAGTTTTACAACGACAGAATTGTCATAAAATGGTGCTCAGTGCCGCGTTCCATGGACCCTTTCGAAACTGTCTCGTATCGTAGAAGCAAACAACGCTGAACAGTAGAATCTGCACGAGGATTTTTCAACCCTTTTAAAGTTTCCACTTGACTTTCGTCCATTTCTATCGTTACCTTCCGGTTTATTAGCACAGACCACGGTAATAGGTTCGTCTGGAAACGCTTTGATGCGTTTTCGCGTTTTCTCAGATAATCATATTCCTTTGACTCGATGAATTCGTGTGTCTGCGAAACGTCCCTTTGCGCGTTAAATGGAACTTGCTTTTTTTTTAACGACTTTGAAGGAACTCTTTGATGTCTGTAATATCTACGGTGGCTTTGTATATTTCACCAATAATTCCTACAGTCTCTCTCAAACATCTATGTTCTACATCGCCCATAGTTATTAGGGAAACTTTGGGTATTTAATGGAGTAATGCGTTCAGCCCTGTGTAGAAGAACTTTCAAAATATTAGGCTCTAATTGAATTTCGCGATACCATGCTCTTCCGTATGCATCCTCCATGTCCATAATTTCATCGATAACGTACTCGATGAAATTATTATACAATATGGGGCAAAACAATTCGAATAATCAATCATTGATAAACTTGTTACTCGTATAATTCTGATTTATTTAGATACACGAGGCTTCCCATTATTTGCAAATAATGGATTAATAATGCATGACCTTATTCAATGATCAATTACTGATGAACTTATTACTGATATATTCTGATTTATTTAAGTACACGAGGCTTCCCTATTAGTTACAAATAATAAATTAATAATACATGAACTCGTAACCGTCAAAGAGAAATAAAGAACACATGAGAAAAAATACAAGAAATATAATACAAGAAAAAAGGATGAAAGACGAAGTCAAAAATTACTTATTTAGAATAGCATTCGAAGCAATCGATAAGATAATATTTAAAAAATAACTGAATTAAAATATAAGCCATTGCCAGAGCAACAAACTCCACTAATAGGATAGATAGAACATAAATTTGATTTAAAATACTGAATGCAGAAGTATAGAATTAATACGGACTGCTCCAGAGCAAACACTGAATTGCAAAATCTTCAAAATGGGTATTTCAGACACCAAACTGATCAACTCCAGAATATCAAAGGTAGACAAAATTGCAGACCATCCAAACACCATGAAGTGGGGCGCCAAACTCCAGAAACTAACTTATCAGAGACTTAAACATCAGACCAATTAATTCCTCTATACCAGAACAACCTACTCTCGACAATCACATCAGTTCTTCTGCACAAACAAAAAAGTAATATCCAATCACTTCCCCTTTGCTCTAAATTAATGAAATTCCTCAGTTCTACCTCATCGTCTGGCATTAGGATAGTTTTCTATTATCTCTGCACCCCAGAATGTCTATCCCGGCGACAATGGTATTTCCAGAAGGCAGTGTAAGGGCGTTGGCGCGTCTAGCGAAGAAAGGTCGAAGGTAATCGTGAGGATTTTCTCCTAAACCCAAAACATTTGTAAAACACACGACGATTCGAAAGAAAAACTGCAATCACATAAAACACAATCAGAAGTATAACTTAGAGGTACCTCTGTACGCAAGCCCTTAAATCTAACGTATATCTTTCATACTTTATCGCTTTGTTCATTTGCTCAAAAAAAAAATAAACAGAAAATGGCAATAAAAAAATTCTGAAGAAAAGGGTAAATCAATCTGATCCTGAAGATACACGGTAGCTCGAAAGGGAATCATTGAAAACGACTGCAAGTCGAACTGTGGTCGGAAGTTTAAGGGAAAAATGAAGGTGATTGGAGGGTCGGTGATTTCGAAGGTCAGTCGGGGTACCAAAAACGAGGACCCCTGGCTGGCAAGAAGGAAAAGGGTGGCTAGCTGGTGGTGCACGCCCCGCGTTATTGATCGGGCTGGAGCGCACATCGGATTCGGAGACTCGTCGTGGTTGCCCTGGAGCCTTCGGAGCCTCGTCCTTTCCTCTCGTCGCCGATGGTGCCCGGGTACCCGTCGAACCAACACCGATCTACCTACCAAATTAAGCCCTTCGACTCGAACAACGTGTCTGGCTCATCTTAGCACCCTAAAATGCCAAAGCACACTGTCGTGTGTCGAGAAACTACCCATCGAAATTTGAATACAGTGGAACCTCGATTACCCGAACACCGGTCATCCAAAAATTCCTTTTCCAGGTTAATTACAAATTGAAATTATCACCAGTGACACTGTCCACTTAATTTTATTCCACCGTGTACTTTTATGTTCTAAAACAAAATTATCATTTTTATGCGAAACATAATTGCAATGTGAGTCACCTTGTTACCAATTGCAGTTCATTTATTCCGATAATCGAGGTTCTACTGTATTTTGAATCCCATTTTTGATCCAAAATTGATGCATACCAGCTGAGATAGATAGGACAAAATGCTTCAGACAAATGTTGTTTCATTTCAAGGTGGACATAGTTTTATGTTAATAGTTTTTTTTGTAGCTGGAAGCGTAAAGGACATGCAAACGTCGACCTCATTTTGTTAAATGGAATGATGTGTTTCTTATTTATCTTCTAATAGAGTGCTTTAAGACCCGTATAATGGTCGACGGTCATTCGAGTCGTTGAAAGTCAATTACAATGAGAAATAATTTGGTTCGTCGAACACTTCGGTAATTTACAATTTCATGTGCGTTTATCGCAGGTTTATCTTAACAATAACATAAAATATGAATATGGTTGTACAGGTTTCCTCTCGAATATTATTCCGACCGTGTCTGAATATCCTGAACGTCCATTTAAAAATTACGCAAAAATTGTATTCGACAAGCGATTCTATGGTTCTTGTTGTTAAGTGTCGTCTAACGGCACTAATAACACTATAAATGAGATACGACTCGATGTTTATAGTTCTAGAAGCTTTCCTGTTGATTTGGACAAACGTCAACAACTAGAAAATAGTACTGTCAAGCTACCTTCGTGGCTGGTTGTTTGCTAATGTATGAAATTCACCGCAATATTGGCTGAAATACGAACCCGCCGCATAATCGTTATCCTATCTCTCGCGAAGACTTCGGAAACCCGGTTATCAGTCTCAGCGGTCTAAGCATGTAAGGATAATTTCGTGGTAATTGAATATCGGTTCTCCTCGTGAAGGGTGTCGCGTACCGATTAATCGTCGACCATCGTACTTCGACGATGGATCCGCCATGGTTGGTAGGACCGTTACAATTTCCGCTGCCGGTTACGAAACTGGAGAACGCTTGGAATCGTGGATAACGACGGAACACTGACAATTACCGGCACGATTTCGCTTTTCGATTTTGACCGTCTGCGACGGAGAATCAGCGTACACGAATCTGTAACGCGAACTTACTGTCAAGTTGTAGATCCGCCATCAAATATTTCAAGAGATTTTCTTTTTTCTTATGAGACAATAAGCTCAGCAACAACTTAACACGTTGGGTGCCACGCTGCGTTAGCTGAAAACTGGAAACATTCTACATTATGTAGAATGAACATACCCCAAAATAATGCGCTTTTTAATCAGTAATATTAGTAAATTTCATAATCTTTCTGTTGGTTCCATTACACCTGCTTAGATATATTTATAAGAGCTACACATGATCAAATGAGTAATTATTGAATTTGATAATCATATATGGGTGACATGGCAGTGAAATTGTTAAGCAAACATACTCAATTTTGCAGCAATAACCTCAGGGACAACTAAATGTAAGTATATGTATATGTAAAGATTTTTGTATCAGGGGGGGGATCTCATAAAATATGTGCTCGTAGATCTCCACCCTTACCCACATTTAAGGGGTTGTCCTATTGTAAAATTTTGAAAATCGCTTCGGAAGTGGCGGTGTTTCAAAGATTTCAAAGTCACCTTCATTTTTTTAAATGGAACTATACACATTTTCATGCACCAGCCGACTCGTTTTCTTATTCTCTATAAAAGAATATTAAGGTACTCGCATAAAAAAGTGATTAGTTTAAAAGATACTTTAACATCAATTTTGTTATTCTGCTCATTGCACAGAAGGAACGTACCATCGAATTTTGCCAAATAAAATTTTGTTCTATCGTCTTCCGTTTTAACGCCATAGCTTGGCCCAGTTCCGTGGATCAGCCTGTATATCGATTAAAAAATTACTTCTCCACTTGCAGGCCTAACGAGCCTCCAAATGGATCATCCTCCGCTATTGTCTTCCTCCAGAAACGTTGACAGGTCGATTAAAAAAGGGAGAGAATGGCGGGCGGTATTTAAGGCCGCGGAAAACGGTGTTGCCTAGCGAAAGAACGGGAGAGTGAGAGAGAGAGAGAGGCTCTCGTTTATCAGGCGTGTCTCTCCTGAAACAGAAGGAACTGGAGCATCTCGATATTCCCTCGTTCGTACGGCCGACAATGCACCGATGAGACGGAACATTTTTATCTCGCCGTTGTTGCTGTTCTTTCCGTCTTTGCGTGTCTCCGTTTCTTTACGCGGACGATCGATCCGTCTGTTTCGAAGCAATCAACCGCACGAGCCTCGTCAAAGACACGATCATCCAGGTAACTGGACCAGCCCCGTGTCCTCTCCGTCATCGTTGATCAGCCAGGCTGACCCGTTACCAGCGGATCGGCTCCGCTCCGTCCTGGCGCTCCAGTTTTTCCGTTTTCACCTCCGCCGGGTCGGCCGGGTCTGTTCGTTCAGCAGAACGTTCCTCGTTTCCGACGACGAAGAATGGCTTTCAGGCACGGAAACCCCGTGATTCGTTAGCTTCTCATGCAAATAAGACGCTGCCTTCCCCGCGCGTCGTACCGAAAGGAAAGCTCGACGGAATACGAGTGCATGCACGGGGTGTGGAATGTTTTCTTTCGTTCCTTTTCCATGGACGCGGCTGTCTGGAAGCGTTTCAGGAAAAATTTCTGCGCTTATTGTGAGTGATTTCTGTACGCTTCGCGGATCAAACGTCCGAGTCTCTGAGAGTGTGATGTATAGCTTGACGAGGGATACTCCGGTTCGTGTGTACGGGGTGTAGCCCAGAAGGATGTGAACAGAAGCGTATTATTTCTTCTTCTTTTGTACGTAACCCAGCTTCGGCTGCTGTGATCATTTAGCCGGGGACCTTCGGTTTTAGGTGGGTTCTGAACGACCATATTGTCGAGAGCGTCGCAGATGCACTAAAGACGGT
Organism: Macropis europaea; assembly: GCA_916610135.2. NCBI lineage: Eukaryota > Metazoa > Arthropoda > Insecta > Hymenoptera > Melittidae > Macropis > Macropis europaea. The sequence goes on from OU744348.1 coordinate 6,295,591, forward strand.
CACTCATTCTAGCGTATATGCAAGATGGTGGCATACAGGTGCCTAATGATATATGTGAGATATTAGATGTAGACACTCGACAATTAATAAAGATATAAACAATTAATGGCACGTACTCTGAAGATGTATTACGAATATACGTCGAGGCAGTATCTATGACAATTATCATCCAGCATCATGTACGCTGTTGCAGCATTGAAATTAAATAAAAAATATTACCATAAACGGGACTCGATCAGGACCTCCGAATTACCAGTCAAACTACCATTTCACTTGATCGATGCAATTTTTATAACCTCGATTTATATTCATAATACATCTTTAAAGTACGTATCTTTAATTGTATATATATATTTAAAATTATCGAGTGTCTGCACCTAATATTTCACATACTTCATTAGGGACCTGTATGCCATCATCTCACAAAAACCCGTTAACACGTTCCCTGCCACGTGTACCGTTTTCGGTACACTCATCAATCTTAATTTTATCACATAACGATCACCCCTTATAAAATTTTCAGCAGCATTCGCGTTAAAATAATAGTAGAAATCGAATGTGCAATATCGAATACATAAATATTTGTGCAAGCAACCATGTGTATTAAGAAATAGCAATTTTCGAGTGTCCGTCTAGTGACGGAATTTTCCACTGTGTCACGGAACGCGTTAGAATTGAAGTCGGACTAGTTGCGGTCCTTCCCTTGTCAGCGTCGAGCGTGAAGAAAACGTTAATCGAATTAACAAGAATCTGACAGAGATTATCGGCTGTCGTTAATCGGTTACATGGGAACTTCGTGGACGACCTTAATCAACGACGCACGACCCAGTAAAGGAACGAACCGTGAAGAATTATCCAGTTTCAACCCTCGCCGCGTACAGCCTCGTTTCCTCTGCGTTCGTCTTTGCACGTCGTCGGCCAACGACTCCGAAGAAGAGAAAAAGAGGGAGATAGAGAGAAAGAGAGTTGGAGGGTCGTGAGCACACGACCCCGCGTCGCGTCCTGATACGAGTCGTGGCCTCTAGTCGGCGAACCGTGCGCTGATTCCGCAGTCGCAGCTGCGGGAATAAAACCGGGACACGATGCGTGCATGTAGCGTTGGGACCGACACCGCATCGATACCATCGACACCAGTCTACGAATTTCGATCTGGTATCGAGTGGTACCAAGCGCGTAGGTGTCAGAAAGAATCGATACCGCTTCGATACTTGTACGAAAGCATCGATACCTGCTCGATGCTTGCACGAAAATATCGGTACCGATTTGATGCTTCTTTTCGAGACTGATGTTTATATGCGCAGAGTGCAATTTCAGACAGTCTGCATGTTTACAGAATGCGTTGAAGATTCTGACTCTTGAACGACGGTGTCGATTCATTTGTTCATCGATACCTACACCCCTGTCCATAAGTCATGGGACACCCTGCCATTTTTTAATAAATCTGGATTACGATGTCGTAGAATTGGTTCCTTATTTCGATATGAACGGCTCTTTTAAAAACATTTATGTTCGCACAATATATTTTTAATGATATGGTTAGTATCCTGTTGTGATTAATATAAAAGAAAACTGAAGTAATTATAATACGGTTCGAGACCAGTTTTTCAATGCGTTAAATTTGATTTTGTGGTCTGTAGAGACTTTTGTAGCGATTCTGGATAGAAATTCAAGAAGAAACACCAAAAGGAATGACCGCAAGACTGCCAAGGCTATTTCGAGTTATCATATCGAAACGGGAAGCATGCATCAGTGAGGAAATTTTAAACTTGATATGTATAATTTTCAATATATTTTAACATTTAGAAATTGTATTCAGTGCACATAATCTGTAAATAATCGTTTGAGTCAATATAGCGGGTGTTTAATAATTTTAATTTAAACGTAAAGCTGAAATCAGTAAGTGTCCCATGACTTATGGACGGGAGTGTATATACTTGGTCGCCATAGGATAGGTATTGATTGGTATCGTTTCAAGAGGCGTCGGTACTGAAAATTGATATCGAGTATCTGAAATTTCGATACCTATCGATAGTTCTCACCGAGTACTTAGGTATCGAATTGTTTGAGTATCATCAATACGTATCGTATCGGTCCCATCGCTACGTGCATACATGCGTTCTCCCTTAGGCCCTCTGAAATGAAAACATTCGTAATCTTCCAGGCGATGCGCTTTACCCGGCCCTTCCACGCACTCCATCTCCCCTTTTGCATCGCTTCGTCGTGTCACCAGCGCAGGGGTGACACATGCGTGCCACCATAAGTCGAATTACTTCGACACGAATGTATCAACGCATTTTGCAGCGACAACACTGAATCACGCGTTCTTTTCGATTAGCTTCGTCGAGCGACCTACACGCAGTGCAACATGTTGCGATGCATGCCTCGACTTCTAGGTTTCATGATGCGGATTGCAATGTGTGGAGCAGAGATGGCCATCTGTGGATGATGGAGCGAATTTCTGGGAAAGTATTAGCTATGAAAAATAAATTCGAAATGTAAACTGTGCAGAGTCAAGTGGTGAATTTTATTCTGTAAACTGATCCTCCGAAATCAGTTTGTTTATGTAATATGTTGAAGATTAACATATTTTTGCAAATTTGTGTCCAGAAGAATCTGTAAAAGATATTAACGGGGCAATTGATTGAGTATCTTCTACAGAGACAATACATCTTGTATTATAATGGTGGTATTTCCATTGAAATGCGTTAACAAGAAATGTGAATCCAATTAAGCAGAGAGAATAATTGAATAATAAGATCGAGAGTGGCCTCCTTTAATTAAAGATCTCGTTGTTCGGAGAATACCTGAATCCTCAATTGTATCATATTCCATTCAATATTGTTTATGTATTCACGGATGCCCTCCATTTCACCGTATTAGATCGTGCATGAAAGAATACATCGTTTCTCTGAAACAGATAATGCGCTTCATGAAATTTAATTAAATGGACAATAGAAACATAGCTTCATTGCTTGCGCAAGTATACATAACTTATTGTTATGAACAGAATGTATTGAGAGATAATTTTCAGAAGCTCAAATATCTTTTACAGTAGGACCTCGATTATCCCTACTGTAATTAGTAACAGGTTGACTCACCTTAGGAATGATTATTTTATTTTAGAATTTGAAATACACAGTGGTACAAAATTGAGTACACAGTGTTACTAACAATAATTGAAGCTTGTAACTCATATAACGTAATCAATTTTCGAATAATCGAGGTTCTACAGTGATTTCTAAGGATCAATTTTAAATAAAAAATAACATTTCTCCTATTTATATATACATTTTTAACACGTTGACTGCCACGTCATCCATATATTGGTGACACTTGGATTCAATCATAATTCATATGATCATACGTAACTCGAATAAATATTTCTAAGCAGGTCGAATGGAACCAATAGAAAAATTATGAAATTCACTAATATTATTGATTAAAAAGCGTATTATTTGGTAGTATATTCATTCTGTATAAAAATGTTGTAACTTTCAGCTGAAACAGCATGGCAGTCGAAGCGTTAAACATATCATTCGGCATCATTTATAATTTCTACACGACTGATACTTACCTACATACTTACAAATTAATTACATAAAGTGGCCTGTGACTTCAACATTTCATTTTCACTCTCACGCGCGTTTTCAACCCGCCAATTTTCCAATAACGGTTAGATAACCACGTAAGAGTTGTTCAAACAACGCTGTGATAAGACACGGCACCAAAAATTGAGGAGAACTAAAACAATCAGAGGTTCGGAGATCCAACTTCGGACGTGGAACCGGATGCGTTCCTCGAAGGGTGCAGATAAGATACCCCCGAAGGGACTTCCGTACGACAGCCACCTGGGATACGTTGCACTCCGTTATTTTTACCAGACCATTTGTTTTCTCAAGTCTTTCAAGCGGCGGCTTCGTTTATCCGCCGTACAAACAGGCCTCGAAGATAATTCGCTTCGAAAATAGCCGATAAGGGTCCTCCGGTCGATCTTTATGCGACGTCCACGACGTTTATTCGGTTGGTACGCTCCTACGGCGGACATATTTCAAAAGTGTCCCACACCATGCTCGGGACGAGAATTTAAATGCAAGACGTATGCGACGGAAGACAATTTACTACTCGACGGACCAAAAATAGAAAGATATATTTCCGAAATTTCTCGGGACGTCGCTTCGGACGTAATATTTATACTTCCGAATGGTGCTCCAATGTGTTTTCATTCACGACACACGATCTGAATAAACAGACAATATGCGAGGGAAGAGTGATATACAGGGTGGGTCACCCGATATTATCGTCCTGATTCACGTCAATATTATTATCTGTGGAGAATAATGGATTAAAGTACAGTTTCATGGTCCCAAGTGGTAGGTACATAGGATGGGTCAAACGAGATTTTTCTGGGTGGGAGATGTTTCGCAGATTTGAAGGCGAGCTTTAGTTTTTTCAATGGGAACATATGCTTTTTTTATAGCAGTCTTTTGTATACAATATAACCACCCCAGGTCTTAATACTCGAGCCCTCGCAGTTGTTTGTAGGAAGAACAAATGTTTGAGAAGAAGAATGATGTAAATGGTCGTTACATTGAACCCTTTCTGTAAATAAAGCTAACTTTGGTAAGAGAGTCATGGCTTGTACTTCAAACTATTTTCTTTGAATTTAATTATACTGCAGTGAACGACTGATTTATTATAAAAAAAAATGGAAAGTGACCCTGAAATATTCAGGGAGCATGCATAATAAAAATATGGAATATCATACCGCGCGATCTCCATGGAGTTAGGGAAGTTTTATCTAATTTTTGGTAAAGTCAATATTTGCAGAGGTGTTCAAGTTGTTCCAGCTACGTGGACCTACTGTCATAATCTCCATTCATTTTCTTGAGTGCTGACACGCGTGTTTGTACTGTTCTGTATCTTCCTATCGAAATCTCGGGACGAGATAAAATTAAATGCAGCGTTCCGGTTCGGTTCAGATAAACGATTTTCTCTTAAATCTCTAATCTGAACATTTTCTTCGGATTTTTTCCCCGCGATATAGAACTCGTTTAAGGAGAAACGTTCACAGGGCGCATTCATGAGTGCACACCTTGCAGTTGGATTCGTTGGAACGTTGTAAACGCGGCTTTTTGTTAACGTTTGCTGCGTGTGCAGGATATTCGTAAATGTTTACCACATTCGAGAAAAACGTGAAATCTTTGCAAGGCGACAAATTTCTTTAAATCTCGTTTATTCATCTGTGTTATGATATAGTATTTGTGTTAAGATATTAAGAATAAACGCGAAATTTGTTAACATTTGCGTTGTATACAGAATGTTCATTTCGAAATCATGCTTCGTTTACCTATATTAGAATACAAAGATACTAAAGACTAAAATGTATATCTGCATAAACATCCGCTGTCTAATATTGATTAATAAATTATACGTTACATTCACTTACAGCAAAGAAGCTGCGTATCGTTACTCATAACTGGACTGCGGATGTTTATGCAAATAGACATTTTTAGACTTCCATATTTTCTATCTTAATGCAGATAAACAAATGAAACTTGAGCAAAACTGCGTTTGCTCTTTGAAATGTTTAAAATACACAATTTTTATTTTCCTAGTTATTGAATGTTCATCATTCACCAATTTGGATGCATTAAATTGTATAAACATCCGCAGTCTACTCATAACATTGTCATTTGCTTTCTCACTTATATATGCAGTCTGCATAATGCAGAGATTTTAGACGGTTATACAGCAATTAGCTTCTCAAGACAAATTTTTCATAAACCTGACGAAAAGTAATTGTTGCATCCGTGTTCATTGATCTTTGCTTTGTTTTGATCGGTAGCACCGTCATCAACATTTCGACGCACCTTTTTCCAACACTCTGTGTACAAGTGTAGAGGAAGTACAGCCAAGCCGAGTGTTCTTGTCGGCGGCGGTTTATGGAAATGGATCAAGAAGCGTTTCGATGAATTTTCACGAGGCTAGCATTACCGGATTAACACTGTGGCTATCTCTCTCTCTCTCTCTCTCTCTCTCTCTCTCTCTCTCTCTCTCTCTCTCTCTCTCTCTCTCTCTCTCTCTCTCTCTCTCTCTCTCTCTCTCTCTCTCTCTCTCTCTCTCTCTCTCTCTCTCTCTCTCTCTCTCTCTCTCTCTCTCTCTCTCTCTCTCTCTCTCTCTCTTTCTCTCATACATACACACACACACACACCCACACACACTCTTTCTCTCTCCCCCTGTATTTACGGTTGCGCAGAAGGGGCGTCTGACACGAAACTGGGTTGCACTACTTCGCTCGGGCCTGGCTGCAGACTGCACCAGGGTGCAACGTGCATAATGCATACGGTGCACGGGGTCGACTCGAAACTCGCTCAACGGAGCAACGTTTCCTTGTCAACCCTCTAGGTACTACGCGCCACTATAGTGGCTTCCCTCTGAGCGATTTTTTCAGACGAAACGCCACTAGTTGCTTCCCTCTAAGCGATTTCTTTAGATAAAACACCACTACAGTGACTTCCCTCTAAACAATTTCTTTAGATAAGGTACCACTGTAGTGGCTTCCCTCTAAGCAAATTTTTTCGATGAAACGTTAACCCCTTGTCATACAATTTAATTCGGGTTATTTTAGCATATGGGTACCGCTTAATCTTCTTACTCCTGTCGATATAAACCGAGATTGAGAAGAAAACAAGTCTCAGTTCTTAAATTAAATAGTTTAATGAAATGAAAAGTATGTTTTTCCATGTATCTCTAGTTTATTATAAAGTGTTATAGAAGATTGAAGTTCATTGGGCTGCCACGATGAGCCAGACTCGTCATTTGAGTCCAAGGGGTTAATGTAGTGATCTTATCGAAAAAATATTGTATAAAGTGGTATGATAAATATTTCTATCATTTGTTGGATGTATCCATTTGGAAGGCATGTTGCCCTTATGAATTTAATAACAGGAAAAAATATTTCGGACAAATTATTATATCAGTGTGGCTTATTAAAACCCGTATAATTCGTTACATATTTTGCAAGCACAGAACCCTGAAATAACTTAACAATTAACGCCGTACATATTACAGTAACGAAATACTTACTCTGACGCCTGTTCCACGCTGGAAAATTTCAGCACACGGTGCACGTTCTTTCTCTGAAAGTTCCAGGGTTCGAAGGGTTAAATGCTACGTAAAAACAGAAATCGAGTACTATGTCTGTCGTTTCAGGCAACACATATTTGGTGACACCCAGTATTCTTGACACCGAATCACAGCGACTTCTCCAATTCCGATCAAAGTCTGGTCTAATGACATCGCGCGGGGATAAATATTGAGAGATGCCTTCGAAGTGACCGTGTAATGAAATCGATTGGCAAACGAGGGGTCATTTTATGGTCGCCGTAAACGCGCAGCGCAAACTCTGGTCCCGTTTCAAATCGAACCGTTGATGGGCATACGCCTTTTAGAGGCGCGATACAATCTCCCAAGGGATATCGGTAAATGAAAGGGGACGATGGAACTCGGTCGTGGTACGTCCTATCGAATGACGTTTGCAATTAATCGGGTTACCAGGCCCGCAGAGCCCACCCCCGCCCTTAATTCAAACCTTCTATTGGATCATTGGAATCTGTTTGTCGCGCCTGCTGCCTCTCGAACGGTAATTAAGGGTAATAGGACTACAGAGTGAATTTCCTGTAATACGCTTAACCCTTTATAACGTCATGTGACTTGTAAGTTATTTACCTATATATGCGTGATTTTAATTCGTATTTTATTTGACAATCACTATGTACCGTTGTACAGGGTGAGTCGCGCAATTGGAACGGTTTATAACTCGAGTTTGATTCGAGATAAAAAAAAGTTATAGGGGAAAAAGCTTGAATCTCTGTAATAAGGCATACTTTACACGAAAAGACTTGGAATATCTAATTAAATATAGATTTTTTCAAGTCATACCCCAACTTTTTTATGCAGAACGTTACAAAGACTCGATCCACATAGAAAAAATATGTATTTCTGTTTAAAAATACAATGCATTCGCATTTTTTGGCGCATCGTTGCACTTATAAATGAACTGAGCTTATAGAAACATAGACATTCTTATACCATTCAACTTTTTCCTCTACACCTTTTTTAAGCTCTTCAAGGGTACTGACACATATGTGTACGTTTGTTTCTCTAATTCAATGGTTATAGACAAAAATATGACATCTAACGGCCATGTGTGTGTCCATTACTTTTCTTACCGATCTTTCAATTTTATTAAGTCTTTATTCCTTCTTTCGTAAATATGAATTTATATTGAGTGAATAATACTTTTCCTAGCTTCAGCAAATTTGTCTCCGAAGAGTTTGATCTCGAACCAAACTCGAGTTATAAACTGTTCCAATTGCGTGACTTCACCCTCTGTACCTGGGGGTGCAAGTTACCTCACTGTGTCTCTTGCAGCTACTCCACCGTGTAGCCGGTTTTGTCCGGATGCTATCGTGACGAAAGAGTCAGAGGCTTCTTTTAAATAAAATTGCTGTCTTTCTTGTTCTTCAGGAATACGTGAATCGATACCATGGACAGAAGATGGGCTCCCTGGAGCCGCACGTGTTCGCGTTGGCGGAGGCGGCGTACAGGTCCCTCCAGGACACGGAGAGCAATCAATCCTGCGTGATATCGGGCGAGAGCGGTGCCGGGAAAACGGAGACCACGAAATTCATTCTGCAGTACCTCTGCTCGGTGACCAGCAACGTCGACACATGGGTCGAGCAGCAAATTCTCGAGGCGAACACCATCCTCGAAGCTTTTGGTAATTACCCTCGTTAATATGCAATCGGTCGTTAATTGTGTTTTGCCCACAGTTTACCGACAGCCGAATTTTCCGGCCGATTTTACCGTGTGACGCGGTCCCTCTGACGCGCAGACGGTGTCTCCTGTAAATTCGTCCGGAAAACACGGCCCCGCGGAAAATTGAGTCGGAACGAGTTTCACAGCTTTTTCACGGGAAATAGAATTTAACCTACCTTGCAGGGTTTTTTCCGCGGACGTGGAATTAATTCCGGATTAATTGGATTACAATTTTACGCGGATGGCGAATCTGGGAGATCTTCAGTCAATTTATGATTCGTTCGGTGATAGGGGGAGGGTCGTGGGAGCCTGATGATTTTCAAAATGAAATTAATCATACGTGTTGGGATCCATTTTAATAATCAGAAAGAGTTTAACAATAACCGTACCGGCACTTCACACATACCTATTCTTACCGTAAGCGGTCATAAACAAGCCAGGCGATGAATTTTCCTCAGTAAAAAAAGTAGCACAAAAAAAACAAAAATTGAGAAATTGATTAATCAGATAATATAAGAATTTACACGAAGTTAGATGAACAAAAGAAATAACAATGAATGTACAGTTTTAAATTAAATTTTGAAACAGGTCATTTGACCGGGCCTGGTACAGTTAGTGTTAAGAGTATATATATATATATATATATTTATTATGAAATGAGAAATATAAAATAATACACGCTTTTACAATATATGAGACTACGCTTTGTACTCAACCAGATTCAGTGTGCAACAGGAAACAAAAAATCTTTTTTCTTGGGCCGTACTATCAACCCTTGATAGCCAGTGCTATTAGCTGTCACCGGACTAGGGATGTTCAATATTCCCAACAATATGAAATAGAATTTAAATATATGTTTCTTGTGAAATAACAATAGCAAATAGAACGCTGTTTGAGTAGATTACATCATCCCGATCATTCTGTAAACAGCATATCTGTCAAATGTCCTCCGCAATCTATCCTGCACTGTTCCAATCTGTCACGCAGGTTTCGCATTGCGGCTACGATTAGATACACAGTGATTTTAAAGATAGAACATGGGTGATATTAGGAAATTTAGAAACATAACAGACTCCTTGTAACGATACAGAAAGAAATTACAACCATACCAGGCAACATTGTGCAAAAAGCGATGCGATGACATTTGACACACAGAGACTCACCAATTTGTTCACATCATGTTGTTACTTCAATATTCTTCTATTTAACACTTATTGGAGGCAGTATTATTTGAAGCATGGATATGGCATCTCTAATAAATAACATTTTAAATACGCTTGAAAAATTTGTAGTTGCTTGGTTGCACGAGAATTGAGAAAGAAAAGTAATTCTGAAAATATTTGAACAATTTCGTGGGTCACTGTATGTGCTGTTTACAAAATGATTGAGACGAATGTAACGTACTCAAATGGCGTTCTATTTGATACTGTCATATAAAAATAAATAAATAATTATGTTATATCACATATTGTTAATTTCATTTAGAAAATCGACAGGATTTCCATGGACCACCCCGTAGTATTTTATCGTTCGAAAATGTTGAAGTAGACGCGTAATTGAAATTGGTTCGGTAGTTCCAGTGTGCTTGCGAGCGAGCGCGCGCGCGCGCCGATGCTTTGTCGCTTTTAGAAGATTCATTTAGCCGAGTGAAAGCTTTTCGAGGCTTTCCGCGCCGGCTCGTTATAAAAGGCCCGCTCAAAAATAGGCGAACGTAAACAGAAGACTTTTTTATGAAACGGGTCGATGAACGGTATTCCTAATGGCATTTAAAAATAAAAAGGGGATTCATTACTCGGAGTCAAGAGGCCGAGAACGAGTCAGGTGTTAAATGCAGGGGCGAGGGGTGAAAACTGGGTCACCGGAGAAGAAAGATCCAAGGGATATCATAAAAATTGCACCGTTTGTTTTTACCCGCCCGACAAAGCGGCGCGGAGTGCACGAAACTGTATCGTTACGTTTCAACAATACCTTCCTCCGTCACAGAGTCAAACTTTCCGCTATAGCAGGCTTCTTTGAAACATTTGTACAGGGCGTAGCACCTATCGTGTACGTTTTGCATAACATTTCAACCATGCGTTCTATGAAAAATTGTTCCATAGAAGAGTTGCGTGGTTTTAACCCTCATCCGTCCCTCGTGTCATTTTGTCACATTTTTCTCACAAAAAACGGTAAATGTGAAATAAGCAGTATGCCTTGCGCAATGCTTTATTATTTGTGAACGATTCGAACAATCTTATGTCTGAATATACAGAAATTTCATTATTTCATTGCGAATGAAAAAAATTTTCAAATGTAACTATTTATCTTTCCATTATGTTGTTTCTTTTACCATTGTGTCGATTTGACACCAAGGGATAAGGTCAGTTGGAAAAATGAGGGACGGATTAGGGTTAATGTTAGGAGACATTACATAGCGTATCAACTTTTTTTTGTAGTTACAGGCGTTTCGGAGATTTGAAGGTCGACATTCTTTCTCCAAATGGAATGTCACTGTTCTTTATATAAATATTCGAAAGAATGTCGGATTCTGAGTAAAAATGTATTAACTTTTAACGACCTTAAACCTAATAGTTAACAAGATATTTTACTTAGTTTCTTGAAAATTTGCTTTGCTTAACTCGAAGATGAAGATTCAGTTATATCATCAAAAGTTTCGGTAAGACGACGTTGTTTACTTGGCAGTATTTATCAAGACAACTAATCCTACCTTATCAACTTCGTCCACCCCTTATAAAGTGGGAGCTCGAAATGGTAACCATTACTATTAATACAATGATGTAACATATTAATCAATAAGGAAACAGTATACTGTACTTTTTAATGTACCTCGCAAAAAATTAAATCTCCGAAGCTCCTCCATCCACAAACAGAGTTGATACGCTATGATTACATAATTTCCATCTCGATACCATGCAACTCTTCTATAGAACGCATAATTCAAATGTTATGTAGTGCACATGTCAGGTGCTTCACCCTGTATTTAACCCTGAGTTGCTATGGTGACATATCTCTCCCGTAACTGACATCGTGGGGTCATGCATGACCCGTTGGAGATTTGTAGTAGCAGCGATGAGTATTTTTGCTATAACCATCATTACCAATGGTGTGTGTGTGCTGCACATAAATAGGAAACAATGAAATTTTCCCAAATCTTTAATATTATTACTAGACTGCGGATTTTTATGCAATTTAACATATCGAAATATCTGGAAACAGCACACTTAAAACCGTGAGAAAAATGAAAAATACATTTTTTAAACGTACGCGCTAGAAAATATAGTTCTATCAAAGTTTCATTTCTGTAACTGCAGTAACATAAAACATATTGAACTTTAAAAATTGTATATTTGCATAAAAATCCGCAGTCAAATTGTTACCGATGACGAAGAAAGCACAGATGCCTAGCGTCCAGAGAACGAGCGATTGAAACAGTCGCGGGTCATCTGTGACCCAACGATACCAACCGAGGGTTAACAGTTGTCACTGCGTTCCATTATGACGGTAACCAAATTCGGTACAGCGTCTGACGAGGTCGTTTTCGAACGCAGGGAACGCGAAGACCGTAAGAAACGACAACAGCTCCCGGTTCGGCAAGTTCATGCAAGTCTGCTTCGACAGCAAGTGGATGATCAAAGGGTGCATCATCCAGGATTACCTGCTGGAGCAGAGCCGTATAACTTTCCAGAGCGCCGGCGAGAGGAACTACCACGTGTTCTATCAGCTGGTCGAAGCCGGCACGAGGGGCAAGGAGTTCGCTGAGCAGTACAAACTGATGCCAGCGAGTCACTACAAGTATCTCAATCAATCTGGCTGCGTTAAGATCGACGGGATCTCCGACTCGAAGAAGCTCGATGCTCTCAGGCTCGCCTTTAACGTGCTGCAGGTAATTAAGTGGCAGACCGAGGGATACCGTTAAACCTACACTCCCGTCCATAAGCGATGGGACTGCTTACGATTTTAGATTAAATCTGGATCACGATACAGATTCAGTTGCTTATATCAATCATTTGGTTGGAATGTTGTTTCTAATTAACACGTTGACTGCCACAGTGGAAACTCCCATGCCTGGTCAGACACAGTATAAAATGTCATTAAATTTAAAAACTCTTATTAACACGCTGTCATGGTCGATTCTAGAAAAAAACGTCCACCACAGACCACACATTATTTTTATCAATTATCTTTGTTACACATGTGTGACGTCGAGCTCTCAAAACAATCGACGCGTCGCACATATTCGACGCTGGTAGCGAACGTGTTAATATTAAAAAAAAACTGAAATAATTAGTAGAACGGTTCAGGGCCAGTTTATCAATGCATTCAATTAAAGACAACTCTAGTCTCGACTTCGTTTCCTTCCCTCAAGATATTGTTTTGCCCACGTTAGAAGGTATTTGAGCGTTATTGAAATCTGTTTATAAATTCTGAACTGAACGCAAGTCATAATTCTTGAACGAGAAGTACAGCCTCGAGAGATCGACGTGTCTCAGGCAACAGAAACGAATCAGCAGCACAAAGAAATCGTGTGTAGAAATAATTTTAATAATTCGGTATATTTTAACATTTAGAAATTGTAAGTAATCGGTGAAGAATCGTTTGATTTGATATTGCGGGTGTTTAATAGTTAGAATTTAAACGTAAGACTGAAAGAAGTAAGTGTCCCATCTCTACTACTATTGGCTTGGTGAATACGAATTTGCAGGTAGTGCAGTGTTTCCTTGGTTTATGGCAGATGTGGAATATGAATTAAAGGGTTCAAAACAAAAACCACCCTTGTCAATTTTTGTGTTTCCTCCGTAGAGGAAACAAATATTCTAGCATATTTAATTTTTCTTCAGCAGATTTAAAATTTTTTTTACAATATATTCGTCATGTTACACGATCGAGGGTCCAATGTAATAACCGGCCAAGTCCATTTTTCAAGCAAACTGAATTATGATTAGTTATTATTACATATTTACATATAAGAACATAAAGCCTCTATTTAATCATTGGAAAACATACAAGCCAATGCTGACTGTTTAATCAGATAAAACACCAAAAAACAAGAAAATATCTTATTCAAACGTCCCCATTCGAACCGACAGTTTCACATGCACCGACCCAATATACACCCCATCCGTCGCAGTCATTAGAATTCGATAATTTCAGACTGACCTAAAAATAGTCGAATTTATATTCGTCCTTCCTGATTTACCCGACCAACACTTTCGGTTTTCTAGGTCGCGCCGGAAATGTGCGAGGGTATTTTCAGAGTGTTATCCGCGATCCTGTGGCTGGGGAATTTGAGCTTCGAGGACGTCGACGGCGAGAGATGCGAGCTGACCAAGGAGGACCTCGACATCATCGGCACGGTGGCGCCCTTGCTGGGCCTGCAGGTCGAGGATCTGACGAAGGTGGTGCTGATACGGCAGATCAACGTTCGCGGGAACATCACGGAGATACCGTTGAAGGTGCAAGAAGCCAGGGAGAACCGGCACGCGATGGCGAAGGCGTTGTACTCGAGAACGTTCGCCTGGCTCATCAATCACATCAACAACTGCACGAACCCCGGCCAGGACAGCTCGAGGTTCCTCGGTGTCCTCGATATATTCGGCTTCGAGAACTTCGCCGTGAACAGTTTCGAGCAGCTGTGCATCAATTACACGAACGAGAAGCTCCACAAGTTCTTCAATCACTACGTGTTCGCGTTGGAGCAGGAGCTCGTAAGTCTGAGGTCGATTTAGAAATTAAGGGGACTCCCTGGTGCGACGGTCGAAAAACGGAGCGATCTTTGGGAATTTTTTTGAAGAAAAGTATTAAACGTATGAATGTAATAGTTTGCTGCTGTGTCGGACAATGTTTGAAGAATACGTAATAATTATTTAGTGCGGGAATAATGAGTCTGTCCAAAGTTACAGGGATTCTGACACTGCACCTGAACAAAAATTGGCTTCACGGCTGCCATAAAATCTGCCCTCAGAATTATCAGAATAACGAAAAGGGATTCTTAATCTGCATGAGTGTGGATATAGGCGGTACTAGAATAAATGAAAAATAACGAAAAATTAAAAAATGGCAACGTCTGAAAGGAAATGTTTCGATTTTTGCATAAAAATGGCTTGTTTTTTAAGTCGTAAACTTTGAATTTTGCAAATATTGACTTACAATTAGTTCTAGTACCTGCGAGAATGAGACATCTACCAAAGATGCCTGCCAAGTTTCACGCAAATCGGATGATTGGATTTTGAGATATCGTGGCAGCCGTTTGAAAAATATCCTAATCCAAAAAACGCGTTCAAAGTTTCACGTATCCTTTAAAATTACATGAAAGGCTCCGTTTCAAAGCCTGTAGCATTGTCAATTCTTGTGATAAGTCTATGATACTTTGGGAGTATGTTTTTAAGATGTGAAACTATAAGAAAATCTCAGCAACAAAAAATTCGATTTCTTGAAACCGTCACACTGGGGAGACCCCTTAACCCCTTGACTGCGGAACGCTCGGCAGCAAGACACTCTGTGTACGGCGCAGAGACGACAGCAAATGTCAGGATCACAGCGATAGTGTCATTTGTTTTTAGCAAACAAAGACTGTTTTCATCTGCTGATCAATTACAATTAACGTCGGGCGCCTAGGGGCGCTGTTTTCACCTGCCGATCGCTCAGCGTTGATACTCCAAAGGCGCTGTTCGCAGTCAAAGGGTTCGGAACGGCCGCTGCGAGGCTAATTTGTCGCCAGGCTGACATTCACGCGGAACGTTTTGAATTTCAGTACCGTCAGGAAGAGATCCAATACTCCCATATCACATTTACGGACAACACCATGTGCCTGGAATTAATCGAGAAACCTCCGCGATGTGTTCTTAAGTTACTCACCGAGCAGTGTCATATGCCGAAAGGCTCCGACCTCGCCTACCTGACCAATTTGCACGCCGAATTCGAGAACCACCCGTGCTACGTGAAAGGCGACGACCGACGAAAATGGGAGAAGGAGTTCGGGGTGAGGCATTACGCGGGCTGCGTCACCTACACCGTGGAGGGTTTCGTCGACAAGAACCGGGACGTCCAGCAGGACGTGTTCTTCGACTTCATGTCGAGGAGCACCAACGAGTTCGTGCAGGAGATCACGGTCTATCAGGACCTGTTGGGCTGCACCGTGGCACGCGCCAGCGGAAACTCCACCACGATGTCCCGCGGAACCTCGAAAGGCAAACCGACGTTATGCGACTCTTTCAGGCATCAGCTGCAAGCTCTGGTAGACGTCCTTCAGGCGACCACCCCTTGGTACGCGAGATGCATCAAGCCGAACATGCAAAAGGTGGCGGACCATTACGACGAGAAGCTGGTGCTCGATCAGCTGAAGTACTTAGGCATGCTGGACATCATTCGGATACGAAAAGAAGGCTTTCCGATACACATGACCTTCCACGACTTCATCTCGAGATACTGTTGCCTCGACAAGGAACGCCTGTCCCGTTCCCCGGACGAGAAGGAAGCCGTCAGGTGTTTGATCAGCACGCAAGGTATACCGGAGACCGAGTGGCAAATCGGTAAGACCAAGGTGTTCCTGAGGAGTTACGTGCACGAGCCTCTGGAGGACTCCAGGAACCAGATGGTCACCAGCAATGCTATACTCATACAGAAAATCTGGCGGGCTTTCGTCGTGCGACGAGGTGTGTGTTTCTTCTAATTTGCACCGATGTTGAACGAAATTGAACGGTTAACCGACATCCGTGTGCTTTCGTTTCAGAGTATAAACGCGTGAGGGACGCTGCGTTGAAGGTGCAGCACGCTTATCGAGGCTGGAAGCTGAGGATAATGTTCATCAGGAAACGAAGGGCGGCTATAGTTATTCAGAGCCATCTGCGTGGGGTCTTCGCGAGGGAAGTGGCCGCGGCTCTTCGGGAAATGAGACGAGTGGACGAAGAAATGAGGAAGAGGGAGAGGCTGGAGGAGGAGAGACGACTGATGGAGGATAAGAAGGCGTTAGAAGAAAGCCAAAGGTACAGTATGTTGTTTAGCGAAGATGTTGGGACGTTGTACACCCATTTCAGTAGGACTGTTCGTGTTGGTTAATGAATATGCGCCGGTTTGGTTGATCGTTAACATTATTTCCATTTGTGTCCCTTGTAGCGCGCAGTACAACGGTATTGTCGGAATGGAGCCCGGGTAAGTTCGTCAACAGACCGAGCGACGAATCCAATGTCCCAGCCGCATGACGAGTTTCGCCACGAATAATTGCTTTTAACGTAGACACAGAGTTTAGCGCAATCACACGCATACCAGCACGATCACGATCAAAAAAACGACTAACCCGCGCGCTTAGAAACTAAAACACCTGCGATGGCAGCGAAGCGTGGCGTCTCAAGGAGTTCGTTCGATTTTACAGGAAGGCGCAGGAAGAGATCGCCGCCCTGTCGCAGATGGCAGAGCAAATGAACTCGAAGATGGCCGCGTCGGATCTGCAGTCGGTCGATCTGGACAATCTGTTCTCGTTCCTGTCCGACGTACAGTCGACGAAGGGCAATCAGATCATCGAGGAGATCGGTGAACAGATGGATGAACTCGTCGAAGACCTCGACGTGGAACTGGAGACGGTGATACAGCAGGAACTGGAGATGAACGCGAAAGCTGAGTCCCAGGCGAATACACCGAACGGACAGGAATCGCCGGCTCTTCCGCAACAGGCACAGCCGATGCAGCAGCAGCAACAGAGAATACCTTGTGGAAGTACCGGAAAACTTGGTCAGCCGAGTCTTCCGGAACCCACTGAACCTCCTCCGCCTCCACCGCCGCCGGTTCCACCGTTAGCGATCAACGGAGACTCTTCCACGGACAACGGAGAACCGATTTACGAGTCCGTTCTACCGCGAGAGGAGAACAGTCCAAGCAGTCCGATCCTGGTCAACGGAAGCTCCGGATCCCTCATCAACGGTGACTCTTGCGGTTCTCCACCTCCGGTACCGAATAACAAGGTGATCAAGGAACCCGTCGCTGGCAGCCCTCCTTCCAGACCAGAGTCCAGGAATTCGACCAGCCATCACTTGCATCACAATCATCATCAAGCTGTGCCTCAGCCGCAACAGAACGGGCATGATCAGCAGCCACAGCCGCCGCAACAGAGCCAGCAACCGCCTGTCGAAAGGGAACAGAGACGGAAGTGCAGAGTGGAGCGTAAGCTGCAGGAACTGGAGGATAAGAAGGAGCCTGACATCGAGGTCACTTATCATGATATCGTGGAATTTGCTCAGAATTATTTCAACAGTCACGAAAGGTCTCCCGAGGGTACCATAATCGCCACGCTTACCAGAAAGTCACGCGGCAAGAGTATAGAGTTCATTCCTAAGTACGAGATGGTTACATATTATAAGGGATCCACTATACCCAATTCTCACATTCACATGTACGATCCTGATAACGTGAACGTAGCCTGTTCGGTGTTCAGGGTAAGTAGTTTGTATCGCAGGTATTAAAAGGTAACGAAAGAATTTCGTATAATTTGTCCATGATTTGTAGGATCTCTGCAAGTACCTCAGAGGAGAGATGAAACTGGATCAGGAGATTGCAACTATTCAGAGCATAATCGGTTACGGTATCGAGCGCGAGGAATTAAGAGACGAAGTCTTCGTACAGTGCATGCGTCAGGCAACGAACAATCCCAACGCTGAATGGGCGGAACGTGTCTGGTTACTGCTGTGTCTGGCGATCGTTGCTTTCCAACCCAGTAAACTGTTGTACAAGTACTTTGTGTCTTTCCTTCGAAAGAATTTGGCTCTCGAGGGGAAACTGCGGCAGTACGTTCAATGGTGCGTGGATAATTGCAAGAACATGAAAGTCTCGTGCAGGCAGCATCCACCGTCCACAGTGGAAATCGCTGCTATGAGACGATTGGGCACCATAGTTTGTCGATTCTTTTTCCTGGATGGGAGAACCAAAGCGATCGACGTTCATCCGACCGACACTGCTTCGGACGCTGTTGCTAAGTTAGGCGAAAAATTGGGTCTTCGATCCCTGGAAGGGTGGGCGATTTACCAAAGCAGACCCGACGGCGAGGAACACGTGCGAGCACATGATTACCTGTACGACGTTATAGCTGCTTGGGAAATGTAAGATCATCATTTAGCTACACTTCATGTACAATGCAGCCCTGTATCACTGATTAATCTTCTTGCTTTCAGGAAACAGTGTAAACTGAACACAGCACAGTCGACTTTCTCGACGTTGCGGCGCGGCAATAATGCTACGTTAGGTAGCGGTGATAACCGATTCGTCTTCAAACGCAGGCTGTTCAGAAACACGCGAGAAATATCTCAAGATCCTGTTGAAGTCAACATGCTGTATGCTCAGGCTGTATACAATGTGGTCAAGGTATTGAAGGGTTCTTAGGAATTTTCATCGTTGCTTCTTGCCGGAGTTACTTCACGGTTCTTTTATTTTGTTCTCCAGTGCGACGACTTCCCAGTATCCGAGAAGGTCGCGCTCCAGTTGGCAGGCTTGCAAGCACAGGTCGCCTTGGGCGATCCGAAGGATAACGATCGGTTGGACTACTACAGCGAAGTCGATAGTTTCTTGCCTTATCGGATAAGCCGGGCACGCGGCGACGATGTTTGGGTGCCAATAATAGCGCAAGCTCACAGACAGTACGGCGCTGGCCGCAAAGAATTGGCAGCCAAGGTGTTGTATCTGTCTTGTGTGATGCAGTATCCTCTCTACGGGACGACGATGTTCAACGTCACCTATCGGGGTTACTGGTCTTACGGTAATCAGTTGATCTTGGGCATCAATTGCGACGGACTGATGCTGATCAAGCCAGACGATAAGTTCGTCTTATCGGAGTACCGTTATCAGGACGTCGAGAGCATCATGCTCGATCCGAGCGACTCCTTCATCACGTTGTCTCTTCTTCGACACAATCCTGACAGCTCACACAAATGCTTCGTGTTCGAGACGGCGCAGAAAAACGAGATAGGTAGCTTAATTGTTAGCTATTGCCCAGCATTGGCAGGCTGGATCACGGAGAACGAGATTCCTACCAAGAAGCTCAAGTGTATCACCAACGAGGATCGTATTAGGCTCTACCATAACTTAGTAAATTGCCGGAGAACGCTCGTCGACGCGGAGATACTTAGAAAGCCGCAAGACTCCGGTGGTGGTTTCTTGAGGAATACACTTAGAAGGTTGTCTAAGCACAGAATAGAGAAGCTCAGGCAGGAGCATGGCAACGCTACCGATCACGGTGAAACTTACAAGGGATTCCCTTACGCTTACTGGGCATTCAGCAGGCAAGCGATACCACAGAGCCTTTCGAAACTGCCTGATCCGGACGAACAGTTGTCCCTCGGCGTGTTCCAACTGATACTGACGTACGCTGGTCTCGGGCAAAACGGAGACACCGTTCGAAGGGTCGAAGACGAGCACGTGAACTTGATACAAACCGTCATGGAACGTTGCATTAGAAAGGAGAATCTGTTAGGCGAATTGTATCTTCAGTTGATCAAGCAAACCACGGATCATCCTGATCCCAACAGTCGGGTGAATCTCAGGCATTGGGCGTTGCTTTCTCTGGCGTGTTCCGTGATTCTGCCGCCGCAGAAAGTGATTAGAAAGTATCTGATAGCGCATCTGAAGCGTTGTGCCAGCGATTACGTAACCGAGGAAGGGAAATACGCCCGATTCGCTGAAAAGTGCCTTTACAAGACTCAGGGCACGAGACGAAGACAATGGCCGCCGAGCAGGGAAGAGATAATGTGTACAATTAATCGCAGACCTATTTACGCGAGATTCCACTTCATGGATGGACAGTATCACGCCGTTGAGTTCCATCCATCCGCGACAGCCAGGGACGTAATGGAAATTATCAAAGCTAAGATCGGTCTGGAAGAAACTGCAATGGGTAATCAAAGTTATTTTATAATATCGATAACGTACGTATGTTTGCACGATTTTACAAAGTCTGAACTGTATCCAAATTTCTAGGGTACGCGATTTACGAGGTGTTAGGACCAACGGAACGGGCATTGATACCGGAAGAGAAAATCGCTGATGTAATGTCCAAATGGGAACGTTACAGAACAGCAAACGCTACTCAACAAAATCAGTCACAAAGGAAACACGCACACCACTTCTTCCTGTTTAAGAAACATTTGTTCCTTGATCAGTACATGAATCTCGATGATCCGGTGGAGAAAGAGTTATTGTATCATCAAGTGCTGCACGACTTGCGCGCGGATCGATTCCCTATCACCGAGAAGGAAGCTGTAAATTATTTTTTTTGCGGGATTACAACAGAATTGTGGAGCTGCCTGGCGTGTTCTTACATGTATGATATATTTTCAGATGATGCTGTCAGCGTTGCAAGCTCAGTTAGAACTCGGCGATTGTCAAGACGCAGTTTCGGACCACGATTATCGTACTATATCGAGTCACTGCCTACCCTCAAGACTGGTTCCATCTATATGCGTAGAAGGTGTTCTTCAGCATCACCAATCTTTAAGAGGAATGACGCCGCCGGAAGCGAAGAAGGCTTTCCTTAATTTAATTCAATCGTGGCCGTTGCATAGGGCCACGATATTCGATGTTATGCAGTCGTTCACTTCGAACTGGCCACGAGTCCTTTGGTTGGCCGTCGATCAGCAAGGTCTTCATCTTCTGGAACACCGTTCCAGGAACGCTCTCTGTACCTACGAATATAGCAGTATTCTCAGTTATAACCCAGCTGTTAGTTGTTTGATGATTATCACTGGCACTGACAAGAAGCAGAGCAAAGTTATCCTCACCACGTCTCAGGTAAACATTCCTTAAAAAATTCATGTTTGTCTTCAGCGTTTTATTTTAATTGTACTGCTCTACTTCGGTAGAAGTTACAGTATGTGTAATGTAACGTGAATTTTAGGCACACCAAATAGCGAACTTGATTCGCGAGTACATGGACGTGCTTCAGTCGCCACCGGAAGTACCGAAAAGAGAATCCACGATAGCTCAACAAATTGCTCAGCAACAGATTCAGCAACCAGCGGCGAATCTTTCAACGGCTACCGGTGGTCGTAAATCTCGACCTGCTTCGGTGTTACACAGAGGTGCTCCAGTGATACAATCGCAAGCTAGTTAAGAAGCTAGTTAGGTGACTTATTAGGTGCGACGCTTCTCCTCAACCTGATACATTAACTATTATCTCGTATGGAACAATTTCACCTTAGATACTCTTCTGACCTTTGTAAATTTAAGTGCATGTTATCTACATCTTTAGTTTAATCCTTTATACGCACAGTATTATATTTGCAGTCTCTCAGCGGTTTCGAATGGTTCCAACAGGTTTTGTGTCTTCAATGAAATGTTTTTTTTCTGGTGTAATTTTGCTATTCGGTCATGAAATCAGTAGAATTGACTTCGGTATCAGGTTGCGGCGTAACAAAAGTGTCTCTAGTTATTATTAATGCTTTATCGGCAAGGCCTATCAGGCGACGAAGAAGAAAGTACCGTCGCGAGGATGGCACTAGCCTAGGAATACTTCTTTCTTCCAGTATTTATTCGATTAGCTTAGAGCTCGAGAGACGTCGCAAGCAACTAGCTGCCACCGCGGAGAATAGTATAGCGAATGGACCGACAAATAACTGCCATTACGATTTTAAACAAGCTGCGGAAAGCTGTCGAAGACTTCTATTCCCATTTTTGTCCGTCGTCGTTGCCTTTTTTTACACGAGCGATCGTCACAATGGTTTTTATACGAATTTTTCAGATTTTACAAACGCCGTGAAACGCAATAACCGTTCAACTTATACATATATCAGTACTTTTTAATCCTACGGACGATGTCACATTCTTGGCATATCATTTTTTCCGTGTCGTTCGACGAAGGGTGATTACCATGTTTCGAATCATTTCTAACGATATCAAGGACGACCAATTTATTCATTGTATTCCGTGTTTTGCTTCCCTTGTTAATCACTCTGATCGACGATACTACGATAATAATATACAAATGTAAAAGATTCAGATTTTGGAACGATTATACCGCAGTCGACGTCGTCTCAAATATTAGACGCACCAAATTAAAACGCGATTATACACGCTATCGTTATACCTATCGTTAGACGCAATATCTCACGTAAAATTTTACTCCACGTAATAGCAAGCGACAATGCATCTTAAACGATGCGCATACTATTTGAGAAACGTATATATTGAATTCCTTTCACTTGTATTTCGAGAACACTTCGAGGACGTTCCGAACGAAAGTCGAACGATAAACCGATCTTCGTTTCCTAGACAATCCTTTCGTGCTGTCGTCGTTTTTCCTCGTAAGACGTATTAATTATGGGACTTGGAGAAAGAAAAAACTGTAACGGGAGGAGATTCTCGATCACGCGGAAGCGAAAAGATGCCCGTGATCCAGACGCGATCGCATCGATCGAAAAGCCACGAAATTGCGTCCAAAGATGTTTCTTTTTTTATTCAGGTGCCCCGAATCGCTCGACATCCTGCTCGGTGTGTATATACTAAATGAAAGATAGAGGAAGACGTGCGTTCGAACGTGAAACGATAACAATAGGTTCCAAGCAGAATTCTCCAGTGTTCAATGATTCTATCACCACGTAAATTAGAGTACACTTTGCTCATATACAGAAACAATATTATCTAATTGTAATTTAACCCTTTCAATGCAATTTTTCATACACGTAGCTCGCGACTAGTATACACGATCGAGATTCTCTGAAAAACATATACTATTTACAGTTCACGACGTAGAAATAACAATTAGTTTTTACTGATACTACCGTTTTGATAGCGAGCAATAGGACTGCTCGATAACGTAATAACTATGAAGTCCAATGCCAGTTCAAGGAAAAAGGTTGTACGATATTAATTTGTGATTTTCATGGATATATACGATTTTAAGAACCACTTTTATGGGGCACAGTCGAGAAAGGGTTAATGTAAGGCCAGACAAGCGATTTCCTCCTTAGGAAAAACTTTGTCGAACACTGGAGCTCGTCAGATCCTCAGTTCGTACGGAAGATGACTCTACCCAAAATGGGGTCCTTGATTGCGCGTTGATACCTAAAAAAACTTCATGATACTTTGTTACAGTCTTTCCAAATAATTTCGTCCTCGCAAACATCCCTCAGGTACCCCGGTACCTCGGTGATCGACTGTTTATCGCGACAAAATGGAAAAATTAACGTGCCGTATTCCCTGTATTCATTCTGATTTCCTTTCTGGGAGTTCGGCTAACAAGGAGACTACGTTCTCGAATTCACCGATTTCGATGAAATTTTACAGGGCGATAGCACTCAATCCACGCATCACCGTATTCAAATTTCAGAGCGCAACTCTCAAGCATTTTCGAGAATTCTCACAAACACGAAAACATCGAGCGCGTCTGCCATAGAATTTCAATATTCAACCCGTATTTTCTCGAAAACGCTTAAGCGTTGCGTCCTACAACTTTACCACGACAATCTAATCATATGGTGCCATCGTCGTGTACAGTTTGAACGTGATCGGTGAAGACGAAGTTTGCCAGCCTCCCCGTAAGATTTGACGAGTGCAGACAGACTGTGATCCGCTTTGGGTGTCCTTAGTCTTCGAGAGCTGTTTAACGAGTGAGACTTCGCGTTAACTAGGAGAAAAAAAAAAACGAGAAGAAAGATGAGAACAGGTGCATGTGCATGTGTGTGAGTGTGAGAGAAAGAGGGAGAGAGTGGTTGACAGTGTGCATATGTGTGCGTGGAAAAAAAAACGAAACGTTCGAATCGGAAATGCGATTTGTGACGTATGCTTGATACTTAAAAGAAACAGAGAACGGAAAGTGGGTGGAGAGGGGGTGCAGGTAACGTGAGTTCGCCCGTATGGTGTAGCTTGTAAGCGAAATAAATTATTGGTTGACGATGTTATATTGAAATATTTAAGAAATGGACGACACTGTATATACGTATATATAAATAGATACGCATAGACGATACGCACACCGCGAATTACACGAAATACACACGCGACACGACAGACTGTTTTTTTTTGTTGCGAAGTCAAGTGGACAACACGTACAAAGAGACACGGGAAGTTACACGCCTACACGCGACGAGGATATACATACTATGATATAAATATAAATATGAACATAAATATAAATATAAATATTACATAGAATATTAATCTACCCGAGCTATGTATAAGGTTACAATAAATGAAAGCGAAGCTTTAATATTGCAAATAATTCCAGGTGGTTTTTTTTATGTTTGCGCGACAGCGTTTTCGGATGGGTATTAAATCATCATGCTCATGGCAGTTGGTATGTATATATGTATATATTTTTTTTATTCATGCTTCTTGTACACAATAATCAGACAAGTAACAGTGTTCACCACGGTTCACGATTGCCTGTGCGGTTGCAGTGATAAGACTTCCTCGTTAGAAACTCGCCATTAAATGTATCGCGCGTCTCGATTTCATTCGATATTTTCAATCTCTTTGGAACAACGAGGCGACCACACAGGCAACCGCTTGTAATCACATAAAAGTTTTCAGGAATAAGAAAAGAAGTAATTTAGAGAAACGTAGGAGTAAAAATTACAGTAAATGGAAAGAGGGAAGTGGTAAGACATAAATACAGTACATGTACAGTGTTATTTTGTTCTATGAATCATGATTAATTTCTTGGTTTACGGCACAATACCCAGACCCCTTTCACACGCGTTTAAATGCAGAAAAATGCGCGGGAAACACCGATACCGGAAGTGCGCTGGTATTTTTATGACATATTAATCCGGATGCACGCAAGATGGTAAACACGACAGACAAAAGGCAGAGAATAAAGGTAATCGACTTTTTATATTTTATAATTGTTCCGCATACATAACATTACTCGGATAATCATCCTAAATAAATGCTCTTTGGATATTATTTGAATAATGTCTAATAACAAATGGAAGTGTGTGAAAAAGGTCTCGAAATGCAAAAGACTAATTCACGCTGCATCAACTCTGTCTGCGACTTCATAGATCGAAACTGAAGATACGACTTTCAACTCGTGTAAAATATTATGCGTACGATTGTTTTTTATAAGTTTCTGGTAAGAACTATAAAAATCGTCACATTCGCACAAAAATTACGCGCGCGGTTAACAAGGAATAATATGAAATCATTACGACAAATATTTGGTTATAAAAATATTTCGTCATCGGTGTTGCATTTTGACGAAGACAGAGTTAATGTGGATATATATATGAAAACATGTTCGTATTTATGAGATTCCATCTCTTCCCGTAATTTTCTTTGGCACCTGTAAAGAAATTGATGGTCGTTCAGGAGACGAAGGTGGATATCAAATAAAATGCAAATTCATAAATCATATCACTCGACGCGGTTCGTACGAGTTTATTTAATGACAAAAATGAAAATCGTTTTCAGGACCGTTGTCTATGAACGATACACCTATCGTTATATACAATCAGTATTGCATGTTTAATGAAGCAACGAAACTATACAACAGAAAATGGAAAAAGAAACATTAACCCCTTGCCTTACAATAACACGAGTGACGCTCGTAGTTTCTATGAGCGCTTCAACTGTTGCGCATTGTTTGATCTGTGCAGTCGCTAAATGTACGTAATTTAGATTACTCCTTTTTTTCTTCTAAATGTCTATTATTTTTTTAATTTATATTTGTAGTAATGTAATTTAACAAGGGATGAATACTGTATGGAAATACTACTCTACCCGGAGATACTACTTAACCCTTTAAGCCCTGAAAATTTCAGGAAATAACATGCTCCGTGTACTGTAATTTTCCACGTTAGAACATGTGTCAACCTGAATATTTCATTATAATAATACATATGATGTCACTTGTTGACTTATTTCAGTGCTCTGAAACTGCAAAATATGTGATAAAATAAGCCAAGGTGGCAATTCATCCGAAGACATAGGTTTATAACGTATATAGAATGAACAGCTGTGATGGCACCAGTGAGGTGACCTGTAGCTCACGGTGAACGATTTTTTGGAACATATATGTGCGTTCATCGTCCACAAAGGGTTAATTCCCTTTTTGTAGCTATATGTACTGAATCCGATCAAATGGCACAGGTAGATAGAACGGAAGACGCTTATCCAGAGGGCGCCAGCGTACGCACTCTGAACGTACAAATGAATGTTCTAAAATCGTTTTAGAATGGTGTTAAATCGTAAGGCAATGGGTTAAGGAACACGCGTTGCTGGATGAGTCGGATGATTGTATCTCCCATCGATTTCCTTTCTATCCAATTTTTATTGAATCCACTTTTGTCATTAAAGTTACGGTACGGATCATCGATTCCATAGGAATATAGGCGTGTTGAGATGCTAATGTTGAAAAATACATAGACACGGTGGATCAACAGGACGTACAACTGCTTTTCTCTCTCTTTCATATTTCATCTCTATCGAATCGTTCACTCGCTCGCCCATCGAACAAACATGCACGACGCGTGCACGCAACAATGTTATTACACGATTCACATTCGCTCCCATGCTGCTCTCCTTAATTGTTATCTAAAAAATACTTTCTTCGAGAAAAAAGCAAATCTCTCGTATAAACCGTGCATTCGAAAATCGCAACTAAATAAAAAAACGGGAACTAAGGGTATGCTTTAACATAGTTGCAAACCATTTGCACTCGAACGGAAGCTTTCTGAAAACATCGGATTCGTCACGTGATAAATCTTCGATTAAGTAAACGTTAGGTCTCGGGACACATCGGTCAGTCAACAGTAATCGGTTAAGAGTTACACAGGTTGTCCCAGGCTTTCCAGACCAAAATGTGCCAGTATGTTTCACGTACAAAAACAAGACAAAAATGTTATATAAACGTGCGCTCATAAATGCTTCCTTAAAACGTTGTAAAAAAGATATGAAATAGGAATTACTAAATGATTAGCGGTGGAGTGACCCGTTAAGCCTCACGAAAGGGAATTCGTGTTTTTACAAAAAAGAAAACGTATATGCGGAGAAACAGGTTGAGGTAATGCCGTGTTTCCAATGTTATTCCGGCGACGGAACCTTGAATCGGTATTCCTGGAAATATCGGTCGAGGTCGTGAAACATTTCTGGCCACTGTCAAGGACCCGAGACTGTGCTTCGAGAGGTCGCGGATGCGCGATAATCGATTTCGCTGGGACCGTGGCCGGTTGCCATCGACCCTGAATATAATCGAGTCGTTCGACTGTCGGTACCGTTAGAGTTTAAAGAACTCTCGAGCTCGATAGATCGACCACCTTTCGATTTCGAACGGAACTTCATTTTCATGGAAACAAAATCGAAGGATAACGACCAGGCTAACACGTTCGGTGCCGTAGCCCAACCATATTAATTCTTATCAAATTCTGATAAATATTAACATTGCAATAAGAATACAAAATACAAACTATAGGGTGGAATAGAAAATAACATGTTTGCTTAATGATTTATTAACACCTTATCGACAGGAAGTAAATATACGTAGAAATTGTGAAAGCTGATAATTGAACTTGTAGTTGTTATAGGAAAACAATTTTTTCAGAGAATATATGTTAATTGAATACAACGATGTAATAATACATTAATAAGAATTTGAAGATCTGTGGGATACAGTGTCATCCGTCGATAAGGTATTGCAATTGGCAAATTATAACGTGTATGACTAGATATGGCAAATTTCGCTGTGCCACTGAACGTGTTCAACGGATGCAATCGATTCGATAATTCCGTAGATATGATTCATTGATTTCAGAAATTATTAAAAGACAAACATTCGATCGGTCGTTTCAAAATTACTTGTTATATTTCTATAATCCGATTCGTTACTTAACATACATCGAAAAAAAAAAGACATCGAGTGCAAAGGATTCGCTTATCATACTAGCCTCGTATAGGACTCGGTTGTTTGTCACGGAACACCGAAAGCGTTTTAATACAACGTTGTTCTCTCGTCGCGCGTTCTCGCTTCCGATAAAAGACGAGAGTCAGCTATTTTCTTTTTCGTCAACGGGACTGCTAATGTATTTTCGACGCATTTGCACGAAATTAACGACTCGATCAACGACACACGCGCGAGGGCATTTATTTCATTATTTTTGTTCGCGTGTGCGTCCAGTGTTTTTTTTTTCTTCATAGGTTACACATCTCGAACATCCCTCGACGTGTATCAACACCTGTTAACTGGGTTTTTTGTTTCGAGACTGTCGCTGCTTGTAATAAAAGACGAGTTAATTCGTTTCCCTCGTCACAGTAGCATTGTCAATCGACGGCTCATCTCGTCATCAAATTTCCGACAACAAATACTTTACGAGGAATTAAAACCCGCTTTGCTTATCGTGGTGTCATTTTCAAAAGAATGAGTTAACTCGTCTTGTTTTTGAAAGGACGAGTTAACTCGTCTACTTATCGCGGACCAATTTTCAAAGGACGTGTTAACTCGTCTTCCCCAGTCAACAGGTTATGTACAAACATTTCGAATGATGTATCGGAATTATGCGCGTTTTAATGTCAGTCGGTGCTTCAACGTAATCGAATCATGAAAAACAAGAAAACAATTCGAGTGTGAAATTCGATATGTCGGAATGCTTCGAACGAAATAGAAAGAGAATCGGGGGAAGTGGCGCGGAGTCGTGCAAACGTAAGCAAAATACATTGACAATCGCTAAAACTTACGCACGCAACGAATAGAAGCCATAACGACCGCATACTCCAGTACTGTCCACGAATTAGTCGCAAACTTATGAAACTCCCTCACTATGCTTCCACCGTAACGCCGCAGAAACACTAACGTGTATCTTTAAATGCATAAGAAATGCAATTTGCCTAGAGAACATTAATAACGAAAATTTACGCTTCAACAGATCATAGTGAGGTCGAAAGTGGACAGCGCTGGCATATTCCGTGAAGTCTCGGGGATAAAATCGAGGATCGATCGAGAGATACGTCGCCAGAGCGGAAAATAAAAAAAATCCCTAGAATAGCAACTATGCTCTTGGCGCGTGTACCGAAGTTGTTTGATAAACTTATCCTTCAGAAATGATCTTTCTGAATCGTTCTTTCGTTACCACGGTAATACGATCGAGATCGAGCCGACTTGATTACGCTTATCGGCAGTAATGATTTTTGCACATGAAATCACCACTCCCCAAGCAGCCAGTAACAAGTGGCTGATATGTAGATGTCGATATATTACCGTGTTAAGAAAAATCGATTCTCTGAGAACTAATATTTCGAGGTTATAATTGGCGGTTCATTCTCGATGTCATCGATACGGTTCTCTCGTTGACGATACCTCGATTTTTCGAGCACCGAGCGATTTTCACGGGGATGTATCGATACTCAGCACCAGATAATAACACTTCCGTAAACTACTATTAAAACTCGCTACGATATTAACGATATATAAATACAATCGAGAAATAAATAATGCTCATTCATAACGTTCGCTAATAGGAGTTATCGGCGCGCACGAGCAGCTAGGGCCTTTCTTTAACAAGCGTACACAATCGGATGTTCCTGCCATCCACATTGAAATATTTCATAAATCGACTCGCGATGCTTAAAATCTCCGGGGACACCGACACGCGTACTTACGGTCAGTTCTCTTGTACAACGAACATCGTGGCGAATGATCGTTCACCATGAAATTCTCCAACAGAAACATTGACTAATCTTAATTTTCAATCGAAGAAAATCGAAACGATAACAAATGCTGCTTTCGATCCTCGACGTTCTATAGATATGTACACAGACTCAATGGGTCAACGACGAACACCATCAATCTCGGCCAGAATTAATTATTTTCCGCAACGAAGGCGATTAATTTTCGTGTATATCGCACGGATCAATGAACCGAAAAAGAGGGAACATTCTTTGGCGCAAAGCTTTTTCCACTTGGCAATTTGTAGCGCACCATAAAACCCTAAACGGGCTTAGCCGGTGACCTAAGGAAAATGTAACACCCGATCTGCTCGTGCGCTTCTCTATCACATATATCTATTAAATTAGACTTCAGATTTCTCAAGATCGGCAACAATCACTGTCGTGTCTTCAACATAAAAATAGGCTCAACCCTTTCGCCGTCCTTAACGTAAGATTGACATGAGACTACGCACTGTGTGCGGTGAGCTCGCAGCAGCAGACAATTCTGCACGCAGAGGACTTTTCAGCGCATTAGAAAGTACAAATCAATTTTTTCCAATAATAAAGCTTCTAAGAAATTTTCAGACCAACACCGAGTGTCTGTAACAACCGATAGCATGAGACGAGCAGTTTGTCCAACGCCTACAGGCGTCTGCGGTTTCGCCGAGCGTCAACAGGCGTCAACGACAACGAAAGGGTCGAGTTAACGTCAGGTAGAGTCTGTACAATCAACAACGCAATAGATCTCGTAAGAAAGAAACTGCGACTGGACGTATGGTTTTTGGTACGGGGAGCTGTACATGGCTTGATCGTCGAACGGTTACCGATGAGTCGTTATCGAACGCTGTTCGATCTCTCCCATACGATGATACGATCATCGATGCGTTCGACGACACGCTTTTGTCATCGACGCATCTTTCGGAGCACCGATGTTGACGAAAGTTACAACGCTGAACGGAGGAAGATGCTCGACATCTTGCGTGCCGATACATAATTCGACTTTAACGATAAGAATAAACGATATAATGAATAACAGACATAGAATAGCAATATGTTTCGTAATCCGACGTAACGAAGGATAATGTATCGGTTCACACAAGATATTCTTTGCGAACGGATCGTTTTCTATTTCTATTTCTGCTTCTACGCAGACACGCACGCACACTCATACTCTTGTCGACGTCGTCAAACGGAATTCGGAATAGTACACGCAAAAAATGACGATGGGGGTCGTGAAAGATTTGAAGACTGCAATCGATTGTAGGAAACTCGTAGACGCCAAACAAAATTGCGCATGATCATCTACAAGAGGTCATCGATTTCCGATCGCATTCGAATCGCCTTCGAAGTTTAACGCATGCACGTGCAACGTTCGACCGGCTGGGGTGCATATAAAAAAATAAATGTTTGTTCCCTAAGTTTACAGTTACCTGCTCAAGCATCGCGCTGACCCCGCTCGATTTAACGGATGATCTCTTTACGTGAGAATCGGTACGGCGGAGCCTCGATCATGCAAATTGCCAGACGGTCGAGTTTTTCGGATCATTCGAGCGACTACGTGTTCATTCCCTCTTCCAGAGAACAAATATCCTACATTTCAGAATTAAGAAAAATGTCCTATTAGACGAGGATCGACAGATTTTTTTTAGGCGATGTAGAAATGAATTTTTAAGGTACCGTATCAACAAGAAATCTGTTTCTGAACATGTTTTACAAGGTAATGTTTCAACTGAAAATGATTGTATCTAGAAAGCAAGTGGTTGGTATGATCAATAAGACCCATGTTTATTAACCCTTTGAATTCTGAGACTTTTGGAAAAAACGTATCCTCTGCGGTGGAATTTTCTGTGGTTTAATATACTTCATTATTTCGATCGTTTCATTTTTACTAGATGTTACAATTTTATTTTATGTTCCATCGTGAACCGCTGTCTTTTGATTCCATAATCGATTGCTGTTTCGACAAATGAATGACCGCTCGTTGGTCGTGATCGGTATTCACGCAATCGAGACTCCGCCGTACCCGAATGATAAAGTAAAATCACTCTAAAACAACGTGCAACTTCTACGGAACTAGAGGTGCGTTCTCGGAAAAGAGCACGCACTTTCGCAGATCCTACGATCGATAACGACGATAATACGGTAACGTGTAAGCGAGTACGCACGCTCAGCTGTTAGCGATAGAACTAACGATCGCCACCCCCTTCGCGCATCGAAAATCTCGGTTCCCTCTTCGCTCGTTTTCTTTCTTATTAATTTCTTTCATTCTTAATACTTCCTTCCTCCCACGTATTTCTCATATTTTCTTTCTCATTCGTACGGACGGCTGCTCTCGTCGGATAAAATCGCTCTGATTGTATATTTCCCTTTGGAAAGTATGCACACGGAAACGTTCTCCGGTCCAATGTCTCTCTCGTGCCTTTGTGAAAGCGGACCTTTCGTGCTGTTCCAGCAAGTCAAGCCAAGGGTTTCTCGATATCGCGACACGCGCACGATCACGCACCTGAGAGGTGTCCGAATTTCAGAAATGATTTACTTTTTTCTCGCGAAATATTCCAACTGTTTTAATGATACCCTATATACCCGTGTCTGTTCGTGTATGTGTACGCGTGTTCGTGTTGCATGCTCAAGTAACGGGGTGTAACTTTGTTCGGAGCATCGAATAATCGATACAGCGTGAACCTTTAATGACTTCCGGTGGATCTTTCAAGCTTCAAACTTTTCTTTTTCAACGCAATCGGCATACGCATAACATCCATCGATCTTTACTGAATTTACATATGCGTTGTTTACGCAAGGATGATCGTTCTACAATACACACACACGCACGCACGCACGCACACGAGCGCATACATACACGCGTAAACGTCAAAGAGGAGCCGGTTGATCGATTGCGATTTCGAGAAAGCTTTCACGAAGCATCTTTTGCGTTTCCCTTTGGAATAAATCTCACCCAACGCTGTGCACAGGCGCATTTAGTACGATAATACAGAGCTTGTTTATTCATAGATTTTTTTCTGTTGCTAACTTTTTCTCTTTTTTTTTTTGGTTTTGTTTTGCTCTTTTTTTTTTTGTACGACCTCCCGATATCTCTCAGACCCAGGATAAAATCCACGATGGTTCGTTCGTTTTCAGCGACGTTGGTCCCTTTTTTTTTGTGTTTTTAATCTTTTTTTTCCCTCGTCGATCTTCGGTTGCGTTTCCAGTTTGTTTTTTCTTTGTTTACGCTCGTCCCCGGGAAATTCGCCCGCGTCCTCGGAACGAAAAAGCAAACCAAGATCGTTGAAATGAAAGAAAAATGACGGATTTTAACATAGGTCTGAAGAAACGTAAAGAATCACGATATCGCCTAATACCATATTCATAATACGCGCATATATATATTTATAAATATATCATATATCTATATATATATATATATTTATTTATTCATACCACTTATATATTTATAAATATATACATTTCTATTCTTTTATTTATATATATATACCATTTGTTTATAAATTATACTCTAAAAAGGAAAGGTACCACCGTCGATAGTCACGTGTGACCCTACTTAAAACTCTATATTGCAATAATGTTAATTCTCATTTCATCTTCTTAATTTTCATATATATATATATAATACATATATATATATATATAATACATATATATATATAATACATATATATATAATATTTATGTAACTTCATTAGCTATTTACATACATCGACCGTCGCGCGTCATCAACATCGAAACCTCGCGTTTCATTTATTTCTTTTCTAACTCGTCTCATCAACGAGCAACGTTCCTCTCCGCGCTCTGCGGGAGAGGAGTCACGTGACTTCCGGTACACGCGGATGAACTAGCGTGCGCGCGCGCGCACCAAGCAAAAACCACTCATTAGTCGTCGACGACGCACGACTGCTCCGTAATCAACACGATTGACTAGCAATTACAAAAATCTCACGGCGACAATTGTTTTTTTTTTTTGGGGGGGGGTGGTGAGGGGTTGG
The DNA here is from genome assembly GCA_916610135.2 of Macropis europaea. NCBI lineage: Eukaryota > Metazoa > Arthropoda > Insecta > Hymenoptera > Melittidae > Macropis > Macropis europaea. Next base: position 6,330,021 of record OU744348.1, read on the forward strand.
CGGTTGATAAGAGTACTATCGTCTGCAACAATTTTTATTTCTATCCTGCTACCGTAAATTTCGCTAAATATTTATATAAACGCTTGCGTTTACTGTTTTTCCTTCGTTTATCTTGCGTTTAATCGTAAACCGATTACTCGGTCATTTTGCTTTTTTTTCTTTTTCTTTGTTCCAGCCGATTCGTTGAACACCGCTCACACGCCACGGAATCGATGACGATAGTTCTCTTCGAGAATCGAAAGAGTCGCGGTACACCCGACGGAGGAGATCGATCTGAACCGGATGTCCGTCGAACGCGCATCGTTCGATACCTTCGTATCCGTACAAAGATACTCTCTGTTCGGTTTCGTTTATCCCGCTGATGAATCGTATAAACGACGAAGCCGGATGCGACCCGCGAAGCGCGATCATTACAGAAGCTTTAGGATAGAGATCGGATGAAACGACTGTAAAAGATCGAAATTAAGTAGAAAAGTGTCTTGTCGACCGATGCCGTATTATAGTAAAAAAAAAAAACAAAACGAATCTCTAAAACAGTAACGGAGAAAAAAGGTTCGATAGAAAAAAAAAGTCTGCAAAAAGTCGATAAAGTTTAAAGAAAACTAAAAATATATATATGTATATATGTACATACACGGTTTGTGCTATCAGCTAACGACCTTAATATCTGAACATTAACGCGGCCAGGCCGCGTACGAGAATACTTGTGCGAAGTTACAAACAAAAAAAACGTTCAGCGAGACCCACGTGAATACTGTGCGAAACGATATAAAACAATGAACGAAACGTCACACGTCTCTTCGATAAAATATATCTATAACTCAATAAAAAAAAAAAAAAACAGACTGTCCGCTTTTGTCAGTTCGATGATCGTCGTCGCGATAACAGCAGGCCCTCATATTACGACTCTTTTAATTTTCAAGCGCGTTCATCTTTCACGAATTCCATCGACAAGCTTTCATCGATCTATCGAGACTTCTTTTCCAGCAGAATATCGCCCCCCGTAAGATCTCGACGGCATTATCGAAAGGTGTGTAAATCAATCGGATGCTTAGTTTCTACGCGATCGTACAGCCGAAAGAAAAAACCTCTGGATGTTCGATTAAATCCGTATCGATCCTTCGTATCGATGTGTACAGGACGGCAATCGTTACGTACCCTCGTCCGCGGCTTCCCCGACGATCATCGAGAATCGACGCCCTGACAAAAACGGATGCACTACAACCGAACGAGATACACGTCGCGTTACGATTATCGACGGTGCACGAGATCTCGAAAAACCTGCACCGAGACAGGAGGCTGAAGGAAGCCCCGCTACGTCCAGCGACGGTATAATGCTCTGCTCATCAATTTCCCTCTTTTCTTTGTTTCTTATCACACGGAATAATTACATGATACGGTCCTAGACGTAACGATAGGTACACGGTACAGCAGTTGATTCCCTCACGAAATGACGCGCGAAACCGTCTTTTTGTTAAGCGTAGGCCGGACTAACTCGCCTCTTTTTTTTTTTACCAATGTAAACATAATCTTCGCAGGTTCGTGAGGATCGAGCCTGAACCTCCTCGATTACTCTCATTCTGACTAGATTCACGATAAGCGCACGACTCGCGAGACGAACGAATCGAACGCTGCTCCTCGTCGATCGATCGATTTCCAGTTCATTCGATAAACAATATTACGAATCAAGTACAACGAATTCAATTAACTCTTTCACTGATGTCGCCGCACACCGTGTACTGCAAACGCCCATGGGCGTTCGGCGCAACGGCTCGCCGCGCGCTGTCGCGGCCCGGCCGCACGCGGCGTTCGCCTCGTTTTCGAGCAGCCCGCGGTCAAAGGGTGAAATGCAAACAGAAATGATCGACGAGGGCGCGGCGTTCCGGATTCAGTACGCGGAGAACGATATCGACGCGATCGTCGGTACATCGATAGGATAACTACATAGTCGCTGGTCAGTAATTATTGCTATGCAAGCAAAAGCTGTAAAAAGGTGTCGGCTACGTTTACATGCGAACGATCGCGGATACGAGGCCGCTTTCGCGGAAGAAAGCGACGTCGCACGTATATACGTTCTCTCGCGCGAGATTGATTCTCCTTGTACTGATTGGTATCGTTCATGCCTAAGTGTGCGACGTGTACGCGCGGGACGCGTCTGTGGCACGGAACATTGTCCACCTCGATCGTTTCGGTGTTTCGAGTTCTGCACAAGCTCGAAGCGCAGGAAGATCGACGGTGCTTCGCCAATGATCTTGCTTTCGTTAAACGAACCTAATATCTACGGAGGACATAGAAACGTACGAGTACGACACGACGACAAAAATCACGACACCGAGTTGCGCGTCCACCGACACGGTCAACCGCTCGAATACAATCTGGGGCTGTGCGTTTGTCGTCCAGCGGTTAACCGCGCTGAGGAAGCGATAAAATATGTGTTTTGTTTCCTCGCACGCTACTGCACGATATCGCCGCGGTTCTTCATCGACTCACGATCACTAATTTTACGTTATTACCGGTCGCGTTACGCTACCATCTCTATTACCAGCTAAAATTTTTTTTTCATTTAGAACTAGCAACGACGATTTCGATTTACACCAGAGATCGGAATCGGATTGAATGAAATCTTCTTCATGCAAACTCGACGGCACGATACGATGGTTCACGCGCCTCAGAGTATTTTGTTTTTCTCTCAAGCCACAAGGTGTTTCTCTCCGGCTTGGGACAGGTGTGTTGTTCGCCAACCGCTCGAGCCGGTGCCATTGTCCGATCTAAGATAACGTTCACCGTTCTTTTTTTCTTCTTTTTATAAGGCTCGACTATTTTACCACTTAATACTAAAAAGCTTTCAGCTTTTCTATATTCTTTTTTTTGTTTAAGTACACGAGTTGATGCTTCAAGCCTTAAAGACACCTAACTAGAGACAACACGTACGAAGATTCTGGAAGGTGCATCAATATCGCTAGGTGAACTTTTTTGTTTTCTTTTTTGTTTTCTGTCCTCTCTGAGACTCCGTTAGCGGCGATAGAACCCGAAGGTACACGCCGAGAATTCCACGCGGTTGCATGTATGTTTGATCGTCTCGAGTGTTCCCAATCACGAGTCTCATTTGTCCATTGCATTTTAGGCGTATGTTAAAATAAGTTAAGTTCATAACGTGTACACCATACGTATATATATATCTTTCTTCTCTTGATGTATCTTTGACGGCGACCACCAGTGGACCCCGTCGCGTCTATGATATCGCTTAAAATTCTATTTTTTTTTTTCTTTTAAGTATGAAACACCATGACCACCTGGTCAGATCGTATCCTGCTCGATCTTCACCAAGCGAGCATGGCTCCTCTTCTGTTTCTTATTCGGTTAGTTTCTATCGGAGAAGCGCTGCGAGATGCTCCTCTGGGTAAAGCTCGACGAAAAGTTTCGACCGTTCGAAGACGCCAGATCTCGTTCGAACAGGAACACAAACTTCTCGATTCACTATGATATACTTCTATGCTAGACGCACAGGTTTTACACAGACTCGACATTTATAATTGCGCCCGCCGGTGTGTTCACTCAAAACTTAAGCCCAGCTTACGTTTCAGTCTTGATCACTAGTGATTCGACACACTACGCTAAGACTTAAGACTCGACTTACTTTTTAAGCATTATCGGAATAACGTGATCTTGCAGTTTTGCTCCTGTGTGCTTTTCTCTCCGTCGTAATAACAAATAATCCTCAGAATCTGCAACGAAAAGTTCGTCACGTAAGTACGTAAGCGGTAAACGATGCGTGATAACTGCCAAGTCTTTAAACGCGATTCACACCGTTGAGTCTGGAAATCAGGAATAAAAATGTCCAGACGTACGTTCCAGTGAAACTGAATCTCAATAAACATCGAACCGATATGAATGTTTCTCTCATGTTCCAGACTCAAGGCTTCTGTTCCTGTGCGAGTACTTTCTTCACCGGTATAAAACACTTTACATCGAGAGAAATCCTCTAAAAGCGTTCTGAGAGGAAACGAAATATGTACGGTCAAGTGGTCACTGAAAATTCATTATGAATTGAAACCTTTCGTCCTCCTCTAATACTTTTGTAGAGTTTCTAACAGTATTATATATATATATATATATATATATATATACTTTTTAAGAATATCAATTCAACAGAAAATGACAGATCGCCCAGCGATCTTCGCCGCCACGCCATCGTAAATGACTTTCTTTGCTCTCTTTTTGTACTAATTTCCTTAAATAGTACTTCATGTTTTGAAGTACATTTCTCTCTCTCTCTTTCTCTCTGACTCTCTCTATTAACATCGCAAATTTAATCTCTCATTGGCGTTTCCTCCCGATTACGCTCATCTATGGCTTTTTCATGTAAATGCAAAGGAAACTACAATTTTGCCAAATCTCTTAAGACACTTAGATCCAAACGCGTATTTGCCTGCGTCAAATCAATGTCACGTTCGCTTTCGTTTAGCGATAGATATCCCTGCAGGAATTGCCGGTTTTTGGTATAGAACGGACTTCCAAGTTCTCCAGCTGATGTTTCTGAATTTTTTTCAATGATCTCCACCATTTTTTACGGTTTGGACGTTGCTGCCTGTAACACATAAAGTTATCTCCGGCGGAGATAAGATACAAAGGAGACCCCGAGCAGCTTCAAAACGCCGATTTTCAGCTTTGCAGATTGGCATGTCCGCCAATTTTCTAAGCAAGAAGCGTTAAGATGATATTAACATTGTATCCTCTTCATTCACTGATTCCTGTTCCTTATTGTGTTCCAAACCTAGCGGGATTGAAGTCTTTGTTGACGAAAGAGAAACCGTGGAATTCTTCTTGATTGATGTCGCTCACTTCATCTGGATCTTCCGGTGTCAACACCGGCTCCTCTTTCGTAAATTCCTTATCGAAGTTCGTGGCATCCTTTTTACTTTTCTGAAATACACGTATAAATATCGTGAAACGATTACCGATCAAACAGTAAATGAACATGTAACGTGCAATAATATGAGCTTACGATTTTAGGTCTAATAGGAGGCTCCACTTTGCGTGCTTCAAGTGCGTCCCAATCTATGTCTTGAAAAAATGGATGAGCTTTTATGGCGTTTTCACCGCCATTGGCGGCCACGCAACCTAATCTTTTCGCAGGATTTTTCATCATGAATCCTGCCAAAATAGATATTGCATTTTTTGAAATCCACATCGGATAAAGTACATCGTCTCGTAAAATGGATTGAAACAGGTCCTCCTCGTCGTCGGCTTCGAAAGGTGGTTGGCCAGCAATCATTTCATACATCAAAACTCCAAGTGCCCACCAGTCCACGCTTGCTCCGTATTGTAACTCTTGAAGGATTTCAGGGGCTATGTAATCAGGAGTACCGCAAAATGTTGACGTAGTCGTTTTCCCTTCGATAATACCCTCCTTGCACATTCCAAAATCTGCCAATTTACAGTGACCTTCTTGGTCGAGTAATATATTGTCTAATTTAAGATCTCGATAAATAACGTGATGCTTATGGAGAAACTGTAATGCAAGTGTGACTTCCGCTGCGTAAAAGCGTGCTCTCGCCTCGTCGAATTTTCGAGCTCCCTGAATATGAAACATTAAATCACCTGAAACAAAAGAGAAACGTGTTACTCTGTTTTTCATGCAAAAGCAACGATTAATTTTTGCATCAAGGTTCAAACGTTCATTCTGACTAATTTTTACCTCCATTCACATACTCCATAACAAAAAACAACCGGTCGTTCGTTTGGAAACAACTATGAATAGCTGTCAAGAATGGATGTCTCGCTGCCAGAGTTAAAATGCGTTTTTCCGTCATCGTACAGTCCACATCGTCGTCTTGTATAATAACGCCTTTTCTTAAAATTTTCACGGCGTAAACTTCCTCGGGATTGTTTTTTCGTTCTACCAGCATCACTTTCCCAAAACTACCTCTACCGAGAACTTTGATGAAATTGAAGTCTTCGATGCCGAATTTCTTAGCTTCGTTTTCACTAACAGGTACCGCATTTTCAGTAGCGATTACAGGTGCCTCTTCCTTTTTCTGGACTTGCTGCAAATTATCCGTTGGTAACGTGTCAGTAACTGTTACTGTTGTAGGTGTTTGACCAGACTGACAAGTTGTTGTTCTATAATTAATCTTTGGAGTTTTTATCTGTTTATCTGGAGATATATTCATTGCACTTAATATTTCAGCCATAGCTTTAGTATTAATACCACAGTTATTCGCCACATTTTTCTGGCACCTTTTGTGAACATTTATGTTACAAGCTGTATAAAGAAAAAGAAAATTCAAGTATCACATTAATATGTATCAATATAAATTGACACTTCTTACTTCTGCATAAACTACTTACCTTCACACTGTAAGCCTTGTCTGAATAAACCATATAGAAGGGAGCCACAATGGTCACAGAATGTAAATCTTTTGTAATTATGAACAACAAAACGGTGTGGCATATCTATGCTGAAGCGTGGACTTTCTGTATCATGACTGGACTGAAATTCAAAATCATTTAAGTGTAAGTACGAAGTATAAAAACGGAACACCAGTTCTATTTTGTCATCATATAATATAAAATGTAATTACCTCATCTCTCATGCCTGGGCATTTTGTGATAACCAATTTATGACATCTCTTGTGAACTACACATGTGCACACTGAAACACAATGTTTTATTTAATATGTTTACTTTTTTTTCTGAATAACATTGAGCGTAGCATGACCAAAGCTGGCTGCATGCGTGATTAGACGCATTGATTCAGAATGACAAGCATAAATAAAACTTGGTGGATGTTGTGATAGTCTTGCCATGGGAACAGTACAAGCTTGAACATTAAAGACAGAATGACCTCTAAGGATGAGATAAAATGAAACCATTGAAACTTTTCAATGATTCGTTACATTGTACTTAAAGACATGCAATGAAATAATCCCCCACTTATTACCATGTTAAATCAGAGCTAATATAATTTGCAGTGAGAATTTAAGTGATGTATTACAAACATTAAGTATTTTTTTTTGTTTTGAGTATTATCACAGAAAGCACAGCATTGAGCATTGAGACATGGGCCAAATCAAACATTGTCAAGAAAGTTTAAATCTTTGGACTGAACTATGAAAGTTCCTGTTCTAAATGCTTTAATTCATTGAAAAGAACTAAGTACACATACACACACCTAGATAAACATATGTTCACACAAAGGTAGAGCAAGCAAATATATAATTATAATATCTGTTAATAACGTGTATGTGTCTTCTCACCTTGACATTGATACCCCTGCTTGCCCAAGCCCCTGAAATACAACAGACAAAACACATCACATCATCTCCTTGTATACCCTCATAAAACACATACGTATGCCTTCTTGGACCATAAACCATCACTAGAAGTTTATGCTACCCTTTTAAAGAGGATTAGAAGAACCATTACCACTTGATATGGATTTCTACCTAATATTTGTATAACACTTTCTTAAAAACATACTATTATTATGCAGAAGAATTCTGTTGTACAAATACTACAACACCTTGTTAATCTACAAGTAATTTCAGCACACGGTACACATAGTATGTGCTTGTAGAATGAGTGCAGGCAGCCTATTTGTACTTGTATGATTGATTCCAAAACAATACATAGAATATTAAATATTTATGGTTTTATTGTAGAAGAAGAAAATGAGGAAGAATGTTTAAAAGTCTAATAGTTAATGTACCTAACATATTTGCTAAATTGTCATTTCCATGCTCTAAATAGGTTGTATTATATACCCGTAAATCAACTGAAAATTATTCATTACAGAGTTATTGAATTGAGGGAAATATGTATTGAAAGAAATGTTCTAAGTAGTGTTTTGAAAAGCCATGTACCCCCTTAATGTTATTACAGTAAATTATAGGAAACCAGATACCCAAACATGCAACTTTAACACTTTTAAGATTATCCAAAGTACCCAAAACCCATATTAATTTGGTGCGCATGAAATTGTTACATTGGAATGCAAACCACATGAAATTACTCCAGTTGATGTCATTTTTCAGAGCACGCGCACCAAATTAAAAGTATAATATCTTGTATTGTGAAGTGATTGAAATTAGTAAAATGTTTTGAGTCAGGGTTACAATGTGCTTGTGAATTAGACCCTAAGCGAGTGTTAACAGTATGTTCGTTTAAAAGCACCTACCATATAAATTCACGGCAGTGAGAACAGAACGTCGGTTGCCTCAGGAAAGTAGCCATAAATTTGTGACCATTTGCTTGATGAATTCTACGTCGCATTGCACCCCTTCGCCGATTGAAACCTTGCCGTTCTTTGAACTCCCTCTTTGGTTCCTTGCCGGAGGTGATGCTACCACCACCTCTGCCTCCGATTCCTTCTCCATCACCTGCACCACAGCCTGTTTGTTGATCTAAAATTTTATCATTACAATATATCCTATGCACATTCATTATAATTATTAACGATCCCTTACCTTGATCATTCCACTTCAGGTCAATCCTGACTCTTAATTTCCCTTGAGGCTCAAGGTCAACCTAAAATAAGTTTCATTTCATGTTGACAGATTTAATTATTAATCATTCAAATTTTGATACTCCCAAAAATATACTAATGTTAACAATAGATGTGTAAAATATATAAAAAAACTCAAGCTTTAACTCGGGAATAATATCTAATTCGACTATGGTAACAAGGCAATTAAAATATCAAATACTTTACATATTTATTATTTGTATCCATTTGTAATATGTTAAGGGGTTTAAGAGATTTATGCATCGTAAACTATTTCAAATATATCCGACATCTATCTTCTGTCATACTTTGCCTCCGTTTCCACTGATATAATCTTATCAGGTTACCTTGAATTGTCTCACAGTGTCATAACATTAAGACACACAAACACAGGTTGCACGCCGTGCTCCTATTGCACGAGTCAACAAACGTTCTACGTCAACATGAGAGGAACCAATCGATTACAATAAAGTACAGCTGTTTGATCAAAGTTATGAAAGAAAAGCAGACAAGATAACAAAAATGAAAGGGGGTATCTGTCGAAAACCGACTACACTTCAAACCAACCCAAAAATCAGCGGTTTTGTCGTTTCTGCTGACGAGCTCCTCGAAGGGGATGCTGCAGTTCGCGACGAAGTAATCCGGCGGCAGTGCCGCGTCGTGGAAGACGGTCAGGCCGAGCATCACGGCGTCCTGGACCTCGTGCGTGAAGCTCTCGTTCCACACCGGGTCGAAGGTCTTCGGCTTGGTGGACGACCGATCGAGATGGTTCTCGTCGACGTCGAGCTGCACGTACGGGTCGAGTATCGGCTCGTCTTGCCAGAATTTCCGTTGCTTGTCCGTCGCCCTGAGTCCGACCGCCTCGCATATCTGGATCTTCATCATGCCGGTGAACATCGTGGACCGGGTGCGGGGACACGATATCACGGAAAAAGGGTGGTCAGAGGACGGACGGAGCCAGTCGACGAGGCTGTCACGCCTGTCGACGAGCTGACACTTCGGTTCGCGGGATCAGGTTATCCGGAACCGAGTCGACCGCGAGGATTCTCGAACGCCTCGCTGAAGTCGCGGATCCACGACTTCCGGTCGAAGGAGGCCGTCGACAGACCCGACGCGGGTATCAGAACTCCTGGAGGAATTCTGCGAACGGTAAATACGACCTTCCGCGGAAATATGTGGCGCACCGCTTCGAATATCCCGACGAGCCTTTCGCTTTCTCTCTCTCTCTCTCTATCTATCTTTCTCTCTCCCTCTCGCTCGTACGCACGATGACACGCACTCGCTCTATCTCTGTCTCTCTTCCGATTTTCTTCCCCCTCCCTCGTTTCTTCGCCTCGCTCTTTCCCTTTCCCTTCTTCGTCACCGCCACCAGCAGCACCGTGCAGTTATAAACACTCGGCTCGCCTCGCGTTCACGCATAACAGACACGGCGGAAACGGGAACGACGTGAACGGGACGATCCTGGCGAGGAGGTGACGCGTCGACGGAGGAGACAGGACGAGCGAACGGCACCCGATGCTGCTCACTGCGAGGCGCCCCGAGCGCAAGTCCCGTCCTTGTGTTTCCAAACGACTGAGAGCCATCAAGCTCCCGTTTATCGCCTCGAGTCCGTCCGTCCGCTCTCCTCTCTTCACCGAACGATTACGGACACGGATCACACGGAGAGAATGTACATATCTCGTCGAGGATCGCGATTAAGCACTTGTTCACCGTGTCCCTGGACAGACCCACCGAACCGCTCGATTGGTCACTCCGCGCTTCGTCTAAAGGGCGACTCGGCCTCGGAACGCCTTTCGGCACACCTCGTGCGTTTCCGTCGAAAGCTCAGGCTGCGTTTTCAGCCGACCGAAACCGCTTCGTTCGTCTCCCTTCGGCACTTTTTCTTATGGAGAATTAATATTTCAGAAGCGTATGTTTGAATCATCGTATCGATGGGCTCTCGCATGCTTTTGGGTGGGTATGGAAGATTTGGTTGAGAGCTCATTTTATGGAGAGCTTGCGGACGAAGCAGTCGCGGAGGATGCACAGACATCTGATTGGCCGAGGTCTGGCTAAAAACAGCCCGCTTCTACTTATGGTACTCGCGTCCAGAGATCTCTGAAAAGTCGAGACCTATTTAGAAACTGGGTTTTCGGTTAACCCTCTCAGACCTGAGGTTTTTCAAAGAACCACAGGAGCGCTGGATTTTTTTGAGCTGACATATTAGACTGTATATTTCGTGATTGTCATATAGAGGGTGGTTTGTTACACCTCGGTATCTTAGATATAGCGGCGACTCGTTTATTGCGAGCAGTCCTCTATTGCACTGATGCAATAATTCGACCGATTATATAAATTCGAAGCGTTCAATAAATATCTGCGCCAGAGCCGGTGTAGCTCGTAGCACAAGCTGGACGATTTTTCAAGACCTAACGTATGCTGAAGACGTTCGAAGATATTTAGAGGAGTGGATGCCTCGATTTAGGGAAACGATTTCGAAAAAAGAAAGAACGTATAAAGGAGTTTCTGGTCTTTATTGAGCTATATAAATAATCGAACACAGTATGAATAATCTAATATTTACACCCGCGATACATTAACGCAACGACATCCTCGCGCATCCTTCGGCGCCAGGACGTTTTTGCGTTTGGTGGCTCCGACGTTCGGATGAAACAGAGAGACCCGCGACAATATCGAATCGTTCTAGACGAGAACTGTTCCTCGGCGATCGACCGAATTTCGTTTCTTTTTTCCCTATAATATCAGAAGTATGTACATCCTACATCGTGATTCAGGACGATCATCCTTGTCCCCGTTTGCAGCACTGTGTTTCTATTTTTTCTTTTAGCGACGATGAAGGAAGTACCGCTTGCAATTGATTCGGTCGACCGTCGATTCTTTGGGATCGCGATGTATCCCGTGTTCAAGAATAAATATTTCATCGAAATGAGAATGGATTATACAGGTATGACTTCGGTTATGACTATATCGCGTACGAAATGCGAAACGATCTATGAGTTTTCCAGTTTCCTCTATGTCCCGACAACGACGTCGGACGTAGACGCGGATTCTTGCAGCTCGGCTGCCTCCTTCTTCTTCTCGTCCTGGTCCACCCCCGATATCACATACACAGGCTGCTGGTACGCGAGAAAATGTTGGTCCGACGATAACGCCTTCGATGGATCCTTCATTTTCATCTGCAAGTTAACGATCAAACGATTATCACCGTATACCATCGAAAATACAGAAGTTACTCGATTATTGCGGTAAACTCAGCCCCGCCACGTTTTGGAATTCTTATACTTAGTATTATGGATGATAGAAGAATGCTGACGCACATTTACTTCAAATTAATTTGCTTCGAGCACAGTAATGACCCGCTTATTGCGAAAAATGGGTAATCACCGTTACTTCGGTAAATTGAGAATATTATCTCACATTTGGGTTACATTCAGTCGGTGCTGTCACACATGTTCGAGAACCAGTCCAGTGACTCGTTTATTGAGAATTGACCGTGTCCGCAATACAAGTTCAACAACCACGGTGCAAAGTATATGGGTGGCCATAATCGAGTACTCACTTTCTTACGATACAACATCAGTAGAATGAGCAGGCTGCTGATGATGAAAGCGCTTCCGGCGGCCAAAACCAGAGTGGCCGTCTGATAAACGGGCGTTTCCATTTCCGTGAGGATTTCCCGTTGCTCGAGCGCTACCATTCGACTCTGCATAGCCATGGGAGTCGATCTGTGGGTGAAACGAGACGTTGTCGCGTCCGCGAATGATCCCAGCATCGACAGCTTCTGGATTCTGGTCAATTCCTCCAAGTGGAAGGCCACGTCCACCTTGTTCGGACCTATCACCTCGAAACTGAGTATCGCGGAGTCTTGATTGATCTCCACTCGCACGTCGCTCTTTAATCTGGCATCTAGATCGCGGAGAAGCTCCTCCGCCTGTCTCACGAACGCGTTCTCGTCGTCGGCGAGGAATCGACCAGGGAAACGCAGAGTTACCTCGACCGCCTCCACCGGAGTCGGCACTGAACACGAACGACAAGAAAACATGATGGTGATTGTTTAATTAACTTTTCAAAATATATTATTATCTATCTCTTTCGGTACGAAGGGCGACTATAATCGCTGTGCGCGAAGAGCCACTGATATCGTTCACCGAGTATTTACTGTACAGAAATAATACTTTCAGACTCTGTCATACCGAAAGGGTTGAAAATTTTGTCATTTCATAAGTCCTTGCGTACTTTTTTATAAGTTTTATTAAAAAGTCTACTATACGAGCAATTTCAAAAAGTTTAGTTGGCTTTTAATTCGGAAACATAGATCGCTGCTACCATTTATGCAAAGACTTATGAAATGACCTGATATTAATAAGAGATGTTCATAAATAAACAACTTACAGCATAAATTCGTTCCTTTGATGAAAGGCTCGGAGCCAATAAGTTGATTGCCCGCCTCATCGACGCACCAGCAAGTATCCCCGGCGCACTGGGTGGGTTCGAACCTGCCCTGGCGATCGCAGATAGCTGGAACGTGGCCTTTATCCTTCATCGCCTGGCACCTAGTACCCAGAACCTTCCCGATTTGCTTCTCGTCGGTTTCCAAGTTTATCAAAGCGTTCTCCATGAACGCCTGAATTTCACGGTCGATTTCTTGAATCGCTGGCCCCCTGCCGCCCCGCCTGGCCTGCCTGAAGTTACACTTGGGTTCCAGTCCTCTGGTAAGCGAACCCTTCACGGGTTGACCCTTTCTGTTGACACACCAACAAACGCCAACGTGTTCCAGACACTGCACGGGCTCCCACATGCCGGTCTCCGAGTCGCACTTAGGCAGGAACGTCGGTTGCTTCAGCCTCTGCGACGTCTTCAAGTTCTTCTCTCGGAGCCTCTCGCACTGCGACAACACCGGGCAAACCGTGTCGCACACCAGACGGCTGGAAAAGTCGTTGTGACCGAGAGTGCAGTCGGTTTTTCGTCTGCATTCGTTGCGTTCCGGGTCGAAGTACCACCTCTCCGTCTCGTTGAAATCCTGTCCCGGGGTGCACGGTATCCTTCGAAGCGGTTCGAAACATACCTCTCGAGGTTTCGGACAACACACAGCGTATTCGTTCAGAGGAGAGAGTTCGCATTTGTGCGTGGAAGGACAGTGGTGACCGTGAGGTCCACAGGTTGCCAATGATCCATCCTGATCCAACAGCGGCGAGCTGTTTGGACATGGATTGTCCTTTTTCGGCAAGCACACCGGTACGGGAGGACACGGTGGCACGCTGCACGCTAGTTCGACCATCCTGCAAGCTTCATTCTCACCGCGACAGGTCACTCTCTTGCAGGGATCCCGACACGAACACGTCGGACATCCACTGTCCGGGTCCAGTTCGAATCCTTCGCGACAGTCCAGCCTGCAGTCGATGTCTGGACACCGTTGAGGCGTACTGCACTTCGGCGTCACTCCCTCGAGGACGCGTGTACCCGCTGATTCTCTGCCTCCCTCGTCCACGCACCAACACATTCCGTTGTGACACTGGACAGGCTCGAACGCTCCACTGGCATCGCATCTGGGTATGTAGGTTCTTCTGGCTGGCTCTCCAGATTCCCTGGCCGCGTGTTCGGCCACTGCACGCGCGTGTTGACAAGCCGTGGCCATTACCGGAGCCACGCACTGTGTTCCACAACCGGTGGAACAGCACTTCTCTGTCGCTGAGCATTCCTGGTCGTTGCTACATTGTAACTCGCAGCTTGAGGAGCTCGGCACCAGGTATGGGCACTGTCCCGGTTTCATGGCCAGGCAGGCTGGAACAGCTGGACAGTGTTGCCCGGTACCACAGTTCACGTCCACCATCGTGCAGGTCTCGTTAGGGCCGCAGGATACATCTTTACAGGGATCGTGACAACGGCACTGTTCGCAACCAGCAGCGTCCACTTCGTAGCCGTAAGGACAGGCTAAGTCACAGGACAGCGATCCGCAGAGTTTCAGGAGGTCGTGTATTTCCTTGCAATCGGAGCTGCGGTTCACACCAATTTTTAGTGTGACCCCGCGGTCGTTCACGCAGGCACAGGTACCGTTGTAACATTGCAGAGGCTTGTAGCTGCCATCTTTCTCGCACTGCGGCGGTGGAATCGCCAAGGACATGTCCTTCCTCGTTCCTTCCATGCGGTCGTTGAACTCCCGTAAATACTCGCACACTGAAATCAGACAATGTCAAAGCGTTTCAATGTTCTGCTCCCCTGATCGGTAAAATGTACCACTTCACAGCGGCATCTTACTCGTTTGCGCTTTCGTCGAATTAGCTGACGTCATGCAGCACACTGACTGGCCAGCTTCTGGAACGGCGGTGCATTTGTAGCCCTGCGGGCACGTACTGTTCGCAGAACAAGTTATCGCGTTGCGTTCGTCGTCAATTAAAGGAGTTCCGTAGACGCAGGGGCTCTGATAAGCTTTTTTAGCCTTGCATTCTGGTTTCGTCGGACAAAGGAAGTCTGGGCAACCGTCCTCTCGATTCAGCACGCATTCCTCTCCTATCGGACAAGGAAAACTGGAAACCGACGGTATACTTACAGCGTCCAGATACTATTATAAATTCTATTGTTCATGCGCATGTACTCACCCTTCACAAGGATCGTCACACTCGCAAGTTGGACACCCGGAAGCATCCGTCTTGAATCCATACTGGCAAACTTGTGCACACTGCTGAGACACGCAGGAAGATGGGAGAGACCTCCCCTTCGTTATCGACTTGCAATCGACTTTCTCAGCTGGTCCCATGGAACCAGATATTTTTCTGCCATTGTTGTCCACGCACCAGCAAACCAGACCGTTTCTCGAGCATTGTTTAGGCTCGTAACCTCCATCTGAAATGGGACGTTTAACAAACAAACATATAAGCACGATCAAGTGGACATAAAATGCGTCCCTACGTCTTACTATTCTATCTGCTTCGATATTAATACTACTTTGGAATCTGAACAAAATTTACTAGCAAAGATTTCACTTCGATCGCTCTATGTGCCCCAGTGAACGGATCATATTCGTCCTGAGACGCTTTTCTATATCAGCAAACCTGAAAACGTTTACTGAAGGTACGAGGGTACGGTGACCCAGTTTGCACATCGCGTTTGTTCAACCGGTAGCCTACCTTTGGCACACTGAGGAACGTAACCCCGTCCCTGTCTCTCGGATATGCTCAGCATCTCCGCGAGCACGCGGTCCCGATGGCAAGCGCTGAGACCCTGAGGAACCGAGCAAACTCCGCCTCCGCAACGTTCGCTGCTGCAACACTTCTGGGGCCCGGGACATTCCAGATCGTGCTGGCAAGAATTGCCACAAATCGCCGGCTCCTCCGACGGACACGTTCCGGGTCTCTTCAGATTGATGCTGGAAGGGCAGCAGACCCCGTACTCCTGTTTCGGCTCCACCAGGCAGCTGTACATTGGCGGGCAGGTCGGTTTCCCCGGCGAGTCACCGCAGAGAAATGGTCTCGGTGAGTCCGTGATTTGCAACGGTTCACCCGCCGGGCAGATCGTCGACAGAGATTTCGCTTTACGACAGCTGGGAATTGGCGGGCACGGTGGACGGGCGCACGTAACATCAATCAGCTCACACGTTTGGCTACTGCCCGGACACGCGATTCCACGACAGGGATCCCGGCACTCGCATTTAGAGCAGCCCGTCTCCGGTTCAATCTGTTAATGAGAATCGCTAATTAGGGGCCGCTCGAAAGCCGCGCACCGTCGAGGGCATGCGAGTACCGCAAGGGATGGTAAAACTGTTATCGATCGATAGACTGCGGATGCAATGCATGTTTGTATAGAAATTAGGGAAAGAAGTGGGACCTAGACAGACGTTTGTTGTGCCATCAAGCAGGTTTAGCCCCCAACTGGTGTGGTGGACTCGTGTCACGTATGTACAGTCAGTCTCATAAGCATTCGTACCCTTACTGCGTACAAAAGAAGTTTATAATTCTATAAACCATATATTTTCGTTATTAATTGCTAAAATTTGGATGGAATAAACTTTATACTCGTGTAAAGTTATAGTAAAAGATTTATTGGAAAACCTCAGACGCATCACTTAGTTTGAACCAATTTTTTGTATAGACAGTAACTGTACGAATGCTTATGGGACTGACTGTAAGTGACGTGGTGCGGGTCAAACTGACCCGAATCTTATCCCTTTGTCTGTCATAGCAAAGTAAAAAATAAACTCAAACTGTTTTTTACCGTATATTTGCAACGTACTGATTGTAACAAAATTGAAATGAAAAATATATGTGTAACAGCGATCTGATCCCCAGCATACTAAGTGAGGGTTAAATATACATTTTTTATTTTGCATAATATATGCTGTATGCATATACGGCTGACTGACCACCTTCAGAATCAGACCATAAAATAATTAACAAATAAGTTATCAATAGTTTTCTCGTGTTTTGTGAGTTTCCAAGTCACACACAGGTGCATTTTTCGTGTATATCTACCTCGCTGCGCAACAAATGATTCATCAGCGAGGATTGCATATATTTTGCATACTTCGATATGTTATAATGGCATAAACAGCCGCAGTTTATCGATCAGTATAATTTTAATTACGCAGGACCGCCCGCGTTTGAGAGGAAAACAATTAAGGGAGTGTACGAGTGGAATCGTGGTGAACAGGAATTATTGGATCTGGATAGAAATAGTTGAATAAAAAAGATGTATTATTTATTTTAGGTTCATTCTTTAAGACTTTCAAACGAAATAATGAAAGTGGTATCGTTTCAGCGCTTCACCTTTACAGAATGCTCAATGCACACTATCGACTGTCGGGTCGTCCCAAAAGCTTTTGACTCCCTGCATTTATACTTTTCACTATCCGTTTTGTAGATACAGAAGGACAAAAGAGTAGTGCAGCTAAGCTCAGCTCCCCGAGATCAGTTTAGAGGAGATGCTTGAAATTATAAGGTCTTTGAATAGTGAGCATGGCAAGCGGAAGCAAACAGAGTGTCCCATTTTAATCTTTCCACATGAGTATCTTCGAAACTACTAATGTTATCGAAGAGATTTCAGACGAAAATTGAATGATTTCGAGGGAGTTATAATGTGGTATCAGTAGTTTTTTTTTCAATAGAATTGTACATGTCTTATGCATGGATCAATACAGCTTTTCATTTTGTATAAAAAAAGTGTTAGGGTACTTGTGTCGAAAAATAGTTTCAATTTTGTAAAACACCGTTAGTGGTTACTAACGCAGAGAATGTTCTTCTTAACAGAAACATCAATTTTCGCAATAGACTAATCGATGGAATTCTTTCTTCTTTTCAAAAAAATATTAAGGAGTTTCTGCCGAGAAGCTGTTAATTCGGAAGATATTTCAACTTAAATGCTGCTTCGTTTAGAGCCACGAGAGTGCTATCTGGCAAAATTAAAATTCTTCCCAAACTAACAACTATTCGATGCATACATCTAATAAAGAATGAAGAGTTTCATCGGTTAGTGTTCCCATTTAAAAAAAAACCGTAGATATCCTTCGTATCTTCCCAATACCTCCACCCATAAAGACACTATCGACGCCACATTATGCACCCCTCGAAATCGCTCAACATTTATCTGAAATATTTGACGATATCGCTGACAGTTTATTACGATATCAGACACTCTGCATATTTATCTTCAACACCTCATGCTGCATGTGTTTCAGAAAAGAAATACGGTAACCATTGCTACAAGCAATATTCGTTCATGGAGAAGCTGCCGTTTCGTCGAGTACACCCCCGTTCATAAGTCACCGGACACTTGCTCATTTTGAGCAAAATTATTGTTGGAACGTGTATACAACGTTTTGGTTTGATCTTATTATTTTATATTGTTACATTGATGCATTTTACGTTAACATACAGGGTGGTTCTGGCAACTGGGCCAGCCTATAGCTCTGTTCCGAGTGAAGGTAGAAAAAAATTGTAGAGGAAAATTTTGCACTGTTTAACAAGTTCTAAAATCCGACTGCACGACTTTTTTCACTAGTGCACCGGTGCACTTGCACTTCTTTTTTAACTGGAACACTACGACTTTTTTGCATAAATTGATTTCTCGCGTCACTCCGCGTATAAAAGGTATTTTAATGAATTAGTTCAAGAGGTCATGTCCGCACGGCGTGGACACATCGATGATAAGAAAATATAAGATTAATTACTTATTTTCTGTAAGATCTTTAACACATGATTTGAATAACACGTTCTCTACATTATGAACAATTTGAAGTGCCAACTGTATTTCATGATGTAGGTCATTTCATACTATAAAATCGTCCGCCTCCTAACATTATTAACCCTCTGCACTCGAAGCATCTTTTGTTACGATAGACCAGCGACTCCAACATAACTAATATAATGATGCAACCAATATGGTTACGAGCTGCTGCAAGCAAATGTTAATTTTCAATGGTTCATACTCCAAAAAAAACTTAATTTATATAAGACATTGACGCTTCACTTACTTTTCCGTATTAAGAAATATTTCATTTTCGATATGGTATACAAAAATTAATAGATAAAACTGACAAACCTACGGAGTGCCTGAGAGGCGTACTTGCAGTGGAACGCTTGACATTGTCAGCGCCTGACAGGCATACTCGGAGTGCAAAGACTTAATAAAGTAAGTTGTAAGTGCCCGGTGACGTATGGACGGGAGCGTACTTATAGAAAGTATTTCGAACTTTGTTGAATGTTGCAAACTGAAAGCTTAGTCCTAATTATCGGAAATACCTCGAAGCCCAAGGGACACAGCATTCGACAGCTGTGCGCCGGACAGGAGCGAGGATTGTCGCAGTCGATGACATCCTTGGAGGATCCTCGCGTGCCGGGGACCTCGGCGCCGATCTCGTCGACGCACCAGCAGCTGTTCTCGCGCGGATGGCATTGTATCCTCTCGAACTCGCCGGTTTCATTGTTGCACTTTGGTATGAATTGCAACGGTCCACGTGGACCGAGGGCACGCGACCTTCTCACGGCTGCCTGCGCCAACTGCTCGCATCCTGTCAGCTCCCCGGAGATGCATCTGAGGCCGCAGGCTGTCTTGCAGCAACGCTCGCCCGCTGTTTGACACTGAAAATCATTTTCGCAGGCCGGGGACCTCGCCGGACAGATGTTCTGCTCCTCGAAGGATGGGCATCGACCTAGAGCCTTCAGCGGTGGCTCTGAAACACGGAAACGCCCGTTCGGCCGTGAATGACGAGGAACCTGATCAATTGCGAGTTCCTGGAAACCAGAAGCTGAAGGATGAAGTATTAAGTCTGCCGAAAAGTTGTCCGTGTAGCGCACAGTTATTTTATTAATGAATTAATAATTTAATTCAGTAATGAATTAATAATTTAATTCAGTAATAGGCCATGTTTAGCAACATCAGAGATAGGGGAAAGGCTTAATGTAGCCCGACAAACAGTTTCAGATCACATTCGACAGCTTGGGTTCGTATATTATTTTCATTTACTTAAAAAACGGACAGAATTTTTTGGTACACCTAATATAATACACAGGATAAGGTGATTTTTATTTAAAATTGTGTTGATTGACTTGTTTATGTTGGGTAATCGTTGTTTAGTGAAATGGGTTATGGTTAACATGTTGACAGCGGTGAGGGTTAGTGGTGACTGGTACCACTAATTTTGTTTCATTAAATAACTAATAATTCTTATACAATTTGGAGACAATTATAGTATTTTAAGTATAACATTAGGTGGCACCTGTGTGTTCACAGAGTGAGACATGCTGTTTCTCTACGATTTGCATTCAAAACAGGACGTTATGTTGTGTCTGGCCAGATATGGCCGTATCTACTGTGGTATTCGACGTGTTAACATATTTGAATGATGTACCTCATGTTTTTAAAGGTTCTAGGATGACTTTGAAATATCTAGAATCTAGATTCTAGATGATGCCATAGAGAGGACTAAAAATCCATTGAAGATCACATTTGAGTAATCACATTCAGTAAAAAAAATATTTAATCCCATTCGAAAAAATTATATATTTCGAAATTTTCGATATTTTCGAAAATGCAAGATATATAAACAATATTGTTACCATACGAGTCCGTGAAACATAACACGCTTCATGATCGCTCCTTTTTCTAAAATCAGTGTCGGAAGCTGCTTTAAACGGCAGTCTCCAACCTGTATTTTATATACAGGGTGTCCTACATTTCTCAGTCAAACTGTGCCAGTACGTTATACAAGTAAAAATAAGGAAAAAATGTTATACAGATACAGATCACTCGAAGTTTTATTAAAAAGTTAAATGTATGAAATATTTTTATACGTGAAGGCGAGGCTAAGAATTGATTTCTACTTTCTACTTGTAGAATACATTGACACAGCACGGTCAGAAAATCTTTGACCATCCTCTACACAGGGAAACATAATTCCAGCAATATTTCCAGCGACTGCGTCCGACAGACCCCGGTCCATCTTCACTTATACCTTCCCTCTACTTTAAAATACCAAACATCCCGGATTCACTGTAACATCCACCTGTCCTACATACTGCCTATAATTCTCCTCCGTTCCACATAACCGAAAAAAGAAATCAACGCTCGCTCCAGTCGTGAAGCCACAGTGGAACAGATCAGACCTGCGACGATCATCGTCGCTGAATTACGGTTGGCGCCCTTAATGAGCCACTCGCCGTTCGTTTTTAACCCTGGTGCGGTCTTTGGGTCTTTTTTGATCCACCGCGTCTTCATTCATTCAAAAAATTTTCGTAATTATGAGAAAACTACAATGAAATTGTTATTAACGTGTTTGTCCTTCTTTCTTTAACGTTGTATCGAAAGCTCATTTTGTAGGTTCATGTGACGCGTTGACCGGAAAAATTGGGTCCTCGGGTTTTTTTTGGACCCAGCATAAACGAACATTATAGAATGACAGAAATTAATGATACCCAAGCGCTACAAAGTAATGTGAGAAAGTAAAGTGGAGAAAAGGGATGTAAATAATACAATCTGACTAGCATACTTTTAGTAATATCAAAAAGAAAATAGATTGTCCTTGTTGGCACACAAATTCATGTACCACGCGCAGAACCCCGTTTCACTCTGTACATCCAGCGTAGGACCTTTTATCAATTATGTGAAACTTGTTACAAATAACTAATTTAGGCATACTATATTGTGTTTCCATAACTAAATCTATTATAATACATGCCACTGGTTATTTCTGTGTCTCTTTAGGCCTCTCATTATATTACAGTGTCGAATATATGAGTTCCATACATTCGGGTCCTTTCTGACCCAAGAGACCTTGAGCGTACAGTCGAACGAAAGAACGCACCACGGTTAACACGTTGAACCCCGCAGTGATAACGACCATACCTGGTCAGACGCGAGATAATTTAGTATTTTTTATATAAATCGTAAAGAAAAAAAAAAGATTCGTGTACACAGTCGTGGTCTTCTGTCCCTACATTATTGTTTCGGTATGAAGTTTGCTCAGAATTCAGCGATGATCAATAATTATTTAATTGAATTAAATTTAAGGCGTCGGTCACCGGTGACCGCCATGGCGTTCAACGTGTTAGCTCCGCTGAGAATATTCCAGCAACGCTGGAACGCGGGTGTACAAAAATCGACGCACCTCGGGATATTTTCGTTCCAGGAACGCGACCCGGAGGAGCGTCGGTGGGGACCGGCGGGTTTATGGGTCTCCGCGGCGAGGTATAAACCTTTTATGGGCCAGATCGAGGCGAGTCGATCCGCCGCGGTGTCCGGAGATGCCACGAATCCGCGCGCGGAGCGGCGGCCGCTTTCGTTCTCGAGCACGGTCTCCGGCTAAAGTGTAGCGGAACGATGATAATAATAATAAAAATAGCCGGAGTCGACCTAACGGTTCCTCTCGCATCCTACTGCCACACTTACCGCGCTTACCTAACGTGCTACGAGTTTCCAGCCGCTTCCAGTCCGACCGGCCGTAGGCGGAAGAGGAGAGACGAGGAACAAAAAAGAGAGGCTCATGAGACTCGGCAGGATTCAAGCGCGCCAACGACTTCCTCGATCAACGGCGACTGCCCCCGGTCGGCCGACCCTTTGTAACGGCGACCACTCACAAGGAGAGCTCCCCGAAGCGGTCGTCTCAGATTTTAATGAGCTCTCGCGTGCTGATGGATCACGTTATTATGTACGAATCCCTCTATACAGGCTGTTTCCGAAAAGAGATCAGTCCGCATGAAGAGATAAGCGGAAAACGTAGAGTGACATTTTTTTGGACGAGTAACTGTTGAAGATTCGAGTAGGCGTACACTTGCTCGTGATCTCACTTACATCCACGTCTGATGGATATCACTGCAGTGCCTGTATCGCTGTTTGGACTTATTACATTAGATAGTAAAGGATGAACGATGAAATAAGGATGCAAGATGTTCTATAATGGCATGTAGCTAAATGCAAACGCAATGAAAAGTAGTCTGCAGCATGCTCAAGTGTATATACGCGAACTGGATGAATGTTCAAGATCGGTTTATTCGGAAATGAAGTGTTGTACAAAAAAATGTCACTCTACATTGTTGACTTAGTTTTTCTGATTCATCAGCTGAAGTAACGAATTAGCTCTTCGAAATGGATACACTGATCGGATGGAGTTTTCTTCGATTTTTCTAGAAAAGGTAAATATTCCATTGCAAATGGAAATTCCCAAAAACTTCTCAACCTAGGACCTGTACAAGTCATCCTAGGGCCAGCGTCAGTATTAATATCGACTTTGAAATATACAGCCATAGAATTTAAATAAATTGTATAAGTAGACTGCGGATCTTTATGCAATTTAGCATGTCCAAGTTCCTGAAAACCGCGCATTTTATAGAGTAAGTGATACAAAAAATGTACCCTTAAATTTCTCAACCCCAAAATGCGGTTCTGTCGTAGACGTGTTTCATTAGCCACACGGCGATAAAAAATGCTGAAATCTAAAAATGTATGTTTGCATAAAAATCCGCAGTCTGATTATAAGTAAGGAGAGCAGTGTGTCCTCTTGGAGAAACCCTAATTGGTGAAAGACCTAACTCCGCGAGTTGTCAGCCGTAACATTTCTATGGAAGACGATAGAACTGCCTGTGGCAGGGTTTCTCGTTACGGCTGTCAGGAACAATGCGATCAGCGTCGTCTCTTCGACGAGGAACTTCTTTTAGACCGCCGTGAGCGTTCGCGATTTTACAACGGGCCTTAAACAATCGGAGTAATGATTAAATTTCTGACGACGGATCGGATGTCCTCGTTCGAAGGGGGTCAAGTACGTTTGCACGGTTTGCGAACGTGTACGGCTGTCTTCGCGCGTTCGTTAACGCGACGAGCACGCTCGATAAAGTGCTGTAAACTCGATTTTCAAGATGACGGAAAAATAACTGCACGAGAGAATATTCTCAGCTGATACCGGAGTGATCTGAACGCATTGCCTCGTGATTTTAATACGATTTCGTGGGATAAAGTTCGCTGCTCCAAGTCCTCGAATGTACTGATAAGCGAAGAGCGTCTATCGACACGTACAATTCGATTTTAATTATTCCCTGAAAGTTAAGTGTGCTGTAGCATAGAATTTTAAAGAATCGGTACACGAGTGGAACTCGTATTTGTAACATATCAATCGTATTCTGTGTGACGAGTGTGACTCGTTACCGTGAGGCGAGATAGGAAGGTACACCCTTTTTCAATTTTTCTTGGACAAAGGAAACGATGTATCTGTATGAGACTCTGCAGATTTAGTCGTATACGGTTATACTACATTCAGGAATTTTTGTACATTGATATCGTTTAAACTATAGTAATTATTCACCGTGGAAGTGGACCGGTTGAAAAAATTCTGTTTAGGTTTTAACAACAAAGTAAGCTGTTCAGTTGTTACAGTAGAAATTCCCAAAATATACTCTGAAAACAGGCTGAAAAAGAAGAATATTTCTATTCGTATCGGGGACATTTCGGAATTTGAAAATATGGCTCCGCGGTTACGCATGGAAAAATAAATTGGAAATGTAGAATACAATTTAATCGTACGATTTTGTTATATTTATTTAGAACGTGTACACGGCTTAGCCATTAGTAAGAACCAACAAACTCCGAGATACGCTTGAAAGTAATTTATTTTATAAAGCGAGATACCGCAGAAGGTCCTCCCCTTTGCCGGGGGAGTATCAGTCATGCTCAATGAATATTCCAAATTGATTTTTTTAAAAGCAAACACTCGTACGAAAGAGGTATTATTCTATTTTTTCAATTTATTTTTCACCAAGAATCTTTCGTTTTCCGGCTGTACTGCTATTCCAATTATACTCTGCACTATATCGCAATATACAGGCTGTTTCATAATAGATGATGATACAACAGCGACTCAATCTGCACATTGGTGCAAATAACAAATTTTATGCGAATACAGATCGCATGATTAATCGTTTTTAAGGTATACAATAAATAATATTATTAACAATAACAATATTAAAGAACATACTCAGGGTGGACCTATAGCATGTCTCAGTCTTCTGGCTCAAATTCTTAGAATCTTTCGCGCGATATTAATACTTTGTCAGCCGCTGTCACGCATACGTGACGTCACTCATTTGAATAACGATCACTTGACACAAATGAATGAGCATATTTATCAGCAATAATAAATAAAAGCCCATATACTGATAAAGTTGAAACTGTGAAATATTCAGTATAAATGAGAATAGTATAGAATGTTCTCTGGCTTCAAGATTCCCATGAAAATAGTCAATGATAATTAGTTTTCGCGATGTATTTGCGGCCTTCGAAGTGTTAACATTCATTGTGTACGTTACTGTTGTTCATGAACCTATAGAACCGCATTCCTTTTAATCTTCTTAACTCCTAAGTACAGACCCTAACTCGACTCAGAATCCAAGGTATGCACGGCCCAAGTCCATATAAAATACTTTATTTATTGTAATGCACACATTGAGCCGCTGGACCACGACGATTTAAAACAGTGAACAACTGAACAAAACTATAGCTATAAACACGTAAAGTATAGGACATATGGGATGCACCCATGAGCGGCGCTCCAATCGGCTTTTTTACTTTGACTCTCCACAAATGTTCTCGGGCCGTGAAAGAGTTCATAAAAGTCCAGTGAAACTTCCAGCACATCCGATTACCCGAATTTCCGGTTCGTTGACCATCGGCCTGCTTCTCTCCGCCTTTCTCGCTTCATTATACCCATTTCGCGTTAATCCTCGCCGTAACACGCGAGTTTCGCTATTACGACATCCGTGCCGATTCAATTCCGCGTTACACGCACGGACTATAAATCCACCAATACGATCAATTACTTCTTCGCTTCCGCATGCATTTCCGTCTGAGGAAACAATGCACGACCACCGGTGCATCGTGAAATCGTACCAGGAATCAACATGGTCGGTCGAGGAAAATTCAGTCACACTCGACGATCTGACGTTCGAATGCAAAGGAGGATGTTAAAAGAATGGCCGCCTTTGGCATCGCCTGAAAATGAAAAATTCATGCAGGACCTTTAAGAGTGTCTCCCGAGGAACGAAAAATGTCGGTATCACTTTCCCGAAAAACGATGGGAAAGCTGTTAAAAATGAATAATAATACTAATATACAATAATAATATCTCTTTACTTTGAGTTTTTCCGATAATTACATTCCGATAATTACTTCAAGTATACATATATCGGTAGTTATTTTATATCATTCCTATTTTCAAACGGAATACCACTGAGTTATTGAACCTACGATCAATACACATGTTCGTCTCCGGATGCAGAACAGTGAACGCGTTATTGGTTCTTGTTCCCATGTAACAATGACTTTACGGTACTTTGATTTTGCTTGATTCCAAACTTCGGTTGATCATCATCCGATTCTTTCATTAATTCTTTTGAAAATGGTTCAATATCCGAAAGTAAGTAGATGAAATATAACGCTTAGATGAGTTTGATCACTATCATATTCACATGTTTGGATTCATTTTTAACGACTTTCCCATCGTTTTTCGTGAAAGTGATTAGGTCGTTTCTTGTTGCTTGAGAGGCACTCTTCAATGCTCTGCATGAATTTTTCATTTCCAGGCGGTGCCAAGAATGGCCAATTTTGAACATCCTCCTCTCCGAAGTATTTCGCGAATATAAACGTCTTCGAACGGAGCGGAGAGGAGCGAAGGAACGTCGAGGATCGAAAAGAGAACGACACAGGACACGGGCGAGGAAACAGAAGTGAGGGGACGAGAGGAGAGAAAATGTAAAAGGAGAGGCATAAAGGCGTACGAGTCGATAAAGAGAAGGAGCGGAGGAATGTGTTTTAACGGTGCACGGGAGAAATTCAATTTGTTATTGCCTCTAGCATGCAAATCGCTCTGACGCTGATATTTATCAGGAAGACCAGTATCCTGTTGTAACACATCGGGAATCGATTATCCACGGTATCGCCGGGGCCACGACCGCCGATCTAACATCGTAATTAACGTCTCGTTAAGTGCATCGTTTATCCGTCTATACGGCCATCACGGTTCCCCACTGTATAATCCACGACAAATAATTAACTCATTGATTAGAGACACCCCCGTGTCTGGCGCGCGAATCGATTCGACATCTGCATCATCCGACTCTCACGGGTTTAACACTCTGACGGCTAGACTGCGGAGGTTTATGCAATTTAATGTATTCATATGTGCATTTGAAATACGACAGAATCTCGATTATCCGGACATTCGAGAATCGGTCACCTCGCGTCAGTTGCAGGGTAAAATTATCGTTACTGATACTATGCACCTAACTTCGTGTCACTGTGTATTTTAGATTCTCAAATAATATTTATCATTTATATGCGAAACATAGTTATAACATGAGTCATCCTGGTATTATATATATCGGATCATCGAGTTTCTGTAGGTACGTTCAATTATATGAGATAACTGAAAAGTATATTTATTAAGACGTTGAACGCCGTGGCGGTCACCGGTGATCGACACCTCAAATTTAATTTAATTACATAATTATTGATTATTGCAAAATTCTGCGGAAACTTCATACTAAAGCAATAGTGTAGGAACAGGAGAATAAGATTAACTGCTCAAATATTCTTTTTCTTTATGATTTATATAAAAAAATAGTAAATTATATCGTGTCTGATCAGGTATTGCCGTTTCCACTGTGGCATTCAGGACACGAACCACGAAATATAGTTATGTCAACATTTAATTTCTTCGACTGTATTAATATGAAAGTTGTTGAACTTTAAGAATGTATCTTTGCATAAACATCCGCAGGCTATCGATGACACGCCGATTTTGGTGAAACTTTCGTATAATGTAGAATTCGAAAAAATACTTGACACGTATTTTTTTTATCGGTGACCATTCGTATTGAAAGGGTGAGAACGGCCTTGAAACTTAAGCCTTCTTTATCTCTAAATAAAAAACTATTCATTATAGAGTAAATATTTAAATGTACGACCTGTTCATAACAGCATGTTTTAACGTGCCGGGCCAGGTACGGCAATTTTCTACTGCATCAGTCTGCGAACGATTTACTATGTCCGTTCGAAATTCGGTTGTCGAAAATCGACTCGAAGCATCGGGGGAAGAAGATTAGTCCCTTGTTCGAGCAGTCGGCTGTCTCGACGATGGTTTTCGCAACATCAAGGACGAATCCGGCCCGATGGACGGTTTTCGAAATCCGATCACGTCCCGAACGCCGCATTATATGCAGATGCACGCTCCGTTTCGAGAGGCTGCTTTCCTTTTTTTTCCTACACGTACCACTCTGCCTTTCCGCCCGAACGTGAACACGGGGAGAGCTCTATTGTTTGCTAATGGCCGCTCTTTCAATAATTCGGGACCAATCATTACGGGCGAGCGGACCGACAGAGGAACAGAGAGAGAGAGGAAAAGAGAGGGAGGAAGGGAGTGTGCGGGAAAAATCGCTGAAAAATAAAATAACGCGGTAGAAAAAGGGTGGACGTACCTGCTGTGACCGATGATGACAAAGATAGCAGCAGGCAGGTCGATGACACCCACACAACGGCGCAGGCAAGCCCACCGTTGCAGAAATCACGGCGCATCCTCAGCGCATCAAGTGATTTTTTAATCGGCCGCTATATCTGAAATTCAATCACATTTTTCTTCATTTATTCTTTGTCAGTCGTCGAGCATATCTGAACAGTTCTATACCTTGGTAGAAAAAGGGGCCATGTCCAAAATAATTGCATTCGAATTTCATGCACCGCTCAGATCAAGATCACGAACGTTATCATAGGAAAAAGCTGTTGTATTATCAAGAGGCTAATGTATAATAAAAACGTTGCCCATGTGCAACTTTTCTACAAAAAATTGCAAATTGGACATTGGACCTTTTTCTACCAACGAACAGAATTAATCTATCGTTTCACAGATAGATAAATTGTAATAATTTCGATGAAACGTTATAATTTATTTATTCATTATCAATCATATTTAGGATCGTTACCATTCAACATTTCACAGGTAGACTGTGATAACTTCGGTAAGATGTTATAATTAAAATTAAATAGAAAAGCTTCAGAAGTGTCAGTGTGTCAGCCCACGCTATCCTGCAGGGATCCGAACCGTCAACGTTACGTCCAGCAGATTTATAAAATTCAATTTCATCGTTCTCGAGTGATTTAAATAATGTGTGAAATTCTCCGAAATATTTTCGACTCTGTAACGTTCCATGGATTCGAAATTTTTCAGATTATTCGAATAACAGTTTTTTCCAACGACTACGAAAAGTGACGTGACGGCGACGCGAACGTTGACATGGCGGTGACGGCGACGAGACGTTGATGTGGACGTGACGGCGGCGGGACGTGGACGCGGACGTCGATGTGGACGTGATGGTGCCGGGACGTGAACGTGACGGCAATGGTGACGTTTCTTATATTTAGTATCAGAACCATTAGTACCTTAATTGTAAAAAATCATGCATTATTCTCGAGTGATTGATACATAGATCGGAGATAAAACGACTCGCTCCATTCGCACAGTAAACGATTCGAAGCGCCGCGTTCCTCTTGTTTCTTTTCGTGTGGAATTCACTTATTAAACTTCCTGAAAGTCGAAACTTATTTTCAGAGCCAATAAAGCCGGCATTCTGGATCGATAATGGGAAAAGTTTCCTCTAAAAACCATCGGTCGTCGGCGCGAGAGCGAAAAACGGGACACCGCTTCATTTTCCTTTGAAGCGGTTCGTCGAAATGGGGAAGAAAAAACATCGTTTCGCCGTGGTGTACGGCGCCGCGAGCGTTAAAAGTACAACATTAAGTAACGTGCTCTATATAGGCGCAGGGGAAGGTGGATCTGAATGAAAGAAAAATCGTTCCCGCGTCGTTTCGCCGTTTCCTTCTTAACCCCGACGCGCGACATCCATTTTCGAGGGCGTCTTCGGGGGGAGAGCGAATGTAACGAAGCACGGGGAAGAAAACGATTTGACTAATTGCTGGGAGCGTGTTCGTGGAATACGAAGCAACCGTCGCGTCGGGATTAATTTTGCAATTCAGGAACGTCGAGCGGCGACGGTTTATTGCCTCGTTGTCTCGGCTCTGCCGGAACGGAACGGAATATAATCTTTTAATTCTGCCCGCTGAGTGGCGGTTCTCGGAAAAAAGTGTCCTTAAGGGGAAGCGAACGGACGCGGCCGCAACTTAGGATTCTCCGCTTTTAAAGGGAAGAATAACAATGGAAGTTATGTCTCCTTATTCGTTATGCCGCGGGGAATATTCTAATGCGTTCCTCTCTCCGTTATTCATGAGGCGAAGTCGGCTGCTTCGGGATCTACGAATTGTCAGGACGTTTTCGTTCCTTTTCTTCTCCCTTTGTTCCTCGTTACAACTTCGACGTAGACGCGCGCCCCGTCCTCCCTTTTCTCCTGGACGTTCTCTCGCTCAAAGGTATTTTCAGTGTGGCCACTGTCGAGCCCGTGAAAAAAAGGTGATCACGAATTACAAAAAAAAAAAGACGACCCTTTCTCTTCGCTTCGTCCGGCAGTTCAAGCTCGCTCCGATATCTCCCGCTGTAAAATTAAGTTGGAATCTGTCGATTTTGGTTTCAGCGGGAGGAGATTAAACGTTCCGCAATATCCATATTTTTTATCCCGGCATGTAATTGCACGAAATGAAATGTCCAGATTAAATTTTTGTTCAGTGTACGAGATAGGATTTTTATAGGTTGCTTTTAATAGATTTTCGAGAACTGCGTCATATTGAAGTTCCATAAAAATCAATATGTGTTACTCGTCCGAGTTCCCTGGTAATTTAGAAAATACTCCGAGTCTCCTTAAAATTCATTTTGTGTTAATCTCATCTTGACCCGAGCCCCCTTAATAAGGACGCGGAAGATTAAAAATGTTCATGGAAATTCAGTTTAATCCCAAACGAGTAACCTCGCGCAGCGTCTCCTAAACACACTTTTTCTTCTTTTCCAAATTTTTCATGGCGGGTATTACCGACGTCGATTATTACGAAGGACTCTTAAAGGTCGAGGAGACGTAAGTAGAGGGCTTTTATGCGCGTTGCTTCAGGATTCATACGGCGACCGGTACGAAGCTGCTCGACGTTGAAATTACCCACGGTTACATCCTTTGGGAAGCCTTTGAATTTAGGGTGTATCCTGCAGTATGAATAATGCATCGAGAAAGACTGTGGCCTCGGTCGTTCGGGCGTAATTACAACGATAATCACGTTAACATTACACCGACGTTGTACCGCCATTACTTGGAAAAATGAAAGAGAAATTTTATTTCAACCCCAGACAGGAGCAATCGATCCCCGGGACGTGCTTCGCATCCTGCGGAACGTCTGCAGAATTAATTTCGTAAGATTAAATAATTTATTACGGACAGACTGGGGCGCTGATTAAATGATTTATTATAAGAATAATTGAATAATTTAGTACGAACCAGCTTGATCATGTGTAACTGAAGCTGTCGCAGTTTGCGAGCATGATTATCATATCTGCTTCATTGCACTATGTTGTTCCGCAAAGGTGCATTTTTATACGGAATGGATATACCTGAAAATAATACGCGTTGCGATCAATAATATTAATAAATTTCATAATCTTTCTATCGGGTCCGTTACACCGGCTTAGGTATATTTATTAGTGCTACGTATGATCAAATAAATAATTATTGAATCGAAGTGTCACCCATATGTGGGTGACATGGCAGTCAAAGTGTTAAAAAAGGTATTTAGGGCTTACAAATTAAATAGTACACATCGAACTAAATAAAAAATGTCTAATAAAAATGAAAGAGAATATTAAGCGAGCTGTAAACAATTTTGTACTGAGAAAGTTATTAAAAAGAACGTATAGAATTGTGATAATATAAAATTCTCGACCTACGTTAACTAGACATGCAGTTAGTCTCTTGAGTATTATACACCCCATACAATTGGGTCAGTCAATTTTATTATGAATAACAGAAAAAAATAATGATATGCACGGAAAGAAATTTTCTCTCATAACCATCAGGACTAGAAGAAGAATTTTAGACGACGCGAAGGATTCACAGTGCTCAGCCAGATCAATACCGACATTTGCATACTTCACAGAAGCGTCGTATCCTTTCACCGATACTTCTGCGGTGCATTTGAAAATGTGGTCCACACGGGAGAAGATCGCCGGCTCTCTCAAGGTTAACACACAGGATGTGGGTCACTTCGTCATCGAAGTTCCTTCCGGGTCGAGCTGGTCTGCTCTCTCACGTTGACTTTCTATTGTCATACACGCATGCACGGTTCCACGTATGATGGTACCGCGTGCGTCATCGGCGGAACACTTTCGTAAAAAGGTACTTTTAAGCTGGCGAGAAGGGGCACGAAGTCTCTCCGTAGCTGGAGAACGATCACCGGGTCGTTGGCCGATGGATGAGAAACGGTGACGAATACCAGAATCGAACAGTGGCCCACTCTTCGCGGACACGAAAAAGAAAAAATGAATCTTCGTACCCCCTGGTATCCTCGTTCGATAAGTAGCACAGTGGTACAAGTCTGTAGACCTTAATGAAAATAGAAAGTGCCGAGCATTTGTTTTTGTATTGACAGTGACGCTTGAGACTTCGATGACCGCAGTCACGTATGCGTCAGCTCATCTGTTTGATCATTGTGGGTATAGCAAACATATTCTTCACTGAGGAACAGATGAGTACGAATATGTTTGTAAAGTGGAAATGCATGAAATGGTTGAAATAATCGAGAGTTCAGAAATTTTTGCTAATCAGGCGATTTTACAAGTTCAAATAAATGGCCGAAGCTGCCTTACGATTTTATCAAGTACTGATTGTACTATAGTTGTTTATTTTAGTGTCCCGAGGCTTTGGTAGATGAATGTCATACATCTTGGGCCTCCTCTGACAATATAGAAAGTTCTAAGGGAGAAGAATTGAAGGAAAAACGAGTGTAATTTGTTGTTATAAGGTAAACAGTTAAGAAAGAAACTGTATACACTTTTTGTAACTCCACAGATTCGCATGAACGCCTAAGAAGATTCCAAGTACTGTTATCATTTTCTTCACGTTCATAAATCAATTGGACGATCCAGAGAATATTGGTCAAACCTAGTCATGAAACTTTCTAGGCATTCTTATGAAATTACGTCCGCTGAAAAGTGTCTATTTGCAACTTCGCACCGGCTAGAATACGTTCCCAATATTTGGCCACTTACGTCAGTCGTAACACGGAGAACAGGTTGAGTCTATCCCTCAAAATAAGTTGCGATCATGCAACACATTTTTCCGAATGAAACTTTCGTTTCGAAGAATAACTATAGAAATCAATCAAGCATGCGTGCGCTGAATATTAAAAATATTAATTTGTTCATATATTTCACTTTAAAAGTCTTCTAAAATGCACAGTTGCACCCCCGACCATAAGTCATGGGACACCTTGCCATTTCTGAATAAACCTAAATTACGATATAGTAGACTTGGTTACTTATTTCGACATGAACGGTTCTTTTAAAAACATTTAGGTTTACACAACATATTTTTAATTATATGATTAGTATTCTCTTATAATTAATATAAAAGAAACTGCAATAATTATAGTACGGTTCAAGACCAGTTTTTCAATGCATTTGCGACATTGGTTTCGATTTTGTGACCTGTAGACACATTTGCAGCGATTCTGGACAGAAATCTAAGAAGAAACACCAAAAAAGATGACCGCAAGACTCCCAAGGCTATTTCGAGTTGTCATCTCGAAACGAAGAGCATACATTAGTGAGCAAATTTTAAACTTGATACATATAATTTTCAATATATTTTAACATTTAGAAATTGTATTCACTGCAAATAATCTGTAAATAATCATTTGATTCAATACAGTGGGTGTTTAATAATTATAATTTAAACGTAAAGCTGAAATCAGCAAGTGTCCCGCGACTTATGAACGGGAGTGTACGTGTAATTAAACGATACCCTCTGTATAAATCAACAAGACTCCGTATTGTAGATCACTATCGCATGTCCTCGGTTCACAACTTCCTGCACAATTTTTCCTGCCTTTCTTTCGCTAGAAAGCGACTTCGTTCGACCGGTAGGTTCGTAACGACCGATGGAACCGCAACAGATGACGGAAGTTGCACCAAAAAACCACCTGACGCTTTCGGTAACGTGGCACGACGAAGGTACCGTTGGCAAAATTGTCGACTTCTCTGCCTCTCTCCTTCTCTCTCTCTCTCTCTCTCTCTCTCTCTGTGTGTCTCCGGATACACGGAGTCCCTTAAAAGCAGAATGCGCCAGAAACTCGATTCCATCTAGACAATAACGACCATTACCTTTCATACCGGAAGCCTGAGCGCGTACAATATGCATAGCCGCGATATTGTACGCCATTAAGAAGATGCCTATACACGCGCCGTGGTTAAAATAGAGGAAGGTTTCCCTTCGACAACTTTCCACTCCAGCTTCTGCTGTTGTTCTCCACACCTGCTGGAACATAGCTCAACGTATCAGAGTCTACCTGCAACGGTTGAGCCTTCAATACCAATTGTCTAGCTAACGAGACCACTTTTTTTCGAAATACAGGGCGGATCATTAGAAATCGAATAGCTGGATCTCCATTTCATTTTTCAGGATACAACAAAATGCTTCGGATACCATTTGCGTGATTTCGAATGGCGAAAGATGGTTACGCTGAAAATATTTCTTCTCCGCAACATTTTTGTTTCTTTTTGTTTTAAGTTTGAACGTCGATGATAGGTTTGAATATGTACAGCTAGATGTGTGTTTCATTTTTCAGGATACAACGAAATGCTTGAGACACCATTTAAGTGATTTCGAATGGCGAAAGATGGTTACGCTGAAAATATTTCTTCTCCGCAACATTTTTGTCTCTTTTTGTTTCAATTTTCAATGTCGATGCTAGATAGGTTTGAATGAATACTAGAATTCTTTACGAACGACGTATCTGTTTGTTTTGTAAAACTGAGTCAGGAATTAAGTACGTTGAACCGTGTGTAATGATACAATCTCACAATGCTCTTTAAAATTATTTATACTCCATTTGGAACATGTTTGCCTGTTGTTTCTGATGGGATACCCTGTATAGACACTTCGTACGTGCCATCGTTACGTCATACCATTACGACACATACAGTACCATAATAATTATTTGAATGACACCAATCTTATTATTATTCTCTGACTTTCGTAATGGTGTTTTTCTCTAACGCATACAAATATTGACGTGACATTTTTTACTACTTTTTTCGATACATGGACACATCGTACGCGTCATCCTTACGTTATAGCATTACCACGTATGCTATATTTTAATTATTTAAATAGCACCAAATTCTATGCCCGTATCAGTCACATTATAATTCTCTGAAATAACAAAATTATTTTTCAGATAAAATTGGTTCTAATATTTGTTCACCATGATAGCTCGAAAAAGAGACAGAATTTATTTAATAAAAATATCGGTTTTATTCCACCATCTTTTTGAAGAGATAATAGATTAATACCAGTGAAAACGAAATAAAATAAAATATCTATCGGTATGCAAACAATAATCGCGATTATGATAAATAAGTAAAGTTTACCGAACGGTCCGCCATGAACTCCCATTTAAAGTTCCACTTGAAGAGTATTAATCAGAACGTAATATCTCGTTTCTATTATCATGAACTTTCGACTGTGCTTATAATTCATTAAAGTGTCATAACTATGAGTAATATCATTCCTCCAAACTCTAAATGTGATTTTTATAATCGTTGAAATTATATTCTTTTAGAACGATGTAATTTTTACCAAAGTATCATAAATATTGTGCATTGAAGTCGGTGAGCCAAACACTATGATCTGTTCTTATTGGATTTGAATTTGGACGGACTATCTGGGCCCATCCACAAGGAATGCTTCACTTATGACTTTATCAGACACCGCGTTAAGGAAACCATTAAGCTTTAAATAAATTTTTAATTGAATGTAGAACAGCCTCGCTCATGTTCTACATACCGAACATACCTCGTAACGCAACGAAACGCGATAGCTATT
The DNA here is from genome assembly GCA_916610135.2 of Macropis europaea. NCBI lineage: Eukaryota > Metazoa > Arthropoda > Insecta > Hymenoptera > Melittidae > Macropis > Macropis europaea. The sequence goes on from OU744348.1 coordinate 6,366,024, forward strand.
AAATCAGATGATTCATTAAACTTATCGCCCGACAACTTACTCTTGCAGCCACTGGAGACAGCATAAGTAAAGACTGGTTACGCATGGAGATACAGAAAGATCTCACAAACAGACAATGGATCACTACCACGTACTCATCATTAACACTTTGAAACCTGCTAATATTTTGCGAACACTAACAATTTTTGAACATTTTTGCAAGAGTTCTTAAGTAGCCAAGCATTTTGCATTATTGTCTTCGTATAGAATATTCTACAATCTCCACTTTGTTGGTACTTGAAATATTTATTATATTACTTGAAGCATTTACGTGTTTTACATGTGTGTCATTCGAATGAATAAAATCACGTATACATGAGAGCGATCATCAAAGTGTTAAAATTCTTCCGTTCGAAGATAGCTAAAAATTCAAAGAAACGTGAAGGATTTATCATCATCCGGTGAGCTCCGCCTCCGCGGTCGAAGTATAAGCCGTCGAGCTGTACGTAGCAAACTCGACGCACACACACGAGCCTGTCCTGCGTCCCGGGGGTTCATTTTTGGCCGCAAAAATCCCGTTTGGCCGATTTCCTCGTGACGTTTAAAAAAACAGACCAAATACGTGCGGACGAACGGAAGTGTACGGAGCGGGGCAAACCGGCGTTTAATGGTCGTTCGTTTTGTTACTCAAATTCGAGCGAGTCGTTTCTCAAAGCGGTATCGAAAAGTTCCTTAACGAGCGTTATGCTTTCCGAAAGTTTCTGGCACGTTCGGTATCGACTTTCTTACTACTTTCTCTGTAAATAATTTCAGAGAGACTCGTTTCGAAACGAGCCGTTCTCGAAAGTCAATCCTAGGTTCGGTTTTTACCTGCCAGGTGCATCGCAGAAAAAAGGCAGCCACGATCCTCGTCGCTCCCGCTGTTATTTCACCTGAGAAAGGAGTCTGTCGCGATACTCGATACCCGAAAGCAACGACGTTTTATGGTTTCCCATGGACGACGCTCTGAATTCATAATCGATTCTTCGACGAGTTGCACGTAATCGAGGCGCGAATCGCCACCTGTTCACGCTCCAATACTACGACATTACCCCGGGCAAAAAGCTTTCGATCGGACAATAGGTGCAAAAAGTGTACCGCAGAAATATTTTTATACCTTTTCAAACACCGCTCTCGTTAAACGTGGACACGAAACCAAAGAAGTCTGACTGTGGCAGAACTTTTGCAGGCATGTTTGGACAGTTTACCTATTGACACTATAGTAATCAGAATAATGTGTCTGTAATAGACCAAGCTGAAGCATATGTTAGATACTTACAGAATAGTGACACGTATGTGCATGTACAGTTACTTGTTTCTCAATTGAAAAATTGTGCAGTACGTGCTACGGACCACTATACTGGTCCGGACTCGGGTGTATATCGTACGCTATGAATGTGTGTATATACTGGGACGAATTGTTGCATCGATTTTATTAAAATTTGTTTTGTTAACTATTTTACAGTGTCTGAACATTGAGACAATAACCATTGACGTCATACATATTATAATACTGAAATATTCAGACTAACTTTCCAGTACAGCACAAATTTCTTTTCTTTCTCTAAAATATTGGAGATTAAAGGGTTGTCGATCACAAACGTATACCTTATTTCCTTCAGAAATTCCTGAATTCTATAGCAATTGTATTTGTTGAACGTTAATAAAATCGTTCCTCGAGAGGTTAAAAATAAAAAAGAATAAAATAAAAAAAAGTAGGGGAAGTTCTGTCAGAGGATAAATACGATTCTAGAAAAAAGTTAAAGGCAATAGAATCTCGATTGTGCAAACTAATAAAGGATATACTGTTCGGGTAATCGAATAACTATGTACACTTTACATGAGCAATAATAATAATATTATATTGAGAATAAAATAGAGAACAATCGATACAAATGATGATTATTGCAATATAATTGGGGCAATGTGCTGTTAGAAACCTGATCAAATGGCTTCTATTGTACAGTAATATCCTCACAAAGAACAGGTTTAGATGTAGGCTCTTTGTTCTCTATTTTTACAAAATCACTCGAGTGTAATTATACGTGGCTATGATTTTTATTATTAGACTGATGAAGAGTACAGACTGCAGAATTTTCACCAAAATTTAGAACGTTTCCTCTGCGATGAAACCGCTTGAGTAATTGAACGCTCAAATAATCAATGTTCGAATAATTATAATGGAAATTTACTAGAGTCGAATGGATAATTGGACGACTACATTTTCACGCGAAAAATGTTAATAGTATACTAGTATATTTAAAAAAACAACAAGTTTGTGTATAGCTTCTCCATTAATTCTCTCTGAATTTTCACTATTGGCACATTTCATGCTTTCCAGGTTTCAGAAATCGATGAATTTCTACCAAGAAACATAATTTCATTTTCTTCGTTTTTATACCGATACAAGCTTTTGAACTTCTGATTCCATAATCAATTGAGACTGACTATTATTCTAGGGGGGCGTCAAAATCTTTGAGACGTTGAGATGGGGCATGATCCAAAAAAAGTTGGGAAACACTGGTTTAGAGTTATGGAACCCAACAAAAACATCAAAAGTGTCTTTCGATATCTCCTACTGAAAAAACCGATGAAACATAATTTCGAAGAAAATTAGGAAGTTTCTATTGCCTGCCGTGAAATATTAAAAAATCGACGTACGCCCTTTCAGTAATAAACGATTCAATTATCCGTCAAAATTTGCACCTGCCCCCGAATGCAGCACGCTGAAAAATCGTTTCACGAGGAAAGTATACACCGCGGGTGATTATGTTCCGATCTGATTAACGCGTCTCGGTTTCTCATGGATCATACGCGGAAACGTAACGGGGGATATCGCTTGTTCCAGATCATTTCTGCGCTCCGTAGAAAGTTGGGTGCGCGTGGAAAATGCACATTTTCCACGCGCTACTAATGCGACTGTTCCTCGGCCGCGGCGCATTGTGCGTCCCAGGAAAAGAACGTTCTCGAACCGCCTTCGAGTGACACGCACACACAGAAAGAAAAAGACACGAAGAACAAAAAAAAAACGATAATAGCGCGCACACTTTGTGTGGACTCGACGGGCGGCATGTGACGCAACGTTTCCCCGCTTTCCATTTGACAATCGGCTGCCATTCATCGCGGAACCAAGGAAAACTCCGCGACGTGGACGCCTTTTTTCCGCGCGAGACGTCGAATAATGGGGTAACGCGGTATTTTCAGCGAGCGAACAGAAAGTTGGACGCAAATTCTTCTCGTCGCCGCGGCGCTCGGAATTTTCCAACAGGACCGTGAATTATAAGCGTCGCTCCGAAAATCTCATTGCTTACGGCGGTTTTTAATTGGAACTTTTCAACATTACGAGCGCGGAGCACAGATAAAATAGTTCAAAGTACCTTGCGCGGTCTGTTATTCGTAAATGTGACAGTAAGTGGAGTTCAGTCATTCCGTACGGTTACTAGGAAATGCGTAAATTTATTTCAGATTTTAAATAGGAATTCAAGCTTGACACCTGACGGTGAGGCTGATTATAACAAATTATAATCGTGCTACTCTAATACTTTTTTACGTAGAATGACGGCGGATTCGATGTATGCAAAAAAAAGGAAGATTTCCATTTTAAAAAATAGTGCAACTGCAAAGTGCACATGCATTATTGCACCTGCGAAAAAAATATGAACGTAAGTATGTAGTCCACCTTGAACCATTCATCTTTTTCCTCTAACATTTTTTTCTAACCAACCAAAAAAAGATATGGCTTGTTACAATTGCGTGAATCATCCTGTATAGATGATACACTTACGTGAAAAACTTTTAGGTAGAGCTTACTAGTAAATGTAATAAAGTTTACTAGTAAAAATATTCATAAAAAAATTCACTTCAACTATTCCATGCGCCCCATTGAACATACTTTTCCTGGAATATTTTGCTGTAATATTAAAAGTAAACCAGTCACGGTAGCGATTCGATTATTGCGAAAAAATTCGATTCATATTTTGCGTAAGATTCTCTGATTTACTGACAGCCCCTTTTATCCCCGTCAACATCGAACTTAAAATTTTCTTTACTACATCGTATAAAACAGCTTTTCATCCTGTAGAATTTCAAGAGAAATTCGTATCGATATGTTGAAGAATCTCTTCGAAAATAACGTACAACAGAGCTAACGAAGGTACCTGTACACACTAATGTAATCCATGTCCACTCAGCTAGCAAATAATAATGAACAAAACAGAACAGTAGAAATGAATAAAAGTCACTAAAAAATTCATCCGTTGCCACAAAGCCGCTTTAACCCTTTGAGGCCGGAAAGGTTCGGGAAAAATCGTGCACCACGCGCTGAAATTTTCCGTGGTCGAACACGTGTTTAATTTAATAATTAATTATAATTATATATTTGATGTCGATTCCTCAGTTGTTTCAGTCCTTTAAAATTGCAAAATATGTAACGAGACACATATATTTTAATGAAACAAGCAAAGTTGATAATTTGTCTAAATATATAGGTTGAAAGCGTACGGTAAACGCGCCTGCCTAGGCCAGTGCGGTGGCCCGTAGCACACGGTGCACGATCTTTTTGAACGCAAAGGGTTAAATAAACACGGATAAACGAGCGCGCGGAACTGGTCTATTTCGCGGGGAAAAATCGAGTTTTTGCGTCTGCTTTCCGTTCGAAAACGAGGACACACTGATCTCGCAGCGCGAGCAGATTCCGCCACGAGGGAGCATCCTGTGCAGAAATAAATCACGATGCCGAGCCTCGGTGAAATTCCAAAATATCTCGAATAACGTGTTCGAACTTCCGCTCGAGCGATCGATCGTTTTTGGAACGGAAAGGGGGGTGGCTGAAATTTGATGCAATTAAGACGCGGGTTATTGATTTTTTGTCTCCTGGTCTAGGAGAATCTAATCTCGGGGAAAAGCTCCTGGAAGGCGCATATCCGCGTCTTTAATGATCACGACCGGCTCACAAAGGAGGATAAACGGTTTCTTTGAAGGGAACCGCGGCTACGTAGCCGCTTTCTTCGTTGAAACGCTATTGGAAATTCTTTGTGGCACTGCTGAAAGAACCGGGCGGACTCGGTGACTACGAACTGGTTGATTTGGGAATACACATATACGTGCGGGTTGATGGAAAAAAGTATTCACGACTTACTAACACTGCAATGTCTGTGGAATTATCGATGAAAGACAAGATAGGCTTTCAGAATGATTAAATAAAGAATCTCCACTACTATATACACGATCTATTGATATCATTAGCATGAAGGGTGGTGCTTTGTTACCGTACTCCTTAGAATGTACAGGATGGTAGAAATATTCAGAACTTATCTACACTATAATTTCTGTAGCTTGTTAATGAAGGATCGTTTTCTGATTCAATCGTTTATACAGCTGCTCGAACTGTTGGATGTCCTTTCAAAGGCAGGCTTTCAGGATTAATATATAAAGGATCTCTATTACTACACGACCTATTGGTATTATTAGCATGAAGGGTGGTGCCTTATTACCAGCTCCTTAGAATGTACGGGATGGTACAAATATTGAGAACTTATCTACATTATAATTTCTGTGGAATTATTAATGGAAGAACAACCGTGTACGTACTTCCTTCAATTTATTTTTCAGAATCGATCTATTTGTTTAAAAGAGCAGGTTTCAGAATTTTTAAGTAAAGAATCTTTGCTAGTACATGACCTATTGGTATTATTAGCATGAAGAGGTGGTGCAGTGTTACTGTACTTCTTAGATTGTGCAGGATGTCAAAAAAAAATACTCTGACTTATAAGGTAGATAATGTTCATCAAACTGAATAAAAAATGTTATTCCAGATGTAACCAATTTTTTTAGACATTTTTATTTAATTTCATGATCACTGTCTACTATACAATACGTTCTGAATATTTCTGATGGTCTATTAAATAATGAAAAAAAAATATTGTGTATTCAAGATTAAAACATTTTCGTTCAATGTCCACTGCGTATAATACTCGAAACCTTGATTTTTATCCGCTATTTAAATGTCCGATATTCTAATAATTTTAAACAGTGCATAATGATCATGCAAGTATTACTTAGAAGTACTATACTGTAAATATGGCTTACAAGGTAGAGACACGACAAACTAAAAAACAGTGTCTAATAAACATGGGTTAAAAACTGAACGTTATTCCAGCTGTAAACAATTTTATGGTGACAAAATATTTCAGAAAATCATTTATAATTCGTACAATTTTAAGCGTCCGATCTATATTCATAAAACATTTTTGATTCACTCGATTGAATAAAATCCACCCCCTAAATAACTCTTTTTTCACCGGCCCGTAGGTGAGCTCGCGCACACAAAGCGGGCAGAAACAGTCGAGCGACTTTTTTTCGTGCAGGGAACCGCGTTAAATATCAATTGCAGGAAACATAGTTCAGCGAATAGCGAGATTGGAGTTAACAAACAGTACGCGAGGAATTTCAAATTAGGGACGACCGGTGTGGTGTTCACCTAAATCGACTTTCTATTCGCGTGCAAACGAGGTACCAGACTTGTGGTTTAATTTCGACCAAAAAAAAAAACAAGAAGGAAAGAAAAATACAGGGCGTTTCTCCGCTGGAAACGAACTCGCAGGCTGCAAAACAGATCAGACGGACATTGACGAAAATTCATGGAAAAGGGGGAGAGACTCGATTAAAGAGCTGGCGGCGATTTGATGGAATTACGGGCTCAATAACGAAAATTAATCGTAATCATTGCGATTCACGGCGGCTCGCATAAATGTTACAGAAATAACGCGGACAGAGGAACGACGTGCTCGTCGCGTGTACACTGTGCATCCTGCAAATTGCGGATCCTCCGCTGAAGAATGCGGATCATCGTAAACGTAACTCATCCAGCGTAATGTTTATAAAAGATACACGTCTGCCACGGCGCACGGAGAATGCAAAGAAAGCGGGAATAATTAATACACGGGGCACATCGACGGCAGATGCACATATGTATGTACGTGGAAACGTCGTTGAAAATTCACTGGCTGATGCAAGGAAACACGCGAGGGCACCAAGTGCTCGACTTCAGGAAAACGTACGTAGCGTATACACCGTCATCCATAAGTATTAGGACCGCAACTTTTGTTGAATATGTGATATTTTATACAATATTTATACCTCTGTTGCTTTATAATAGATCAAGCACACCCTAGGATTTAATAATTCGTTACACAGGGTGGCCCATGCAGCTGGAACGAGTCATACATCTTTTCTGATTGCAATTAGAAAAACGTTGCAGGGTTAAAATGCGAATGTAATAAAATAATTGTGTTGAAGGAAGAAGGTGATTCGTTCAAAGAGGACTACATTTTCAGGACATATTTTTAGACAAGTGTAAATATATTCTCCGGTGAAAGAAACAGTTGAACGTGTAGTGATTGTAATGGGCACTACTTTAAGTATTACTTACATAAGAAATCGTTTAAAAATTATCTCAGTAATTACTGGTTTCCAAACCCATATACCTTCATAGTTTTTTTCTCAGCGTTTAATGTTCTTTCGAATTGCAGAATGAAATGTTACATGGTCCATTTAAAAAGCTCAAAGCAGCCTTCAGATCTTGATAGAAAAGCAAAGTAACAAAGAACTAATTTTTATACCCCGTTGGCATCATAAAACTTTTCTTTGAAACATTTTCTTCTGTAACAAACAGGTTACAAGTAATTTAAGGTGGTTCAGTTAGGTGAATCACCCCGTATAAATATTTTATCTGAATATAGAAACAGGAATTGCTAGAATAGAAAATTGGTGAAAATAGTAATCATAGACCGAGGGGGTATATCAACAGACAGGATATGATTTTCAATTAATTTCCATAGTTCATATCGTGATACAGCAATATACGAACATAACTCTGGTGGTCCAGAATATAGAAGAGAACAGTATGTATTCGAATAGACACAAGTGTATGTACATCGCTGTCTGTGTGAGTATACTTATAAAGTTTGAGATATACCTGAAACTCTTATGAAATAATTGGAGAATTCGAATACGAATTCAACTCGTCTATATTTGAAATCACCAGGATTATGTACGTATATTACTGTACCACAATGTTCGCTATAGAAATTAATTAAAAATCATGCCATATCTTTATTCATACACCTCCCTCGGTCTACTGCTTCACTAATTTTGCCATTCTAGCCTACCAGTGTTCCTACAGTTAGATAAAATACTTACATAAGCCTAACAAACATAAATTAAGCCAAAGACTACAGTTTTAGTGCATGCAAAGAATGAAGCACTGAAAATTATTCGTACTGGCACACTCGAAGTCTACAAAATCATTTCGTTTACACCTTCAATTCATTTGATCTTCTACACTGTTAACCCTAATGCGGTCATCGGGTATTTTTTGACCCATCGTGTCTTCATTTATTTAAAAAACTTTCGCAATGATGACATTATAAAACGTGCGACCGGTTGTGTTTCTAGGTTTCCTTGGCCCTCTTTTATTATATTATAAAGTTGAAAGTATGAATTCCATACATTCGAGGTATTTTTTATCCTAAAACCTTAACACTTTGACGTCCGCTGTCACGTGTACGTGACTTCATTCATTCGTGTAACATTCACATAAAACAAATAAGCGGGCATACCTATTCCTGATCAAAAGTAAATACCCAAGTATTTATAAAATGAAAATGATAAAATATTCGGTATGAATAAAATAATGCGGAATGTTTGTTATTTAAACGGTGTTGAAAATATTTGCGGCCGTCAAAGCGTTACCTGCACAGTCGAACGGAAGAACGCATCAGGATTAATCCACTCATATTTATATAACGAATTATCAAAGTTAACGGTGTGTTCGATCCAATAAAAAACAGCAGGAGCATAAAAAATTAGGTAAAATTCCACACGTTCGACGGAGACACGAGCGACCTAATACTTGTTGAGGGCAGTGTACATAGAAATTGCATTCTCGCCAGGTGTTTAAAAAGTACACGCACAAGTGGACATGTACGGTGGATTTCACGGGAATTAATTGACTCCGTGATTCGCGTGGACGATTGTGCCGAGATAAACGGGCCGCGAATTTCGCGCCTCTGAAAGAAAATACGATCCGCCGTGTAATTCCGTTGTTAGCTGGAAACGAACGAAAAGTAAATGAATCAAGTCGAAAAAAGAATACAGTCAGTGTCTATCATCATCCCTGTATTTTTTGCCTTCGAACGGAGTGCAATCACAGCGTCGCGGAATTAATTAATTAAGGGCTGCGCGAAGGTTGATCTCGCTTTCCAGAATGTTTTATCGTGCACGCGGAACAAATTGCAGACCTGCACTCAAACGACGATTTTGCATTAACCCTTTGACATACAAATAAAATGAAACTCAATGCGTTCAAAAATATTATTTAATACATTTCAGCTTAACAATTATGTAAGCTTTACAATGACATAATAAACAAATGACGTATCCCGGACATCTTTGTACATATGTCAATCGGTTGAACTACATCATCTGTATGCAAAAACATACTTTTCATTTTATTTAAAAATTGATACATGTTTCTCTTGTAACCACTATCTATACCGACAAGTACAAACAACTGGAACTGTTAGTTTAAGTAACCTCTTCATTTATAATAACGAGTCACACTCGTGTTGCATATTATAGTCTGTGCGTTGGAAAAATTGTAAGGCAAGGAGTTAGAGGACAACACGAGGGGGTAAAATTGTCTACAAATTTTATATCAGGCCCAGCAGAGAGTTCTGTCGTAATTTCTGTCCTCTCCCGACGAAAAGCTCTGTTCAAGCGACACTTAAGATCTTCTGCAAATAATTCATACTGTTTGAAACGTCTTGAAGTACTCTTGGTACCCGTATCTTGTATTTTCTTCGATTCGAATCCGCTGCGGTAGCCAAGCGTTTTAAAAGACCAACGTCAAAGTAAAAAGTCATCGCGTGCTACTTTTTGAACCGAAACTCGGGCGAAAAGCTACAAATGCAGCTCGAACCATACGCCGAGCGCACGACGAAGAGGATTTTTCTGATATTTTCGAGTTCTGGTTTGAAAAATTTCATAGCACCGACGAAACGTTGAAAGGTAAAAAATTATGGAGTATGAATTATTCACGAAACAGACAGCGCTGAAATTAGAAATGGTTTTCTTCCTTGAATCCAAAAATCCTGACTTTCAGAACGACGTACGAGTAATTTTCTGCTTTCCAAAAGAAAGAAAAAACGGCAGAACTTCCCGCGGGACCTTACACCGAGAGACACGAGAATTCCACGAATATTATATGCAAAACTCGCTGCAAACGTACAGAAGCAGCTTTTATACGAAAGATAAGTTCATCAAGCTTCTGTGAGCATGTTTCATCAGTCCAAATAAGAAACGAAATGAGGAAGCGTGCATGAACTTGTGACGGCGGCTCCCAAGGTACGGAACAGGAATTTTTCTCGCAAATAAACCGAGAAATAAATCGCACGGTGCGTTCATCGCAGAAAATGATAGGAGCCTGGCTGAAGGTGGTCAGAAAATTAGTCGGAAAAAAATGCGGAACATGCCTCCCGGTGATCGGATCCCGTTTGAAAACGAAAAAGCGCTTGGTGGACCGGACGCGGGCTTCACGGAACACGGAACCTCGTTCGCCGGTTGCGAAGCGGTCTGTACCGGTGAAAAAAATCGGCGTCAAGACGCCCGATCGTCGATGCGTTCGAATTAGAAAGTTGCAAAATCGCTGCGAACCGCTCACCTCGATTTCTATTATCCACACGCGAGAAGACGTGCAGCAAATTAAAATCCTCGTTCTCCACCTGTGTGGCTCCGTTGCACAATCTTCTTCCTTTTCGTAAATCACTACGGTCCTTTCGAAATCGCTCTCACGTACGGCGCAGCTTTCCGTTTCTCGGCCGAACGATCGTTGCACTGTTGCGTTTGCGGAATGTCGAAGGAACGGAAAAGAGGCGGGCAAGACAGAAGAGTTTCGAATCGAAATTGCGGTACCGCTGTGGCCGTGTTAGCGCGCCTTTCGCCGCTCAGTCCGCGCCGAATGACGTTCGTACACTGTCCTGGCTCGGTGCGTTCGGCGGAGCCGGCCTCGTGTGATGACCCCCTTCTAGATTTCTACGGCCCTGCCGACGTACGCCAGCCTCTGGACAACGGCGGAACGGCGGCGAACGGGATACCCTGTACGATTCGATCGAAATTTTAGACGCTGCTTTCGATTCACCTCCGACTCCCTCCACCGACTCGGAAATCTCGGTCTGCCTCCGTGTCAGTTTTACATACAATTTCAGAGAGATTCTTTAAACTCGAAATATTCAAGTCCGCCTCTTGGAATTTAGTGGGTAGAACGTTCAGCATTAACAGTGTTGAATGCCGTGGAGGTCACCGGTGATCGGCGCCACATATTTAATTTAATTGAATAATTATTGATTGTCTGAAAATTCTGAACAAACTTTACAGTGAAATGATAGTGCAGGGACAGAAGACGATTGAGAACTGAAATCTTTTTTTTCTTTCACGGTTTATATAAAAATTGTAAATCGTGTCTGACTAGGTATGGCTGTTTTCACTGTGAACAGTCAACGTGTTAAATGATAATGGATGTCATTCGTTGTTGAATGTTCTACTTTTGTTTTGGTAGAAGCAAAAATTCGTTACAATTTGTCACCATTTTATGAATATCGCGATCAGATCTGAAGACTAATTCGTTGAGCAATAGTTAGATATGTAATATGTATTCGATTGTTTCGATTGAAATTTTCAATACCAGTTTTACTCCCAATTTTAGATGGATCCTTATAAATTTTATAAACCTGAACTATTCAGGACAGTCGTTCAAAATTTAATAGAAACATTGTTTTGTACCGAATGCAACATACGATTTTTTATGCTTATTGCTGTTATATTAGATAAAGACTCAGACTTTACGGCGATGACTAGACTGCGGATGTTTATACGATAGAACGTATCGAAATACGTAAAAGATGCATTTTCAATAACGCAAGGAAAATGAGGAGTATATTTTTTGAACATTTAAGGGACATAATACAGTTTATTCATTGTTTGGTTTCTTTAACTACGCTAACAGAAAAAATACTGAAGTGTAAATATATGTATATGCATAAACATCCATTGATGACTCTAGTCTATGAATTTTTAGGCAAACATACATGTTTAGACTTCAATATTTTTTATTCTCATGCAGCTAGTGAAACACAACTATGGCAGAACTGCATTTCGCGCGTCAAATGTTTAAAACTACATTTTTTGTTTCACTTACTCTATAAACTGTGCATTATTCACGAACTTGGATATGTCAAATAGCATAAAAATCCGCAGTCTAGCGATGACTATGACTTTCTACGGTACAATAAATTCTACGCTGAATAAAATTCTTTTGTTTCACGTCGAGAAATTCATCAGGAGTATTACCTATTCTATCCTAATGAGTCATGTCGTCAGATATTAAGATTGATTCGATGAACAATAGCAGAATATCATGTAATATGCATTCGATTGAAATTTTTATGGCTGCTTTCGATATGGCTCAGACTCTCTCCGCAGAAAGCCAAAGGAATTGCTTCTAAATCGATGAAATCCACCTTCTCGTCTATTTTTTTCAATCTTCCTAAATTTGCAGATCTGAAAGGTACCATTTGGTATTCTTCTTCAGTGTCATTCCACTCCTGCTCCTAATTTTGAACGTATTACAGATTTACAAACCTGTAATTTCGTCAATTTACGTAAATTCATGACAAAATTTATGAAATACCCTGTGTAAATATAATCTTGTCTATATTGTAGGATATCGTAAAAAATAGGGACCATGGCATGTGGACTCCAACCGGGGTCTCCTCTGCGTTGGTGGCCGGCCACCTTACCCCCACTACCCCACCGTCAGTCCCCTGACATCCCACCTCCACGATTCCTTTTAATGGGCCAGAAGGTCCCGATCCCACAATATCAACACCCAAACAATGGTACAATAATATCACCCACCACGTAAAATTTTAAACACCCATCATTATTGTAAAAAGATGCTACATAAAACGTCCATTTTTACGAATGTAATTTACAATACTCGATATTCAAATTTCCGTAAATCCCTGCCGCGGTCGCACACAAACAGCTGCGTTAATACTCATCCGACACGGCATTCCACGGATCAGAAAAAGCAGAAGCATCCGTGTCATTCATCGCGTATCGAATAATAACGTTAAACTCCCATCTTCGATGCAGCTGGACGTTTGCCGTTGAAAGCCGGTTGACACGACGAGATGGGAAATCGAATTGGAACGTAGTCGAGTGGTATCCCATTATTAAACGATCCCCATTGTCTTCCCCGCTCGAAGAAACGTAAACATTTACGACGCGTTCGATGGCCGCGTTTCAATAATTGATAAAACGGACCATCGATCGGCCAGATGACCCAAAACCATTCGGAATTACGTTGCCGCAGTGAACGGCCTTTACGATGCTATCCGCCTATCGAAGCGTCGGGTCGGCCACGCGGACGCTCCTCTCTTCGGCCTCAGCCTCTCCACCTGCTCTCTATTTTCGTTCCTCTTTTTTCCCGCCGTCTCTTTCACGGTTTCCGTCGGAAGGAGCGAGAGAGAAAGAGAGAGAGAGAGAAAGCGGTGTAATGCCCAACGGGAGCCGGGAAAAATTCATGCGGCTCGCAGAGGCACGTCCGGAATTCGATTCCGCAGCGTATTGCCCCGGCAACTTTACGGTACTCCCGCAGCTCGCCGGTAGACACGAAAAAGTGCGGTTGCAGCTCGGCCGCATCCGCGGATCCAACTCTGCAAGCTTCCACCGTGCAAGCGCCGAGGGCAGGCCCATCTTTCTTTCCCTACATTTTTTCTCGCCGAAAGGATCCGGCGCAATTCTAGCGCGCGCGCGCGCTCTCGCACGCGGAAAATTAATGCGATTCGAGCCGGTACGCGAGGAATTCGATCCAAGAACGACCCGCTTCTTCACCTTTACGGTACTCTCGCGTTATCCTGGATACAGGCACGGAAATATGCAGCGAACCGCGCCCGTTTCGTATCGCCGTTCCGCGCGCCCGTTGCTCTCATTCGACGCCGAACGTATCCGCAAAGGAACGCGCGGCGTCACCTGGCCAACTTGCGGAGAAAGGTGGGCAACCGATACGTCGATGGTTCAATGAGACTTCGCGTGCTGATACAGGCCGACTCACACTGATACGGTGTGAGTCATCCGTCGAGGGACATCGCACAATTTACGCACGCTGCTTTTGATGACACTTTTGTGCCACATGGTAGGACTCGAATAAATATTTGTTAGATTTTATTTAAACGAACTGTTAGACTTTATTTAGTCAAACAGGTAATGCGTGGTTAAAATTACACGTGTCCATGTAAGTGTTAATCTTTTAACTGGGGAAGAGCAGTCGACTCGTCCTGTGAACATTGCGCCGCCATAAGCGAGACGTCTGTTAATTTTTCTCGCAGTATTTGCTGAGAAATATTTAAGCCAGCTGATGGAAGAAGACGCTTTAACTTGTCATTTCACAGTGTCTGTGATGGATAAGACAATTTACGTCATATTTATTCGTTTTTGATTACAAACAATCGACGCTCCGTATGAAAGAACGACCCAGTTAAAAGGTTAATGTACATATTGCACTGTGAGAAGAAAGAAACTATACAGGGTGTACCGCGTAACTGTCGCCACGATTTTTCAGGCACTTCCGATAATCTGACAGAAAGATGTTTGGAATGAAAGTTAATCAGCTTTCGATCGGCTACAAATTGCAATTTAAGAAATTTCCCCAAAAAATTGTTTTCACGATAAAAAGTCAAGGTCACCTTGACGATTTCAAATGACACTACGTATTTTTGACTTCATACCGTCGTAGCTGACGTTAAGACGAGTTCGACGACCTACTATACTATGACCTTAAAATGAGCCTGAATCCTGAAATGTCGCCTTAATGAAGGGAAATGTTACCAAAGACCTTGACTTTTATCGAAGAAACAATTTTTTGGAAATTTCTTACATTGCAGTTTGTAGCCGATCGAAAGCTGATTAATTCTTATTGCAAACATTTTTTTGTCGGATTATCGGAAGTGCCTGAAAAATCGTGGCGACAGTTACGTGGTACACCCCGTATATTGCACTGTAAGAAGAAAGAAACAACATTAACTATACTGAAGTGTGAATGATCTGTATAAATGTCTGTATATAACTCGCGTGTCTTTTGGCTACGTCTGTGCGCTGTGGAGGCTCCGCTCGGACCCTTTTTGATCCTGGAAAGTGTCCTGGAAAAACTGCGGATCTAAAGTCCCAAATCTTCCCCGCTGCATGCTGTCTATGTGTGTGCTGCATGTGGAATTCGTTGTATTTCAACAATATTCGATACGTGTGTTTTTTTATTGGTAAATATTCATGTTGGAGGAGTGAAAAGAGTTCTCAAAGTTTGAGGGTTGAGAGAAGAAAGTGTTAGACGTAGGCAAAAAATTGAAATTAATTTTCTCTATGAAAGAGACCATTAAGAATGTGCAATTTAATTTAATTGCCAGAATATCTTACGGCATATAACGTGGTAATGAGTAATGAGTCCCGCCTCCGTACCTCAAGACTAATAAGCTGCCGTGCTATAGCGATACATCGTGTAATATATTTTTCCTCTAACTCCCTGTGATTGCTTTTTGATTTCTTCTACATCATAATTCATGTCAATGCTTTTCAATCATTTTATTTAGTTACGTTATTATATGTGTGTAATTCAAATCCAAAAATATTGCATTTTTAGTTCTTTTTTTACTTCTCGCAGTAACGACGAAGAACGAAAGATTGATTAATTAAAATTTCACTTCATCGGTATTAAAAGTTGTAAGAGCTGGTGAAACAATTATTAATTAGAGTATAATTTTAATTACTTTGAATAGGCGGCGTTTGAGAGAAAAACAATTAAAGCATCGTGTGAGTGGAAACGTTTTGAATGGGAATGATCGAAAGCAATATAAATAGTTGACCAGTGTATATTATGAAATGAGAAAGCAAAGGTGAGTTGTTTGTTCTAAACGTCGTAATTAATTATTTAATGTAATAAACTCCAAAAATTATTAATTCATTTTAAGCAAGACTTTGAAGAACCCATCGCGCCCCAACTTTTTCCAGTACCCAAGAACTTGCTGATCATACTCGAAACGCATCGTAAAAGTTGGTTAAGTTCTCGTTTTCGGAAAACTCGATCGTTCGATGCCTGAGAGGATTTTCATTTTTAACAACGTTCGCTTGAGCTCTTGCGGGTTTGTGCAAGCCATAAAGAAACCCTACGCTCGCCGGGCGCAAGCTGAAGCGGAACACCTGGAAACTTGCTAAAATTAAAAAACTGTTCCTATACAGGGTGTGCGGGGGGGAGAGTGTCAAATAAAAAACACGAAACGGACGTAAAACGTGCTGAAAAATTCGTCGACAGATCGCAAATCATGATTTCGTCAATATTCACGAGCGCGGGCGTATCTGTTTACAAATTAGCAACGTCGACACATTGTCAAGCGCCCTGATGAATTTTCCGCATCGATTTTCACGGAAACGTGGTCTCGTTCCAACAAAATTTTATTTCGTACACAGAATCACCTCGCGCCTGCCGCATATTGCAGAGCGCATTCTGTGTTCCATAAAAAAGAAGAAAGGAAAAACGAGAGAATACTGAAGAATAAATAAATAAAAACTGTTATTTATATTAATTATTGCGACATACATATTCTCGATGAAGATTCCATGAACGTGAATTACAGAATAAACGCGGCGTGCTTTCTGATGGAGATTCGATTGAAAATTGAATTGTGATGCAAATTAGCAACCGGACGGGGCGCAAAAATTTTATATGGAAAAAGAAATCAATTGCAGGACCGTAATCTCGTGAAAAGGTTATATGGCGAATCGTTGGCTCGGTCGGAAAATACTGTCCGGTTTTATTGTCGAGGTAGATCAATTATCTTTTATTATGTTTTCGAGGGGTATAAATAAATTGTCTGGCGAACGAAAGACTCTCGTAGAGGACCAACAACAGTATATAAACGATCAATAATAATAATAATAATAATAATAATAATGATTGTTTATTGAACCTTAACAGTATACATATACAGATTGACAATAATATGATTACAGATGTTCCAGGGCCTTTCATAGCTTTGCTCGCCATTCACGCTTAACACTAACACATATTTCTTTCAGGTATTCTGACAGTAATTGTTATAATAATCTTAGCATTTAAAATACTGGAAAAAATACAATAATACAAAAAAACCAGTAACATAAAAGATCAAAGAATAATTTGGTTTGACTCACTGAAAAGTTAAAACAACCTATATACCTCTAAATTTATAACAAACTCAATACGATCCAATATACAAGAAGTTCGTGATGACGAACTGTTAAGTATTATTACATCATAACAGATATAATTTTAACAGCATTTTTTTACATAAAAAAATTTCATTGAAAGTCAAATAAAATCAGTAATTACGTCCTTGGGAATGTTTACAAACACTCGCACGTGAAAACGTTTAATTACGGAGACGGTAATGAAGAAAGTTCTTAATGAATCGCACAAGTACTTGACATATTTTCGAAGTCAATGTTTCTCGCTAATGATGGGACGAATCAAAAAAATTTGTTCCACATTCATTCATTGTTTATTATATGTACTATTCTACGTTCACCACTTGTTCAATCGTACTACTCGTCACAGGACACTCTGTGCACACAAAAGTTTAACATAAACTCAGAGAATCATACCTAACAATCAATCTCACCTACACAATGCTACAATTCTGCATCTGGAATAACAACGGCGAGCCACTTAACGTTGATAGACACATAGTGATTACTAGACTCCGAATTTTTATACAAATGTGCCTTTTTCGACTTCGATATTTCCGATTCCACGTAGCCGATGGAACGCGGCCATGTCAGAACTGCATCTGGGATTGAGATGCTTGAAAGTGCATTTTTTCTTTCACTCGCTCCATAAAATGTGCGTTCTCCACGAACTTGGACGTGTCAAATTGCATAAGGATCCGCAGAGATCTAACGATTGCGATAACTATACCGTTCTGGAGGCGGACAGGCGTATCCGTGATCCGCGTTCGATCAGCTGCGACTTCCGGGATGCGCTTCGCCGTGGAATTCATTTCGCAGAATACCGGGGAAGACGAGAGCCGGGGAGTTCGCAGACGCGGAGCGTTACCAATTTAGAAAAGCTGGAACAGAGCGAGGAGAAGAGGACGTGTGCTCTCCCAACATTCCTAGGTGGCCCCGAGGCGCTAAACCGGAGTACCGTCATCGCGAGGAAGGCCCAGTGACCGACATTCCCCTTTCCATTCTTCCTGATACTCCTTCGCCCGGATCTTGCCAACGTGCCCGACCTGTAGCCGGTATCGCAACCGGAACCTCTGAAACCTTCGCCCTGAATTTCCGTCCGAACGGACTACTCCGGGCGCGAGGTCAAACTTTTCGACCGCGTCTGTTGACCCCTTCGCCGACCCGGCTGCAGGAACATTCACAGCCCGTGACAAATCAGAGAATATTCATCGTTTTATCGAGTGACATGCAATTCTCGTTTACATCCAGGTTGGGTTAGGCTTCTATTGTATTGTACGTTATAGTCTCATCTGAACACTTTATTGACCGGAGACGTATTAATACGTCTTTCGTTACCAGAACGTTATTGACAGGGGACGTATTCAGACGTTTCTAGAGAGTGATACAATTAAAATCACGGTGCGAAGTTGTTAGAGCTTAAAAGTGATCAAATTGGTGCTTGTTATTCACATTGTGCCCCGTTAGTATTTTTTATCTGACCTTTTGTACATTATAAACGCAATTTTGTTACCGTAAAATTTTCAAAAATGGCGCGTCGCGAATTTCTTAGTGAAGAACTTTTCGGTGAATTTTATTTTTTTTTATTTCACCGTGTCAACTATTAGGTAAAATAAAGGAACATATCCTAGACGAAATAATGTCCACAGGATTAAATAAAAATGAATCCAGGAAGGGTAGAGTCTGCTTCTCTAAAGGAAAGAGCAGTGAATGACGGTGTATTTGTAATAGATGTTGCCTATCCCTGCACAGAGGTGCCTGCTATACAGTGTATCACACTCTAAAGAAATATTAGAATGCTCTAGTAAGACATGTACAAAGTTTCAAGTAAATACATTATGTGGCAACACAGGTATTGTTTATTTATTCACACGCGGGTGTTTCAATATTAACTTGTATGAAAAATAGCCGGCCACAGGCGTTAGTTTCTGCAAAAATCGCCCGGTCAATAATGTGTTAACACCTTATCTACCGGATGTCGATTAATAGACTCTACGCTACCAGCGGTCATCGACTCGAAGTCGATTAATTTTGCATTTTCTTACTAATTCAGTGGTTTCTATTTTGGCCGAAATAGTTCAGCAATTATTTAAAGAATGATAGGAATGATTCTGGCGACATGGTGAATGAGAAATGTCGTATTTTTATGTAACAGTTATAGGAACCCATCAGCACCAATATGAACCAGTAGGTAATCTGTTAACACACTCCTCAAACACTATTTCATTAAATAACTATTGAGCTTGATAATACTTTGAGCACATTTAACATTGTAACAATAATGTAGGAACACACACGAACGATTGAATACTTATATATTTTTTGCGTTACGCTTTAAATGAAAAATAACAGTTTATGCTGTGTCTGACTATGGATGACTGTTTTCACTGGAGCATTGAACGTGTTAACGCGTTCTCTACCGTGTTGATTTGCGATATACCGAGTCACTCATGCATGAGTGACAGCAATTTTTTCTTTACAGTCGCGTTGCACTGCGTGCGATTCACAGAAAATAATATTTCGAAAGTGTCCATGACTATTGCAATTTATACAATAAAATTCCACTTCTTCGTGTCGAACGTTCTTCGTGAACGTGTTTTTCGTCAAACATCCAAGTGTATCGTGTATCATCGGGAAAAACTTGCCTCTACATACTTTGATGTCCTCTGTAAACTCTTTTAGTCCTCCTACAGGTATTTTTTCTACTGCTTTTGTTTCGCATGAAATTCCCTCTACCATAAAACATAGTCGCGACGTTCGAATCCTCCGCGATGCACAGACGAAGGCTGGATGATAAAGACCTACATTCTCGCGAGCATCCTGCACAAGAAGAATAATGTAACATCATAAGCAGCTTCTGCTCTTATTGGCGCCGTTTCGTGTTGTTCTCGTTAACAAAAAAGTGCCGTAACGAATCCGTGTAACTGTGTTACGTGCACACGGTAGCGGTATAAGTACCGCTTGCATTTACCTTCCAGTGAATCTGGAAAGGTTCACCATTGAATTGTACACGCTACACCTGTGCCAGGGACGAACAATAGACCGACTGGGCCCTGCAATACTCGAGTAGTCCTCCTCGATGGGAATATGTTCGTTGCACGAAACAATTTACGCTCCGAGCACCGAAGGAAAAGTGAATATTAAAAAATCGACACGAAGCATAGAAGTCGATGTAAAATTAAATACGACTCCGTTACCAAAGCGGCCTGAACATTTTCTGATGTTTCTTAAAAAGGAGTTAAGAATATTTAGGGACCTATAGTATATAGGGTGGTCCACCAGAAACCGAACACCTAAATATCTCCTTGGTTAGAAAGTTACGGAGGATTGTTTCGGTACAAAGTCGCACCCTTTGATGGACGAAATACGCTGACAGGAAATTCGATTCTTTTTCAAGGGCATTTTTTAAAGATGTTATAGTAGTAGATGTGTAGTAGAGTTGACGAATTGACGGGCTTTCTTAAAAGATCGTAATGTTGCCACGATCCGTGCGGTGAACACCTATGAGCGTTCAAGCAACGTGTTTAGTATGTGCGGTTACCAATGTACCGTACAGAAGGTATAGAAGTACTTAGTTACATTTGAAGCTTAAGTTTCTCGAAAATGAAGCCCCATAAAAACAAGTTTTACTGTTCATTTTCTTTTCATTTCTGTATCTAAAATTGCCTCCTAATCGAAATATCAAACTACACGTAAAAACATTGAGCACTGACGTCTGGACCTTCCGTCTTTGTACACCCGGTACATCTTGGTGGCGTACGCGGCCGGAAGTTATCGTAGCGCGAAAGATCAACAATAAGATATGGGAGCGATCATTTTCATTCCTGGAGAATCGACGGTCCGCCCATTGTCGATCGATAAACAATTTCAGTCGTGATTTCGTTACCGCCTGCAGGCGTAAACGTAATTAGCGGTCACAGTAATCGTCGTTCGACCGCGCAGCATATTAAAAATTTTACAGCCCTTGCAGCGTTATATGTTGCATACGCACACAAGTGCGCGCGCATGTGCGTGCATGTGTTCAGAGAACGTATATCAATTATCCATCTTATCAACAAAATGCGGAAGCACAGACGAGGTATAGATTATCTCGATGTATCTCGATCGCCCGTCCAGACTAGTCCGATGCAACCCTCCACAGTACATGAGCTTTTGGCGAAACGAAAGGAGATCACTATTCTGACAAAAACCAGCGTGTACGGCCCCAAATCCGTGTTATACAAAAATACATTGGATGAATGGTCTATTCTATACTTCGTCTGTGATTAGTATTAACCCTTTGCCGCTGTCACCTACAGGCGCTTAACAAAACCGCTCATCATATACTGCTGACGCCCATGAGCGTTCGCTGAAGTAGCTTGTTACCTGCTACCACAGCCCGACCGCACGCAGCGAACGACCCACCCGGTACCGAATGTGACGCCATCTCTGCCGGAGGCCGGGAACTAAGTAGCGGCAGTGCAACTAACGCCATCTCAGCCAGAGGCCCGGAACTAAGCAGCGACCGTGCAGCTAGCGCCATCTCTGCCAAAGGCCCGGAACTAAGTAGCGGCGGTGCAACTAACGCCATCTCTGCCAGAGACCCAGAACTAAGCAACGACGGTGCAACTAACGCCATCTCTGCCGGAGACCCGGAACTAAGTAGCGGCGGGGCAACTGGCGCCATCTTCTGCCTGCAACTGGAACTACACAACGACGTGACGTTTGTAGCGCCCCTGGCGGATTTTCCTGTAAACAATCGGGTCCTTTCCGCTAGATGGCGCCACTTCGGATGCCACAACACAGTTCCGGGCTTCTCTCAGAGATGGCGCAAGTTGCACCGCCGCTAGTTGATTCCGGGCGTTTGACAGAGATGGCGCTATATGTGATATAGAAAGCCGTTCACCGTGTGCTGCTGACGCCCATGGGCGTCCGCGTGTTCGCCTCGTTTCCAAGTGCACAGATCGCGGTCGAAAGGTTAATAATAAATAAAATATTATTCTGACACATTCTTCGGATAACATATATTACGCATTGTACTTTATTACTAAGCTTTATATATTCTTAAGTTTCTGTAGTATTGTTGAAGTAATAATTAATACATTTTGTATATTTAAGTTATGGTAGTTTAAGAATGTCTAGATTGTTAAGTGAACATTAGGATTAAGCTAATTGTGCTGCGACAAATTGTAAAAGCTTGTTGAAATCCTCTGTAATTTCCAATGATTATTTAAATAAACAAAAGTCAATCAGACAAATTGTATTATTATTTATTAGTTTATAAGTTCCAATCTTCCGCTTTCCTTAATTCCCCCTTTGAACGCACCCAAATCTGAGAAAAACTCGAAAAAGTCTAAGTTTCGAAGTCAGCACTGCGTACAGAAAAGCGTGAAATTAATTCGCAGAAATTCCTGGAATCGTGACGTCAATTCCAAGAATTCGCGAAACTTTGTGCCACCTCTTCTGGCATCATATTCTCCTGTTACAAATTCTCGATTTTGCCTAAATTCATTTCGAAACTCCGAAAAATTCTATTTCGCGGAATTTCCTGGAATCGTGACGTCATTTCCAAGAATTCGCGAAACTTTATGCCACCTCTTCTGGTATCATATTCTCCTGTTACTAATTCTCGATTTTGCCCAAATTCATTACAAAACTCCGAAAAGTTCTAATTTGCGGAATTTCCTGGAATCGTGACGTCATTTCCAAGTATTGGCGAAACTTTGTGCCACCACCTCTGGTATCATGTTCTCCTGTTACAAATTCTCGATTTTGTCTAAATTCATTTCGAAACTCCGAAAAATTCTATTTCGCGGAATTTCCTGGAATCGTGACGTCATTTCCAAGAATTCGCGAAACTTTATGCCACCTCTTCTGGTATCATATTCTCCTGTTACTAATTCTCGATTTTGCCTAAATTCATTACAAAACTCCGAAAAGTTCTAATTTGCGGAATTTCCTGGAATCGTGACGTCATTTCCAAGAATTGGCGAAACTTTGTACCACCTCCTCTGGTATCATATTCTCCTGTTACAAATTCTCGATTTTGCCTAAATTCATTTCGAAACTCCGAAAAATTCTATTTCGCGGAATTTCCTGGAATCGTGACGTCATTTCTAAGAATTCGCGAAACTTTGTGCCACCTCCTCTGGTATCATATTCTCCTGTTACAAATTCTCGATTTTGCCTAAATTCATTACAAAACTCCGAAAAGTTCTAATTTGCGGAATTTCCTGGAATCGTGACGTCAATTCCAAGAATTCGCGAAACTTTATGCCACCTCTTCTGGTATCATATTCTCCTGTTACTAATTCTCAATTTTGCCTAAATTCATTTCGAAACTCCGAAAAATTCTATTTCGCGGAATTTCCTGGAATCGTGACGTCATTTCTAAGAATTCGCGAAACTTTGTGCCACCTCCTCTGGTATCATGTTCTCCTGTTACTAATTCTCGATTTTGCCTAAATTCATTACAAAACTCCGAAAAGTTCTAATTTGCGGAATTTCCTGGAATCGTGACGTCATTTCTAAGAATTCGCGAAACTTTGTGCCACCTCTTCGGGTGACCTGTTCTCCTGATACCAATGCGAAATTATACGAAAAATTTCAAACATGGTATCAGAAGAGTACTTTCGTGGCTTTCCTTGCCCTTAGAACTTAAATCTTTTCGTGATGTCTGTAATTTGTTTCGCTTCAGTCTTTTCGTGGAAGGCTTTTTAATGGGAAATGGAAGGATTTTAAACTAGTAACTACTAAATAGAAAGACGCTGAATTCGTTTAATTTTCATTTATTTAAAGAGTTCCTTGTAAAGTACAATATGTGTATACAATGCATTTGTTACATATCGAACGAACGGGATCAAGCGGCCGGAAATTCTGGTTATCCTAAGATCGTACGATTTTAAGTAAAGGCACTCAAACTTCAGCTGCGTTGTCCTACGTTTTGCAGAACGCAGCAGTGGAGGACAGATCTATCTGGTGCCTAAAACACAAAGAAAACAAAGGTCAATGCTTGGACGAAACGATCAAAGAATGTGATGAAATTTTTTGAATTTCGTAAGAACACTGAGCCACTGAACCGTATTCAATCGACTCGGACAAGTCGCTAATAACTTTTAAACGTTTTCACGAGGAAGAAAGTCAATGTACCATCACAGACAAGGTATTGGATAGACCATAAACGAGTACCTCGTCTGTGATCCATGTGACACAATAATACATTGGATGATAGGTCTATTCTGTACTTTGTCAATGCCTATATCTCGTCTGTGAATAAACAAAATGATAGGAATAATATACATTAACCTGATGAAACAGGAATTCATGGAGTTTTACACTATGAAGTTGGCGCTTTTGATAACTCTAATTCGCCACAATTCTTATTTCGTCCAACGAACCAACTAGAGCTACGTTCACGTGTCAGCGTGACAAATGCAATTCACGCTGTTCATGTGAACCAGGCCGAATCTGATTGAAGAGTGAAGTTGCTGACTATTCATATCGATATGACTTTTTCTCCTTTCGATATGACGATGTTAACGCTCAAGAATGATTTCTGACGGTGGTTCTAGTGCGATGTACGCATCTCGGTGAATTTTTATTTCTTTATTTATCATCACCGTATTGTGTGCGTACGGTCATTATCAAAGGATAGAAATGTTGTTACGTGAAAGAATTTGAAATCGCTGCGTACACGAAATTCACGGCTAGATTTCTGTTCGTTGGCTGTCAAGACGATTTATTGACATTCGTTGACACGAACGCGCGGAGATCGTCAGAGAAAACATGTCAGACAGCATGGAACGAGATAAGTCGGAACTGATGACAGCTAAAGAAAGAGAGGAGGAGGAAGAAATGAAACGAGAACTTTTAGGTACCACAGCATTCTTAGAACATGATTTTAACTCCTCAGTTTCTTTTTACAGAATTGTCAGTCTGACAATTGTAATTATAATTTGCGTTGTCTCGATTATAGCAACATTTGACAAGATTTACAATATTTCTTAACAGAATAATGAAAAATTATTTCGTATTTTTGTTATATAATTTTTGGGCGAGATGATACGTGATTTACTGATATTAAATGATTATTTATATTCTAGATATGAAAATGTACGAAACATGGTATACTTATAAGGACATGAAACAAATCTTAGGTTTTATTAATGAATCTAAGGATATGGCGAATATGGCTAACGATGATAAAAATTCCCAGAAGGTTCGTTCATTGGTAATCTATGATTATGTTACTTGTGTCAAGTTAATGATTTTGTTATGTAAGTTAGTACTTTGTAAATAGAAAATATTAATATTATATACTGTCACAATTTTCAGGAATTACAGGCTTCTAATGATCGTAGCTCAGAAGTGATTATGAAGACAAATTTAGGACAAGATTTGGATATACAAGAACATGGCGATACGTCTAGGTCACATTCATATAGAGCTAATCATATGTCACCAATACCTGATCGAATATCTACTCACAGCTGCAGCAGCCCTGAATCCACACCCACTATCTCTGATTCAAGAAATTCTTTATACAGGAATAGAAACTTAGACACTGATGACATGTTTGATAATCTAAATGCAAGAGATGGTTATGCTCATAGCATGAACAGATATATTTCACTGAAATCAAAAAATTCTGTACAAGAACCTCATAATATACATAGCGGAGAGACAAAATTGGATGGTCACCCTGAACGTGAGCAAAAATTGGAAAGGTGGCAGATCAATCCGCTGGATTCCTGCGTTAGTGAGAACGATGTGCCTTTACGACAGCCGGATCGGCCTGCAGTTGAAGAACGTATGCCATTTAGATTATGCAAAGAAGCACAAACACCCGAGGAGCTTGAGAAACTAATCCACGCATTAAACATTCATTTAAAAGAAACAGCTGATTTGTGGCATAGTTGGCATCGTACTACTGATTCTAAGTTTCAGTGGGGGTCACCCATTCAGGTGGGTACCTCCGTACAATCCATTTCTTACAGATCTTATCGTTAATGGATGTTATAAAGTAATCTCTCTTTTTTTCTTTCTACACATAAATTGAAATGTTTTCAATGACATTGTGCCATGAAAAATTACATGTTGAATTCAACTGTCTGCATATACTCACAAATTTATTGCAGTCGAAATCTATTGTATTGAAACTTATACGAAAATATTCAGATTTTTTAATATAGATGTTCATTGATTTTTTGCAATTAAAAACATGTAATCTTTATCAAACAACTTTTTTTTGGTATATATAGCATATAATGTCGTCTCTTATGATTAGTATTGTATGACAATTGTGATAAAATTTGTCTGATACACCATAGATAATTAATGTCAGAGGTTCTTTTACAATTGTGAAATTACAAATGTACAGTAAACCAATTGGTTTGAGAAAACTGACATTAATGCTTTATACAAAGATAATTGAAGCTCATGATTATTGTTTCTTACAAAGTTTGTAAAAATCGTATTTATACAGACACATGTATACATAATTGTTTATAAAGAAACAGTAATTAAAACTGTAAGCTGCAAACAATTTTTCAATAAATCGTATTTCTGTACAAAAAGAGAATAGTTGTCCACTTCATTCTGTCTGAAAAAATTCTAATCCTTTTTTCAACGTTTCTATAGGTGGGCCCTCCTAAAAGTAGTTCGGAAAAAAAATTATTAACGAACGTTAAGACTCAACAGAATCAAATGGAATGTACAAACAAATTTAACCACGAACGACCTAATAAACGAAAATCAAACTTGATTATTTCTTCTCCCGATGGAAGACATTCCAGTAGCGACGAAGATGAAAAAACTTTTAAAAAAAAGAAAATCCAATTTAACGAAGGGTCAAGCAGGGTTTTGCGTTCTCATAAAGAAGAACACGCAACTAAAAATATGAACGACGAAGATTTATATAACGAGAACATTAGCAGAAACTTCAACAATATGAAAACTAAGAACCTCGAAGTGGAGCAGAAAAAAAAATGCAAGGAACGCTTATCACCTGAATTACTTCCCTCGTATCCAAGAAAAATTACACCTCCAAATGTTAGAAAAACTATTAATAAGAAAAAACATAATGTTAATGTATGCACCAAAACATCAACTGGACATAATAGCAACGAAGAACAAAGTGCCATAAGCTCAGTGCCTGAAGAGAACAATAGTAGCATCCTTACTGACCAAGAAATACTTTTAGAATTAGAGAAAGATAATAGTAATGATAGTGTCAACACAATGCCGGAGAATACAGAAATAAAACCACTGCCAATAAAAGGTCTTTCACACAGAATAAAGAACGAATGTAAGCTTCTGGAGAAGATTCATGTTGAAAAACAGAAGCAAATGGAAATCGAGAAGGATGAAGTTAAAAAAAAAGAAAACGAGGAAAAAAGGAAGAGGGAGGAGTTTTATAGGAAACAAATAGAAGAGAGACAACAAAGGGAAAAGCAAAGAGCGGAAAGAGAAAGATCCAAAGAAGAAAAGAGTAAAAAATGGAACAATGTAGTGGACATGAAATGCAGAAAAAAGAATATGGAAGAGGACAGGGACAAGTTACGAGATTTACGTGAACGAAATGAAGATAGGATTTTGGAGATCATGGAAGAAAACAGATTGTTTGAGGTAACGAATTTATATAAATTTCTTGTAATGAATCGTATACATTAGCAACAGTTTAGGAAAAACTTAAGCATTCTTCTTATCTACTTTTTTTATAGGACGATAATACTTCTGCATCCAGAAGAATGGAGATCGTGGAAAATGATCTAACGGAAAGTGTAAATTGTCCAATCTGTAATCAATCTTTTCCAAGTGATAGAATAGAAACACATGCTGCTGGATGTGAACAGTACATCACTGATAACGAAGACGAAACCAATGCCAATTTATTTGAAAATAAAACATCATCAATGAACATTAACAGCGCAGATGTTCTTGAATGTGGTCTGTGCTCAAAGTATAAAACGACTAATGGTATAGATTACGAGGAACATGTTAATAATTGCCTGCAGAGGCAACATCAACGGGAATCATACGATGGTAAGAATTTTAATAAATCTTTTGGAACATTCGACAAATTGTTCAATGAAAAGAGTACACTGTTCAGTAATTAATGTAATGTATTTATTTTCAGACCATGCGGGTACTGATACTAATAACATTCTTAGTTCACCTGTTCGTTGTTACCGACCAATTAGCGAACAAACTGATTCAGACATAGATTACAGGAGACAGTTTCCTTCGAACAGTAGAACACGTGTACATTCCAATAGAAAAAGGAAACATTAGTGAATACTGTATCTGCCTCAGTGACAAATATTGTACATATGTATTTATATGTTGGTATACAAAACGAAATATCGCTTTTATGGTATTGTTATACCGTTTAGCTAGATTGAAATGGCAAAAACATAATATCAAAAGGTCTAAATTTTTCTTAAAAAATGCAGATTGTAATTATAGATCAGTATAGTATTTTTTTACATTCGTTACAACATTCCGTGTGTCATACATGTTTTCGTGTGTGTATGGTTTTATTAGAAAATTAATTTATTGCCTTGCACACTTATTAAATTAAAATGTTTTGTATTGGTTTTATTTAAATCCGAGCGTGATAAGATAATCTAATGAAATTCAATGCATTCACAAATTACCATGCATTTTTTATGTTATATTTGAAATAAAGATTTTACATAAAACGCACATGGTACATTTGAGTGATTTAAGGAGACTACAAGCCCTTGTTATCAAAAAGATACACTGCATACGTTTGTACAAAAGAAACGTGTAATTGTATGAAACATTGAAATTTAATGTTCACAGATCTTAAATTTATAATATACAATAGAGTGTATTTTTATATAAATAGCAATTCCTGTTTATGAATAAAGAATTATATTTACATATTTTATTTTATTTTATTTATCCCGAATCGATTATATGTATTTTATTAAGAGTTATTAATTATAATGCTGCTCTATGAGTAGAATTTTATCATTTCTATTTTACGAATATTTAATATTGTTGAAAAAGTTCAATTAACGACTTTCTTAATTTATCATTATTTGTAAGATAGCAAGGTTATGAACTGATGAAGTACGTTTATTTCAATTGAACATGATAAAGAAGATTAAGACTATGGAAATAGAATTGTTTTGAATAAGCAAGATTAATATTTAAGATTTATATCAGTATTTATACGTGAATATTATCTCTTATCCTTCGATGGTTAAGTGTTATAAAAAGTTCAGTTGCCACGAAATACGGAATTATTGTATAGTCAAACAATCAAGTTCATTATTTTGAAACGTGCATCATGAAAGAATTTTTTACATTCCTGTTGGTTATACTATTAATTAATAAAAATGTATTATCCATAACCTTAGATGGTTTGTGGACAGGTGCTATTGAATATTGTAAGTTAACATTCTTATACATTTTTTTCAGTGGAATTATAAATTTTTAATAACATATAAAATTCTGTATAATTCTTTTGTTTAGGTGAAAGTGTTGATGACAACTGCAATAAGGGTAAGATTTTTTAAAGATTTAGACATAATAAAAAATATGAACTCTGACATTTTATCATAACATAATGCTTCCAGTAATTACATTTCCTGCGACTGTACCAGGAGGAATTTACACAGATTTAAGTAAAATAAATATCATTCCAAATAATTTTTTTGGAAACAATGATGTGGAGAATCGCTGGGTCAGCAAAGAAGCAGTTACTTACACAAAAAAATTTAATGGTAAATGGATGCATTATAGTTATTACTACAAAAATTCTGCTATACTTACAATATTTAAAATAACTGTTTTATAGTAAACAATACTCTGTTGAATGCTCCTAAAGTGGTATTAATTTTTCATGGCTTGGATACATTTGCCACAATCTTTTTAAATGATCAGGAAATTGGAAGAACTTCAAATATGTTTTTACGATACACATTTGATGTGACAAAACATTTAATGGTAAGCAACTGATTTTCTTCCAAACACTTGTATTAACAATTATGTATTAATATTTACTGTTCAGACAGGGGAGAATATACTGAAAGTCTCTATTTCTTCTGCTGTTAAAGCAGCCCAGACTTTGTACAATGAACAAGCATTAAAATATATTGTTCCTCCAATATGTGTTCCATTGAGTTATGAAGGGGAATGTCATGTTAATCACATCAGAAAAATGCAAGCAAGTTTCTCATGGGACTGGGGACCAGCCTTTCCATCAATGGGAATTTGGTAGCTGAAAACATTTTCATTTAACTATCATTACCGTATATTATGAATTAATGACAACATATTTTAGGAAAAGTGTAGAATTAATTCCTGTAGATGAAATATTTATCACTGATGTTACAACAGATATTTATCATGAAAAACATTTCTGGAACATCATAATAAAAACATATCTTGTAGTTGCATTACAGGAAGATTGCAACTCTGCATGCAACATTACAAGTGCACTTACCATTAATGATCACTTAAATATTCGTAATTTTAGTACGTTTACATCAAACACAGATAATAAATATGTAGAGAAAACTATGTTACTCAAAATACCCACGGTATGTCAATACTATTGACACATAGTAATGCTGAAGAAGTAATTAATACAATTTTATTAAAAGAAAATAATATTTTCATCTTATAGGAACATGTAGACAAGTGGTGGCCAAATGGTTATGGCAATCAAACTCTTTACTCACTGACTATAACTGCAAGCACACCTACTAGTCTGAAACAAAAGTCTGTGCGTATTGGTTTTAGAACAGTAGAACTCATACAAAAGCCTCTTAAAAAGGGATTAAGCTTTTATTTTCAAATAAATGGCATTCCAATTTTTGCGAAGGGCAGCAATTTCATTCCAGCCAGTATATTTCCCGAACTTGGTGCTAAAGAGGACACAATCAAACATCTATTAACATCTGCCAAACAAACACACATGAATATGCTCAGAGTTTGGGGTGGTGGTCTTTATGAATCTGAATTATTTTATAATTTGGCTGATGAATATGGAATCATGATATGGCAAGATTTTATGTTTGCATGTGGAATGTATCCCACCACGGAAGAGTTCCTTGCCTCAGTTAGGGAAGAAGTAGTACAAAACATGCATAGATTAAAAAATCATCCTAGTATCGTTCTCTGGGCAGGAAACAATGAAAATGAAGCAGCTTTGTATGGAAATTGGTATGGAACTGGAGCGATAAAGAAATATAAAACCGATTATATAAAGCTGTATGTGGATATGATTAAGAAAGAAGTAGAACAAATGGATTCTACTCGACCTTTTTTGGTATCTAGTCCCAGCAATGGATTGTACACAGAGCAGTATAATTATATTGGAGAAGATCCTTATTCCAACTTATATGGAGATGGTAAAATATGTTTTTGATTTAAACACAACAATAATTGTCTATTATCTGATAAAATACTGTTTTAGTGCATTATTACAATTACATCAGAAATGGATGGGACATGCATCAATATCCTCGTACAAGATTTGCATCTGAATATGGATTTCAATCATTACCATCAATTTATACTCTGTTACCAGTTGCAAAAACAATTCATGACTTGAACATTGACAGTGACTTTATGAAACATCGTCAGCATTTGCAGTTTGGAATAATAATTTTAAAAATGCTTATTTCAAAAAATTTTCGAATACCTAAGACACAAAATAACGTGAGAGACTTTAAAAACTTTATATATTTAAGTCAAATTAATCAGGCAGTTTCTGTGAAGGTGCAAACAGAATTTTATCGTCAATCAAAGTCCGAATTAAACGAAATGGGAGAAGGAATGACAATGGGTGCTTTGTACTGGCAATTAAATGATGTTTGGCAAGCTCCATCTTGGTCTTCTATAGGTAAATATATCAACAGAAATTTTACAGTTGATAATTTGAAATTATTTTAATGCTATTAATCACGCTATATTTTTCCAGATTTTGATGGTCGATGGAAAATGCTTCATTACTATGCCATAGACTTTTTTGCACCTGTTATTGTTACATACTATGTTGAAGGCACTGATCTTTCAGTTTATATTGTTTCTGACAAACTCTATCCAATAGTAAATGCTACCTTAGAAGTTAATCTTTATTCATGGAACAGTATGATACCTGTACACTCATACGTTTATCATAATATAACTATAGTAAGTAAATGAAAAGGTATCTGTATGAATATGCCCTTGTACAGTGTGTGTAAAAGCAATACTTTTTTTAGGAAGAAAATGCTGCTACGAAAATTCATAACGAGTCTTTTAGAAAGTCGTGGATGTTGAATTCTACATCACATAATGAATGTCGGCGAAGTATTATTTCAAAATTTACTTGCATTACTACACTTACCCTGAAGGACAAAACTGGATCTCTGATAGCACCAATAAATTATATATATCCAACGGAAGAATTAAAAAATATCGCATTACCGCTCACCAATATTTCTGTGGGTACACATTTTGAATCTGAAAAATGAAAACAACAAAATTATATTCCTTCATTAAAAATGAAATGGTTTATTTTAGGTAAAAGTTAACGATAATATTGTACCTGGATTGTATTCGAATTATGCGGCAATTGAACTTGAATTGACGACGAATAATATAACACTTTTTGTGTGGCTGGAAGCTGGTAATATTCGTGGCCGTTTTTCAGAAAATGGTTTTCACATGTTTAGTCGTACAAAGCACATCGTTTTCCACGCATACGAAGCAATTACACCAAAAATATTAGAACAGAATTTGAACATTACTACACTTTCTGATATTTATGATTCAAACAAAGAGGACATGAATCACATTGTAATTTAACAAATATTTTTTTATTAAAATCATTTTTCTAACAATTAATGTCTAATAATTAAATTTTATGGCCTGCTTTGTGGAAAATATAAATCATAATGTAAGTAAACTTCAAATCCAATAAGAATAACGAGTATAATAAGACTGATACCAATTATCAAGTACATTAAGTTTGACATATTACGTTGTTAATTTCTAAATTTGTCCTTGAAACTGTATAATAAATTTTTTATCGATTTTATTGATTGTTATTTAGTTAAATCAGAAACTATCATTAAAACAAGAGATAACACAAATAATACTGAAGTTGTCAGTATATTATACGAACTACAAAATAAATGACAAATTCGGACGTTTTACATCTAATATATACTAAAATAATGTAAAAATACATGTAAAAATTAAATCACATTCCTTCACATATTTTCCTAAGCATGTGTCCGCGTGTGTTAGTAGATAAATTTCTATATATAACACAAAAATATTAAGTTTACTTTTTTTCTTATTTTTTATCTTTTCTTATATATAATCTGGAAAGTTATAGAAGACTAATTTATTGAATCTATATAATAATGTGCTTATAGTATTAATAAGCGTAAGCTGTTACTTTTTATTATACACTAGAGCCTTCCTGAATCACATTGTTAACAAGACACATCTGAGTAAAACAGTATTAAAAAAAATAAAGTATAAAAGCGATTATTATGTAAATGTATTAGTAATCTTTGAATTAAAAATAAGATAATTTCCAAGATAAGTTTTTCGAAGACTAGATAAAAGGTACCAATTCTTGAAAATTGTCTTACTTTCTAAGATTTCTTCGCGTCTGAGAGATTCATCGTTATCCTAAAATCTCGTTAACCGTTTATATAAATATTTTAACTTCAATATTACCTTGCATGGTAAGCTTTGTTTAAGGCATTCGCATAATGTTAGCTATTGACGTTATCCATATTTTTGCTAGATTTATCGAAAAAATTGAATTATATCTTTGTTGGAAAAAACTTTTTTAACATTTTTTTAACTTTTTGTCCTATGAATTGGCTAGGGATATAAATGTTTTTTCTATATTAACGTTTAATTTCTGAGTACGTAGGCATAATTTCTTCCGAAGGTGAGTGAAGGTAACGACGACTTAAATTAATTGCTACCATGATACAACATAGTAGTAATGGGCCAAAAATTGCACCTTCTACTCCTAAACAGAAAATTCCACCTGCTATAGATAGACCTGTGAGGTATGGGTGTCCGCCACTAAAATGGAAAACATAAGATTATCTAAAAACAGTAAAAAAAAATGAAATAAAAAAATGTTTTTATATAAATACCCTTTAATTTCTTTGTAGAATTCCGTTACGACAATGGTGCAAGCAAAAAAATGTAACATGAAGAATAGAATAGCTATCATAGATCCTCTAGTAAACCAGAGTTCCAAAGTAGCTGGGATGCAAGCAACATATGCATCCAGAAATGGTACAGCACCGAGTATTGTAGCGAAGGTTGACGGCAAATATACAATTTTTACTTGAAACATATTATGTATAAACCACGTCCACATACCAAAAAAGGAAGCAAGTTTAAATGTAGCAGCGAATACTCCAATCACTGCTTCTTGTAAGGCCACAGCAAATCTACAAAAAAGATTAAGCAATTAATTTTTCTGCTTAATAATTATGGTAATGCAGGTAATCCTAAGGGGAGACTTATCCTAATTTAACATACCCCTCAATATGGAATGCGCTTGTTAAAACAGAAAATACAATTTAAACTTACAAGATATTGTAATCTAAACTATATTGATATAAAAACTAAAAAAATTTACCTATGACAACTAATGGGACTAAACACTGTAGTCAATTCGACGGGTTTGTAAGTTTTATTACTAGAACTGAGGAGGTAAAATAGCGTTGTGAAGAACACCACCTAAAATAAAATAAAATTTCTACTATGAAAGGTATTTTAAGTATTTTGGAAGTTAATATATCTTTATGACTAATTATTTACCATACTAAGGGTAAAATTAAATACTGCTGATCCACTCATGAGTACGATATAAAATAATTCTGTAAAGATTGTTAATATCACAGACATGTTGCCCTTAACTATACTCCAAATTGAATCCAATACCGACATAAAAGTTCCAATGTTTTCTCTCACAAAATTTTGTATGCTAGTCATATTGAACAGTTCTATTGAAACAGAAATGTAAAATACATTAAATCAATTTTTGTATATGGTTTATATGAAATTAATTTATGTTGAGTTTAAATTCTTACGTAAAGGTGTTTTCCCATAGCTTTCTGTAAAGCTTTCCCATACTGAGTATGCAGCTGTAACATCTACAGTAGGTCCAATTAACTCAGGGTGTTCATTAGACATCATCCATGCTTGATAAAGCCTGTCCCAAAGCTCTAAAACTTTCTTTTCCATTTGTTCAGCCTTTATAGGATCTATGTCTTTTACCAAGCCCTTTATCTACATTACAAATTATAAGTTGTTACTAAGAAATATGTGATAATCACAAAAACACATGTATATCTTACTCCATCAGAAATAGCACCTCGCCCGTATGTATAGGCATTGTCCAGTACACTATTAACTGATTCTTCCCATTGTTCTGGGAGCCAATCAATATCAGGATTATTCATTAAAGATGAATTTAGTATTTCTCCAGAAATTTGGATGAGATGCATACTTTCTGTATAAACCTATCAATGAATGGTAATTCAATATGCATTTAAAAAATTGTCATCTATATTTTTGCATTTATGTTTCATTCATTATACCTGTATTGTTATAAAAATAGATGCACAAATGGTAAATATAAGTAGTCCAAAAATTACAGCAATAGTTGCCACTGAATCAACTGAAGCTTTTAAAGCTTTTGTTAACTTTTCATCAAGAATGATTCCAACTTTGTACAAGCCTCTGACATTAGCTGGTAAGAGTGCTTGATTTCGTTCTGTACACCAGGTCTTTATGAGTTGTATAACAATATTGCATTGATTTCCTATTATTTTCCAACATCCAAAATAATTACCAACTTGCTTAATAATGTAAATAGCTGTAGGAATAATCAAAATGTATATCATCCACCTATGTTTCCAAAGGAGCATACCAATGCAAGCATATAATGCTCCATACATATATTTATCAGTGTCAACTTTGTCATTTTCCATGTCTATAGACACACTTAATTCATTTTTCAATCTTCTTAAAAGATAGCGGTCACGTAATGTCATATAGCCACTAGAGGGTACATTACATACACGTTGTAATTTGCGACCTATTGGAGCTGTACCAACATCTGCATCCAATGACATTGCTTTTTTAGACAATTTTATGCCGAGGCCAGTATCAGCCGAGGTGGAAGAAGGAACAGTCTTTGTATTTTCTTGATTTGCATCATTGGTTTCAACATCTGCAGTTTCTCCTTCAACATTTTTTTCCATGCATTTCTCACTTCTCAGTGGCATTAATGTATCTTCCTGTACATGTGTAACTGAATTATTTGTCAATGCAAAACATGTTGCTTCCATAAACGTCATGTATTTTCCTCCCATTTCCTGATTCTCCATAATGAGTACCACTTCATAAATAAATCCTATCAGATACAGTACTTGCAATGTTAAAAACACGATAACCTGGTATGCACCCAGCACATTAGAAACGTACAAACTAATCATAAACCACATAACAAACGATGTGTAACGAAAATGAATAGAATTATGCGGTGACCAATAAACATATAATACAGACAAATATCCAACGAGTACGACAGCAATCTGCAAGAATAATTATATATATATATCAATCCATTAATACCATATATCCTCTTTTACACGAATAACAGTACTTACTGTATAAATATTGCACGTCGTTATAAAAAATCCAAAAATAGTATTAAATATCAAACAAATCCTCCATATGAGACAACTTAATATAGAGGGTGTATAATGATACACGCCGAGAACCAACATTCCCAATGCGGCGGCACCGGCTATATACTTTACGTGCCTCCATAGAAACGATCCCCAGCTATCCGAGATCTTGTCCACTATTTGTACAGGCAACAGAATCAGCTTTATGATCAAAGGTGTGTGGGTTGCTTCTGTTCTCTCGAACCATGAATGCACAGTAGTGGTTAGTGAGTACTTGAATGGGAACAGGACAGAACCACATAACAGAGCCCAGATTAAAGGTTTCACGAAGGGTCTCAGTATAATGTAAAGTCCGTAACCAGCTCCTGAGACCAGGCACAAAAGGAACAGCGCGACGGCATTGTAAATGCCTTGCTTTAAGGCTTTTTCGTGACCTGCACTGAAGCTTGACAGCATGTTGAATAGGTTATCCATAGGCGATCGTGTGCTATCCATTGTATGTATACGTAAGCAATTTCCATTCAAGTGCGCTTATTATTCAATTTTGAATTCATGCATTACTTCTCATCTTACCGATGAAAATCAAAATGTTCCTTCAAAATTGCGCTCGCTCGAACTCTGTAACATTCAAATAGCGACGAGATAAAAACACTGTTAGCATTATGCGGTCCTTTATGCGGCACCCCATGTGAGATGCGCCACTACATTCACACACACAGTGAGAGATAAAACTCCAATTGAGGCACACTGCGGCAGATAACTCCGTGTGACTATTTTTGATAAAGGAGCCGTATCGAGTTAAATAAAAAAAAATGATTAGGGAGGAATTACGAAGAAAAATCTAGTTGACGCATTCGCGACATAAAGCTATTCGCAATTTGTGATAATTTTGACGAAAATTTCTCTATAAGCTGTAATACTTGTATGCTATTAGATATAACAAGAATAGTTTAAGTGATTTTTCAAGAACGGACTCTGTTTGATTAAGATTGTACAGATTCTCCGTTATTATAGTATTTTAGTTAGAGTTATTTCTATAGTTTCACTACCGACGATTTAAAACAGTTTTCAGCAGTAGTATGCACGCGAATGATTATATTTAAAATTCAATGTTATCTTAGACTGGTGGATCTTGTTTATAGATTAATACAGACGTTGGAAAAACAGTCGAGAGAACGTTGTTTGATTATCAATGATCTGTCGGGGGGATGAGACGTTCGAATGAAATTTAGGACACGCAACTCGGACGGCAATAAAAATACCGTGTTGCTCAATTTAAAATGAAAAGATTTTATTTTTATCGTTGATCAAAAACTATACACCTTAAGTATATATAAATGAATACGTGAATGTAAACACATGCTGGAGATACAAATCTGGCGAAACAGTTTTCCGATCGTTTCTCGGAAGGCTGATGATAAAATGACAAAAGTATCGTCGTACGTTCCGAACGTTTTTTTTTTTTATACAGTCTTAACCACCTCCGAATTCAATTACTCGAAAGCACAAGCGCCCTATCGCGTAATATATACCGTTTTTTTTTGTCGTTTTTTTATATTTATAAATACGAAGATTATCGAAACGCGTGTCCGTAAGACAAAGGCATTCGTCGCTCTCAATCAAATGAAAAGTAAACGTAAATGCTTCCTTCCGCGTGTACCACTACACGATCCATACCCGTTCCTTGCATCCTTGCCTCATCAACTTACTTCCAAAAGATTTTTGGTTACGGTGATTCTCGCTGAACTCAATG
This sequence comes from Macropis europaea, assembly GCA_916610135.2. Classification (NCBI taxonomy): domain Eukaryota; kingdom Metazoa; phylum Arthropoda; class Insecta; order Hymenoptera; family Melittidae; genus Macropis; species Macropis europaea. The sequence goes on from OU744348.1 coordinate 6,404,805, forward strand.
GGCCACCATCGATACGTAACGGTTAAAAAATCCTCGGTTTTGTGGAAAATTCATTGTAACGTACGTGTGCGTGCACGGATACGTCCGTAATTCTTTTTCATTTTCTTTCGAACCAGCAGAGAAATACATCTAACATCGCTAATCACAGTGTTTTCATCACAAGTACATACGTCGATAGTTAGAAATACAGTTTAAAACGTTACACGGTATTGATCAAGCGGTACGAACGAAATTTTTCATGGTTTCCCGTGAAATCCTACTGAATATGTTTCGTTTAGTCTCTTAATACTCATCAGCGAATGACGACATTAACACACCGAGAGAACGGGTTTTCTTAAGGGGGTGTTCCCCTTCTTCGCCCTGCTTCGAGCGTGTACTTTGGGAATTTTTTGGGGGGAAAAAGCAAACAACGTATCTTTATGAAACTTTGCAGATTTATTCGTATATGTTTACACTGCATACACGAATTTTTATACATTGTTGTCATCTAAACTATGGTAATTATTCAGATGACTTCAGGGACGGTTATCGTGCAAGCCAACCGAGAATTCTTTCGACATGTCTTCCCCGGTGAATAATTGCTATAGTTTAGATGAGAACAGGGTACAAAAATTCCCGAATACAGTATAAATATGTATGAACAAATCTTCAAAGTTGCATAAGAATATGTTGTTTAGTTTTCTCCAAAAAAATTCTCGAAATACACTCCCAAAGTAGGCCGAGAAAGGAGAGTATTACTCCTTAATGGGTAACATTAACGCGCTCGGAAAAACTGTCTACGTGAACGAATGTCATACGATCTCGCTTTTATTTTGTCTTTATCGTTAACGTTTATCGCCATTTTCGCATCGTGAAAGTCAGCCAACGACAATTCAGCCGCGCTCACGATCTCCGGTATCTCTTAAAACGCCTCTTAATCTGAGTTTTTACAAAATTGTTTTATTTATGCGGATAGACAAAATCGTTCGAAGTACGGTTCGAGATACGATCACCTCGGTTAACTAAGTAACGTTAAAGCGTTAAAGAAACAAGCATCTCAAACAAGAATTCCAACCACAGGGTGACCCATTTCAATCAATACACTTCACTATTTCGAGAAGTACGCAAGACATTAAATTACGTTTCCGAGAGGTTGTACGGTTCCGGCGGGAACATCTTTTATAAAATAAAAAAAGTTTGTTTTCCTTTAGTAGCGTCAAGGTCATACGAAGGTTCCCATTACTTTTTTTTTTAAACGGGACCACAGTTTCTGAAATAATTTTAAATTTTTTCTCTGAGTTATAAAAAGAAGTCAACGACCTCCGACGTAAGGTCATTTGAAGGTCGAGCAACGCTTGACGAACTTTTCGATTTTTGTACTTCTTTTTCCCGGCAGATGGCACGCAGGTTCCAAGTTATCTCGATACTTCTGTTAAAAATCGCGTCCATTGCCGCCAATTCGAGCACTTCCGTTATCCACAGTACCGGAAATAACGTGAGGCCTGAGAGCGTGGCCCTGAATCGGAGGTTGAACTCGTCAGAAAAAGTATTACAGGTTCGAACGGTTAAAAATGCAGTCTCGTTAAAGAAAAATAGTAACGGCCTTCATATGACCTTGGCATCTTTATCTGGAAATAAACATTTTCCTTGCAAAATGATGCTCCCCTTCGAGCCGCACAGACCCCAAAGCCCGTATTTTACGTTTTAAACGCAATTTTCGAGATACTTGAGTGTACCGTTTTAAATGTTACACCGTTATATAATACAGAATCAAGATATCGGTTGTTCAAGGTCACGGCACTTTACCACACCACCGTAGCGGAGGCGTATCGGGGAAAAGCTCTGCAAGTTCACAAGACATTCGTTGGTGAGCTCTAAAAACAATTTCTGAGCAATCAGTGGGTGGTACTAATGTAGATTCGCGTTTAAATGGAGTGACCGGTCGGTGACCTTGAGCAGCCGGTACCCCGCGTCTCCGATATAGTCTGAACGTCTTACAGTTTAAGAGTCAAGCGTTTAGGACTTAAACTCTCGTTGCTTTCGTTTTCCAATCATTCGTCGATTCGCTACAACATGTCGCATCATCAAAGCTGAAAACACCCGTGGTAATTGTTTAACGTTAAATTGGACGAGTTACTGTACTCTTAGTGCCATCGTCTGACAATAAGCTCAATAATGACGAGATAATGTGCTTGCGGTTATTATTTGCGTATGTATGCGTGCATACACTCACGTGTACAGGGTGTACGAGAAAGACAATGGCAACGGCTGTTACCGGTGACCATTTACGTCACCTTCGAGTGACAGTCAATCACTTTCGACTTTGAACGTGGTACAAACAATCTCTTCTTCGAGCCATGACCATCAGTCTGTTCACATCCTGTACAAGCGTATACATTAAATTACGGATGTTTCGTTTAAACAATACGCTAGGCTATAGAGCTGAGTAAAACTGTATTTCCATAATCAAAGAGAATATATTTCGTGAAATTTATTTCGTACACGAATGATCGGAACAGAACGCTTCCGTTTACGATTGAACATTCGACTCGATGGAAATTATATACAATTTTGGAAAAACTTATCTGTATACGTAATTAACACGAAATAAATTTCCTGCAATACGTACGATTCGTCGTTGGAAATACTTTTCTACCGAGCCACTAGGCTGACTCAACAAACTCTAGCCCGTATTCACTTTTCGAACAGAGAAGTATTGAAAGAATAACAGAACGATACATGTCAATTGACCGAGTAATAATAAAATCGTAACAAAGTGGTGTGTGTAAATCAAGCGCATAATGCCTTGCGTGGATACGTTTCCAGTTTTCATTTTTTGTTGAACTGTTATCCGACGAAAACTTAAAAATTTTACAACTGTTCATTCGTGATGTGAGATATCTTTATTCTGTTTACCGTTATATAAGAAAAGAGAGCGGTTTACCGATCCTTCGAATTCCATGAATTTCCTTTTGTAATAATTATAAATTAAAATTTCCATACGGTCACAACGATGCGTAAAAATGCTCGAAGTCATATTCAAACGAAGGTCAAAGCTCATTTTCGCGTAGCAGAATTCAAATACGCGACGACACGTATCACTTTCGTAATTAAACATAAATCAAGATACACATGCGAGGTATAATTTCGACAATTAAAACGATTCTGGCTTTTCGCGCAAAGCATATGCTAACATGCCGAATAAAAAAATTTTGTCACAGGAACGAACTACAAACGCTATAAAATACAATTATGATATCGAATGTAAATTTACCAAGGGTCTTTAAAGCGAATTACCTAACGGGAACAAAATAAATAATGTGTTCTTTATGTATTCTTTATAGGGCACACGAAAGAATAAGATAATATAATTGTACAGGAAAATTAATTGGATAGACGTGCAGTGATCTATACGATAAAAGTACTCGTTCTTAAGTTACATGATTAATCATTTGAAAACACATTAAAAAGTACAACGGAAAGTATGTTACAATGACAAATCAATGCGGTTTGTATATCAATGTGTAAATAATCTAAACGTACACAGCTTGAGAGCTGATTGAAAAAATATTATTATTATACTTTACCTTGACAAATTTAAAGAACCCTGTGTTTATCCCTCAAAATTGAGACGTGTATAGAAATGATTATAGTTTTAACAAAGCTTTCGTAATTGTATCCTCTTAAGCTATCTCAAGGCTTTTCACAATTCCTGTTACTGAATACTGGGCGGCTTATATATTAACAGTACACGCGAAAGTGTACAGAAGTGTTGCCAAGAGATAGGGTAATCTCACAGCACTAACGAACATTTATTTCGTAAAATGAAAATTGTTCAGCCCTGATCGATGATTTCATTCTTCTTCTTCCTCCTCTTTTTTTTTGTTATAAACGCGTTAGTATAATTTAAGTCAGTAAAAGTACCTTATTCACCTACATTTGGAAAATAAATCGCATCTGATACATGTACGTTTCCGTACATGTATCTTTCTTTTTTTTTTATATAGAACACAAACGCACTAAAATTTGTTCATCTAGACAATGAACTTATAACTGAATTCTCGTTCTATCATCTTAAAGAACCACACAGTTACACATAAACTTAGTCCTGTATTGTATGCTTCTATGATAAAAGCACCATTCAAAAACATGTACAGAATTAGTTACTCTTCGTTTGCAATTGCACAATCATTTGCAGATCGACAATGGTCTTTTCCAACATTTCGAGCCAAGAAACGTTAGTTAACGAACATCGCAATTGGTTTGCACAATTGTTCGTTGTGTCAATTAAACCCGAGGATATCGTGGTGATGCTCGTGGGGATATTTTCTGCTTGGTTATTACTTTTGTGTCTTGATATGGCTTTGTCGTCTCCAGAATCAGAGGAAGTCATGTCGTTTGTTTCCGTTTTATCCTTCTCTTCGACGTCTATGTCAGAAACATTTTTCTGCTCATTCAACTCTTTGATCGGTAGATGCAAGTCTTTCTCGGCCGTCTCGCTGTCTTCATTGATCGTGAACTTACGTTTCTTCGAAGGAGCTTCTGTTTCCTGTTGGTTGGATTCTTTAGACTTAATGGCTCTGGTTCGGGACAATAACGTTTCTAGAGCTGGTAACAAGCTGGCCGGTGGCTTCAGTCTTGTACTGCTGCTATATACGAGAGCCAGTGCTCTTAAATCACCAGTCAATCTGTGCGCAGACGCTTGAATGTCAACCGCTTCCACCATTGCCACCATAGAACTGACTAAATTATCGATAAGTAAACAAGTTTGTTCAGTCAATACGTGATTAGCAAGTTTAGGAAAGAAGGTCTTAAGGAACGCGTGGATTGTCGGTACTCCCAACGATGATCGTTCGTCTAATAACACGGCGTCTACGTAATCCACTGTATAGGAAGAACAAAGAAGAGATGCAATATGCTTTCTGTCTATGTGTGTGGCAGCATGAACGTCTAACCATAGCCTAGGGAACAGTGCCAAGTGCAATGGAACACCTACAATCACATAGTTTCGTTATGAAGTATTTGAAGTTTCACAAATGTCAAGTAACAAATAACGCTTACCTTCGAATCCTAACATAGCGCTCAAATTGACTAACGTTTCCGTCATACAATCGTTGTTGATCGCTAATCGGCACATTACATCAATGAGTTCATGATACGGTAAATAAAACTCCAGTAATGCGCTATCATATTCTGGATCCACCCCTTTCGATGCTTCCAACTGAGAATGTGGTACTGCCATTTGAACCATTGGCCTAGCAGGTCGAGTAGGCATTTTTCCTGGAGGAGTGGATCTCCTTGGAAGATACGGACCAGGTGGAACAGCAGCGTGGGACTCTTGAAGCGCTGCATGGCAGTGTGAGAGTAATGGCGCTAAAATTAATATAGCTTCAGCAGGAACAAGCATGACAAGCTCTTTTAACAGATCAATAGCAAGATTTCGCATGTCTGGAGGATTGTATGTATTCAGCAACGTTGCCAACTTTCGAAGAATATCCGGCCACTCTTTACAGTTCGCCAGTATGTTCCTCGCGTCAGGTCCGTCCCTGGCGGTTCTAATACAGCGCACAAGTTCCACAATGATAGCTATTAATTCAGCTAGATCTCCGGCAACGTGACATGCTGTTGCTTCGTGATACATGATGTGTAGCATATGAAATGCTTCCAAAGCCATACTCAATCCTCCGTTGTACACAACGTACAGACGATCATCATCAGATTCAATGAGGATGCTGTAAAATATTGGATACACGCATATTTATTAATATTATTTAATTGTATAGGAATAGATAAAAGACCTCATTAAATATTATACCGGAATGCAGAGATGAGTGTCGCCCAACACGATCTCCCATCTAATCCCTGTAAGTACGATGACAATGTTCCTCTCCTAAATGATGCAATTTCTGCTTCTTCTTGCTCCGTTTGATCTGGATGTCTTGCAACTAACAGTTGCATCAATTTAAACAACTCGTCCACAGCCTATAGAGAAAGGAAGGGCAGAGGTACAGTTTCATTGAACATTAGAATTAGATAATAAATAAATACGAATCTCACAGTCGAATACTGAGTAGGATGAGGTGTAATGTTCTTAAATGCCCATTGAATATTCTGATGCGCAGCTAATTGTCTGGTAAAGGTACGTGATTGTTGACAACAAAGTCGTAATAAACCATAATAAGCAGGTAACATAACTCTGTTAAATAATACAACATCCTGATCCTCGTGATCGGCTCTAAAAATCATGTACGATTTAAAAGAAGTCTTAGTAACCACTGCTTATACATTAAGGAAAACGATGCTTACAGTATATAGTTAAATGCAATATTTTTAGTTATGTGTGGATTGTGAAGAATAAGAGCAACGTTTTCTGGACAATCTGAGCAAACGTGATACCAAAACAGTAATACAGCTTGTTTATTATGATGCACTGGAATGCTAGGCTCAGAGAGTTTTGGATGAAACAGGGTCCACAAGTCGTTCAGATATTGTCCAAACTGAAAATACACAGCATTTTAGAACAATGTAATTATATTAGATCGTCACGCTATGCTATACATACCATTAATTTTTCCGTTTTAGAAACAACGCAATATGTGAGCAATGCAAAGTAGGCAGTGAGTTTCATTGTACCATAAGTCTGAATATCAATATAATGTCTTGCTGGTTGCAGTAATCGCAGAAGTGCCGTATATATTTGATGTAAAATTAAAGTGGCTTCTGGTGACAATTGTAGTTCTCTGGATGTGTTACACCCTAAACCTAATCTATGAGCACTGCGATAGCCTTGTCTGAAATGAGTGGATGGAACTAGTGACACAAGAAGAAAAGCAGCGGCTGAGCGAACTCTTTGATTTGAATGTTCCAGCAAGAAATGTTGCAACCACGTATCCAGCCCTTGCAACACCCAAGCGTGTGCAAGCTTGCTTCTCGTTACAGCTAAAGCTAGCCACTCTAATGCTCCGTGAGGAGCAACTCTAGCTGCCTCCCATACTCTACCCAATATCAATTGAGTCATACAGGGTAATCCGCTTGGTCCTGAACTTTCGGTTAACAATGTTAGAAGTTTGAAGAATGGTTGGCACACGTCCGTATGTTTTGTTATAGCTTGAAAAATCATTGTCACAATATGTATAGCTAGTCTATCGTTCCAACGACATAAAGATTGAATTAAGTTTCGTGTCTGGTTGAGATTAATAACATCCCGCGTTTGTTGGTACAAAAAGGGAAACCCTTTTCCTCCTGCCACAGCACTAAGATCCGCCGGAGACAATGCCAATCTGAAACATAACAGAAATATATTCGTTATTACAACGTTTAATCAATACAGATGGTATATTATACACGCGATTAAGATAATCACCTGTGGTCGGGTCCTCTACTGCGTTCAACCAAAGTTGCTATCAAAGTGATCATTTTATCCAAAGACGCGGGTCTCAATTTTTCTGTTGGCATGGCGACAATTTCCTCCTCTTCTTCTTCCTCGCTAACCGCATCAACAAATTCATGCGCCTTGTGTCCAAGATAAAAATTCACCATAGTTGATATGGCTTGTACCCTTATTAGAAACACAGTCTCTTCTTCACCCATTTTGCTGAATTCGTACAGGAAGCTGAAGTACTCTGTGAGATGCTTCAGATGTTGTTTCGCATGTTCCATAAGGGACAGGAGCATTCTTACAAATCTTGTTACGCATGACCGTGTACCGACGGTGTTTACGTCGTTCTCCTCGTCGCAAAGAAGATATAAAGGTGCTTGAGTGGCGCGTAAACGTTGTATCACATGAATGCATAGCCTTTGAAACATCTGTCTGACCATTTGATTGGGACACTTGACTAGAATTTGAATCGGCCACCATGAATCTTCAGCCATTCTTTCCAGGAATCTGGCACACGCACCAGCCGAACCATTGAACTGTTTCGTTAACAATTCTACCCACTGTACCATGGTTGGTTTCTCCTTCGCATGTATAAACGTTTCCATGAAAAATGATGTTGAAAGGTCTGCCGACATTTCTGTGATATCCGGCTGTACAGAGAGCAATGTCTGCGGTATGTAGCCGCATATCTGCCACATGAACGTGAAGTACGTATGTTCAAATATATTTTTGTCTTGCAGGAAATGCATGTTGTCTTGCCATATCCAATCTTCAAGCTCTTTATTCAACTCTAAAGGTGGTAGTTTGTTTGTGTTTTTGTGAACCAATGAAAAAGACTGCCGTCCGTTTGGGCTGGACACAGTGGCTTCTTCCTCTTTTAACTGATCTCCAGGATCAGCGCACCATTCATAAAAAAGCATGTACGCAGAATTGGTTTTCTCAAAACTGAAATCCATGAACTTGTCCGTAACAGAATCATAGGTTTTGCTCGTCATCTCTCCACCAAAACATTCTGCCGCAATCTGATTCGGATCAAACGGTTTAACTTCAGCATCATTGAATAAGAACCACTTGTCTTTATTAGGGGATGTACGATCTCTGATGAAGCTGTAATAGTGTCCACCATCAGCTGTACCAGTGTGAACCGTCACACCTATTAAATCATACTGATAATGTTCCATTTCCTCTTCCTCTTCATCATTTTCTAATCCTGTTTGACAATCAGCCTCAGACTTCCTCTTTTCGGATGCTTTCTTCTCTTCCTGGTAATGCTGAGGCATGAGTTTCTTCTCAACGTACCCAGACATATCTAGTCTTAACGGAAAACTGAAATGTGTATTGACTTTCTCCTTTAACATAGTTCCCATGTTAAATGTATACCGCATTGTATTGAAGCATAATATGTGCGGCAGTTTCTTGAAACACGCTCTTTTTTCTGCTCTCGCTTTCTTGCCACACTGTGAACATGTATACATGTTGTCTCCTTCCAAGGTGTCTTTAACCGTTACTTCATCCAAGCTCTCATAGAGATTTCTCATGTCAGCCACCTGACAACGCACAGTATAAAATTCTTCAAGCGTCCTGCTGACATGCTCGCAATCCAAGGATACAACATTGTTCGATATCACACCGCAAAACAGTGTTTTCACCAGATTCTTCAAATCTGATGTCATCTCTTCTAATTTAGATACAAGGTCTATAAAAAATTCAGCCATGTCCTTCTGTTCTCCAGTGTTGAGAGGCTCGTGATTCATGGTGTACACTCGACAGAAACTTCGAGGATTGTATGCTTTCCTCTCCGACTCCAAAAGGTAAGCGAACATTCTTTGTAGTTCCCGCAACGTGAGCTGATGCTTATTCGCTCTGTTACAATCAGCACCTAGTATGGAGACACGCGCTTGCGGCATCATGTAAAGATGCTGCATACAGCTAGCCATGTAACAAGTTGCGCCTAAGTTCGTCAAACCTACGTATCCGCAATCGGAACGGCCGTCCTCGTGCGGCCAATAATCCCAGGGATACGGAGAATGAGGTCCTGGCTTATGTTGAGCCAACAATTTTTCATGGAGGATCCTATAGTTGTCAGGAGCAGATTTCACAAGTTCGACCAAGAGATCGAACGCTGCCGACCTGGATACTTGACTCTTACATTTTGGAACGTGTTTTGATCGAGGGTTTGGTAATGCGAATAAAAAATCGAATACTTCGTGCAATAAATTTTGGCCAATTTTCCCCTGCTTACACGGTGGATTGTGTGTCATAATGTTACAGGTAAGATTCAATAAACCGACTAAACCGTCATCTTCCACCGTATTGTGACGCGTCTCGAGATGTTCTCTATTTAAAACAGAATCGATCACCCTTATCGCCAGTGCCTCAAGATCTATCGTTGAATTGGAATCATCTGAACCTTCTTTAATAGCTTCTTCCGGAAGTGAATCAACTAATCGGCAAACAAGCCAAAAATAATCTCTGCAAGCAGGTCCATATGGTTCTTTTCCATCATCGAGCACGGGGTGTAAGTGTAATGGTAAATCCGGTTTTCTATGGGAAGGCTGCATCGCTTCTGCAATCACAAGATGTTCCAACAATGTATTTAGCATCGGTACAATTAAACTAGGAACATCGGATGTTTCATCTTCAGATCCTGTAGTACCCAAGCATAATCTGTATAATGCTGTACAAACTTCTCGCCTCACTGCTGGTTCAGGATCTTCCAACACTAATCTTCGTAGCCAAGTTTTTCCAAAAGGTTCTGACGATGAAAAAAGATATTGCCTGACCGTTTCGTCGCTGTGTACCCAACAAACTAGCAGTGCCATGGTGTAATGTATAACTTGCGATCTTCCAAACAGTCCTGTTTTGTAGTGATTTGGATCTCTGGGCAAAGACGCTTCGTTTAATATACTTGTTATCCGTGGCATGACTGTATCCACGTTCATCATTGAAAGCATCGCTTCACTCAGTTTCGGTACGAGCAACTTATCCGCTTTACTACGTTTCTTCTCTTCTTTAACAACGCCCAAATGACATAATTGCTTTAATAAACTAGCAAGACAGTCCTGCTGCCACTCACTGCCATCTCCCTGTTCCAAGCATCCGGACATAAAAATATCGAACAGATGACGTAAACCACCGTGCTGAACAAACAGCGTAGACCAAGCAACATCTTTCTCCTTGTCTTCGTGGTTATCATCAGCGTCGCCTCCGCCCTCGTGAGCGGCTCCTGTGGATGTAGAATTCACAGTAGAAGGCTGACTTGTTGTACTACGTCTACTTAAGGATTCTACTATGTATAGAGAGTACATCAGTTTTTGAGGGCTGGCAGGATCTAACAATTCAGGCAGATTTGCTTCTCCAAGTTTTTGAAAACCCCTTAATAAAGTTGGACTGGTCGGTAACAAAGTTAATGTGTCCCAGACTCTTCTCGATAGTACCTGCGCCTTCGTATGAGGAATTTCTTGGCCTCCTTTAACGATCGTTCTCATAGCACTCAGAGTTCTCATCAATGTAAACAGCTGCTCGAAATACTGTGGTCGCAATAACAGTAACGTTGGCAAAGATTCTCGAGGAGGAGGTGGTAAAAGAGACGGTGAATCCATATCTCGTTTATTACATCTACCTGTACCATTACCGCGACCAGCTCCAGGAGAAATGAATATCAGTTGGCCATCTTTAAAACCCATCTCTTGTAATGTTTTCTCATCAAAATCAATAGTTAACTCTTGTCCTTGTGTAATCATTCTAATTGGTCCATCAGTAAGTAGAGATCCTAACACCGAACCATTAGTCTGATTCGGATTCGTAGTAGATGATGTTTTCTCTTGACTATTTTGCGTGTCATCCCACCACTTAGCAACTTCTGCTCTCAAATCGGCAATATAATCAGTACTGAGAAGAGTGAAACTGGTTTTTTCAGGAATTCCAGCAGGCTGTACAAATATTCTTAATTGTTGGCCCTTTTCTGATGTGTTCATAGCCACGTGACTGCCAGCACCTCTGCCTTCCAATACCCAACGTCGCAAATGATATGCATACCGCTTCCGAAATGCTTCCAAATGCGTTCTTAGTAGCAGCAGAGCTCTTTGTATGCATCGTAAACTAGCCTCCTCATTCGTTTCTAAGTCAGAGCTAGCTGCAGCAAGGTGAGTCATACACTGTGAAACGAATTCTGCTTCTTGCGTTAATTGTCTGGACATGTAATAACCATTTAAGTATTGTATGGCCGCCATACTGACATCTGTACTTTTAGCTTTCAACGCGATTCTCCATAGGAAATCCATGCCAACTGAATCTACATCCCGTAAAGGTCTGTCCAAGTGTGCAGCAGCTAAGCGAGCCAAATTGCACAATTGCTGAAAAAGGCTGAGACCCGTCATGCTGATAGTTTCAGGGGGCAGGCTTGGTAATTTGCGCATACATAAATGTTTAAGTGTATCCATTCCAAGAGCATGTTGTTCAGTGGACTTTGCTTGACTAAGCAGCCAACTGAAGAGTTCGTCGGCGCACGTGGGATCTTGCGACAAACATTGCCACAGTATGTCGACTTGTTCGAGACTTAAACGAAAACAATCCGGTGAGCCCAAAGGTGAGAAAATTGAGGACAAAAATTGTAACCTAACTTGTATTTCAGTTTGATGCGAATATAAACTATTTTTTGGTCCTGTGTTCGTGTACGTTTTCAGATTATTGAAGAAATATTTCATCATTCCACGTTCACGATCCGCCCATGTAGTTATCGTGTGTGCGTCCATTGCGCCAAACTGTTGGAAGCTGGCAAGTAATTTAGGCAGCAGTCTCAGAGATACAACTACCGATCGGTTGCTCGCAAGATTTTCTAAGCAACCTTCAATGAATTTCATTGGTATCAATCGATCGACATTGAAGCACAGAAGATTGCATAATGCTTTTTCGGCTTCTAAAGCCAAACCTTCTCCTAAGTGACCTATTTTATCATCTTGCAGAAGATCCCATAACAATGTATTTCCGGGTTTGCATACAGTGTCCAAATTGAATTGTGAACTAACTCGTGTTACCGTTTGTCGAACACTTCTCACTTGTGGAGGACGACAAACAGATCGTCTAATTGTCATTGTTGGGTGAGAATGATGAGGATGATAACCTTGCATTTGTATAGCCGTTAAATGACGCGCAGCTAATTGAGCGAGTTCTTCACAACCACTCTCTTCTCCGTCGAAATCTGCCATATTTTTTTCGCTTTTGTTTGATATTCTACTACTGTATGATCCTTCCTCATCTGAAAGCATTTCATCTAAACCTGAAGCTAAAAATGTCGGTCCTGTTGCGTGCACTAAACCAGCAAGCTCAGACATAACAGCTCCGGGTCCATCTGTTGCAGCGAGAACACCAGCAACATCGCTATCATCTTCATCATGCGAGGTCTCAGCAGAATCTGGAGCTCGATCCACGTTATGGCCTACTAGTGACATATATTTATTTTTGTTAGCTCTTCTTAATAATGCTGCTGTTGTTGGAACTTGCTGATCGCTTGGATCCAAAGCCATTGCTTGCTGCTTCACGCGATCTAACGCGTCTACACCTTTTGGATCGTCTAAAGAAACTAATCCACCAGTATCCAAAGTAGTGTTTAAAACGTCTTCTGCTCTATTTTTCATATCCAACATTAGATCTTTAGTTTTTATACTACTTTCTTGATTAACAATATCTTCCAACGTTTTATCCACTGTAACTAAAGAACGTTTCTGTGGCTTTTTTCTTTTTCTTAACACCTTCCTCTTCTTTGTTTCAACTGCAACAGTCTCCTCAGCATTAGATTTTTCTGTATCTGCCTCTGCATCAGAACCACTTTGTTTTTCTTTTATATCGTCTTGTATAGTGCATGATGAATCTTTTATAGTTTCAGTGTTACACTCGGACTTTTCTAAAGTAGAACCGTCTACCTCATTTGAAATTTCCTGTGCAACTGTTGCACCCACATTTTTTGTTTTGAAAGGACCTGTTGATATTTATAATTCATAGAAACTGAAAGGTGAAAGAAACATTGTTTTTTGAATGTAACATACCTTCTCCATCGCTACTATCGCCTCTTGCTTGTTTCCTTGGAGAAGGACCTTCAGATGGAGCAGGACTCGGTTCTTCTTCATCTTCATCTGGGCTACTACCATCCATTCCACTAGGATCACTAGTACTACTACCACCAACACCACTAGTACCCCTTAAAATTTCTCTATTTTTTATACTTAAACTTCTTGGATAACCTGAACCACCTGCTGTCCAAATAAATTTTATCAAGGCAGATGCCAAGAATAAACTTTGCTCCGTGTGGTCCTTTGGCTCTAATTTCCCTAACAAGGAATACAAATGTAGAACTGGAGTTGGGGCCAAGTGTTTCACTAAGGGTGCCAGCAAATCATACACAGGGCGTCCACAGTGTTTCAATTGTGCAGCTTGCCACATGGTATCCATGTCCGAAGATGTGATTCTACCTTCCATAGCTAAGAAACTTAGTACAATGTGACTCTGTTTAATAACTTCTACATGCAAATTTGGTCCAAATATATGAGCTATTATGTTATTTTCTGTTAACCAGGCAGCCAATGCATGGCCCACTTGTTCCACTTCAGCAACAGTTTCACTATTGCAAAGTTCATTGAATGCAGTGATATGAGCATTTATCTGTGCTACACCTGCTAGTCTCATAGTCAAAGTTGTACTAGTAAAATATTTAAATGCCAGGTCCAATCCATCACGATCAAAACTTGGTAAAACTGCATCAATAGGATCTTTGACAGCACTCCACATGAAATCTAAATGATGAAAATTGTAGGTCTATAATAATCAAGAAACGTATACATTGAAATAATAACACTTCATCTACTTCAAAATTTACCTGCCATTGTTCTAACTGCTGGTGTGCGTAATTCTTTGTCTCCTAAGCGACACATGTATTTCATAACACGACTGCGTAGTGGTATAAAGAGTTGAATGACACTACCATAATTCAACCAAAGTTTCAAATTACAAATCACTGCAACCATAGAGTGTGCAAGACTAACAGGCAATGTATTCTCCATATCAAAGCAAGCAGACATTAAATTGAAACCTCCTTGATGACAAAATATAGATACTGCCCTAATCAAAGGGGCTGGTACTTCTGGATCATGAGGCTCACAATATCCACCTTCATCCTTCGAAAGTAAAACAGAAAATAATATAGATATTTATAATAAAAAAAATAATAAATCTTATGTGTATTAAATATTTGAGTATTACTTTCACTGGAGCTAAAGGATTAATAGCACCACCGTGCTTCATTGCAATGTAAAGGGGAAAATTTAATAAAAATATTTTCGACAGGAGATGAAATAACTTTTCTCTATCTTGCTGAGACCAATTTTGTTTTGTTTGTGTTTCCGTTTGTGCAAAATGTGATTCATCTGTCTTTGCTTCATTCGTTTTTTCTTCCTCTTTCTCATCTTTGGATGGCACCTTTCCAACACTCGCCTGCTGTCCATCTTGTTGTATGATTTGTAATTGTTGTAATGTACACAATACAACGCTCTGAGTTAATCGTATAAATCGATCGAAATTCTTAATTTCTCGATAACAACACATACATTGCCTAGAAAAGAATGCCATACATTCTTATTCAATTCATGAATTCACTTTATGCATTGCAGGAAGTCAAAGTGAAATCGTACCTTTGTACCCACTGGTTAACATAATGCAATATCGTGTCCACATCAGAAATACAAAGCGTGGCCAATCCATCTTGTTCCTTTGATGACCTTTCATCATCTAAGCACAATGTAAACAAAACAATAATAAACATTTATACTAAACAAAATTACATCATGAAATCATGCCACCCTATACATCAAAGAATACTCCAATCATTTTCTTTCTTATGTCGAAGCAACCTCTTAATACGTCGTTCAATTTTAAAATTATTTACGACTTTTCAGAACACAAGAGAATAAGATATTCCTTTATTCGATACGTCTACGTGTTAAACTTCATGCATCGGTCGACAAAAAGCCTCAGATTACACATCGTACAGAAAGGTTATACCTTGCGATGCCGTACACGAAACTTCACGGAAAATAAAATTGCACTCGTACACTGAATACTGTTTTCCTACGTTTCATTGTAGCTTATGCTAAATTGTTAACCAACGTAAAGCAACGAATTCGTCGACATGCAGGACGGTTATAATAGGTTAACACGAAATATATTGTATACATTTTGCTTACAGGAGAGCAGAAGGTCGTGAAAGTCAACACACACATCGCACATGGTTTCCAATCTTTAGCCCGCGAAAGGCTTTTAATCACGTCAAGTTCATCACTCGATTTCACCACCGTCCATCCCAAACCTCGCTAATATTATTAAACATTTGTATTCCTGATTATCCTCAACAGTTGATTAATTCGTTAGTCACCATATTGCTTTTTTACACAGCTGCGTTCACTTGCCGCTCACTTCACGCCGTGTGCTGCACCGTGAAAATCTTTTTTTTTTTGTCGTATTCTTTGACGAAAGCTGCAACGATATTGAAAAAGGATTGATCGTAATTTATCGGGAGAACAACGATTATTCCGGCTTCGAACGACGTTCTAATGAATATTTAATTTACTGTTTATCGATATGAATGTCATTGTGACAGAAGACAGCTGATCGCCGCCATATTTCATCGAAGCGATCTGATATATTTTAAAATTCTTCTGCGACTTCTCTGAATGCTAATGGCAGACGAACGCGAAGATTTCTTTAACGTAGAATATGATTAAAATAGATCGTAACTTCGACTATTGTAGTTGATATCATAGCTTGTAGTACTATTCACAAATAAAATAATAATACGTTTTTTTTTAATTAACCGACAAGTTACTAAGTTAATATTTTTTGAAATCATAGAAAAGATAGATGTTTTCGTACTTAACGTACTTAAAGTACTTTCGTACTTCATCTGAACGTCTTGATTTTTATTCATGATACTTGTAATTATTTGTACGAACATATATATTTTATGTAACAAAATCATGAACACTAGATACATATGTAACCAATTTAAAATATTCGAATATTGATGTTTTCAACTGATACAGTAATTATTGTTTTACTTAAATCGATGTCTATGATTAGGAATAAAATATTGATGCTAAATAGAAAGTAATGTGGAAAGCATGATTTCCTGATGGTAACCTTTCAAACTTTTAACATAGTTCGTAATTGGTGGGGTGTTAATTAATTCAAACATTAATACTTCATTAAGCACCGTGACTTCGATGTATTTGTAATTACATTTGGTTAAAAAATGTCATTGTTGTGGTGTACAATTTACGATGGTGTATAGTTCGAGAACTTAGTCTTTGAGAACTGAGGGCGTGGCATAGGCAGACCTCAATAGAGCGACAATAAATTGCTAACACAATCTCGTTGCTAAGTAATATTTCTATTTTGCCATGAAATAGATTAATATATAACAATACACATTAGTATATTTTTTTTTAAATATAATGAACTAGTACTTTGATCAAATAGTCTTCTGAATTCAGTGAAAAAACCTGCATTTGCACAACTTTTTAGTTGGATATTGCAGTCTTTTTCGAAATATTGTACGATACAGTTTTATGACTGAAACATCTTCCATCGTTCAAGGGTTGAATCTTGCCTTCAGGACTCACGACTAAGTTGTCAGATAGTATCAGACATTTCATGTGGTACGGTACTGGCAAGGGTAGCGGAGAACAGTGTTAGTAGCGCCAGTTGTTCAGAACTATGATAAACAAACTTAATCTTGAAGGAGGTACACAACATCTGAGATTTCATAGAGCAGTAGCAAACGCGTGAAGTTATTTTCGCGTGTGTCCAGATCACAGGGTGTTGATCAGTGCCATATCAGAGAGAATAATACAAAGGAATAGTCGAAATGGGTAGCACGGATAGAGCCGTGATCACGGGATTTATATGCAGACTTTGTAGTAAGATGAACCGTTTCGTGATCCACATATACGGTGAAGAAGGCGAGAGAATGAAACTCGCTGAGAAAATAAACGCTTACCTCCCAATTACGGTAATATTATTGTCCATTCTTTATGCATCATCAATGAATTCGAATTGCTGTTACTCTTAATTGCATTGTCCTAATTGTCATTGAATACCATGTATGGTTAAGGTTTCATTCTTATTCAAGTTACTTTTGTCATTTTTCTCCTTTTTGCATATGTATATTTTTCTTGTACAAATTTGAAACATTATGATTCATGCACAGTAGCAACTGTGCGACTATAAAATGTGACAGCATAGCGATTATTCTTTCGACAGTGTATATTTATGAAATGTTACATTGATACTCCTTTACACTGATTTGAGAAAAGAGAAATTGTTTGAATATTAATACTTTGAATTGTGTTCTGTAATTGAATGAAATTCTTTATTTTTTGTTTAAAAAGTTTGTAGATAGAAGTATGGGTGTTGGTTTATGTCATATTACATTAACGATATTAATAAAAATTTATATGTAGCTCGGAAACATAAAATTTTGTGCCTTTTCATACAGGTGAATATGAACGATCCATTACCAAAAACGGCATGTCTACATTGCATTGAACGGCTAGAAGCACATCATGAATTAATGGAGCAATTTGTGTTCGCTCAACTACTGAAAATAAATCATCAACAGTAGCATCATCATCCGCACAAACTGTTGATACTGCACCAACATCTAGCCCACCTGCGTGTTGACACATAGATTCAAAGACAGAAGATTCTCTCGCTCAATATTATTAAACAGTTTCTATACCTTACTTGTCTCATTACTTTAGTAATTTATTATTAGAACTATTGTTCAAACAGGCTGATATCAAATGTACCGATTTATTTGGCAATTTATAAAATCATTGACTTAGTTTATTTGTACTTGAAAATCTTATGAAAAATTTTTATTCGACAAATTTTACATAATTTTAATTTCTAAAACATTGAATTTTGTATTTTTTTTGCATCATCCATTGCAGCTAGTTACTGTGAACTTGATGATATTGTAAAGTATATAAATAACTTCATTTTTATAGAATATAATGAAATAGTCATAAGAAAAATAGGCTATATCTATTTTTTTCTTGACTAGTAATGAGCGATACTAACTAAATATATTTATATAAATGATGCTTCAGACATAAATACTTTTGGGCATGCGCAATATCATTCAAGCAATCAAATGTATAATTTATTTCATGTATTTTGTATTATTTGCATTAGAAAATATTTTCAAACATTTTTTAACAATGAATGATACTGTTGTACCTTCAACATATTTCTGCTACTGGTGTACAAAGATAAACAAAGTAGATAGGTGTATTAAAGTGATTTCTTAGTGTATTAGACAATATCATATAAAGTAATTGAATGTATAAGTAAGAAAACAAGATTTCATTTAACATTTTCACTTTAGCTACATGTATTAAATACACAAGATTGCCAATACTGCTGTATATTATATTGTTCATATTTTATTCCTGATTCAATATCAATAGTTAAAATATGATAAAATGTATTATAACATGTATATGGTACAAAGTATGATAATATGAATATTTACATAACTATATTGTATTAACATATATTACTGTGCAGAGTTTAAACAAATTTTAATGTTCACTTTTAAGTTGCAATATAATAAATAATTTATAAAAATTTTTAAGCATAGAATTTTAATTAGCAACAACATCATTTGAATATTTACAGATTAAAAATCCTCCTGATAGCAACATAAGGGTAAATGATGGTACCACAATCTGTTAAGATAAGATTTATTTCTTAACAATATCCGCTAACACAATTAAATGTTATGTGGAGCAATATTACTGGTTGGCGACACAATCCACATTGTGCTTACTATATGTATTATCTCACATGTAATTCATGATTTACAGGGAGAAGATTTGTTTTTAGAAGGCAAGGATGTGCTCATCACTCAAACTTATTGTTATGCATTTTTAGAATTTTTAATATTGTCTGCAAAATATTACTTTCTTTGTTTCACTTTCTCAGATATGTTATACACTGCAGAAATAAAAGTAATAAAATTGTTATATTTTGTTAACATTTATATAATAGTTAAATTGTCTATAATAGTTTGACTAAACCAGAACTGATGCTATTACTTCAAGGAGTTCTTATTAAAACGTTGCCTTAATTCAAACTGCAGGCAAAAATAAAATTGTATATTTTCTGCATCAGGTTTCATAATGATCAACACATAATGGTGAATAGCAATAAGATAACAGAATTGCATATGCATGATATCTATGCAGAAGAGTGACCTGTTTATAGTTTGTTTATTCCTGTAAATAAATAGTAATATTTAAGCAATGCTCTGTACAACAAAATGTTTCATATTACAACAAAAATAGACTTGTATTAGTGACAAACGTTTGCAATTTTGTCATTCATTACCTCGTATTTTATTAAATTTTATCATATAATACATGTTTTTACACTTTTTGTAAAACACCCTAAATAAACAATCTTGTTACTTGTCTTCATGATACAAACTATTCAACAAAATAAAACACTTTTTACATTTGTGTTGCAATGTCACTGTGATAATGAAATTGGAAAAAAATGAAACAGAAACAAAGTAATAATGGTAATTTTCATGAAATTTGGTATATTTACTTTTTGTCTAGGATTTTATCAATTTGTAACATTTACAATGAGTGTCAACACACATCCTCTAGTCTTCTTAAGACAAATTTTAGCATGTGCTACTGCAAGACTTCTGAAACCATTATACAATAATATACGCAGCTATATCTGTGTGCGATAAACAACTACTAAAACCTGACTTATGAGTGTCCTTCAACACACACAATGTAAAATATGTACAAAGATTTGTGGAGCCCAACTCCTAATTTTCTTTCTTCTTTCCCCCCCTCAGTGTGTGATCATGTTGTCTGATATCATAAAGCACGTCCACGACTGATCTTTTATAAAAAATATATAATATATATCTATATAAAATTTCATTCTCTTTTCAGCCAACATGTTATCGTACAAATTTAGTTCCATTCAGGGGTATTTGATTTCGTTTCTGCGACTTCTTCCTTAAGTTTAACCTTTTTTGTTTTCTTTCACTTTTTTTTTTATTAATACCTGGGGTACTTTGACACCCAAATATAAATATAAATGCATCTTTGACCAATTACGATATATGACGATGAATGTCTAATACCTATCTGATGATTAAAGCACAATGGCAGCAATTTTTCAGATATAATGCGAAAGGCTGTAAAATTGATGAAATCTGTTGAGCTGCATTCATGACAATTGCATAGTTGCAAACCCAATTCTATGCATTTTGTCAAGAAATTCATTTTCAATCATGACTGATGATCATCAATTAATTACATTGAATTTAATGTTTCGTATTTAGCGCAACTATAATACGATATTTTATTCATGTAAATTATATGTACATAAATTAAAGTAATTCCTCTTTTTCGACGTTAAAAATTGTGCTATATCTCACATGCATATCAATGTACAATCATTCGTTCACTTCGAAGTTATTACAGTACAAACGAACATTACTTTCAGTATGATCATTTTCTTACTACTTTAAAAACCACATCGAATTGCAACGATTCGTTTAAGTTAAAAAAGAATCGATCGTAAGGATGCTATGATTCTATTTACGTACATACGTATATTGCGAACCACTATAACGTTTCTACGTCTAATATGTACAAAATTTTCTATCCTAGAAAATACAGGATGGTACGTTGCACTTGCGTGAGTAATGATGTCTTTGTTCGATCGTCCTGAAAACAGCTCAACTGCCAACGGTGCTACAAGCTATATTCGAAACGGAAATGACAGACGGCTTAGACAATTATTTGTTCCCAAGATGTCTTTATAATAACATACTATCGGTAACGTTTTTTCTCAGCCTTTTCTTAAAAAAGAAGAATGAACGATGAAATGATCATCAAGTTCGATAATTTGTACTTTGCATCTGAGCAGGTGAAATGACAAATTGAGGATAAAGATTTTTTATAACAGTCACATTACGTTCTTGATAAAACAATGTACAACACAAAGCACGTACGAATATATATTTTCATTCTGATAAATGTTTCCTCCTTTATGCTAATTCTTATATCTATATCTACAATTTATATATTAGTGGGGGAAAAGTTACCTAAGCGATGTTAGGTAGGTAAAAATTGTCATGAAGTCTGCTGCGATCGCAGGGTGTCCGTACAATGAATACTATTCTATTATCTCCCGGTGTTGTATAAAAGTTTCTTTAGCGCAGATTAAGTGAATTAGAATGTTTCAAGGCAGCTCATCACGAACAGGCCTGTTGCATCTCTGCTTTAGCTGCCTTTATAGCTGCAATCAGATTGAATTAATTTTTTTTTTTCACATTTTTATACTGATGTACAATAATTAATACCTGTCAATACTCGAAATGCGTATCGTATGGCACTTAGAAACGAACTTACCTTCCCGTTCTCTTCTCCTTAATTTTTTTCTGCGTCTTTCAATAGCGGCGAGCTCGACTTTCACAGAATTATATGTTTTACGCAATTCTGATAATTTTTGCTGTAGTACAGCTATCCTCTGACTACCGTCCAATTCAGGATCTATAAAACAAATACAAAATTCAAATTTCTCTTTCCCTGCGCAATATAATGAGATACATGCAGAGAGAGATGTATAAACGTTACCTAATTCAACATAGAAATTATATTTCGTCGGGCGAGGTGATCGCGAAGAATAATTACTAAGGTCGGTGACAGTGGCGATATTCGTATGATTCGAAGGCGTCGAATTGACTCCACACAAATTAGACCCTTCGCTCGTATCATCACTGTCGCTTCCAGCACCGTGTCTACCATGCCTAGCGCTGTGCCTTCCTGACTTTTTAGGAACGTTCTTGTCGCATTCTGAATGCTTTCTACTTCGTTTCCGTTTCTTAGGAGACTGTGTTTCCTCGACAGATCGTTTCGCCGGTGGCTTCAACATTCTGTCCGCAGAGTTCCCTTCAGCATTCAGTAACGTGTCGTCTTCGCTGAATCCAGGACCTTTACCGCCGCTGTCGTTGTCCGCCTCCGAGCTATCACGGTTGAGTTTCATGTTATCCTCGGAGATTGGCGACGAGCCACCGGTTCTTTCTTCCCTCGGAGATCCAGAGATATTTGAAATGCTAGAATCTGGTGTTGTCGGGGGTGTATTGTCCATTACAGGGGCTGCCTCGTTGCTTTCTCGTCTCTGAGTGGGCATCAGCGCGGGTAGATGTTGATGATGCGACTGTTGTTGCCTTACACCAAGGGTAGAGGAGTTCTGTTGCATCGGTAATGATACTGGAACGGACGTTTCTACAGTTTTCGGCAGTGCCATACTGAGAGTGGCAACGGTACTGCTGGTTGTACTTTGACCAGAAGTAGGTGCACTCGCGAAAGGCATTTCCATCAGTACTATACTGCTTTCGGTAGTTTCAACTTCCGGAGGAGAGCAGGATGGACCAGCGTTTATTTGTTCAATGGCTTCGGGAACAGGTGCCGGCGAGCCTGGTATCTCCTCCTCGCATAACAAGGAATTAATCGCCTCACCTTCCTCGTCCGTTTTCGTCACAGGTATGCTTTCAGTTTTGAACTCCGTGACGCAGTCTTGTTGATGTTTCAAATTTTGCACAGACTTCTGCACTTGCACTTTGGAGTACCTTTCCTGCGTATCTTGAAGTCTATCTAATTCTGCTCTCAATTTAACATCGAAGTTCGATGGAGTTTTGATATCCTGCGGTTCCTCATTGTCGATTACTAGCCTCTGTTCGGAATCACTGCTGTCTGCAGAATCAACCATGTCCTGGCTGACTATCTTTTTACGTTTCTCCTTTTCCTTCTCTTTGAGATCATGCTCTTTGAACTCCTCCTCTATCTTCTCACAATCCTCGTCCTCCACGTGCTTCCATGCTTCTTCGCTGCTTTCCTGTATCTTTTTATGCTCCGTTTTTGTTTCCACGAATTTCTTTAATTCCATTTCTTTCTTCAGTTTCAGTTGCTGAAGTTCTTCTTCCTTTTGTTTGATCACCACACGCATTATTTCTCTACATTGCTCTTCACTGTTCATCACCGCCTCTTCCTCCTCCCGCTTTTTACTCTCAATTTCTACCTTAGGCCCGCTTTGATCCTCTTTAGTCTTTTGTACAATTATAGTATCTAATTTCTTAGGAATTTCTTTCTGAGGTTTCCATACGATCTCGGGAATGTCTTCTTCCTTCTTCGTATCTTTCGTTTTGTTACGGAAAGCCATCGCAGCCGAAAGTTTCTCCTCTATCGTAGACGTAGCAGGCAGCCTTGCACTGATTGGTGCTGGAGGTGCCACGATCGGCGATGAGACGGGTGTGATATCCATTAATTTCGTGTCAAGTATTTTTGGTTCTGGAGATTGTCTATGCAATGGAGACAATTTAACACTTTGCTTCTGATCCATAGGCGATTCCGACTTGCTTGGTGTTCTCGGAGTTAAGTCTTCCTTCACAGTCTCAATTTCTGAACTTATTGTGTCCTCCTTATTCGATTCCAATGAATCGTTCAAATCATTGGAGGAGAACATTTCTTGCTGATACGTGAATAAGTTTTCTTGTTCTGCTTCCGAAACTTCCGCCTCTGATATTATCAAGCGATCTTCCGAATCATCGTGAGTGCCGTCATCGTCACCAGGTAAGTCGCTGAACAAGAGATCTATGCCATTGGTTATTTTACCTGTTTCTTCGATAATAGGTGCCGGCTTCACCTGATTAAAAGATGGCGACTCACAGAGCTTGTCGAACGCTTCCTCACACGTTGTCGAGGATGTTGACTGTAATGATTTGTGAGCAGGCAAACTTTCTGTAATGTCATCAACCCTTTTACTGAATAATTTCTTTGCCTTCTTTCGCGAGTCATCGATTTCTGGTTTAATTTCTTTTATAACCGGAGATACAACAATTTTCTGTTTCTTCTTGGGGCTCTTCGGTTCCTCCTCGAATACTCTCTTTTTCACCTTCTCTTTCTCTCCACTGGTATCTCGCTTATTTCGTACTTCAAACTCAAATGGTTCCGGTTCTTTGAATTCATATATATCTTCTGTGTTATCTATCGGTTTGGTTTCAGGAGTCGTTTCTAATTTTGACGGTTCCGGACTTTTCTCCAATTTCGGTGAAACTAAAACAACATTCTCCTTTTCTTCGATCTTTATCTCGTCGTCCGGGTCGGGTTCAACTCTGACAAGTTCCAACTTCACCGCTTTATCGAAGCCTTTCAGTTCGGATCGTATTTGATTCAAATCGAAGTCTCGACCTTTAGGTTGTTCCTCGTCGCTGTCCGGTTCGGATTTTATACCCTGAGATTTACCGATCGTCCTCCTTAAACGTCTACCCCTACGCGGTTCTTCCGAATTGTCTTTGTCTTCCTCACCATCGCTGGTTTCGTCAGGTTTTATTCTATCTTCTGCTCTGCATCTCGCTTCTCTACGTTTTCTTTCCTCCATACTTTTAGATTTGGTTCTTACTTCAGGCTCTGTAGTGTCAGAATCAGACACCTCGCTATCCTCAGTCTCTGACGCAATCGATATGTCTGTATGCCCAGACATTCTTCTGGTACGCCTTCGATGTTCTACACCAGACACATCTGCATTTCTCGTTGTCCGTGTCTGACGATTGTTAGCTGGTGTTGCTGGACTTTTAGTTCTGGAACTGGAGCTTGTAACAGACAATGGAGTTGTAGATCTAGCTGGTTCTGATGCTTCTTTCTTTTCCTTTTCTTTCTCCTTTTCTTCTTTCTTCACCTCCTTTGTCGATGTCGATGAGACTACTGTCGTCGTAGGGGCTACACTCTGTGCTCGTCGACGGCTCTGAGATGTATTAGTATTGGAGCTTGTATTAGTGACAATCTTCGATGATTTATTTACATTATTAGATAAATTCGTACTGGGAGTTTGGGGTCGTGAAGTAGCTTTAATACGTTTCACTCTACCTTGAGCTTGCGTAAAATTCTGTGCTATTCTCGACGCTTTAATCCATTCGTCGTACCTTGTATTCCAGCCAGTGTAATGCACAAGATATATCGGTTCTGTGCCATCCTTTTCCATGTCAATAACCTTTGCTTCATAAGTGACTTTGGATTCGTGAGTAGGTCCATAATATACTTTTAATCTATCTCCTAATTCCACAGGACCTTTGTAACAAGGCGCCGAC
This sequence comes from Macropis europaea, assembly GCA_916610135.2. Classification (NCBI taxonomy): domain Eukaryota; kingdom Metazoa; phylum Arthropoda; class Insecta; order Hymenoptera; family Melittidae; genus Macropis; species Macropis europaea. The sequence continues at coordinate 6,430,391 of OU744348.1, forward strand.
TCAGCCAACTGTTCGTCAGGTCGCGACTTCTCTGCCTCATATTCTTTACGCTTTCTCCCGCGCTTTTTTAATTCTTCGTCCGTTAAACGCCTCTGTTTCGTTAAAGTTTTCCTTTCAGCCTCTCTGGATGGAGTTCGGGTTTCCCTAGTTTCAGAAGACGTTTTACTTTTTACATTATCATCTTTAGATTTTGATCTTGTTTTAGCAGCTTCATCCTCTTTCATTTTATCGTCTTTTTTCTCTTGTTTTTTGGGCTCGTTTTTCTTTTTCTCCATTACTTTTTTCTTTGGATCCTCTTTACTTTTGGACTTACCTCTGTTCGGTAACGATGACGATGTCGACATTTGTTGAGATTTTTCGCTGCTGGATGATGACTCTGCCTCACCCTCTACATTCACATCACTCTCCTGCCCGCTACCGCTTTCTTCAAACTCGTCCTTTTTCTTAATTTTTACAATTTCCTCTTCTTTCACCGGTTCCTTCTTAGTCTCCTTCTTTTCCTTCTTTTCATCCTCTGGAACTTTTTTCTCTTCTTCTTCCTTTTCAGTTTTGGTAACTGATACTTGGGGTGGTACAGGAGTATTTCTGTCTTTATCTCTAATCAGACTTCTACCAGGACGTTGTTTACGCATAGCACCCCTTGGATGATTAACCATAGTACAACCTAATTTTCTATAAAATTCTTCGAAGGAGTGTAAGAACTTTTTATAGGCCTGTTTAACCAAATTGTGCGTAGATGGTGAATTTTGCATTGTAAAGCTCAGACGACGTGTTATCAATTTCCATTGATTTTGATTTGTTACACGATTATAGCCACCCAATTTGTAAACTGCTCGAAATAACCTATACAAATCGATGTCTTCAGATCCAATCATTGGGCAATTATTAATAGGTGTTCCTCTATCATCCATGAATTTATACAATTGTGCAACGAAATGATCTTTTTCTTCACGCGGCTCATCATCGGAACTCTGAAAAATGAAATGAGTTACTCTTTCAAATTATAAACATACTGAATCCAATTTGTCAGTAATGAGATTCACAAAGGAAATCTTACATCAGAATCAAGTTCTCCATCAGAATCGCTGTTTCCACTTGATACAGAATGTCCAAAAAGAGAATCCCTATCCCAATGGGGAGGCAACTCATTCTTCTCTAAAAATAGCAATGCCTTTTCTACTGCAACCTTCAATGTGCTATTTTCAACTTTGTTGACAAGTTCTTTTGTAAATTCAGTGGCCTCTTTCTTCGGAACAGTGTAACTGAATATACAAACAAAAACATAGCAATTAAAAATAATTAAATAAATGTTAGTGTACAATTAACTATTGAAGGCTATATTTTTCTTTGTATTCGTTTAACTGAAACTATCAAAATGCAAAAAATATAAATTACAGAAAATGTTCAGAAATGTTACAAATCAAACAAATTGTATGCTTACAATGTAACATATGCCAGAGAAATTAATAATTTGTTATTGCATCATTTTTCTTATTTGTACTGAAGCTATTTTACTCCAAAGTTAAACAGAAACACAACTATCAAACTTATATATTATATACAGCTTATAAAGAATTTTACTTTTCATCAAAACTTTCTAAATATAAACAGAATTTGAACTCACTATCGTGCATCCTTAAAAGAGCGTACTAGATAATCATCTCTCACTCGAATTCTCACTGTATCCTGAGCAGTTGGTGCAACCACTAACCCAGGGAACCAATTATCTTTTTTCTTTTTATCCCCGAGTTCCACACACACAACTCGTCCAATTTCAGGTTCTGTCTCCATTCCTTCTTTCCCAGTCCCACTAGAACCTGAGTCACGATTTCCTCTTGGAGGACTATCTTCATCGTCACTACTCTCATCTCTAGTACAACAATTATTGATACAATTACAAACTCACATTATCTGACAAAAATATAATACAAAAGTGAGGTTCTATCACTCACTGGGCTTGCCTAGACCGTCTTCCTCTTCTACCTCCAATCACTGGATTACCAAAATGTTCAGGATGTGTCAAAGGAAGTTGGTCCAAAGTTTCACTCTCTGCAAAATGTCGTCCACTCTTCAAACAAAGCGCAGTTCTTCTTAACGTAGTAATATCCCCATCATCAAAAACCACAGTATACTGACTGCAGTCTTGGATTTTGGTGATTGTAGCTTCCACAAATTCTTTCCTATCCCCATGTCTGGCTTCCACAGATGCACCTACTCTTAAAGTGCCTTTTATCTGGTCATCAGCTACTGTAGCAGTACCCAAACCTTGTTTATAAGTCACTCTGCATTTCACCGATCGTACCACTTTTCGGATCTTTGCTTCGCAGAAGGCACCCTTGTATTTAGCACTGACCTCCGTACCCACTGATAGGTACGGTGGATCGTCTCCCTATAATGAGATGTATATACATTCAATACATATGATTTCCACTCTTACTACTTTTTTACAATATACTTCCACACAATCTCTATGTACTCATTCCTCTCTGAAAAAAAAAAAACTGCCTATGAAATGAAATTTTAATATTTCATGTAAAAGGAATCGTCCTGAAACATAACTCTAATAAAAACAATATAATAATAACTGTTTGAGTGCCAAGCAGCATGGCACTCTTGCCATATGTTTTCACAGACCTTCTTTAGCACTCAAACGGTGAATGATTTTTCAAAATGCTACAATTTGTTCTACACTTAATATGTTAGCTCTCTATGAAAATATGTCACACACATTTCTGGCCATTTCTCAACAGAAATACAGTCTATTTACTCCAAAAAAAAAAAAAAACAAGCAATAAAAGTATGGGAAATGGCATATGCTCTTTAGCGCAACAAGCTGATGTTTATGTAGGCGATCATGACTCTCAACAAGATTTCTTTCAGAATCAATTGATTCTATGACAGAGACAAGAACCTTCCTCATGAAATGCAGACTTCGTTGAAACTAAGGCTCTCACTGTGACATCTTAACACTTTGACTGCCATGTCACCTATATATCGGTAACACTTGAATTCAGCTGTTATTTATCTGACGACCAATAGTATCAGTAAAAATATCTACAAAGGTCTAACAGAATCTGTAAAAAAACTATAAAGAATTACTAACATCATTGACTAAAAAGGGCACAACTCTAGTTCAATTTCATGTGATATCAAAGTCTAGAAAGTTGTGTTGTTTGCAGCCAATACAGTGTGGCGGTCAACGTGTTAAGCACGGCTTTCGAGAACAGAGTCCGTCACGTTCGTGACAGGCTGTCGATTTCTTAGACATCGGGTAACAGTTGTAACCTCGACGGTAACATCAGACTAGGGACGAGTCGTCCGGTAGGAGAATCACCTGCGATATCGTCGGTCGACCACACACAACGGAGCCACGAATTTTGCTTTCTCGATGCACATCGCGCGCGAGATAGAGGGAGAGACAACAACAACGAACGAAAAAAAAAAAAGAAGAAAGAGAAAAGCAGCTCAAGTATACAATCTTTGCGCACTTGTTTCTACGTCAACTTTTTCTCCCGCCTGTTTCCTTACCAGCATCTTCTAGCGCTCCACGAACCCCATGCAAAGAATCATAGGACTGTGACGCGCGCGAGACATTAAAATCGAATTTCTATCGTTCCCTGGGATGTGAAGACACGAGAAAAATCACGTACAAGGAGAAGCTGACCCCCTTCGTGAAACCAACACTTCACGGCCCGAATGCGTACAAGCTCCTGTTCCCTGCCCATTTCCACCCCGACGCAACTTGTCAGCCAGCCACTCGACTCCTATTGGACGATGTCTTTGCGCTCTCTGAAAACAACCGAGCGAACATACGAAATTAAAGATATCAACCTGACGTTCGATTATTAGCGATTTTCGCGTGCATGATATCCTGGAAATCGAACAGGATTTTTCGCGGCGATCCCGTTGCAAATTAATGCGCGTTTCGTCGGAAAGATTAAATTCTGAGGGGAGCACACTGCGCATATGACAGGGACGTATCAACGTTGTTCCGCGGCGTTGTTATATAGGTGATACGGTTCCTTTTGGGACGTTCAGCGGCAAGTGCATAGCATGTAGTCTTTCTGATAACGAACGATAAACGTGTTGTTTCGTTCGTCGAGTTTCCGCGTGCATCCATGGTTGTTGGAAATGTAAGAACGTGAGCGTTGTTTTAGGGAATGTGGGATTGTTTGAGGATCGATATATTTGAAAATAATTACATGTATTGTACAGAGCGTTATATAATTTCAATACCGTACTGAGAGATTGGCGTACGAGAACCGATTAAGGAATTGCAATTGTACAGGATAGTTGACTGATATATATATAATTGTACGTGAAATGCACTGCGAGTTGTATTTTGAATTTCTAAGATAGTAGTACATATACATGTATATATTGCACTATTTGAAATAAAACACATATTATTTATCATGATGAATGATACTAATTATCATTGACATACAATGTAAATGAACTTATACATATATGATCGCTTAGAGAGTTTCAGAGTCAAGTAAAAATAAAAAAATATCAAGGAATAAATAAGAACGGAAAGTCTAAATATCAATGATTCGTTTACAGATATTTCGAATATAATTTACAGTAATAAAGACAATATTGACTTCTTAAGGGCACTAAACGGTTTTTCTGTTATACATTTGATTATTCAGACTTAAGTTTACTACCATTCCATTTCTCGTAACTATTTAAATACCTCATTATGTTAACGAGTACACGACAAATTATAAATGTGGTCTGTGCGCTATTATAATTTATAATCGAAGAAGTGACCTTGAACGGCCAATACTACGTGCCTATATACTATATGATTTCAATTGCTATTATTAAAACGAGTAGAAATCAGAATTACATTTGGACATTCTCGTAGGATTGAAAGAGCCGTATCACTAAACATAACAAACAATAATTAAGAAATTTCGATAAAAATTGTAAATTTCAATGACACGTGTAAAAATATTTTCAATGTAATTTGCTGTAGTAAAAGCAATATTGGCTTCTCATGGCTACTGAACAGTTTTCCTGTTATACATTGGATTCTTCAGACTTAACTTTACTATCATTATATTTCTCGTAACGATTTAACTACCTCATTACATTAACGAATATATGAAAAATTGTAAATGTGGTCATTGTGTCTATTATAATTTATGATCGAAGAAGTGACCTTGAAAAGCCGATACTACGTGCCTACCCTATATGCTTCTGACTGTTGTTATTAAACTCATAATTGAAAGAGTTGTGCGACTAAGAACAATAAGGAATAATTAAGAAATCTGAATAAAATGTGTAAATTTCAATGGACGTGTACAAATACATATATTGAATGTAATTTTCTGTACTTCCAATTGCATACTCAAACAATGACAAGTAATTTTGTTATCAGAACCAACAGAGATCAAGATTGAATGTAAACGAATAATCTCGCAGACGAACGAAGTGAATTGAGAAGAGCATGAACGATCGAATCTTCGATATTTGTTGACAGAAGAATTTCGAGTTGGCCGTGCGTGTTCGTACGGCCCTGTCTATGGTCGTCTGCTGTGTCGCGAAACAAAATGGCGTCGAGTGATGAAGTGCCGGTAGAAATCAACCAAAGTGGCATGTGTACAGCGGAAAATTCGGTAAGTCTCGTTAGTATAATTCTGGTACGGATGATCAGGGTGATTTCAACGCGATCTTATTGATCGATCGACATTACCGTGAACGGTAGACGATACTTTGTATAATCCTACGAACGGAAGAAATGTTCGAATGTCGTTTGTCATAATAGTCTTGGTTGCGACCGAGAATCTTAGCGGAGGATTGATCGTGCGAGTCCCGTCCCCTTGATATTTTTTTTTACGTGCCCGCTACTCAGAGGTAAATTATAACTCTTGTTGTCCATGCGTTATCGTTATCACAGAAACATTCTATTGTATCGGATTCGACGCATTATAGTACCGCGATATAACGATGATAGTGAAATGTGTTAGTGTGGAGAACCTGAAACTGGTCATTCGATCTTAAACAGACGCCATTCGTTTTGGCGGGCACGTGTATGTTTGTTCGGTGTCGATGCGAAAGAACGGATTCCACGAGAACCGGCGTTTCGAGAAATTCACTGTGTTCCATTACCAATGAACAAGATTGTAAATAACGTTTAGTAATTATTCTTATTCTGATATTATAACGAATTGCGGCTCTCTAACCGAGATAATGGAAACACATCACGTGTTTGCGGATCATGCCCATTCAGTTAGAAGCGTGCTTGCGATTATTTTAATAATAACGGTTTTAGTGAAGTAGGAAGTTCTGTAAGTGACTGTTGAAATACAGTGAAAATTCCGTAAAGTACAATCTCACCGTAATTCGGAAATGTAGTTAGGATTTATTGCATAGTACTTTCAGAATTTTGTATGTTTAAGTACAGTATAATATTATTAATAACTGTTTTTGTTTGTTGCATTATTGCAGACATCAAAAATGGAGTCCATGGAAGTATCAGAGACCATCCCCGAATCGAACAAAGATGCGACTCCGTCTCTTTGTAGGGAGTGTGTTTCGGTGGATGATATGACGTCTCGAGATTATTATTTTGACTCGTACGCTCATTATGGGATTCATGAAGAAATGCTGAAGGACGAAGTGCGCACAGTGACTTATCGTAATTCCATGTATCACAATAAACACCTTTTTAAAGGAAAAACCGTTCTTGATATTGGTTGCGGAACTGGTATACTTTCCATGTTCGCTGCAAAAGCAGGCGCAACCAGGGTTATCGGTATCGAGTGTTCTAATATCGTTGAATATGCAGAAAAAATTGTAGAAGCAAATCAATTATCCAATGTCATCACGATACTTAAAGGAAAGGTCGAAGAAGTTACACTGCCTGATGGTATAGAGAAGGTTGATATAATAATTTCCGAATGGATGGGTTATTGTTTATTTTATGAATCAATGTTAGACACAGTGCTCTTTGCCAGAGATAAATGGCTTCGTGAAGATGGTATGTTATTCCCTGACAAGGCAACTCTATTTATTTGCGGCATTGAAGATAGACAATACAAGGATGAGAAGATAAACTGGTGGGATGATGTATATGGATTCGATATGAGTAGTATAAGGAAAGTAGCAATTAGCGAACCTCTAGTGGATGTTGTGGACCCGAAACAAGTTGTTACGAATGCATGTCTCATCAAAGAAGTCGATTTGTACACTGTAACTAAGGCTGACTTGGAATTCTCTTCACCATTCACTCTGCAAGTTCGTAGAAACGACTATGTTCAAGCGCTAGTTACATTTTTCAACATCGAATTCACCAAGTGCCACAAACGTATTGGCTTTAGTACAGCGCCAGAAGTACAGTACACTCATTGGAAACAAACTGTGTTCTACTTTGATGAATATATGACCGTCAAAAAGGGAGAAGAAATATATGGTGTATTTTCAATGAAGCCCAATGCAAGAAACTACAGAGACTTGGATTTCAGCATTGAATTGGACTTTAAAGGAGAATTGTGCCAAGTACACGAGACTAATACTTATCGTATGCGCTGATTTCCATCAGACAACTCATCCTCTTCCTTTTATTTTCATGGTTCATAAAACTGTATAATCAAATAGACGATCAGGACTATAATTTTTATTGAATTGTATTAGATGATTTAATAATGTTTAGTACGGTACAATGAATGGTGTGAATTATTTAATTGTTTTTAACCTTTAATTCTAAGAATTTAGAGGCTTCCTGCTTAAGAATTAATAGAATGTCCAGGATCTTTGTTAATCTACTTATATTTTGCAATACGACCTACTTCACTATAGGATTGGTATATAATTTAATTACAGTGTATATTTTCAAAAAATTGCTTCATGTAAAAGTGTATAAGAGGTATGAATATTATAATGATTTCATATTTTTACTTTTCTTTGTGGCCATTTTGTATTACACATTTTAATATTTTCTGTTTTCCTTCTGTATAACTTACAATTTTGAGCTGTTAAATCATTATTGATTTAAGATTATATTGAAGAAATTTGTCTATTTGTTTAAGAAAAAATACGTTTCTATTTGCCACATTTTTGTGCCGTATTCTGTAAGAAATTTTTGTTTAAATTTATAGCATGTACAATATACCGATCACTATATTCCACAAAATAGTTGAAATTATTCATTTACATATGACAAGTAGAAAAGTATAATATTATACTTTGTTGATTGGAGGGTAAATTGAAATTTTTCTATAAACGTGGCCCATGCAATGATATTTATGTTAGATATTGATTTCTCATTAATATAATGCTGATATAACTTTCATACGTAACATTTAAATTACTAATATTGTTATAACAAAAATCGTATAACGTGTACGATACTTTTTATAATGTTTTCACAAAATATAATGGATTTCTAACAGGTATTTACTTTAGTTCCAATAACACAAATTGAACACAAATGTTTTATGTATTAATATTATTATATCTGTTCACAGTAAATGTTAGTGTTATAATACACTTCATGTACTCTCCCGTGCTCTACTAAATCGGAAATTATCATAATCTTGAGAATCAGTAGACTAATTATTAAAAATTTAACCATCCCTAACATAAACACATTCTCTGTACATGTACTTAAAAAATTTTGTTCACATTTCTAAATTTTCATTTGATTCAGTTGATATTTTTTTTCGAATATTTATGTAAATACATTGAATGCATAAATGTTAATAATTAATTAATATCTTTGGTTTAGTTTAGTTCTAATTACTGCTATTTTCACTGTATTAAATTTCTCACTTTTATTTAAGAAGATCAATCATTAAAGTATAGTTTTTTACTTAATTACAATTTATTAAGTTTGGGAAACAAAATCTGAATATATATATATATATACGTCAAGTATATTTAAAAGAAAATAACCCTCGCGAGCCATTGTAGAATAACTGCAAAATTTAGTATAACAGATAAAGTTGTGCTTTAATTGAAGTCATATGTAACATGTCGAAATACATTACTAAATTTCGAACATATAATTGTCTAATATCAATTCACAGTAGAAATAATCAAGTCAAGTATAATCGGCATAAAAAAGTTTAATACAATGAATTTTATACTTAATTATAGTCTGTATATATCAATATTTTTTAAAATAAGAAAGACGTTCGTAAAAGGAAAAATCCATTATAATCATTTTATACATCAATGAAATTAATACATTTGCTACAAACATACGTATTGTTTATTATATTATTATGAAAAGAAAGAAATTTTATTCATCTTTCTTCTCATGTACAGTCAAATCCTAAAAAAGGAATTATTGCTTTTTAAATACTCATCTTCAGCTACACAATGTTTTGAAATAAAGTTTTGTATAACTGACCAGGTAATGGAGCATTATTATTACAATTAAAGCAACAGTTGCTCATATTAAGCTTTACTTTAACACAATGGTGTTGTGTTTGCTGCATTTTTAATTTCAGCCATTATATGTAATATACTTCAAATATTGATGAGTACCTATAGTATCGTAAAACTATCAGGTAGCTAAGCCTTTTAAACAATTTGCTAACTTCTGTGTTTTATAATCAGTTCTCAATTGTATAAAGTTCACCAGAACATTACGATCCAGTGTTGCCTGTAACATAAAGATGTCTCTCTTAACTAAAGTAAATTGAAACAGCTACAAATGAAGAAAGAGTATTTAAATATTTTCAACATGTAGCATACCAGTTGATCTCCTGTACACACTTGTTTCAAGTTTTCTGGCTTAACTAATAACAAGTTACATAAAGCATGTAAAGTATCAAATAAGTTTGTAACGATATCGACTTCAAGTTCCTTAACGCATTTACGGTACTCGTTCATGTCGCATATCGCACACATTGCACCAGCAGAATTAAATTGGAACTGCTGCAAATGATCATAAATGACTTTGTGAAATCGAACTCCGAGTTCAGTCAAGACGTTATTTAAGTTCTTTCCGTCTAAAGTATTTCGAATGTGCCGAATCATTCCGGTAACATACTGCACTACTGTTAGGCAAGCTGGAGTATTCAAAGTATCTACATCAGTTTCAGGTTTGAAGTCAGTTTTTCGTTGCTCGTTTTGTAGATAAACTTTCACCCAACCAACGATTGCATTTATACTTCTGTCTAAACCTGTTTCTAATTTCATATCGATTTGATCTAATACAACTTTTTTCTTTAACATACAGTCTCCGTGTTTTGGTGTGGATCTGGAAAGAATATCATACTTTTATGTATATACATGTTTGTCAGTATTATTATAAAACAGAGAAAAATGAATATTACGCGACAAGAGGTATAACGCTGTCATTAAACTGTTCTTCCAATAGGCGTACGATTGCATTACATTGACGTACAACGTTAAAAAAATGTATTTCAGGTTGAGTCCTACTTTCGGGAATCGGTACGCTCTGTAAACCTAATTCCAACGCATAATCAACATGTTCGCTGATTAAATATTGCAATAATATTTCTAAAATTTGAAGCGCATTTATGGGTATTTCTTCAGGCTTCGATAATAACTGGCATCTTTGAAAGGCCATTTTGCTTCTCTGTAATAAAGCAATCGCGAGCTCTTCAGAGAGAAACGTCTCTCCACCATAATTCTCTATCTGAGCAATATTTATGTTAGTTCTAGCACCAAGAACCGCCTGTAAATCTCTTCGTAATTCTTGAAAACCACCAGTCTGTAACTGCTTCTTCTGATGATTTTTGGATTCATAATATTCAATGAGAAGAGCTGCTGACTTTTCCCGTAATGCTTTAGTTTCAATTCTAAAATAACATGTAAGTTAACTGTATGTTCTACACATATATCAATTATTGTGTGAACTTACGTGATATAAGTGTCCAAATATTTTTGAAATATATTTCTAGTAAGTTTTGCAAGGTATGTATCATCGGTACCCATATTGAACATTTTCAGTTCTGTTGATAATTTTACAGTCCTTGTATACAAATCAAACAAATTCCTAAGATACTTATCAGGATCAGTTTTATCCACTAACTTAGCAACTGCATATTTTTGTAATCTCAAATGATAAATATTTAACACAAACTTTGCCATCACCTGTTCAGGATTCATGAATACTTGCTGCATTAATTTATGATACTTTGTACACATAGGTATTACATCCTGAAAAACATCTTTTCCACCAAATGAACCCATTTGACTTTGTTCTATAAATGCATCAATGCACTGAGAGTATCCCTTAAAATGAGCTAGAACCGATGCCAACTCCTTCATACGGTTAGCATCTTCTCTATTATGTGCTCTAACAAATTCTTCTATGAGATTTCTTTCAATTTCATCATATTTGACAGCGATCTTCTTTTTAGCATGCTCAAATTTCTCAGACGGCAATTCTTGTGAAATAAGATGAAGTTTCTGTATCACATCTGCAGCTTCATCTAACTATTGAAAAAAAGATAGAATATTTTAATTTGTATACTGTTTGATGTAAACTGTGATCACAAATATCAAATATATAAAATAAACATTTATACCGATGATTTATCTGTAAAGATTGGATCTGTCAAAGGTCCTGGACTTAAAAAATCTGAAAAATGTTTCATAAGCTTCTGTGCTTCCACTGCTCTGGCTCGTGGTGTATTAACACTTTCCAATTGATCCCCTAGGTGTAAAACTTTAGTAGCCACAAGATTTATTCTTTCATCTAATTGGTGAAACAGATCAATAGAACGTTTATTTCTCTCTTGTAGTTCCAGTATCTCAAGCATGTGTCTAGCTTCCTCATCTTTCAATGTTGCTTCAAGTCTATCGCATTTCTTTTGCTGCCGCTCCTGTAAAATCTGAAGATCCTTGATCGCTTGTAAAAATGTTTCGTGTACTATCATTGGGTCAAAAAACGTTTTTCCATCATCTTTTGTGGTATCATTCACTGTCCTCCAAGCGAGCCTTTCAACAAATTCTTCAGGATCAAACGGATCCTTAAAAAAAACATGATTTCTCGTAAATCAAAGACACAAATGTAATTTATATTTCCATACAATTTACCTGCTCCAATTCTTTCATGTATTGTTGCATCATTTTGACGGAATTCAGGTGACAGTTTGTTGAAAACTGAGGTTATGATTCTACTGTAAAATGATCAAATTTTTATTCAATCAGTGAGAGATTGCAGATGTATTAATCAATTTCATTGAAAGATCATCGTTAGTTATTTATTAAAAACTGTACATTCTATAAAAATCAATTTATTCGAAGATCGTTTGACAGCTCGCATATCGTCCTCTCCGTGACTTCACTGTATCAAATGAGAACTCTGGTATCTGTACAAAGTCATACTTTATATAAATCGTCCTTCTCTAATATTACATTATACGGACGATGATACTATTAAAAGCTATTATTATCGTTACACACGATAAGGCCTGGGAAATGATATAGAACACACATATGGTTTTTATTCTTTGTAATTATACATCTAGGTGTTACATACGTCCTCATTATGAAGAATTTTATACATTCCTAACTGTTAACCGATATAATAAACTAATGGTATTACGGTAGAAACCCGATACAGTTTCGAGATACTCTTACTTCAACCTCATAAAAAGTGTTTTCTTTTTCTCAAAAGCGAGATTAATTGTAATTGTAACATCGGTTTTGTACAAAATATGTGTTTTCTTCATTTTAATAAAAATCAGAGATAATATATAATATACAAAATCTTTTTGGTATTATTATTGCGTATTATAAAGTTCCGCTAGTACGATCCGGTTCATTACACGCTGTCATTCGATCAACTCTCGGTCATAAGAAAGTAACTCACTGAAACGGCGAGCATGTAACAGAAAGTAATATCAACTAGCGATTCGAACGGTAAAGAACCGACAAAAACGATGTTTTAGCTAAAATTTTAATCTTACAAATTCTTATGAAACAAACAGAGCTTTTATGAATATGCACTTATCGTTTTAGAAACAAGACAGAAGAGATTGAACGTGTTTGTTAAGCGCTCGAACATTTTACAAACGATACAATGTATTTATAATAGGCGAACGATGGTACGGACATCGTAGAGTAGCGCATGTTTAAAAAAACTTATGTAACTCTCTTACAGAAGTTGTCGGCTGGAACATGTGTAACGCTTGTTTAATTATCCTCGTACACGTAGGTATGCTATTTGCATTCTGTGTATTAGTGTTGAAATATTTATTAATATAATGTTATTAAATTACACTAATGAGCACTGAAAAAAGAGGGAGGCAGCAACGACGGCGTGTTTCAGTACGTTGTTAATCTAATTCTTCTTTACCTCAAGAAAACTGTTTGGAATAAAATATGGAAAAATGTCTGGGTAGTACAGAGGGTAACAATGACCCCCTTCTTCTAAGACAAAAAACATTCAATTATACATGTTACAATTACGCTAAAAAATAAGAGTGCTTATCATAACCACGATACACAATATTATTTAATTTACTTTTATAAACTCGAATTGCCGTTAAACGCATCACTGCGTAAAATCAATGACCATCAATGCTAATTCGACGAAATTTCCTATGGTCGACTTTTGCACTAGTTATTAGCAGAGTGTTCTCCATTCTTATAAAAAAAAAGATGGAACAAAAATTGTTTTTGTTCAACTCTGTGTCAGAGTTGGTGGTCCATAATTGATAATGCTTCACACCTCATTTTTTTTTATTAATATAAACTGAAACTTCCATGATCTTTCTTGTTTCTTCTGATAGTAAAGGTTCTTTAAGCAGTACAGAAACTGCTACCATAAGATGTCCTTCTGTAATCAAAAGATTTATCATCAATCACTAAAGTAAATGTTACTCAAACCTTCTAACATTTAAGTTTGTATAAGAATTAACAGTTTTCAACAAGTATATAGACACTCACTTTGGTTACAGAGATGTAAAATTACATTTCTCAGCAGCACCCAGATTTAGAGGGTTCAATCGGACGTCCGTGTTCTATTTTGACCTTATTTGCTGGATCACTGTTGCCGCTTGATGGAGGACCCACTCTTACTTTTATATCTGCAGCCATTAAAAGGAAAGCCTGTTCTACATTCATTGCATTTTTTGCAGAAGTTTCCAAGAATGGAATGCCAAGTTGATCTGCATATTCCTATATAGAACATGATTCATATGTAGTATCAGCATTAATATTTTAATAAACAAGTTTTCTTACCTTCGCCGTTGTGTAATCAACTACTTTTTTAGCAGTAAGATCACATTTATTGCCAACCAGTAGCTTATTGACATTATCACAAGCATAACGTTCAATTTCTTCCAGCCACTGTTTTACATTATTGAATGTTTCCTGATCTGTGCAGTCATAGACAACAATAATACCATGTGCGCCTCTGTAATAAGAACTTGTAATTGTTCTAAACCGTTCTTGTCCTGCTGTATCCCAAATTTGCAGTTTTATCGTTTTTCCATCTAAGTCGATTGTTCGTATCTTGAAATCTACACCAATAGTACTGATGTAACTTTCTGTGTACGTGTCATCGGCAAAACGCAATAGAAGGCATGATTTTCCAACTCCTGAGTCTCCAATTAAAAGCAATTTAAACAGGTAATCACTGTAAACAAAAAAATATTTTACAATAAATCATATGTAATTACATATTGTTTCTGAAAATGCATGTCACATTATGGTTATGCTTGCATGCTATTATATCAATGTATTTAATATAACATGTAATAAATTAATAACATTGGATTTGAATTAAAAGTTTATTATTGAAACACAAGGAATTGTTAGAAAAAATAATGATACACAAACAATAATTATAAACAACTTATAATAAAAAGAATTCAATATAACAATAGAAAGAATATTAACATCCTTTAAATTCTTTTTAACTTATATAATATAAAGTACTTATGCATTACAAATTAAAAATACTTTACACTTAAAATATGCATAACAATTATTGATAATCAGAGTCCAGAAAATAATCATTTATAATAATATAAACCATTAAAAATAAATTTTAAGTGTACATCCAAGATCATACTCAATTAAACATTTATTATATGATCGGTCCTCACAAAAACAAGACTTCCTGACGGTGTCATCAATGAAACATACGATTCACACGACTCAATAACAATTACACACAATGCAATCCATCATCTGTGCATTAACAGATCCGTGTTACAAAAGATTCATAAGAAGCCAACTGAAACAAATGAACTTTGCCTCGTCCTTTGTGGGGCTGTTTAAAGATCAAACTCTAACATCATTTTTTAAAAACGATTCGACGAGCACGACGAACACCGATTCCGTGAATTCCTGTCTGTAAATTGTTTCAAAACAATTCCGTACGATCGAACGAAATCGAGAAACGTGTTCGTAGAACGGAGAAAGCACAACAGAGGATGAATTTCTGAAATATGGCTAGTGTGACTATAGATGAAGGTACATAGAACGGTAAGGAGTGGATTGGAGCGGCGAGGAGGGGAGGGGGAGGGAGAAAAAAAGGTGAATCTGTCAGACGGTGGAAGTTGAACGGAACTTGGTCCCCGTGTTGACGCGAAACTACGTGATACGTGGACAGAATTGACTCAGCTCTTTCTCGTTCGACTCGTGCGGGCGAATCGATCGTACGTTTCACGATGCGAACGTATTCCCCGGGTCCCGCTTATGTCTGCGCAAAAAAGAACGTTTACTCACTACTCGGGATTCATTGTGGACATGCTACGCTCAGAACGCGCTTGCTGATGTCGTGTACCGTCGTCGTGTGGACTTGAGAAACGAGAGACGACGTCGTCAGAATCGGCAATGCGACTGTACGGGGTTCACGGTTCACGTTCCTCACTACGACGGAGCTATAACAATGGCGGTCACGGTAACTCCTCCCAAACCAGCGAATGAGATGTCCACCATTGACGTAATGCCAGAATGGCAGCAGGTGCTGTTTCACTCCCTCTGCTCGACGGGAATCTAGTGATTCCGGAAGAGACCACGTCTGCGCGCCTCTTGTCTGTCACAGGTTTCAGTTTCTTCTCGTTCGTTCGCTTTCTTTCTGTACTGTCCAACGACTTAGCCCTGAGACCCGTGGGCGGAGTTCACTGACCGTGAAGCACGCGAGTTCACGCGCTCAACTTTAAAATGTAGATTTTTATATGTAATAATGAAATGGTTATGTTCTAGATTTAGGACATCTGGTTCTTTACATCTATCGTTAGTCCTCTTTTCCTAATGATAAAAAGACTGATAGGGCAATTCTGCTCAGCTGTGATATGCGTAACATAAGAAAAGCATATGTAAATCATTTTTATAAATTCGACAGTGTAGTATTAACTTAGAGAAGCCTGATTTGTAGGCTATCAGGTGAGAGTACAAAATATTATTTACTTTCTTTGTTTATTTGCGCATTAAACAGTATTTTTTTTGGTAAATGTATACAAATTTACAGTAAACGATTATAAATAAAAATAATAGAATATTATCTATCAATGAGAATGAATGAATAACTTATTGTCATTGTAATTTCTGTGATCTTTTCATGTCACGCCTCCAGCTCTCAAGAATAAGTTGTCGAACGGTACTCGTGGAACGTATAGGATATCTGGTACCACGTCTTAAAGACGGTTTTCATGATACGCGTAATGGCTGATTCAAATGACGGACGAAACTGGTACATGCGATTGCGAGCCTGTCACTTGAATTCTGCAGATTTTTAGAATATCTGAAAGCTTGATGTTGTTTGTCACGAATTATCTAACGATGTGCAATGCGGTTGAAATAAAGAAATGTTTATTTGGTGCGTAAAATATCAACTCTTTAAGGTTGATTCGTATAGAGCATAAACATTTTCATAAACTTATCCGAATATTGACTGTGCGACGGAGTTTTCTCAACTGTACGTGTACATAAATGCGCAAAAAAAATTTAGATAACTTCTAATTAGATGAATATGTTGCTATTTATAAACCAATCAGGACGGAATTAAGGATATTATTATTATCATTATTGTCATTGCTAATGGAATATATACAACCAGTTTCGCATATATGCATGTACGAGCGTGATTATGAAAACGAGATCGTGAACGATATGTACGTTGGTTCGGTTGAAGTGTAACATTATCGGCTGTCAATTTTGACAAGTATAATTGAGCGCGAAATCTTATATCGAATTCGTTTACAATGAAATCTTCTATTATTGAAGATCGTTTGAATTCTATTCTGTGAGTCGAGCATCCACATACCATGGCAGATTATTAACAGATAATCAATTGTGTACATTATTGTATCTGTCGTAGTAATTGTGTATAATTATTTATTCTACATATAACTTATTGTTAGATGATTTTTCTCGGTGAATGTTAGCTGCTAAAAATATTGTTAATACAATCAGTTTTACACATGCGTATATTTATGTTTTCATCGTCTGCGTATTTTTTTTATTTGTACATCGTATTTTACGGTCAAATGTAAAACGTCAATATACATTCCTTGAAATACACATTAAATATAATTTTCACAGCAAAGTATTGTACTAAATGCCTTTTTTTCTTTTTTTTTTTTAATTTAGTGGAGATCATTTACAAACGTTGTTGCAATAATCAAAGTGCCAAAAATTTTCATTAATGTCGTCCACATTTCTCAAAGATGGACCTCCGCCTGAATTATTATTCCAAAGCGTAAATGGATGTAAACTTAAGCTCATCGACAAAAGTGCAAAAGTTAAGAATGTTATAAAATTTGTTCTGTGCAAAAACGCATCTTTGAATGTCAACGTAACTTTGCTTGTAATATTCGTGACATTGTTCTTATGGAAAGTGTTTGATGTTTTATTGCCATTTGCTCTCTCTATAATAGTCTTGGTGTTACAGTTCAGTTCTTTTATCACCTCTGTAAATAAAGGTTTGTTGAATATAATGTTTGTTTTAATATATGTTACATTGTACGTTAACTTTGCCTTTTTTTTTTATTTATAGATACATTAATAGTGGTAGAATCAGTTGGTATATACACTGAGGGAAAAAGAACATTTTATGGTTTGAGTTCATGCAAATTTTTGCCTTGGGATATAGTGGTAGATGTATTTATTAACGAAGTTATAACAGGAGTAAGTATTGGAAAATATGTATTGTAAAAGACAATTATATTGAATTTTAATGAAATTGCATTTATGTTTTAGCAAAAGGTATTATATTACCTGACAATTATAGTGAAAGAATCAATCGGCGGAAAGGATTCAATAAAATTAGTTCCATTATTCCAAGAGTTAATACCTGAAAGAAAATGCCTGGAATATATGTACGAAAAACTAGCGAGTATGATTGGATCCAGCAAAGGGAAAATCCAGATTTAACAGTGCCAGGTTCATATTGGTTGTGTCATAAAAACAACATATATAAATTTATTTTCAGATATCATCGTACATACAGGTAAATATTGATAAAATATGATATAAAATGAATAATAAAACATTATTAATGGCATAGATTTCTTAATGTACATATTTATAGGAACATAAAGGAGTTTAACTTTGGGAAAGAATTAATGAAAGTGATTAGAAGAATCATTAAAAGTCAACCACGTCAGGGACAGCAATTTGGCACAAGTCATCTATTAGTTACATACCGTATCCTTTTTTTTTAATTTTCTATATGTCTATTCTTATATACTTTATAAAAGAAATTTCTTAACTTTAATGCATAATGACATAGATCAGACATCATGGACACGACAAGACAAAATGTTTGCAATGATGAAATTTAAGGAACGATCCGTTGCAGCATTTTCTCATGCATTTGTGCTTACCATAAACATGTCTGTTCCCTTGAAAAGTATGGAACACAATAGAAAAAATACAATAAATTTAATGCGAGATGACGAAAATTCACATAGTATGCATGCATGTGAGAATTCGACAGAAAAAGGATCTAACAAATGTTCATTATATTCTTCTGAAAATAATTTTTCAGAGAGAAATGACAAACATGATAGTATACACGATCAAGTATTAGAATCAGAAAATATAAATATTCAACAAGACAGTGGTTTCATAGTTAATAATGTACAAAAGACATCTATAAACAGTGATAAACATTCAAACACACTGTTCGAATTCCCTGTAACACGTAGTACACCATTTGAGAGTACTACAAACTTTAATAACGAAACAAAAGAAAATAAGTCTTCAGAACAGCATGTAGTAAAGTCCAGTAATAGTAAAAATGATGAAAATAATGTTGAGACAAATCAAATAATTGATCCTCACTCAAAAGATTTAAACTGTTCAAAAGTGCAAAGTATTAAAGATGAAAAATTATCACTTACGACACTTAATGTAAAAAAAATCGAATCATCGAATAACAACAAATTGCTTGATTTAAATGAACGTACCTCTGAGAATGGTCACTGTAAAGACCACACTGTGTCAAATATTAAAATGTTACACGATAGTTCTAGTACTGATGATGTTAATATGGATACTGCTAATTTACCATATCAGTACCTAATAGAAAAAGAAATAGAGAATGCCAAAAATAACATGTCGAACTACAAAGTTTGTTTAAATGAAATTAAAATCAATAGGAAAACAAATAATAGAAATGAAGAGGGTTTAAGAAAACGTAAATTGGAGGAAGCAAACGAAAACGACACCACAGATTTTGTAGAGCTGCTTACAGACCCTGTAAAAACGCAAGGTTCTCCTCAACATAAAAAAAGAAAATCTGCATCGGATAACGCGGCATCGCGGTCTTCTGATATCACTGATTTAGTAATGGAAGGACTAATGTTTACAATCAAACAAGGACAAGGTAGTGTAACGGTCATAGAGCAGAAAACTAAATTAGAAATAGACGAAGTATTGGAGAATTCTGAGAAAGTTGAAACCAAAGAAGGAGAAAAGTGTTTACGAAATTCTAGCTTGCTTGGATTAGAGAATTTAATAACAATGATTGAATTGCCAAATCGTGATAAAAATGAACATGATTACGATAATGCAGTTGTTCAAGAGAATGTTTCAACACATGAATCAGCAAAGAAGTGTTCAACCAATAACACTGAAGAACAGAACATTGTATCTGAATTAAACCATAGGAAGTGGAAGTCTCGTCATGAGACTTCTTTGGCTAGTACAAGTTTCGTGAGTAATGATGAAGTTACAGATACTGAAAAATATGAAGAAACGTATGATGAATATAAATGTGAAGAAAATGCGAAATTTGGCGAGGATGAAGATCCAGAATATGCAGAAGAAGAAGATGAAGATATTATACCAGAAGCACTGCAAAATGAAGTTTTCCAGTCTTCAAGACTTTCTCTTAATGAGATAAATATATCTGAAGAGAAAATAGACGATATAGATAAGAATTTATTAATGGACGACGCAGATCTTGAAGAGACAATGACATTTAAACCACTAGAAACTAACTCCAACTCTTTCTACTTAAATATTAATTCTATTATGAAATTTAATGAAACACATAAATTACAACAACAAAGTATTAATACTCCGCAAAAGTCTAACTTCAGTAATAGAAATAACGCTAAATTAAGTACACCGAGAATAATTTCCAATCAAATTATCACTGTAGATCAGATCCCGCTTGCCTTGCAAAAAGCACTTAAACTAAGGAAATATAATTCTTTAAACTATAAAGGTAAGGTGAATGAAGGAAATACTAAAATTAATGAAATGCAGTTGTGTCAGAAAGAGGATATTTCTGCAGACACACAATCGAAAACTCCCAGTTTAGATTGTAGTGCATTGGAGAGTTCTCAGTCTGAAGAGAATTCTAAAATATCCGTGCATAGCTGTAATGAAGGACGTAATGAATGTACATCATCTGATTTAAAAACCAGGATTTCAAAAAACGATTTAAAGTTAGAAGAGGAAACCTTACAAGAACGGAATGTTAATATTCAAAAAGAAAAACCTTTGTCACAAAGTGATATACAAGATATTACTAAAAGCTTTTATCAACATTTTTCAAACTTGCAAATGAAAAAGAATACAGGCGATCATAGATATCTTAGATCCAGAAGAAAATCAGTAAGTGCATCAAGAGATCGAAATAATGGTGAAACTCATATAGAAATGATGAAATTATTTCATGATATTACAAGGGGTGCCAAGGTTGTTATAAGACGTTTAAGTACAAAAAGTATTGATAGGATAATAGGAAAAAGTTCCTCTTTAGCAAAATGTATGCACTAGAAATAATTGTTGTTAAACAGTGAGTTTAAGAATAATTATTTGCATGAAACTGTTGCATTATTTATCTTCAACTCAATTCGTACTTAGATCTTAAGAGGAATATTTAGAATTTTTTATATATGTATTTCATTCAATAAATGCAGACAACTGATAAATATGTAATACAAAGTTCAGTATTTTATTGCATAGAAAATTCATTATTTAACCCTTTAACAATTTATTAATCTCGCATATCTTTTCTCGTTCTATTTGTTCAATGACAGCCTTTAAATTATCCAACTTGTTTATAAAATCTTGTAATTTACAATCCAGATGTTCGAAGTACATCTCTGTCTCATTAAAATCTGATTTGAAACGCGCGGGATGTTCTGAAATCAACGATTTATCTGTTGCATTCGGTTTGTGCGACACTTCTATCATCTGCAAAATATAAAACAGCGAATACGTTCAGCAAAAAATATTCATGAACTGTTAAGACAATGAAGGATTTACTGAAAGTATTCATTACGTTCATGTCATTCTTAAGTTTGATGCACTTTTGAAGTTCGTCGGCACATCGCAACGGATATCGTTCTCGAGCATCGCATAATTCGAAAAGTGCATCTTCGCATTGTTGTTCAAGTTCATCTGAAAGAAAGAAATTCTCATGAGTGGGTAACTCTCTATCATTTGCTTAAGTTGTCATACTCACCCATGTTTAACGACGTTTAACTCGAGCATGTTCATTAGACACAGCAATCGTCCGTTAATTCAAAACAAACCTGCCAGAACGCTGTTTTCAATGCGAAACGGACCCCCCCCCCCCCCCATCTTTGTTTCCATGGTATTTACATGTATACGCAGCATGAACATCTTATCCGAACACTAACCTGAAAAATGAAGCTATCACATTTATAAACGATTTTATTATGATATTAATAATGATAAATAAATGTAGGCCATTGTAAAATATTTTTTAAGTTCGTTAATGCTCGAACACGTGTACGAATTAAATAATGAAAACATTGAGGTTAGGTTAGGTTCATTCTTTTCCTCTGAACTCTTACAACTTTGCATAAACTTCAAAAGATGAGGGAGGGGTATCCGGTAGATGTTTGGCGGCAAGCATTCGAATTAAAATATGTGTGCTCTTTCTACATAACATCAGCTTTGTGAAGACAAGGTTTGCATTTGTAACTGTATTAACACGTGAAATACGTCAGTAACACGAAATAACTGAAACGACACAAATGTCGAAAATGTTAAGTAACTCGTGAATGTTATATCAGGACGAAAATTGTTTCGCAGTAATTATATCTTGTACAGAAAATAAACTGATTTCGTGATATTTGGGAGATCGAGTAATGCATAGATACTTAAAAATCCTTCTATAAAGTTCGATGAACTGAAGAATATAGCAATGAAAATTTAAAGCAGTTACAGTAACACAGCAGTAAAAATTATGAAGTTATTTTCTTAAAGTATATTGTTACATTTTTTGGTTTCATGAGTTCATTCTTGCATAATGATATAGGAATTGTCCGTTTTTCGTTCACGTTGCTTCATAACAGTTTCGACGAAGATAGATTCACCGCATATGACGGGTTAAACCTTGCATCTGTAGTCGGTTCATGTTTAAGTGTTAATTAATACGAATTGTCGAAGTAAATATGCTGTAATTAAAAGAAAGTGATTCAGCGTCTCTTTACCATGGCAACGGGGAATCGGAGTGGGAGAGCTTGGGAGCGAGTATCGTATATCTATATATGTCACGTTTCTAACAAGACTAAGTTGTCGAACACTACGCGTGCGCGTGTGCTTGACAGAATTTCAAAGTCATTTTTCTCGGAAACGAAGACTCGTATGGAAAAACATTATCATACAATTTCGATTCGTTTTTGTATAAGGAATCACCCTATTTACCCTTGCATCATGATTATTGGCCGACCCTGTATTTTGTATCTTCGAGTGTCGCTTATCTGGCAACGGGATTTTTTCCAGACGATTGCTGCCACGGTGCAGCGACGAGATACGTAGGCTAAGATTTTAAGTTTGTTTTTCTCCATAATTCAACGATTACTCGTCAAATTGCACGAGAATCGTGTGAGAGAACGAATGGTTCGCACACGGCACGGATGAAATATGAGATCGAGGGGACGCGATAGAAAGAGGATCGGACACGGAGTGGCGGGAGATCGCAAGTAAATATCGGATCAGCTGATGAGTGACAACAGACAGACGAAAGCCCATTGTTCTTGTTCTTGGTTATGGCGACAAGCAGTTCCGATGGCTCCTGTACAGCGCCTGCAGATTTTCAGCTTTCCTCCGAGCTGGAAGACGTCTCGAGCCGTTTAAGCGTGAACCTGCTAAAGTGCCCGCTCTGCCATAACAACCGTCGAATTTTCTACTGTCGACAGTGCATCCAAAATGGTGATTTCATTCACTCCACCCCTGTTTATTCCGAACGGTAAATATATGCTCACAATCTACGTGATTAGCGGCCGTTTTGCACGTTCGTGCATTTATGTACCATTCTAACGTCTTCTTGTAATGTTCTTATCTTCTGCACGATTACTGTCCTTTGATCTTGATACACCAAAAATGATAGTGTTTCATGAAAGTGTTCAAACCTTTTTTGAGCTGAACGTTCGATGGTTGAGAAATGATGTTGCATTATAAATTACAAAATACTCTTATAGCTCATCAGATTGTCCATGTTAAGTTTGAAGAATATGCAGCGCAGAGAACATCCTTTGCTATGAATTTTTTAGGAGCATTATCTATACATATACTGATTAGTTTGCAGCATTGGTATTGCCAATATTTTCAATAAAAGGTTGGTAAACATCATTTAGATTCCTGAGTGTTTTTTCAAGCTTACAGTATTTTATTCTAAATCTTGTACTTACTGTTATGATAGAAGTATATTGAAAATGATTTATAACTTTAATTTTCTTCAAGCATCTTTGATGCAGATGCATTTGATTACTTTCATGATCCACTGTATATTCTTTAGATCTACTAAATGATGGTTTGTTTAAAAAATACCAATTTGAGATTGAATTTGTGTTTATGTTTCCCCTTGGAAGAACTGTATGTTATTGTGATCAGTTTCTTGATTTGGACAGATTTGCAGATAAACAATTGCGACTTCTACGGTTGAAAGCTGCCAGAGCTCAGCTGGAAGAAAAATGTGTAAAGGCTCTTGAAAAATACAAACAACGGGATAAATTGGTATTTTATAGTAATTAATTGCTTTATGATTATCTTATTACTGGTAAAAATATTAATACTATAAATGTCTATATGCTCTTATTATATTTGTAATTTTTACTGTTTGTAGATATGTGATATAAATACGTGTAAAGAAAGAGTTAGACTCCTTCAATCATTAGTAAACGAAACCAGGCAAAGTATAAACAGAGGTATATTTCCAATTTAAATTTAAGTGAATAATGCTTAAGAAAATTTTGTACTGACAAACTCATGATAATATGCAGGTAATCAACGTTTAAATGTTCTGAAAGACGTAAACTCTCAGTTAGCGCTTAGATTACCTAGACATGAAGAACGAGTAGAAAAATTACATCGATGTGTTAGTGGTTTGAGAGCAAAACAAGAGAAACAAAAAGAAGCAGTAGATAGAAAAAGGCAACAGTTGAAAAAAGTTATCCGAACTGCTGCAAAACAATTGATTCAATATATTTTTCCATTATCTAAAGTTCAACCTAACAGAAGGTAATAATCTGAGCAGTTTCTGCTTGAGAAAAGTTATGATTACTAATACAATGTAAACCAAAAGTTAAATATTTTTCTACTTGTTTTTATTAAAGAAGCAACATTTCATTAGAAAGCAATGTCAGCAAAGTATTAATTGCTTCTAGTTTGTGTAGCAGTGAGGAAGATACCAGTTCAGATGTGGTAACATGTGCATTGGCAGATGCATCTGGAACATCGTATGTTAGAGGTAGATGGATTAATGATACAGATAATGCTTTGGAGGCCCAACATCGTATAGTTGCGCCAACTTTGCCAGGAAATGGAGATTATAGTGCTTATTCTCTCTGGGGTATGTATATTATTTTTCTGTTGCTTTATTTATATAATTTTAAAGTAAAACATTGATTTATTTCTCTAGTGGCAGCAAATAAAGACGGAGTGCCAGGTGCAAACAAAGAAAATGCAATGCACAACCCTGCATACAATATCAGTGCTGCTTTAACTTATGCAACACAGTTGGTTAATATTATTGCCTATTATGTTAATATAAGGCTACCTTATAAACTTGCCTATGGGTATGTGACATATGTTTTATTTTCTATTTATAATGTTCATAGTTATTTTTCTTGTTGATATAAGAAAAGCAATTACAACAATTTTCAGAGAATTTTGTGGAAATGAGATGTCAGATCAAAAATTTGCCAGGAAAGTAGCAAGGCTCAATAGTAACGTGTTACATTTATGTTTTACACAAAATACAAACATTGCAGTTTTGCATCCAATGCATACACTACAAAACCTGATGCACTTGCTCAATACTGAAATCAGTGATCTTGGAAGGTGAGTGTTATAGTCATTGAACATTAGTAACATACATATATATTAAGTGATAATTGTCTGTATAATGATTTGTGTCTTGGAACATAGAATTGGTCCAATGGAAGTTGACCCAAATATCGTAGCACAACTGCACAGTCAATTAGTTCCAGATTTAGAAAATAGTGACGATTCTGCTTCTGATGAAGAGGAAGATGCTTTTAATTGGGAATGGGAAGCTGTAGGGTTTTTCTTTATTTCTCAAAATGTTATACACTGTTTAATAATCGTTGAAATAATATTTTATAAAATATATCTATTTTGATAGGTACCAAATGTTGCTTGCCCTGAAATGGCAGTTCCCATCCCAGGTGCAATGATCAGTCAACAATCCTCTAGTATGCAAGTGAATCAGAGTGTCGCTGGTGGTTTAGTTACAAGTGCTGCTGCAAGTATAGCTTCCATCTGGCGTGGATGGACTACTAACAAATAAACTGTTCTGTTCAATTAACAAATTTCTTTTTACGTAAATCGCAACTATATATTTAAAAACATACATATATACCAAAAGACACAAACATTGATGATGCTTTCAAGTACGTGACACAAAACTTTGTTAACATTTTACACAATGAGATTTGTGTTGATGGGGAATGGGTGTTTCAAAGTATAATATACTGTAAATACATGTATGAACTTATTAATATTCATATATGACACGTGAAATAGTTCAATTCCGTTATCAAATACTTCGTGAGATCTGATAATTAGTTTATTCTTAACCGTTCATGTAATATATTGATTTGTGCAGTTACTTGTAATATAAGACCAAACGTTTAGAACGTGCTCACGATGAAAGTCAAACGTTATAATTTGATTTCAATCTTGTAAGTTTATAAGTGAATGTTCAACACCCGCTACAGTATACTTTTAGTGGTTCTTTGTACGTGAGTTTAAAATGACTGCCTTTTTTATCCTCACTGTACTTTTTGTGAATACATATTTGTTAATGTACACAGAAAATGCTTCCACGCATTAACAGTGCTTAGTATCACTGTAACTTCAATATGTATGTACTTCTAAGTTATCAAAAATTTCACCTAATGTTCCAAGCTTCATAATATCATTTTGTGTTTCTACGAAATATGCAATCAGACAAATCAAGTAACAAACATGCTACTTAAGCCCTACTTATCTTAATATATTTCACGAGCGTTGTAATATTTCTGATGTAGGAATGATATCTTCAAAGTGTTATTATTCTTATGTAGATACGACCATACCACGTTTCATGTATATTTTTGATCGTGTATTATAAAAGTAAGACCTGCTAAACACTTCATACCTGACAATATAAAACGTGAATATAAATGAGATCGTACTAATCACATTCAATTCTATTATATTTAATGTAAGGATAATACATATGACATCAAGATAAATTTTGTATTTGAAATGTTGTTAAAGTCATGTTATATAGATCCAATAAGGAGTAAAAAAATAACATGTATGTTATTATTAGTGCACGAATTCATTGATACAGTGTAAATGCACCATACAAATAATTAAGAGAATAATATTTAATTTTTATAGAAGATGGACTTTTGTAATGCGTTTCGTTTAGTTAACTTGCGATAATTTAAAATGTTTGGTATGTACGTATTGTATGTAAGAATGAAGTGTTCTTTATTTTAATAGTTACATATTTTGTTTGTAATGTACATACTACAAAGAGTTAGTTAATTTTTGCACATCTAACAAACGTTACATAATCTCATAAAGAAAAAACGAATATTGTAATTCGTTAATAATTGCGCGTAACGTAATTATAATGACAATTTACTAACAATTGTAACAGATTTTCTTTACGTAATATTTTTTTTTTGTATGCGAAATGTTGCAAAGGCAATTTAAAAAATCAAATTATTCGTTATAATTGTTAAGTATAAAATACAATGGAACATCAAAGTATCTCCAATGTGAATAAGTAGAATTGCGTGTAGTTACATTTCATTAGGTAATTTTACACATGTCCGATTTTTCGAGAAATATAGCGTTTTATAAATTATATTATATGGACAAAATGATTTTATGAAGGAGAAATTAAATTATAATATGTGATGTTAAATATAAATTAAAATTTTTATGCAAAACCAGCACAAATTTGTAAATATTATTTAATAGTATATTTTGATGCAATTGCCGTTAATTATAACATTAAGAAAATTCGATAGCACTCTAGTTAAAACGAACGCTGCAAATCTAGCTCTTAAAATATAATTTAAATGACATTTACGAAAGTGTACACAAAATATTTTTAGTTAGACTAGAACTACTGTACATATAAATTAATGGTATTGTTTACATATTATGTAAAATGGCTATGTTTTACCTAAACAAAGTTTCATTGTGATATCTTGAATAAATTAGTATGTGTTTTTTACTAACTGTTGTTTTGTATTTTATAACATTGATAATGTTAAGTAATTTTGACTTTAAGGATGCTCAACACATATTTTGTTATCTACAATGAAAATATTAAAAACTAGTTCCTATCAATATTAAAAATAATTTAGAAATAATCTTACAAGCAGTTTGAGGCCTTGAATTCATGCTTGTTTACTTTAAACTTATAACAGTAATAAAAAAGCAACAAATTAAGTTTGATAAATATTTATTGAGTAGATGAATAGTAACATACAACAGTAATTACATATCCAAATTAAAAACCTATAATATATTGCTATAAAGAAATGGATCAGATTGTTTGCCCTTGCTTAATGATAAAATGCTTTGTACAATAAATTTTATTATTGAATTTAATATTACTTTGCAATATGACTTCTCCATGATTGTTTAATTAGAAATGATATATGTCTGTAACATTATTCAATTACCATTCCACACTATTTCTGTTCATGTAGTATTCCTCTGTAGTTCTTGCTGCTTGGTATCTCACTTTCATGACTTTTGGATTGGCCAGTTTATGGTGTACCACATATATCAAACTGTATACATATTGTGTACACTAACTGGCTTGTGAATTCTGTAAGCATATCATCATATAGTATTTTAATTTTTATGCAAATATATTTTTGCGTATAGAATTTACAATAAAATATTTCTTGTCAAGAGGACAACATTTCTTCTAACATTGTTATGTAATGATAAGATATTGTCCGTACTATCATTGCAGAAACTATAAAAATGATATTATTAATCTTAAAGTAAAGATAAACTAGTACATAATATTGTATCCTTAAGTATTGCCTAATTCTATTATCCTAGACTATGTAACATTTAAACAATATTGAATAGATTGTATAGCAAATAAACATTTATATGATTAAAAATATAAAATGCATTAGATACTTACACCATTGATAGAGTAAATATCAATGAAGTTGATTATCTTGAAGTAAATATAATGCATTTTGTTAAAATATATTTTAACTTTTCTATTTAATTTAATATTGTAATTTATGTTATCAGTCATAAAACACATTCCTTCATTCTTTTTCTGATAAGTTATCAATTTGTATCTGAACTATTTAATCTGTTATAGTTGTACTAGTCATTTCAGTAACATTACAAAAACTGTGTATCTGACTTTTATTTAATATTAAGGGAGTATTTTATATTACTAACAATTATACATTAAATTTAAAACTATAGTATAAACAAGTCTTTCAGATGTTTAACAAACTTTTAAAACTGCAGTTACTTCTAAACGTGACATTAGTCGTTATTATTTTATAATACAAAAACGTTGAATGCAACACAGTTAAAACGTAGCAGTATGCAATTTACAATAAGAATATTGTTTGAAGGAATACATTGCACAAATGTATGTATGTATGTATGAAAGCTTGAAGGGCATCTCTATTTTCATTGTACCAAACTTGCAAACAATATTCTTCTGTTACAAGGAAGGCAACAAAAAAATAATTGCAGCACTAAATAAAATTTGGAATAATTTTGTCTAATAATTATTCTTAAAGCCACATCTGTTAAAAACACGTGTATTATACGCTATATAAAAAAATAGAAAAATGTTATTTGTTGATGCATTTATAAAAGACGTAAGTTGATAAAATCAAAAATTCACAAAACACACACACTTATGAAAAACGACAATTATATACCCATCAAATATGATTTTAATTATGCATATTATATACAATAACATAGATAAATAATATCATGTAGATAATTCTATGCATGATAGTAATACACATTTCTTCTCTTATGCTGGATTCAAGATATTAAGATTTTCAGTATAAAATATATATTTATCACAGGACCTTAACTGCTTCTTGAATTTATTCATGTATGTTTATACATATTCATACTGTGTGTATGTAACCATAGATATAATATTAAACGAATATTAAAACAGTATTTGCTATTAACAGTTTACTTTTTTAAATATTCCAATTTCAAATAGGATTACTGTAATATTGCCACAGTATGACATGTTACACCATAAATTGAAACAGAACAGTTAAGATCTCATGACACATTTGCGGTCAAAATAGATAATAATTTTATACAATATCAAGCATGTCACATTCCAAAATTATATTATGATGCATTAAGTACTACGCTGTAAAGATTAAGAAGAAATATCATTAGCAGAGAAATAAGGAAAGGATTGTCTTTATTTATGTACACAAATATATTACGAAGAAAAGAAAAAAATCATACAGGATTTTGTTTTCCATTTCCAATAATAAAATACATAATTCCGAGTGCACCATTGATTTACATGAAGACTATAATAGGTAGGTGTCAGAATTAGAATACGTAAAGCGAATGTTTTATATTTAGTAAAACATTTCCAAATGTAGTCATTGCAACAGCAGGCCAAACACTTTATTTTATTTCTGTAACTGTATGTTTTTATCTTGCAAAACAAATTAAGTAGTGTATGTAGATATATTGGAATACTAACAGTTATTATTGAGATCAGTGATCGGAGAATTCAACTTGAACTGCAGGAAAGGACTTGAGTATTGTTGAAATGTGATCTAAGAAATGAAAACAGGATATGCCAGGATTACGACACGATAACAAAGAAATTAGTCAGGTAAAATTTTTAGAGGCATCACGCTTTTCTTGAAATCCAGCAAATTTCAAACTTACATACCAGATGAAAAGTGCATTATGTAATTTAGAATATTGACACTTGTATGTACGAAAATAGTAAGGATTAGTAATTATTCAAATTTCGTCTATCATTCTCGCATATTAAAAACGATTTACAATCATTTGAAAAAATAACAAAATTCAGGTACATCAAGAGAAGTTTGCATTTGTCTGCTTTGCATTGTCATGTAATATCTTTGAGATACTGATTCCTTAAGTAATTATTGGAAATATTTCTGTCATTATAAAATCATACAGGCACATTCCATGAAATTTTCAAAAAAATAAAATGAAACACACAAAACCGTGTGCATAAAAGAAAGCAATAAACTACTATTCTTTATTTTTATAGATGCACATACTTTATATTACTCTTATTAATTAATAGTCCTATTCTGTGGAACACTGTCGTCTAAATTCCTTTAAGTACAAGTGACAAAACAATTTCTTTTCCTTGATAGATAGTAGGCAATCATATGTACAATCATTGTTTTCAAAAGTTTGCAAAATCATATACTTAACAAATGCTACAGTCAGTGCAGAACAGGACTATGAAGTGAAAAAAAGTTGTTTCACTGGAAAGTAATAGAAGCCCATATGAAAAATGTACTTCAGTTTTATTACCACGACCCCAGTCATTGCTACTACTATCAGTATTATTATCATTACATTCTCCATGTATATGTAAATCAGAGATTGGTTGTACACTTGTAACTGCATGTATCAAGATAAAATATTTTACTTCTCAATTGAAAGTACACAGGTATTTCATTAATAGTAATGTTGTAGCACATGGAATGGAAACGTAAATTGTAAATATACTTTAGTATCATGAATAATTAATGCACAAGGCATGATTTAACTAGGTATTGTTCCGCTACCTTGCAATTTTCACACTTAGTTATTTGTTATAGTTGTAGAAAATTGTATATCTTCAATATTTTGTCACGGATTTATAATAAAGTTTATGAAAAATAACATATTACAAAAATGTACATAAACAAATGTATGTATGTCTGAGCAAAATCTGCAAAGTAAGTTTTTTCGAATATCAGTAAAATATATGACTACCTTTATACATTTCATAGTTCGTTATTAGTAAAAATAGAGGAGATAACTCTATGCATGGGATTTATTATATATTTTAATATATTACTTTAAAACGATAATAGACTGTTAACTTCAGTTAATTTCAGGACATTTTTTTAACCAGGAACGGTAATATACTTTGGTATATGTATATGTATGCTAAATTTTCATGTTTGAGGATGGCCTTGACACATAGTTTCCATGTCACATAAATAGGAAATTTTGGAAGGGTGAAAATCAAACACATGGAAAAATAAACAAATACATGATTACCTGATATGCGTTGTTTTGTTAACCAGTTACGTTTATGTTTTCACGTATATATACAATTTCCTCAGAAACCAATAATATATTATTCTAGTATGTATAATACTTACTTGTTCCTGATTATGTACAATGTGTGCTGATAATTGAATTCCATGTTTCGAAGACTTCTATTTGCCTTCTTTTCTATATAATATTGTATATTCTATACTGCATATACAGAATACTGCATAATTTTTTGTTCGGAAAATGGTACATTATTTTTAGATAATAACAAAATCTCAGACTTGATGAAATTTATTATTTAAATAATTTTATCTCAAAATCAATAATTTTGATCATGGCAATACAAATAATTTAATGTAAAATACAATTTTGTCTTAAGAAACTAAAATCAAGGCCTCCCTACTACATTCCTACTGCTTGATTTTAAAAATGATTTGAGTAAAATATTGATACACAGTTTCCTGGACACAACTTTTATGTATATACACAGTAGTGGTATTTCTAAAACTAAATGATCAGTTTTTCTACCCTTCTTATGTACGCAAAAATTTGTAACCATTCAAAATATAGAATGATCAATCATATAAATATATTCCAAACTTATCAGGAAGGAAGAGCAAGAAAAACTGACCTATGAAGTAAATATTCTGAGCGCAAGTTCTCTAGAGCTACAAAAATATATAATTATATATAGTAATATTATGCTTTTTTTTTATCAACATAGCAAGAGGATATGATATAAATATTCTACTAAGTTTTAATGAAAATCTAGATCTGTGAACTATTTTAGATATGTGTAAAAATAAACAATATTACTTTATAAGTAAATTATTAAGTAAAGGTATTGAAAAATATATTTGCTTTTTCAACCTTAAAAGATCACTTATGAAATGAAAGGAAAATATAAAATTTTTTTTACATTTACGACACATTAAAATAAACACATTTTAACATTTTTACATACATATTTAATGACAATGAGTGAACAAAATCTGAACTAGTTCCTCACATTATCTAGTTTTTCATCATGTATATAAGGAATTTGTCCTCAGTAGAATACTTCTAAATCCTCTGCTTATAATAACTGTAATATAAACATTTTTTTACTCCATGGATGAAGAATTTATAAAATCCAACAATAGATAGTGATAATTATGAAAAACCACCAATACCAATAATAATTGGAATCAGCTGTAGGATGTACTATGAATTCACTTTGCATTTTTTTTTAAATTATGCAATGAAATACATTAGTAAATATTCCTCAAATTTTAGATCTTGTAGAATATTCACATCTTTCAACTTGTCTGCTCTCGTATAACACCTTTTTGGGAGAAAAAAGAAATCGAAAATATAGATAGACTATTTTTACCTATCCATATTTTAATTATTTTTGTTACTTGTACTGTAAACGAAATGTATTAACTGATAACAAAAACTTCATAATAATAAATTGTTAAACGTTGTGAAAATTACTATTATAAAATATTTGAACATTGTTGTATTTTGCTTCTAATTAAGTCACCCTGCATTTCGAGATTTTTCTCAATATTATACATGTATTTCCTAATTAATAACCTTGAAAACAAAAGAAACATTGTCTTTATTATTATCAGACATACGAAATGTTTTAGAAATTTGGAAAATGAACTGTACTTAATTCTTTGAAAGGGTGAATGTATAATAGTTCATGGACTATTAGTATACTTTTTAAACTCTAATTTATTTTTGCCAACAATAATATACTGCAAGAATTTACGATCTGCACATATTTAATGGCAGATTTATTTTAAGTAAGACTTAGTTTATATAATATACCAGTGTACTTTTCTTGCAACTTTAAAATGAATCTCTTTTTACACCAGAAGGGATCAATAAAATAAAGATATTTCTGATAGCATCTGCATCGTTATATGATTATGGAACATGTCTAATGATTATAGTTGTACACTTGATGCAGTATAGAAAAAAGTCAAGGGTTAGTTATATCTAAGGGAAATCGTATCCAAGACTTACAGTATCCGCTCGGTTGGGACATACTTCTCGAAACACTTGTTCCATGAAAGGTTGCCTAGAAAAGAATATAATATCCAAGTTATTTAATGTTATAAATATCAGA
Source organism: Macropis europaea (assembly GCA_916610135.2). Taxonomy (NCBI): domain Eukaryota; kingdom Metazoa; phylum Arthropoda; class Insecta; order Hymenoptera; family Melittidae; genus Macropis; species Macropis europaea. The sequence continues at coordinate 6,464,712 of OU744348.1, forward strand.
AATTAAAAACATATCCTTCTCCACAAAGACTTTGTAAAGATCTCTAGATAGTCTTACTGATAAACTTTGTCTAAATTCAATTTTGAAAACCCAAACATTGGAGGAGGAATTTAATTTCTGGAGCTAGGCCAAATATGATAATAGACTTGAATAACTGCCTTTAATCTTAAAGATACTAACCTTAATTTTACTGACTAAATGAAAGATACTGCTGGTGCTAGTTTTACATGAAAATTCAACAATTTAGAAATATACATACTTAGCTGAAAATCCACCACCAGGAGGCAGATTAGGGAACTCATGGTCCACAAGAATTTGTAGTAGCTTCAGAAAGTCCAATTCATTTTTATCCTCTTGCTCATCAACAATCTCTACAATTACAGTAATAAAATATTATAGTTTTTCACTTGTACTTTCAGGTAATAATACATATAAATGTATATTATACATAGTAAGATTACTTATAAAAATGTTCTATTCTCATTAAGTGCATTGTGCATGTACCATCATATTTGTGCTGTATATAAAATATCATAATAATGTTATAATACTTTAAAAACAAAAAAGTATGTTTTTATAATACAAATACTGTATTTACTTTCAAGCAATTACTTTATATATTTAGTGTCTCATTACTTTTAAGGGATTACTGCTAGTATAAAGAGTAAAAATATAATAAAACAGCTACTAATACATGCATCTACTTAGGACTGGAATAATCAATACTACATTTCTTATGGAAATCCTGAAAATAAAAATCCGGTCTTAAGTAGATACATTCTTGTCTAGATATATTCATGAATGTACAAATTTGTAAAGTATTTTATTAAATTATCCACCTCTGGAATTGCACCATGTTATATAATATACAAATTTGGCAAATGATATTTTTGTTGCAATGTTCCTCCATAAGAAATGCATCATTAAATAAATACTGAAAAAATATAGTAGGTAAAATATTTCTAAATTTTCATAAGAAAGCATTCACCTACCTGTAATGCCACTTAGTTACGTTTGAAAAGAGGAACAAACAACTTTTTTAATATAAATTTTACTTACAATAGTTTTTCTAAGAATCTCAACTCCAAGGGTGGAATGCATTTTTAAGTAAGAATAGTTCTAGGTGTTAAAAGACTTTAATTGAACAAAGTGTAATTAATACAATTTCACAGCAAGGGAAACTAACATTAAATTTCAGAAACTATTAATATATTTATAATTTTCTACCTTTTTAATAGCTTAAATAAGAGATATGATTGTTAAATACTCTTATTATAATACTATAATAAAATTTATAGTCACAGCATAATTTTGGTAAGATATTAAAAAAATGTACATAATGGGTGCTATAACAATATTTTAATATATACTAAAACAGAAGGCGCATTAAATATTTTTCAAATTTACAAGTGTTTAAAATACAGAAAACATCCCACTAAACTATTCTATACATATTTTGACACACTTTTACTTTTTGTACTTTTGCACATATTATTATTATTATTATCATCAGTATTATGTAAAAACTGGTGGAAATACAATGAAACATAATTGCACAAGTGAACAACTGAATACCAAAAAAAAATATAATTTGTATCAGATGAAAAGTAAGTAATAAGTAAATTTTAATTATATTTATACAATAATATACCACATGAATGATAAAAATGAAAAAGGGTGAAATGAATATAGATGAATGTATACACTGAAACATGGGAATGATGAGATTTACTTGAAGAAGGTAGTATAAAAATAAATTTTAATTTTGTATTTACGATAAAGATATGATAAACTATATCTAAGGAACTGTTATATTGCACAAATATGATCAATTATAATGTAAAAGATCAACAATTAAAATTTATCCATTGCTTTCATAATCTTATATTTAATTTTTAAAAGTATTTGTATGCATTGCACTTTTGTATATTTTATCCATTGGATATTGCAATCAGTAATAATGAGTTAACCAAAAAATAAAGTGCTATTATCGTAAATTTTGGAAATGTATTGGTCATATAATAGAAAAACACATCTACTGAATATAAATAAATTTTCAATGATGTGTAATAGAAATTTGATAGATGTATATATTTTTTAGAAAATTTCATGATATAGGAAAAATATGGCATTATGAGGAAGATACTATTTTAACCTTGCTTTTTAAAATGCAACGGTAAATAGACGTCTAAATTGATTTTTACATAGTAAAGACTGATATGGTGTTTGTTGTCATGTACTTTCACAATAGGATAAAGTTGAAGTCATAAATAATAATGACTGAATTAAATATCAATTAATTCGAGATAATACTATATACATGTATAACATTTTATACATTTTTCAATTTGTAACAATAATTGACTAGGTATTAAAAACTATGCATTAAATACTTAATTATAAATCCATCAGAAATATAAATATACTTCTCTGGAAGTCATAAATATTATGTCATCATAAAGATTGTATTCGAATTGTACTGAAATTTCATTATGATTGGATGATTGTATTTTGAATTCTTCCCCTATTAAAGATTGTCTGAATGTCAAGAACGTGTATGATATTGGGATCTTGTATTAATGCAACAGCAGAGAGAATATAAATGATTTGAATATGGAAATGTTAATGAACCTTTAATTGTCCTTTCAATGGCCATTTCCAGTTCAGCTTCCTTTTCCTGTGCTTCTGGACTTGGCTTTGGAGCAGCAGGAAACGTAACCAAAACTATACTCATGTTATCTCTGCTACCCTGAAACAAAGTAGTTGCTCACAATTACTTCAAGTTTTACAGTGAATAAAATAGAAAAGGAAAGATAATTTATACTGTTTACTAAATATTAAAATGTTAAATATTCTTCTCTATTTTATATTTTATTAAAAATCTAACTTTTGTTAAATGCACAGAACACATTAATAAAACATACTGCATTTCACTGATATGAAAAAAATATTAGTTATTACGTACGAATTTATACTAATCAACAATTGTGAGATATAAATAAAATTTGTGAGTTGAAAGATAGTAATTCAAAATAATAGATAAAAGTAGGATGTTATCTAAAGCTTAGAACACAATAATGTACGTTATCACTTTGGTAATTATATTTGAGAAGTAAAAATTTCAGTATGCATGTATTATACATTGTACAAAACAATTATTAGATTTTTTTTATTTTATATATTAAATTTCTGTATTTAACATTTAAAATTGAAGTTACAACTACAATATCCAAATAAATAGGTTGAAAAAGTGTAGGCATTACATGCTTCTATTTGTCTAACAATTAATTTAAGATTAATGATACCACTCTTGAAAATATACAAACTGTAAGACCTTTGAAAATAGGATAGTGGAAAGCTTATGATGAAGTATATGCATAAAGCTTTAGATATCATTACCTTATAAAGACAGGTGTCTATAACCTGGTTTGTGACTGCTTCTAAGTCATCTGTAAGCAGCAACCTTGAGTGTATAAAATTACATAGGTCTTCGTTGTTCATTACATCCCAAATACCATCACATGCTAAAACTAGAAATTCATCGTGTTCATCGTCTCTATCTCGCACAAATATTTCTGGTTCTGGAGACACTAACTGTTCACACGGGCCTCGATCTTTTAAATTTTTGTACTCATAATCTCCCAGTGCACGAGAAACAGCTAAAGCTCCGTTAACTCTCTGTACCATTACACTACCACCGGCATTCAGAATTCTTTCTTTCTCTGCAGGCAGAACTGGTTTATGGTCTCTCGTCGAGAAAACCGGGTCTCCTGCTCGACAAAGTACTGCCCGAGAGTCGCCGCAATTGGCAATATATATATTTCTGGGAGATATAAATGCACAAACAGCCGTAGAACCAGACTTGTCTGTGCCAGAGCTCATTTCAGGCAAGTCTCTCATTTCGTCATCCAGTCGAAGAAATCCCGAATGAATTCCCTTGATAACATCCTCTGCTTTAAACTCTTCCGTCTGCATTATACACTCTAATAGATGTTCCGCACTATGTGCCGATACTAATGCCCCCGCATGACCATCAAATACTGCGAAGTAACTCCAGTCTGAGAGACCACCTTCTAATCCGGTTATCGCTCTATGAGCATCCTCCATCTCCATCCTCCATCCTTGCATGCTGGCAACACCATAGCGTAGTCCGTTGCCCTCGCCATGTTCATTGTATTTGTCTGTTTTCGGCGTGTCCAAAAGCGTCCCCATAGTATTTGTTGAATGTTTGTTGCGTTAGCTCGATCAATTTCCTCTCATAGATATTATTTGACCAGCATCTTTCAACTAATCGTTCAAATAACACTTTCTCTGGTTCTACCTAAAATTACAAATTATAAAAAGAAACAGAACTAACCATCCTGTTCTAAATACAATCCAGATCAAACACCAGTGAGTGTAAGTCATGAAAAATACTTTCTATCTCGAATGATACAGATTCAAATCAAAACTGCTGCGATAGCGTGCCGTTCAACGTATACATCACGAGAATACTGAAAATTCACTTCGCAATCACCGCTGGACGATTCTACCAGGAAGTGGTATTCCGTCGTGGTTACAATTTCAGTTTCACCGAGAGGGAAAAAAACAGAAACAGATAATTAGAACACAACATCGGTCTAACGCTGAACGTAACGCACGAGATAATCTCGGAAGTGCGAACGTATCGTACGGGAGCAACGGTGTAACGTTCAGCGTGAACGTGTATTATTGTTCGCGGTGCACGCGATCGCGCACGGAATCGTATAACACACACGGTTCCACGGTGTTGCGGATTAATCGAACCATGGGAACAGGAAATCTCACGAGCACGAGCTATATCCGATTCTAACGAGAAACTGTATTTGGCAGTGCCAAATATCGCGACTTAAAATAGTTTATACGACGGTTCGGCGTGTACGCGGGACTTACGTGGGGAGATCAAGACCAAATATCATCGTTGCTTCGATAATGGTTCTATGTGTGCGGAGCGTGGTATTTGCTAATAGACTCGTTTCATATCACTGTCACCATGTTCCTTCGCTGGGCTCAACACACAGAACCGACGAAATCGACTCGCATGAATGACGGATGTACAAGCAGGCGGACCGGCGCGCATGCGCCGGCTATTAATAGCGCTGCCCGCGTGGCGTCACGACCCGCCAATCGGATCGCCGCGATTTCCGCTCAAGCCTGGCCGGATCGTGCACAGGATCACCGATGTAAAATTAACTCTCGCGCGCGCGCGCGATACTGGAATTAACTCGCGCCAAGCGCGCGCGCGCTAGGCCGGCGTAATAAACAAAAACAACAAGTTTTTGCCGATGATAAATCGGAGCATCGTCATCGATTGCCGCGTTTATCAGTAACGCTGTAATCGGTGAACCTGTCGGTTTGAATGGTTGAAATTTCGTTAACCATCGCGGCGACGTTATACCTTAACGAACTTTTACGCGCCGGCACGCTGATCGTTGTCCGCATTTCGATTTTCGTTGTACACGATCCACCAGACGATATCGATTTTTCGATCAACGTACGCAACCGGTCCTAAGCGTTTGAAATATATGAAATTCTGAGTTTATTTTTTTTTTTTTATTAATATGCGTGTATGAGAATTCGAAAATCGGGTACAAAAGACCATAGCATACATTAGCAAGGGGTCTAGCGTTTATAGCTTAAGACTTCACGAAGAATAGTATCGATTTCTTGAGTTTAAAGGAGGTTCTGATCTAATAATTTCAAAGACAATATTTTTTGTTTTGTTTTTAGAAACTTCAACGTTTTAAGAATACGTGTTTAAATGGATTTGTTGAAACTCGAAAAATTCCCGAAGCTCTAGGCATTCGAGTAGCGGCGGATGTATAGGTAAAACCGGCCCGTAAAACTTTAAACACGTTTTTTAAACCGTCGGGATAGACATCTCGAAAAGTTATTTTCACTTATAAAAGTTACTTTAGGCCGATACACATACTCTGGAAATTAAAGTTTTTTCCGCAAACGTTCGCATTTTATCGAGTATAATGTTTGTTCGCGTATTTGTCGTTCGTGGATTATCTACTCAGCTTTAATTTATCTTCTTGATTACTCGTACAAAATACTTTAAATATCGTTTTAATGAAACGTTAACACACGATCTTGTATGTTGATAATGCCGAGTAATAAATGCGCTGTAATCTTCTATCTCGTTACGCAAAAGGCTAATACAATTAAAGGATAAGATAACAAACATTTTATTATTCTTCTGGTAATACGTAATAATTTAAAATATATTCTTTCGTGAAGGTAAAACAGTTTTATACATTTTTCGAAGCTGTAATGCAAATAGTTAATCGTGCATGTACATACATCTTCTGAAACCAGTAGCATATTTATACGGACGAAGGCAAACTAAACTGTTTAGGCAGTCAGTACATTTAAAGTAATACTCTTAAATATAGTTTGTAACTTTCATGTTAGACTTTTACATTGTTTACATATCCTCACTACACGCTTTCCATTCATAACAGAAATAATTTATGCAAATGCAATATGTATAAAAATGTAAGGCGTCTTTTAAAAGAATATTAACAAAACAGTTTTCAAGCACTTTTTTCTTTTATAAGAACACCAAATAAATTTTATATTTTCATGATAGTGACATAACTTCGTTTGTATGAAACCAATGAGGATTATAACTAAAAGACATAAAAAACCATATTTTTAGAAAAACAATTTAGTCTATCACCATTAAATTTAAAAATTGAATTTTTTTAAGGAACAACTATTTGTGTATTTCTAAAATAAATTAAATTAAATATAGTTGTGTGGACTGTGCTCTTGAATACATGTGCTTCATAGATGTAAAGGTGTAAGAAATAATTTTCGTGTAACTATTTTGCATTTGTTACAAAACCAAGATCCCTGGGGACCATATACTGTTTGACTATGTCATCTGTTAATTTACTTCTTGTTGCTTGATGTGCAGCTACTATAGGCTGTAAAACATCAATCAATTCTTTTTTCAGTTCCCCTGTTAAAATTTCTCCACTAGTGTAACTCTGAAAATTCATGTTAATTATCATATATGCATATGTATGGGCAATTGCAACAAAAAAAAAGAAGCATATTTTGTCTGAGACTTACTTTCCTAATTTGTTCTAGTTTTTCATCATCTTCTTGGAAGAATCGTAACCACTGATACGATATATCAACCTCACAGTTACCTCCTAGCTGCCTATGCTCTTCAACAGTAGCTTGTCCTCCTGAGAAAGCATGTTTATTAACTTTATTTTTTATTTGTTTAGCAGTATCCGTCAAAAATATTGCTGTGTTATTGTCACTGGCAGACATCTTTGTTTTGGGGCCTTGTAAGGCTGGGAAGAATACAGAATGCAGTAGAGCTGGTTTTGGGAAACCGATCCTCGGTGCAACATCCCTTGTCATTCTGAAATATGGATCCTGATCTATGGCGCATGGTATCAAACACGGAACTTTAGCATTCTTGAAAATAAAGGGAAATGACCCAGAAATTGCTGGAGCAGCTTGAGTGGGAGGAAACGCGATCTTTGCTATAGGATCGCTATCTCCAAAACCAAAAATACCTTTCACTTGGTTAAATGTAACAGATTTCTGTATCCTAATCATATTTTGATAGAATGCTGGATTGTTTCCAATATGTTCTAAATTGGAGAAAATAAAAGTTTTCTTCAAGTCAAATCCAATGGCAATAATGTCCTTAGCATTATTATAGGCCAGTTTAATTGCATCCTCTATTTTCAAGTTTTTCCATATGGCTTTTTCATCATCAGTTAATTGTATGACTACGGGAACACTGAACACATCTTGCAGCCACTTGCAAAATATAAATGGAATTAGATGTCCTAAATGCATGGAATCTGAACTAGGTCCTCTACCAGTATATAAGTAAAAAGGTTTTCCTTGTTCATAAAGGTTTAAAATTGTATGCATGTCTCGATGAGAGAAGAATATTCCTCTTCTAAGGAAATGATGCGGCTTCCTGCCTGTGATCTTCTCGAACCTAGCCAGAAGTTCTTCGTCGATCTTTGAACTTCCAAATCTTTCTACAATGAAAACCAGATATCCGTTAAAAACTTTGTTACCTTAAAAAACATACAACGTAACCATGATATGGAAATCAAACTACTAAAATATTAATTCGTTTTTAACATAAATATTTTTACTTTTTCGGAGATTTTTGCTAAGAATAGACATCGTGGAACTCACCGATCAGCTTGTCATAGTCAACTCCAGTGTCGTTTTTACTTGTAACATCCCAAGGTGTTACGACATCCTCGTCGGCTGTGCTGCCGTTTAATGTCACCGTGTCGATTTCTGCTTTCTCCGCTGTCATTTTTCGTTACCTTTTGACTTTTCTCCGATACGTGAACACGAACGAACGAGGATTCAGCCGAGAAATGTGTGTCATATGCTACGCAGGTTCCAGTCTCAACGTTTCTTGAGGTTATGTTGCTATCTGGTCCCGGTACGGTATATTCCTTGCGCACGCATTTGCACGTTTAAAAGGTAGTAAATTCTAAGAAACGTGATCCTTCGTAGATCCATCGTTGTGATCTCGACCGTCACCATGCTCGTAAACCATCATTACGCTAAAATCCGTAACTATGGAAGCTTAATGCGATAACAGCAATGTGCTTTTTACATGCATACAGCTTTTCATTAATCCATCAAATTATCTATCAAAATAGTAAGCTTGACATGCTACTTTACAGCATTTGTAGTAGTGGTGCTATCTTACGGTGATAAATTCAAATATATACATTGTCTTCTGATGGATCATTTAAAGTGGAATCTCCGCATCTATCCAATGTACACGATTAAAATAATCATAATAAAATAGTACTAGATTTCTTAAGACCCGCCTGAAAATTTAAAAACTTAATTTTGCATATACGATCTCGCTAGGCAATTACATTGAATATTTGAACTAATATTCTATGAATATAAGGTACTCGTTATCTTGTTCATATTGTTCTAATGTGTTATCACATTTGAAATTTCTTACTGCACTGTTCTTGTTTTTCTATAGCTTATGGATTAGTATGGTTCAAAGCTATTAACAAGGGACATCATACAATTGACGCATGCCAATTCTGATGTAATATAGTACTCGAAAAAATATTCGATACGTGGTTTTTTTTTATTGGCAAACGTCTGTGTTGAAGTGGTGAAAACAGCTCTCAAAGTTGAGGTTGAAAAGGCTATTTTATCGAATATTTCGGAAATTATTAGGCGTAGACAAAAAATAAAAACTTTATCGGTACCAAGGGACCATTAACAATGTGTAATGTAATTTAAATGGCGGAACATCATACTGTGACGGTGAAACTAAAAATTCTAATTTGTCCCAATGCTTCTTGGCGAATGATGGAATGCAGGAGAAAATGAGTGCTTCCAGGCGTTTTGGTCTAATCAATATATTATAATTTCTTTTTTTTATATATACAAAAACATACATATTTATATATTTATATATATATATATATATATGACTGATTGCACACATTATCGTATGTATAACCCGCGTCTTTACATCGTATTGCAAATCAGTATTAAATACTATGAAAAGGAAGAATATAATACACGTAATAAATTTAAAGCGAATCAGTACAATCATTAGCTTACGATCTTTCAAATGATCAATAAATTATCTTTGTTCTGTTCTTTCGTTTTCGTTGATGTACACGACGAACGTGCGCAATCGTTTCACGATACATGCTTCAGTTGTGTACGTATCAGTGTCGATGGACTAGACAGACTTCACTGAATAACAATCTTTTATGTTTTTTGTTTCGGTTGCGAATACAACGACGATAACGGCGATACATATTAACTTTCGCTAAACAGTGACGTGGAACGGCTTCGACGCGAAACTCTCCTTCTTATTTTTTTTTTTTCTTATTTCAACAGTTCGTATCTACAAAGAACGATAATGTTATCCCATAAAAATATATCAGTGCCTTTCGCTCCGATGAACGTTACCTTTGTCATTTCTTTCGTCATTTTGTACAGAACTTGCGTCTCGAGATGTCCCGTTGAGAAGCGCTGCAACCCGCAAAACTCAAAGTCGAGCGAAAGAACGAATACGCTTCGTTCCCCCGTTCTACCGGAATTCGCACGAATGGAAGACAGTTTATAGAACGAATCGTCACAAGGAATTGAAAGTACGAAACCTATTTTTATTATACGATACAGAGAATCGGTAACTTGATTGTACATCGTTTGCAGTCGTTAACCAGCGAGACTTTAACATCCAGTCCGAGGAAACCCTTTCTGGACCGTGTCGGAAAGGGAAGGTCATCTTCACCGGAACACCGTTTCAACAGAGACTTTCTATACCTCACAATACTGAGAATAAGTACAATAAAACAGTATAAACAAGGATACTTGATGATGCAAAAATGAAAAAAAAAAAAAACAAATGAAGAGGGTCCAGTACTTTTGAAAGTACAGTAGTGCCGTGTTAGCTGACCGTAGCTCGGGACCATATCTGGCCAGCTATCAAGGGAGGTAGAGTTTCAGGAAATCCCGTGTATGTTTGTGTTTATTTAGAGATACGTTTTGTTTATTCTAGATAGCGATGGTCAGCTATCAGGGTTAAAACCCGGTCAGCTAACGAGGCACGGCTGTATCATTTTAGGTACTGAAAAACGTCCAAACGTACTTGCATACTTAAATTAATTTTTCTGACAAGAGTTTCCTTCTCGACCATAGGAATATATTTTCAATTAGTCTGCGTATGAAATACTCTTATTAATACGGGTCTGCATATACATATATATCTGCGTCTTCGTTACAACTGAAAAATAGGGAGCTTTCTATGTTCGTTTGAAAAAATACCGCAGATGCGTGATAAAAATAATTTCATTTCACAGGGAACCTTCCCGTGAACCTATGTATAAAAGTAGTAGTACTTTAACACTTTAATTGGCATTGACTGGCGAAAGGGACGTTCTACGGAGCCCCGGGGATCATTTTAGGAATCTCTCGACTAGCGAAGCGAGTTTTACAGCGGCGTGATACAAAAGTTAGAGATCCTGAAGAGACGTCCGTGGGATCCTCTTCGAACGTTTCCGCCACACCGTGGGAGAGTCACGAAGTATTACAAAAGAACAGAAGTGATCAGGTTGAAAACGTTTTATCGTACATTACGAACTACGAGTGCCTAACTGACATTGCTCATCGGAGTTCGAATGTTGAAAATTGTTTGGTCCTTACGTTCCTTCTACTGTACAGCTTCTTTAACCCTTTGATCGCTATCACCGTTCGTAGGCGCTTGGCAAAGCCGCCCACCGCGTGCTGTCGACGCCCATAGGCGTTCGGTGCAACGGCTCACCGCGTACAGCCGCGGCACGGCCGCACGCTGCGTTCGCTTCGTTCCAAAGTGGCCCGCAGTCAAAGGGTTAAACGAACATCGCAGCTCGCACGACCCGAAACAATTCATGCTCGCCTGGTCGTCTCCTCGATCGAGCGAGACTTAACACTGGAACAACGATTTTCATTATACATAGTATCTTCTTTACGCTAAAGTATCTATCTACACTCTCTGTACAATGTTGTGTTGAGGTCTACTCGTCAACGCTAAACGCCGGTAACCGTGGTGCTCGTGCGCTGATCGTTCAGAATGTTAGGTCGTACGCCTTAAACTAATTAGATATGACCGTATGACTAGACGAATGAAGGCGAAACTGAAGCCTGAGACGGGAACATAGACGACACGGAGATTTCGTTGGCTGTGCGCAGGATGAAATCTGTGCGTTCGGCACCTCCGGGCTTGTCTCTCGCGGAAGCAGCTGTCGGGTCTGTGAAAATGTTTTGTTCGTCGGTGAATCGTCGACGTTAATCAGGTACACAAGCGGTAATACAGTCCGTAGTTCAACTTTCCCTTTCGGATCAATGAAATTTACTGTTCCGCGCGAACATGCTTGGCACGGTTTCGAGTAACGTTCGGAAAACGCAGAAAACGCTGAATATTGAAACATCTGCCGAGGAATCTGTCGGTAGAACTCTGTCGCTACGTTGTCACAACAAATACAATCGATAGAACGTATGCTTCGCAGAATGTTTTTGAGGTATAAATCAAGTTGTCGCGTTCACGACCTCCTTCATAGCGATCTTGCTACAGTAAACAATTCATTTAATCAGTTTCTCCCGTGACACGGTGAACTGTTTATTTATATTAAGTACGTTACCGTAGATTCTGTAATATATTACAAATTTATATGTCGACCTTAATTCTCAGACTCCTAGAATTTTCGATTTTCAAAGTCCTCGGTAGCGTCTTCTATGGAAAATCTATCGTTTCTGGAAGAGGTGCCGTTGGTACTACTTTGTTTCAGAATTTGTTGCTCTTTAAACTGCTTCTCTTTAAACATTCGCTCGAGATGAAGAGCAAAGAGTCCACACAGGGCCAACGATTACTGTTAAAATCCTTGAGCAAATCAGAATGTCTGTTCGTTCAGCGTCCGTTTCGCGGGTGTCCATTCTCAGGAGTCAAAGGATTAATCCTCGGTAAAGCTACGACTTATAGAATTTTCTCTCTCGCGCAAAGACACGTCGTACTATCACAGTCCAACATGAAAGGTTCGGTACCGTTGTGTCACGACAACTGTTATCTACATCAGTGCGTTCCCTCGAACAGGCAGGCAGAATAATTTCCAGCAGCCTCTGAACTGTTATAAAAATACAGACACAATGTGATCGTATCGTTATACAACATGGTAAAAATCCCTTTCGATGAAGAAAATCCCAAGGAAAATTCGAAGCAACGCCATGGATACCGCGACATCCACCGGCAATCCGTTCCTGAAGAGACTTATCTACACTCTGACACCAACACCGTTGTCCGCTTTTATTTCTGACACGAACTCGAACGTTGGCGTGCATATTTCTGTCGGCGTTGGTATGGCCAGGGGCGCCAGTTGCGGGTTCTTCTTCGAGGACGCGTCCTTCAGGATGTAGTCGGTGCCAGGCCTGACTCTTAGCCTGCTCCGGTGCAAGGACGGCTCCAATCGCAAGATCGAACACGATCTCGTCGTCAGGTATCGACTGTTCCGAAAGATCGACTCCGTCGACTTGCTCTGAAGGTCGTTCTCCATCGCCGACCTCTTCAGGTGCATCGTGAACGCGGGGGAATCGTACGGGGACGAATCGCGCTCGGAGTCGGGCGTGAGAATCGACTCGTCGTTCTCCTCGAAGGACGTGAAGATCTCTGAATCAGGTACGGATGGAGCGCTGAAGAACGACTCCCGCAGAGAGGACGTCAACGCGTCGGGACACATGAAAGGATCGAGGGACGTGAGATCGTTCAGGTCGCTGCCGCTGTTGCAGACCTGAAAATTGTTCACGGAATAGGACGAGGGGAACGTCTGATGCTCCGTGATGTTTGACAGGATCTCCTGGCTCCTCGAGGACTCGGACCACTTGGAATCGGACGGCCTCCTCGAGCTGAACCTCGTGGAGTCGTGCTCGGCGAAGATTGGCTCCGGTAACCTTCCCTCCCTGGACCTCTCGGAATTTTTCAGCAAAGCTTCGAACAGATCTATAGGCTCCATCGCGGGCACGTGACCCGACGATGGCAGATCGTTTAAGGAACCATCGTGACTAGATTCGTCTTTGGACTCGTGCTTGTCGCTGTAATCCTCGATATTCAGCAGGACCGACGGTATCACAGGATCCGAGTGTCTGACCGGACTCCTCCTGTTACCCATCGGGGATTTCGAGCGTTCGATATTAATGGAAGGCTTTGGAGTTTCGAAGTTCCGCGTGTCTTCTTCCTGCAGGGAAGCCAGAGGAAGAGGATCTATCGGGCTGGGAGGTTCCGAGTGTATCGTTGGTACCGTTAAAGTGTCCATGGCCTTGTAAGGATCTAACAACCTCGCGTGGGACATCGGTTCGATGGTATTGATCGACTCGGAATGTTTTAGTATATCCACGTTTCGTTTGAACTGCTGTATCCTGGACGCGGTGTCCAGTCTGGGTTCGAGATTCCTTCTCGTCGTGTTATCCGAATGAACGAAATTGGCCAGTTTGTTGGGGGTGATGGTCATGTGTTTGGGTGATGTCTTCTGCCTTGGACTGTCGAACAGACTCGACCTTCCGCTATCCGGTGTCGATGGCGACGTGTAACTGTTCTGGAGTCTCAGGTTCAGATTCGGACTGGTTCGATCCAGATTATTGATCTTCACACGGGGTCGCGGGTAGATATTGAACCTTCTTTGATTCTCCAGCTGTCGCGAGAGCATGACGTGCTTGGCCAGCCCTCCGTCGTACCTGTTATGATCCAAATTCTGCACGGAGTACCTGTGAGTCTCGATCGCGTTCCCGCTGACCGGAAGCAGCCTGAGATTCACTTCGGAAGAGACTCCGGTAGCCGCTTTGATATTGGGATCGGACATGGAGCAGAGATTCGAGTTTCTTCGTTTGCTGTTCATGGGACTCAGAGCCTCGTTGAAGTCCTTGGCGTGCACCATAGGGCTGTCCGCGCTCAGCACCGGATCGGACATCGTATTCATCTGTAGCACCTTGCGATTCAGCGTTCCGTCGCTCTTCAGGTTCTGATACGAGGTGAACTTCGGCTCAGACACCTTCGAGAAGTTCTTACTGGTGAGCCTCTTGTGGTTCAGACGTCTCAAGTGTCGTATCTTGTTGAACGTCGGGTCCAGCAGGTACTTCTTGATCTTGTCGATGTTGTGATTCGAGTCGATCATGTGGTTTCGATCGATGATGTACTTCGGGTCGAGCATCTTCGTCAGATCGTGGATGTCCTCCTCGATGATGTCGCCCTGCCTGGTGCTGGAGGACGTCTGATCGACGTTCCTCTCCGGAGAGATGTCCGTGTTTCGGCCGGACACGTCCAGGCAACGTTTGCTGGCGTACATGACGCTGTTTTGCTTCGCGGCGAAGCAATCCTCCACGGGATGCCGTCTGCCGTCGTTGCTATTGTTCACCTCGGCCAACTCCATGTTCGTGTTGGAGCCTCGTCTCATCGGGGAGCATCCGTACCGACTGGACTTCACGCCCAACAATGCCACCAGCTCCTCGGTGATTTTTCCCGCTGCAACCCTCATCTCGCCGTGATGGAAAGCGTAGATCCACGGATTCACACCGCTGTGCGCCATGATCGGCAGCCCCAGCCACACCACCGTCCACTCCGACAGGATGTTCGTACCGCAGAAGATGTCCAGCAGCATGCAGGTCTGTGAACAAAATGTTTGTCGCGCTAGAATGGTATCTCTATCCTGGTTTTTCTTGTTTAGTTAATTCACACAGCAGGCCGCAGATTGTCTCGCGGAGGACAGATTCTTCATGCGGAAATAAATGTGAAACGTGGAATACAATCTTTTTCTATGGAGTTCACTTTTGGAGGAAAGTGACCTTGGGACACGAGTGCAATTTGGCTAAGTAGGATGTTGTGGTACTCTGTATCGATTTCACGATTGATTTTTTTACATTTTTCTCAGGCTACCATGACTTTCTTTCTTCGAGGCTAACTGAAAGTCAACGTATCAAACATGTCCGTGTATGAACAAATTACATCGAGGCTAAAGGACGTTCAGAATACTGCTTTTGAACCAAACATTTACTTTACATCAGCAACAGGTGTTGTGATTTATTTATTTTACCCACGCGTTGTTTAAACGAGTGACGTATGCGTGACAACGGCCGTCAAAGGGATGAGACGCACCAGGTGAACGAAACACCCTATTCTTCCCATGAAAAGAATTATTTATGATAATGAAAATCAGAGAATGACCACGATCGAATGCACCGTACAAAGGGATAAGACTAAGCTCCGTGAATCGAAGGTCAGCGAATTGTTATCGTCCTCACGGATATCCGGCTTTCATGCGATTCATCCATTGTGAGCGGCTCGAATGTACGTACTGCGTGAACAATGGGATCGAACTACACTGTTATGTGTGTGTGTAATATACTTGTGGAAACGCGAGCTATTTGTCTTGGTTTCCATTATCGAAAGTTGCCGGTAGGAACATGAAACGAAAATCTACGTGCACTTGATATTCTGCAGTTTTCACCCCACGCAGCACATGGGGAGTGTTGCACGGAACATTACATAGTTGTTGTGGTCTATTAAACGAAAATATATCATCGCTTTCGCTTGCGCAAACGTTACGCGTTCAAACGCTGCTTCGATGTACGCGTGTACAAACTGTAATGATTAATTTCGAATGAACCCAACTAAATATCGGAACGAGAACTTGCTAGGGTCGGCGGAAGTTCATTCGAATGATGAATATTTGATCGCGAACGAGCGGTGCAATTTAAAGTTTCACGATATAAATGTTAAACCGAGGAACGAATTTCTCCGACGAGCTGGAACGGAGGGAAGTTGACGATATTTATGCGGTTGAGGTATCCTGCGACGTTATAAAGAAAATACTGTAATCGCGGATTGCACGGGACCGGAGCAAACGGTTACAAACGCGATCAAATTGCGCGGAAGTTTCTCAAATGAGGTCTATCTAATTAATTTGCGTTTTCCTTGAAGCTGAGACGATGTCGCGGCGAATCGAGTTACGCTCGACTGTTTGCGTTGCAATGAAATCGTTTGTAATTGTTGTCGCAGCTTCCTTCAGGAAAAACGGAAGGAAAAGCAGGGGACTCGGAAAGGTTTTCTCGCTTCGAGTTTTTTCCCGAAGCTCTGCTTTTTCTTCGGGATACGAACGGAGCTCGTTTCCGCGACTTCTTCGCCGCAGCAATTTCGAAAGTTACGTCGTTTTTCACCCTTCAATTCTGCGGAAGTTTCGCTCGAGTGGTGGGTGGACACATACGCGTCACGAAAATCTCATTACCACGCTCGTCTCGACGATTCTTCCAATACGTATCGATCACCGACAACCTGAACCCACGCCGGAACGCTCGTTAATGGATCAATTCTTATTTTTTTTTTGTATTACAGGAAAGATTTAAACGTTGTCTTTTAAATCGAATTTTAATATTATACGGGCTGAGTTATTGAACACTAAGATTAGAACTAAAAATATATCTGTTATTATTGATACTACAACAAAAACTCTTACATTTTTTTAGTAAAAGAAGAACAGACTTGAACACTGTCTTTTAAATTGAATTTTAATATTATACAGACTGGGTAATCTAAGATTATAATTAAAAACATCTGTGTTGTTATTGATATTACAAGAAAAGCTCTTACATTTTTTAATAACAGAAGAACAGACTTTAACATTGTTTTTTAAATCGAATTCTAATATTATGCAGGCCGAGTCATCTAAAATTAGAATCTAAATTATCTGTCGTTTCCGATACTACGAGAAAGTTGCTACTTTCAGAGTCATCGATGTTTCTATAATCTGAACAGCCTATTTTCGTGACTGCGGCTTTGTGGCTGGAAAAAAAAGAGAGAATCAACCGTATAAGATACGTTGACCTTCAGATAAAGTTCTGAGTAGTCATTCTGACAAAATCGTGATTCGATCTAGAAAGTAACTTCTAATAAATAACAGAACGCCTGCACCGACTTTTATTTAGAACCAACTTGCAATCGATATTCCTCCGTACCATACAACATCATACACGGCTCAAAATAATTCGAGGCTCAGGATTTTCAATAATTTCAGACAATTTATCAAATATCAGCAAGGAAATAAAAATAATTTGTATCTAACACAAGGAGCTTCTACACCAATAGACGCCTTAATGAACAACAAATCATTTAAGTCTGTGATCCCCTAATCCTTTTGAGCAGTACATACGTAGAAAGAGGCGTCTACGTGTCTGAAAATAGTAGAAAAAGAAGAATAAAATACTTCTAACTACGTTCCGTGCTCAGGAACACAAGACGTCTGGCTCCGTTGCGTTATCTTGGACAACGCAGTCTTCCACCCACTCATCCACGCACACAGACACATTCGAGTGGGCTTACGCTTCGATACAATAGATACAGAGATTTATTAGACACGGTGTTTATCATGGTGAAGGCGGTGGTGTTTACTCACTTGAAAGGGAAGCCACAGAATGAGAAACGCGCCGACGGTGACTGCCAATGTTTGACCGTAACGTGGCAACGCCAGGGTTTGCGTTTGATGCCTGAACGACAGCTCCACCGTGTAAATTGCACGTGCGTGTGCACGTGCCACCAGGTACACGTACATGTAGCAGCCGAGGAGGACGAGGGCGCTCGGTGCCCATACCGCCACCACCAGGAACACCCTAACAGGGGGCAACACGGCCGCGCCGAACCTGCAGTTGCCACTGTGACAGAAAGCAAATTAATTTTGCTCGTTAGTCGGTTTCATTATATAACTACCGACGGTTCGGGATTCGCGTAATTAATTCGCAGCCCTTTGTTGCACGCGCCCAGTAATTTCTAGCACACGTGTGCCCTGTCCCCTGTGGTGCAACAAGGGCTCGTCGCTGACCATAATCGCTATCATTCTGCTACAGACATTCTGCGTTTATGAAACAGAGAAAATTAATGGTGGAGGGATTAACATTTTTCTCCGTGTACGTATATAATACGGACACAGAGCGGACAACGTAGCTTGATCACCTTAACACGTTCCATGCCACAGTGAAAAATTCCATAACTAGTCAGACGCGTGATAATAAGTTTCTATAAATGCATAACGCTAAAAACACAAGCATTGAATTGTCTTGTGATGTACCATTCATTCGGTACTATTATTGTGGCGTTCGTTTTAATTGGAATATAAAGAATATTACCATTTATACAGAATAACCGAATTTGGTGCGTGGGGCGCGTACGACCCACGCGGCACGGAACGTGTTAATTATTTACATTACTACTGGCCCAACACAAATTCCTTTTCAACCCTTTGCAATACTGCGGCTGGGCCACACGCAGAGTTTGCCTTGTTCCCAAACAGCCTGCAGTCGAAGGGGTAAGTACCTTGTTTTCGAGGGGTCCACAGACTAATTGCAGTACATTTCTTGTAAGTCATGTTTTTTCGAAGTTATCAAGGTCATCTTTTTTTAAATGGACCTCCATATTCTTTTCTATATCCTTATAGATCATAAAAAAACAAAATCAACGATGATAACCCTACCGTTGCGATAATTTAATCTCGAGATATTTGTATCGGACGGTAATTAAAATTTAGATCCACGTGGCACATCGATGCATACATTCGTAACCAAACGTAAACGTAACTTTGCGTACTAATTTTAATTACTCTATTGTCGGTACGTTGCTTCATTACAACTAACGATGTAGAAATATCCTGTGCACGTTATATGGATGTTTATTAAATTCAAAGAACTTCGCTCTCTCCACAGTGTTCGTTCTGTCATCACGTGTTTACAAGTTCAGGTGTTTGCATGTTGATCACTTTGTTGCCACGGTGTGCTTTACAGTCGCTTTGTGCTGTATTTCGCGTCGCGTCTTTAATGTGTTTGATGTTGTGTTCTGACGAGTCTCGTGGTGTGTTATCGTGTCTGCATTACAGCGTGTTGTGTCATGTCTGACGAGTTTGCGTTTACTATTCTGTCTCTGCTTTTATCTTAAGCTTCCTTAACACGCATTAAATAAATAATTATTGATTTTGACAATATTCTCAGCGAATTTTACATTACAATATTAATATAGAAAGGCATGCATACGATTGAGTACTTAAACATTTTCATTCTCTGTGATTTACAGTCAAAACAGCAATGTGTGTCGCGTCTGGTCAGGAATGGCTGTTTCCACTGTAGCTGCCAACGTGTTAAATACCAACTGAATTTAAGGTGACTAAGCGAATCTTTGGCGATCAAAACGTTCAGCTCTGGGAGTTTCTCTATTTTGCAAACAGCAGCAGAAGCGTTCCAGGAATTCAACCATCATTTATCAGCTTCCGTTTTCACGGTATCCACGCCACACGGATCTTGAAAGACAATACTAATGGCTACCGTTATGTAAAACACAAAATTGATTGTTCTCGATCGTACAGAGCGATACTGGTGTCGCCAATCTCAGAATTAGGTAACAGCTGTTATCATACGAGTCAATATTGAAAAGAGTCATCGTTGTTTGTTTACACGTGACATAAGCTTTCCTTATCTTGTCCAAATGATTAGGAGTTCACCGTTATCTAGTCCTGTGACGATTCCTTTTATCGAATCCAGCGATACGGAGATCGTTATCGAAAGCTATGACTTGGAAATCGTTATCATCGAACCTTAACGGGAATCAATTTTCGATTTTGCGATTTCAGGTGTCTGGTTTCGGGTGTAATTGTTCGGGGAACCTCGATATCGGATTGCACGGCTTCGGTATCGCCGTTACCTCGACGGAGATTCGTCAGCATCTATTGTTGCCCGGCGTCGTGTCACAAATGTCTATTTTTTCGCGATTACGGCGGATCGTCGAATATAAAGTACGTTATTTTACGTTCTTCGAATAGTAATGCGTAATCTATATTCGAACTTGAAAGTTTCAGCGCGAAAGTTTTCCCATATCTAACGGCAGATGGTAGAATATTCAAAGGGAACGATATCTCGCCGTGAATCGAGAAAACGGTTGCAACGAAGGAGGGGTAGTAAAGACCTTCAACAACACGCTGTGGTGCCTACGTGCACGGCATGCTAATCCCGTTATGGCGTGGATGTCACGGGAGGTCCAATCGTCGATTCGAACAAAGTTCCGGGCAATAATAGCGGGCCCATAAATTCAAATCAGCCAGGAAGCCGTTATAGAATGGAATTTGTCCCTTAAATTCTCGCGCGTTTGCATCCCCCTTTGTTCAACGACTCCCGTAGCCGCGAGTTTGCAAAACAGAGAATCGATGAAAGTCAACGCACTCGATACGACGCGTACGCACGGAATTTTTCATAATTTAGTCATTGGAAAAATTAGAGAAAAACGAGCAAGTGATATAAACGTTCATTGAATTTATTTGATTCTTCAGGATGTCCTGTCTGAGGGGGAACGAAAGGTAGACAAGTGGAGTTTCATGGAAACGGGAGATCGCGGAACACCCTATAGCATTGTCTAGTTTCGTACTTCTGTCCATTCATTTGGTCCTTGTTTGAGGAACGTGACGATTAGGTGATTCGATTTTAACAGTTTTCAGAGTGTTTGTTTAATAGATTTCGGTTATTATACGGACCTTGAGGAGCCTCGTGTAATGCGTGTCTTTAAGCTTAAATCGGAGGGGATTGTCGTTTCGTTTAATTGGAAAGTGTGAGGCAGAGCATTGTACTTTCGGTTGTTTAGAATTTTAAAGACGGGAATATTTCCTTTTTGTTGTTATTCTGTAAATTAGTCTTTTAAATCAGATTTGACCATGAGAGGAATCCCTTAAGTGCCCTTGGCAGGTAACAGAGCTACCGGTAGACCTTGGGTGAAAAGAGGCAAATTTTACTATATTGTATTTTGTTAGTTGATATTGTTATAAAATCACCAGAATTAAGGTCGTAAAGGTCGCATCCAAGGATCAAAGATGTTAATTTTGTCATGCTGAAACATAAGGCTCCCTGACAGTTGAAACATACTTCCAACATTCTTATCATATTCTAAATATTGACATGAATACTTCTACTGTACCATCATAGCATTTTGATAGTTTTACTAGCGTTCAAGGATCATGAGAATCGTGTAGTAAGACAAAACTAAAGGTCATCGAGTGACCTTTTGTTAGTGACCTTAATGGGTCCAGTTTCGGGGATCTTAGAGTTGAAGTTCTTGTAGCATGAAAATGGAGACATAGCGGGGGAATCCTCTGTGTTCCACGAACAGCGTTTCGGTATGTCTGTTTTAAGTGGAACCATAATAGAAGCAATCTATCTACACAGGGCACATACTGGCAAAGTTTGACTGTTTAACTTTGGGGCACTCTGTATAAAAATATTAATCGGATCGCGTAAACTACAGTTGTTTATAAATATTGTGAACGCAAAATTAGCAATTTAAATTATATGTCGTTGCTTCTATTACAGTTCTACTCGTTAACATGTAATTATTTAATACTATCTGACTTTAGAATATTATTTAAATAAATAACAACGATAATCTGAAACGAGATTATGAATCATTCTTTTCTATTATAGTTCTACTTGGCACAATTTAATTGTTTAACTCTGGGACATCCTGTATAGAATTTAGCTAACAGTAGTGTCTGTTGCAGTAAATCCCCTAATTCTAAATAAATAATAACGATAATCTGACATGAGCTTATGAATTTAAATTATGCATCCTTCTTACTATTATAGTTCTACTGGGCACAATATAATTATCTACCCATGTGCCCCTGTATAAAATTCACCTAACTACTAGTAATACCTTTTACAGTACATTCTACAATTTTAAATAAATAATAACGGTGATCTGATGAAACTATGAATTTAAATTATGAATCATTCCTTCCATTATGGATCTACTGTACAGAATACAACTGTTTACCCCTGGAACATCCTGTATATAATGTACCTAACCACTAGTAGCACCTCTTACAGCGCATCCCCTAATTCTACATAAACAATAACGACAGCCTGACATGAAATTACAAATTTCAACTATACATCCTTCTGTTATACTTCTACGTCGCACAATATAATCGTCGACTTCTGTACCTTGTATAAAATTCATCTAACCGCTGGTAACACCTGTTACGGTGCCCCCATAATTCTAAACAAAGAAGAACGCTAACCGGTGAGTGAAGCATCGGCTCACCTGTGCCGTTCAGTTTCTCCGATCACTTCCGCGTAGATCAGAGGCGAGAGGCCGACGGCGATCGCGTAAATCCAGAACACAGCGATGTACTTTTCGATGCTGCTGTGGGTGATGATGTTCTTGTACCTGAGGGGTTGGGCCAACGAAGTCAAACGGTCGACGGCGATGGCTACGGTCACGAGGACGCTAACGCTGCACAAGGCGATTACGATGCAGTACGGGACGATGCACAACGTGGAAACGCCATTTTCCGGTAGACCGGAGAGCTCCAGCAGCATCCCGAAGGGTATAAACACTCCGACCTGCGTGAAAGTAATATACTATTTGCGTGTGCACGGTGTATAAACGTAAACAGAGTGTACGCTCTTTCCTTCCTCCTTTTTCTCTCCGCTCCTCTCCTCTCATCTCCCGTTGTTCTCCGCTTTTCACCCCTTCCGCCGTCGCTGAACTTCCGCAATAAAGAACAGACGCGCGAGGAAATGCATCCGAGGGAATGAAAGCTTTATGGTATCGAGCATTCGGAGCTCCGCCGCTCCACGCCGTTTTATAATCGAACAGATGGCAGAATATGAAAATAAACGGGCTGCCCCGGCGAAACAAATCGTAAACGACGCGATGATTTTCAAAGAGGCAATTCCCGTGGATTATTTTCTATTGCTTCTACTCGAAAACAATGTGGTTTTTTAATGCTGCCGGAAAGGACTGCAGAGTGGCTTTCATACTTTTCTTGTTTATTTTGTGTAAGGTGGGGGAAGGATGGAGAGTGTCATACTGCTGTTAGGCATTATGTTCGCTCAGACGTGACGTGTTAGTAAGAAATGATCAAGCTTTAGTGGTACAGATGTTTTAGGACCTTTTTGCATATCTTCACTTTATTGTTGTAATAAATATGAGACACCTATGGGTTGCGTGTGAATTTAGAATTTAACAGAACTTTATTCTTGTTATTAATTATGGTATTAGATTATGGTATTATTTATTGTATTAGAGAGATGTTGGAATTTAGAATTTAATTGAACTTATTCGTTATAAATGATTTTGTTTACTATTTTATTATAAGAATGATAATCAATTGCATAATAGATAGACAAACGATAATAAAGAATAGTAAGAATTTCAAAGGTTTTAACTTTACTCTTTCAAAGTTTGAATCAAGGACACGCCTAGGAAACTTAAAGTTATAATTGCGGACTGTCTCTTATAAGACAATTCATCAGTGAAAATATGAAATGATTTACTTTGTTAAAGATTTAACCCCTCAGTGATGTAGTTTAGACTCAAAATACATCAAAGCATTGACACGTTTCTATGTAAACAATTTAGTGTTGAATTATACAACACTAAACTGTATAATTTTAATAATTATAAATTTATTGAATTGTTCAAGTGTTCTCCATCGTTAAGGGGTTAATCAGATCCTAACCCAGTGTT
Organism: Macropis europaea; assembly: GCA_916610135.2. Taxonomy (NCBI): domain Eukaryota; kingdom Metazoa; phylum Arthropoda; class Insecta; order Hymenoptera; family Melittidae; genus Macropis; species Macropis europaea. The sequence goes on from OU744348.1 coordinate 6,488,791, forward strand.
CTTCCGTTAGAAGGCACCCTACAGTAAGGGTGTCTTAACATTTTTCTGGAGAACTCTCGCTCCTTAAACTGGTTTAAGCTGACTAATTAAAATATCCGATTAGCCGATCAATCTTGGGGAACAATGAAGCACTTCAGAGTCGATGCTTCCTCTCTGATGAATATTGTCAGATGGTAATGTCTTTGTGCAAATATTTTTGATTGTCTTTGCAATATTTCGCACAGAAATTTGAAATCCCTGTTACAGGAGGTAACGAAATATACGGAGTGGGCTGTAATTTATGGTACAATGAAAACGAAAGTGATTCTTTATGTAAATTCAGACTGCGAATGTAGAATAAAATTATCTACAAAGCTTTGTTTTCAGGAAGACCGAATTAAAAAATTAATTTTTGACACGTATCAAATTTTTTCCTCCTAAAAATTAAAATAATATCTGCACTACTGACTTTTGCTTCATATTTGAAGGTAAGAACCCCTAAAATGTAGACATGCTGCAGAATCAATAACAACCATCCTGTAATAAATCATCAATAAATTTAAGAAGACAAATCGGAAGTTATTCATGAATCAACCCAATATTTGTCCCGACTTCAAAATCAGCCTTGTTGCAAATAATTCAACCTACAAAAACAAATTTATGATCGAAGAATTTACAGTGACCCACGAAATTGATCAAATGGACACGTTGTTTCAATTTCCTTTTATGTAACACTTTTCCAGGGCCCTGTTATTTCACGAAAACTTACAGTATCTGTAATATAGTACATTTCAAATACGTCTAAAGAATTTGTAATTACAGGTAGAACCTGAATTAAGATAGAAAAGTAATTATAGAATTATTTGATCAATTTTCTGAGTCACTGCATTTTTTATTAGCTGCACCAGAAATTATAGTCCACTCCGTATTCGCATGATACCCGAAGCGTGCTTTGAAGCGATTTGAAGCTTACCCCAAAGTCACTGACGGCCAGAGAGACCAGCAGGTAATTGGATGCAGTTCGCAGCCTCTTGTACCTATAGAACGCCGTCAGGATAATGGAGTTTCCGATAACGGTGATTGGCGACAAAATGCAGACTATTGACACCGCTAGGACCATTGAAATAAGATTGACGTCCAACCGTGTATCGATCTTGGTGACGGTCGGTATCAGAGTGGTGGTCAATTCCCCGGAAATGGAGGACGGCATTGGGTCCGTGGCGGGCGTTGACATTGTAATTCGCAAGCTTCCAATCGGGGCTGTCCCCACGGTTCTGCGTCTTCATGTAAGATTCCGCTCGTAAACGTGTCCCTGGTAGGACGTCATGTCGCATCCAACGCGCCGTGGAAGGTTCACCAAGTTCCAACTAGTCGAGCACAACCAACTTCCGGTGCAACGTGTAACTCTCCCGTGTTCGAACGCAACAGAGACCTGAAATTTTCCTATCGTCAGTTTTATTCATTTTCTGCCTTCGAATTAGAAGCTGAAAAGTGGCAGTTTGCTGGTGAAACTGATGTTATTATACTCCGCCGATTATGCGACGAGTTGAAGACTCTGGGGCCAGACCGGTCATCTGTAAAAATGACGCCTTTTCAGGAAATGAAAAAAGGCCTATACATGTTGGGACCGAAAACAGTGCAAAGAAGTACCCTATACTCGTGCTTTAGTAGTAGTTCCTTCAGTTTAATGAGTAATAACAATATCTGTCACGGACTTGTACTTTTCCAACAATCTGTTCAACAATTACTTTTCATGGAATAATTTCTGCTTCAATTATGTTTAAAGCAAGTTAATAAATGTGCTTTTTAGTACTGTGTTATTTTTTAAATTTCCTGACTAAACAGTGACTTGAGTTGAAAAACAGTACAAGTACAATGGTTTCATTTCAATTATTAAAAATTAATGAACAAATTTGAACCATAGTTAGGCATGTATGAACATTCATCTGCGTTAGCATAATCGTGTTTAAATTGGAACAGCACTATACAATCAATGCTGTTGATGATACACGAAAAGTGACACTATTTTTTCAAATATCTCAGAATGTGGTTCTTGAACATGTACTGTTCTTCAACTCACCGATTCAATTATTCCACTCTCTAAAAACATCTGCGTACGTCCCGGTCAATAACATTCTGGTAACAAAAGACGTATTAACACGTTCCGTGCCGCGTGGGTCGTATGTGCCCCACGCACCAAATTCGATTATTCTAAATAAATTGTAATATTCTTTATATTCCAATTAAAACGAACGCCACTATAATAGTACCAAATGAATGGTATATCATAAGACGATTCAATGTTTGTCTTTTTAACGTTATGCATTTATAGAAACTTATTTTCACGCGTCTGACTAGTTATGGAATTTTTCACGCGTCTGACTAGTTATGGAATTTTTCACGCGTCTCACTAGTTATGGAATTCTTCACGCGTCAGACTAGTTATGGAATTTTTCACGCGTCTGACTAGTTATGGAATTTTTCACGCGTCTGACTAGTTATGGAATTTTTCACGCGTCTGACTAGTCATGGAATTTTTCACGCGTCTGACTAGCTATGGAATTTTTCACGCGTCTGACTAGTTATGGAATTTATCACGCGTCTGACTAGTTATGGAATTTTTCACGCGTCTGACTAGTCACGGAATTTTTCATGCGTCTGACTAGTCATGGAATTTTTCACGCGTCTGACTAGTTATGGATTTTTTCACTGTGGCATGGAACGTGTTAATAACCCTCTGTTCAATAATGTGTTAACACCTTCAATCTCACTGACCTTTCGCGCCGTTACGTGCCATAGTAAAGAGGGACCGAGTCCACCCTTATAAAAGCCCTGTCTCTTCCTCGTGGTCGTGATGAATTCGTCGTGAGATCAGCATGTACGCGAGACACCGTTGCACATCTTAAATGGAATCCGGAAATCGCACGATTCCGCTGTCCGCTCGACCTTGGCCCGTTTCTTTCCTTCGACTTTCACGACTCGCGGAACTTCACCCTCTTCGCCGAGGAACTTCCTGAAACAAACATCCGCATTTCTGTCCAGATTACCCGCGCTCACGAAACGATTTTCCCTCGTCTCCAGGCGCGCGATAAATCAAGCCCGCCGTTCCGCCGGCGATTATAACGCAACAGCTGTGCACACGGTTTGTCGAATTCACAGAACACGCTAAGTATCCCGCTGCAAGTGTGTTTGGATTGTTGCTGTAATTACGCTACTTGCGGTGCATGCAGTTTCTGCAGCCGCGAGCCACACTCTTCGCTCGTGAATTACGCGATCGTGTTAAGCTGTCGTTAAACAGCCAAACAATTTCGCGACGGGAAGATCGTTAACACGTTCAGTGTCCTACGAGACACCTGCAGCACGGGACAGTTTTCACGTCAATCCGGTCTGACTATTTTTGGTCTTTTCTGGTGTTTATTATGTTAAACTTCTGTGGTCCAAATGTGCCTTATACAGTGACTCACGAAATTGATCAAATACTTCCATAATTACTTTCCTGTCTTAATTCAGATCCTACCGTCTAATTACAAATTCTTTAGGCGTATTTGAAACGTACTGTATTAGAGATACTGTAACCTTTCGTCAAATAACAGGGTCCCGAAAAAATGTTACATAAAAAAAAGTTGAAACGACGTATCCATTTGATCAATTTCATGAGTCGCTGTAGGTACAAATCAAAGGTGTGCAGATTGATTATAGAGGGTGTTCTGTTTTAATCTCTCCATGAGGATGTCTGTTGAATCGTTAGTGATATACATTGTTTTTAAGTTCCGAATGCATCCCTGAAATGTGTTCCATATATTAAGCTACATGCTGTATAATATTTTTGCTTATCTCCATTCAGAGAAAATACTGTCATAGTTTAGTTGGAAAATATGTACGTAATAATTTAAACACATCAATTTGAATAATGAACTTAAAAATAGAGAATAAACATTACTCGAGATCAGCGTCGGGATTGTCGATTGAACCACATGTGGTATTCAAACATCCTGAATCGTTCACCGTTCTGCGCTAAAATTACACTGAATTATACATACATCAATAGATGATAATCACGTTGAATATCACAGTGAAAACTGCCATACTTGGTCAGACACATGATAATATCCTGCTTTAAACCTAAATCATGCAATATTACTGTTGCTAAAAATGATATAAGAACTTATATTCGTTCAATTAAAAGTCGTACATTTTTTCCTTCCATGCAGTAGCTAAGCATCTCTTTTAGAAATTAATTATTTCGTTAAAATATTTAATCCGCTTTGTGGTGTGTCTACATGGAAAGCACATACTCATTAAGTGCTCGTATTTCCGGTACAGAATGTCAGAACGTGGAAAAGGTTAAATGGCACGAGATGATCAAAGGACTATATTTGCAAAAGTGGATACAGACGAGGATTAGAACTGTATCTATTGTCTATTATAGAGAATTCCTTTCTTCTTCTCGCTACAGCATTCAGTACCATTTCTTACTCAGTAAACGGTCGACGTTTATGCAGATCTACATTTTTGGAGTTCAATATTTTTACGTCAATACGGTTCTAGAAATGAAACGTCGACAAAACTGTATTTTTGTCTGTGTACGTTTAACCCTCATCCGTCCCCCAAATACCCAATTTAATTTGTCCCTTGGTGTCAAATTGACACATGGTAAAAAATCAGCATAATGAAAAGGTAAATAATTAAATCTGCAAAACTCTTTTATTCAGAATATAAAAATGACATTTCTGTACATCCAGCCACGAGATTGTTCACATCGTTTACAAATAATAAAGTGATGTGCAAGGCATACCGCTCTTTTACATTTATCGCATTGTTGTGAGAAAAATGTGTCAAATTGACACGAGGGACGGACAAGGGTTAAATTGCACAAACATCCGCAGTCTGTTGCAAATCAGTTCACCCAGTCCCATTATTCTGTATCACCCTTTTCTCGATCACCATGTCGTGTCCATCCGTTTTATTCAGATCCACCCATCTTTTCCGCCACGCGAGCGACTGCGCAACGATTACGAGAGATAATTACCGTCTATGCAAGGGGCAAGAATCGTTTCAGCCAGCTGTCTGCACCTCTAAATGGTCCGTTTTCTGCAGATCTGGTTGAAGCGGCGGCGGAGTACGTTAATCGGCGAAGAAACGCGTACTTCGCAGCCGGGAAGGGCTAGTTTATATTCACCCGCACGTCTTCCATTATCTCGAATTTGCAATTCGGATGCAGTCGGCGTTAACGCTTCCAGAGACAAATGACCGTAGGCAGAGTTAACCGAGGAGAACCGTTTCGAGCTTATCAAAATCAACGCTGCCGTTTTTTCGTTCTCTCTTCCTGACCGGGTAGAACGTTTCATTAATTCCGCGGCGCGGAAACGCATTTCGAGGTGTCCATTAACACTCTTCTCGGGACATTGTAATTAACCTTATGCACTCTGAGAATTTTTCTATCCTACCGACTGGCTGCTGAAAGAAATTTTCAGGACGATGTTCTTTGGACAATTCAAAGCGGTGCTTATATAACAACATTTATAAACGATTATAATGTTATATTTGTTCATTCAGTCTGTGCTACTGTAAATGAAACTTGAATTTTAAATATAGAGGTATTCCGTTTTATAGTGTGTGTATAATAGAACCTTGATTGTCCCAACACTGGTCAGATGAAGATTGATCATTCTATGAAAGTTACAAGCTAGAAGTATCATTAGTAGCACAGTGTAATTAATTTGATTACGCTGTAGGTATCAGATTCTAAAACAAAATTGCCATTTTTATGCGAAACAGAGTGCGAGTCACCTTGTTATCAGTTGCAATTTGGATAAACGAGGTCTTACTGTATACGTATGTGTTTTGGTAGCAGTACCAGTGGAATGTGAAGAGTTAAGACAGATTTCTGGGTGTTCCTTGGGATTTTTATGCGACTTCTGTTAGCTCATCAGTTTATGTGACCAGAGTGACCATCATGGTCGAATCTTGCCCATTTCATACTTTTGACAGCGGTGGAATTGAACTGACACATACCTGTGATTTTCAAACAATTCGATGCTCAAGTACTCTGTGAAAGGCATCGAAATACATCGAAGGATTATGTATTTGATATTGTTATTTGAGATTTCTACCTGTTAGAGTGATCATTATTTAACTCCAGCACCATGGTAACAGTTCAGGTATCGATACTATCGCAAACTGAGTTAAACGTTTTCAGTATCCTTGTGAATATTTCAAAACCCCTATTTCAGGATTATAATTGGATGATTGCAAATTTGACAAAATCGGGGACAGTGGCGGCACATGTGACGCGACATGACGCCCATAACCGAGAATAATTAATTTATCTGTCCATATTGTTCGTGTCAAGTCCTGAATCGTGAAACTCTCATAGCGTTTCAACCAATTAAACTCTTCTCACTTTTATATGGCAGTGAACATTAGATTTTTACTGCTCATGCATCCTTTTATTGTTAATGGCAATTACTCGATTTTTCGTTCGAATAAAAATTTGTTTTCGAACGTTATGTCGTAGATATATGAACAAATTTTGTTCCTGTTGCAAAATATTCGTTGATCTCGCGTTAATAACAATTTCCACGCAACTGAATATCATTTCTGATTCTCTACATGCATATTTTAATACTTTTATAGCCGCTGTCACATATATGCGATTTAACCGATTATGACTGAAAAAAATAAACAGCTGAATACTCATAAAGTTAAAATTGTAAAATAATCGACATAAAATGAACACGTAGACCATGTTATTTAACCGAATCCTCGCATATGGCTGCGGTAACAAGTTTTCGCAAAATATTTGCAATCGACAACGTGTTAACGAATGTTTATCGATAAGTAAATTTGTTGTGTAATAACAGTAAACATTATACGAGGACGTGGATTTTATACGGTAAATTTTCAAAATTGTTTATTTTATTACGGAGGCGGTCGTGTGGGATAGCAATCAACTCTATTAGTCTCGTTCCATTCTGTTTGTCAACGAATACACACAGACAGAGGCGGTTATCGTCTCTGCTTTTTCATTTTAAGACCTCGCTCTGAAATTACAATCGAACGTAGAAACAGTCTCATGATATTATACGGAGAGAAATGTATCGCGTTTATTTTTATCGAGATCAGATTGAAAAACACATCAGATAGAAGCCAAACTCGCAATCTATGATCTCCGCTCTCATTTATAAGAATATTTATGAATCGTTTTAAATGAAATTGGAAGTTGAAGTGTCCAGAAACTTCTACGCGCCAGTGTATCTCAAAAAAGTTGAATTTTCTTCTTAAGAATTCCATCGAGCAACCAATCAATTTATCACGAAATGCACCCTGACATTTGTAGTCCTTAGAAATTTAAATCTTCAAAAGAAAATTGTCGAATAACATAATTTTAATCATTTAATCACACTCGATATCGCGTAACAAGTGAATTTACTGATTATTAGTACAACGAAGAGTTCTTCAGGGATGTTCTGTCATTTCGAAAGATGCTGATGATCGTTTTTATGTGAAAGTCGCCGACCAAACGACAGTCGAGCAGAAGATAAAGAGATACTTTTCGCGTGGAGTTGTGTCTTGTTCTATTTGCCGTTTCCACTTCATCCAATTTCTTCTGTGCGCGGTTAACGACAGTGAAGAATGAACGGAACGTTTTTAGGTTTCACGAGTACCACTCGTTATCGGTCCTGTCCCACGAATGAACACGTCGAGGTGGGTTCGCTCCCTGCTTATCTACCCGCTCCAGAGCCTCGTTTTGGGTTATTTACGTAATCCCTCCATCGATTTGATAAGAAAATCGACGCTCACTCGCTGGCGAACGAACGCGGCTGAATAATTTGCGATCGATCGAGAAAAAGACACCAGCGACAATAAAATTAACTCGTTGATTACTGCAGGAGTCACTGGTACCCTCAATTTAATTTAATTGAGTAATTATGGATTCTTACATATTTCTAAGGATATTTAACATCGGATCGATGATTCTGAAGCATGCGTGTACGATTAAGTCGTTCAATATTTTTTCTCTGTATGATTTATATTAAAAATTATGAATTGAAGCGTGTCGGGGTAGTTATGGCTGTTTTCACTGTGGTCCTTCGAGTGTTAAAATTTATTTATTGGAAAAATGCTCATTTGCTCTGTTACTGCAGTGATTTAAATAAGGTATCATATTTTCAATAGAAATGGCAAGTGTCCTCATACTTATCATTGGCTGAAAAATACGGCGAAACGATTCAGAATCAAAATCTGACTTGTGAAACCTCTTGCTACTGCAGTGGGACCAAATATTAGCAGAAACTATTGAGAAGTTCACAGATAGAATGCCACAGATGATGAAAACCGCCATGAAGAAACGGGAGGGTTTCATTAGTAAAAGGAGGATTGAGTATCTAATTAATCTCCGTGATAAGACTTGTGATATGCATTCAATATTAAATATATCTCAATTTCCATTTTTGTATAAAGTGTGGAATAAAGCATTGTCTCTTTGAATCCTCCAATAATTTCAGTACCTTCTTCAGATTTATTTGAAATTCGATAAGTAAGCTGCGGATGTTTATGCAAATATACATTTTTATACTTCAATATTTTTTATCTTGATGCAGTTATGGAAATGAAACTTTGAGGAAACCGTGTTTCGTGCTGGAAATATTTACAGAATGTACTTTTTATTTTACCCCGCCTGTAAATATGCCTTTCGCAAATATTTTTGCACGTTAAATTGCATAAACATCCGCAGTCTATTGATAATTAACCTAATACTTATGGACGGCAGTGTGTACAGTCACTCATAAAATTGATCAAACGTTTCCATAATTACTTTTTCCCTTCATTCAGTCGCAGCAGACGAACTACAAGTTTTCAAGGCGTACCTGAAATGTAATTTATTATAAATGTTGCTACAAACGCCATAAAAGAGCGTCAAATAAATGAAGGGTGAAGTAAATGATTAAACGGATCAATTTCGTGAGTCACTGTAAGTGTCTGTATTATTTGTACGGCGAAGACGTCGAGTGAACAAAATAAAAGTACGATAAAATCTCATGATGAGAGATGGATGACGGTAAAAAATGTACAACGTCAGCACGGTGCCTTCCTCGCGTGCAGTTTTGATCCTGGACCGGGGAACTTTTTCGATTCCCGATATAACCGGTTGATTGGGAAGTTCGATAATCAACTTTCGGATTGAACATCCAGTTCTGCCACTTGCTGATCCCGCCGTCGGGCATCCCTCTTTTTTTTTTTGTCGCTTTCACGTTTTTCCGCGATTTAATTATGCCGCCCGATAATCGGATCGGAGACGAAGCCGCGTGCACGCCGTTGCAAATCCTGCGAAACGCAATTACAAAAGGTGTTGCGACGAAAGAGCATAGTCGATTCTACTTGAAGGGTAAGGGGAAGAATAAGTCGTGCTACGAAACAACTTTATTGAGAAAATCAATTTTTAATAGTTCAATTCGTCAACGAACAAGGAAGGTTCGATGAATTTGCCTGTATCGTTCAAAATATGAAGCTTATACTCCTACTAGGAAACACAAAAGAAATGAGCAAAATATAATTGTTTGAGATCAGTTTAATTATTTTTCCAAGTTGAATACTACAGAACACTGGAACAAAATCGGTGATGTTCACTTGTATTATTATCAGAACGAAGAACGTCCATTTATTTTATTTTTTAGGACGCCTTACACTAATCAAATTTCCAAACTTACAGCAATAAAAGTGTAAGGAAACTTACACTAATCAGAAATAGTGCGAGGAGGAAGAGTGGGATATTTGTTGTTCTGTTTCAGTATTCTGCAGTGTTAAGCTTGAAAACAAGTTGATATAATGTAAAACAGTTATTTTTTGCTCATTTTCTTCTAGTACCCAATTGATCATTCTCTGTTTTTAACCAGTATGCTAAATCTTTAATGTTATCTTATGCGGGCATTTCTGCTTTGTAATCATTCATGATTCGATGGTTTCGTAGTCTCAGTTGCTACAAACAAAATGCGACGTACATCATAAAATCACTATAAATAGACATTTTCTGTTTTTTCTCCTTAACCTTCATTTCTTATTCTCAACCATGCAACATCTCTGAAAATTACCACAAATTTCTGTCAACGCATCGATATGAGTCACGGTTTTATTTTTATCCTGTTATCGCTCGGGCTTATGTCATACGAATTGTCCTCTTTACTCGTTATCACAGGTTCGCTAAAAATTTCACGATAAATTTGCATCATCGGTGCTTGGTGTCGAAGGGAGCACCAATTACTGAAACTTATTTTTAATTTTATGCACAGTACGTCGCAGAGTGTCATTGAGCTGCAAAATTGATTATTTTGCAAAGTCGACTTGTGCCACTATCAAAATAGATATATTAGAAACTTCTGTTAATATCCAAACTTCTATTGACCCAAAAGCAAGGATTCTTAGAGGTATTGAAAATACATTATTTCTAGATAAAAAGATTGTACAGTTTTGTAACCGAAAGATCTTTAACACTAAATTCACTAACAATTTATATATACATATTTCTTTAAATGAAAGTTATATTTTTTTGCAATTGAATGCAGATAATAGTCAATTTACTATGAGCAAAAATTGATTATACAGGGTGATTCATAAATGCATGTCCATACTTCAGGCGGTGAATCTACACACATGCGTAGAAATTTTTCTTTATATAATATCTCTCGATATTAACCCATTAGACTTTTACTTCTGGGGCCATTGAAAATTTATTGGGTATTCAGTGCAAGTGAACAATGTACACGATGTGCGAGAAAGGATACAAAATGGATTTGAGTTAAAATGTTGAGGCGTGCAGTAACGTGTGCTGAAGCACGAGGTGGACACTACAAACATATTCTCTAATCATCCATAACCGGAAAACTAAGGTATGTAAGACATACGTTCATAAGACGTTTTTTTACTTATCTTAGTGTGTAGATTCACTCCCTGAAGTATGGACACGCATTTATTAATCACCCTATATGTACATCATAGAAAAACTCGCGAAGTCAAGTGACGAAAGCGATAACAACAAACGCAGAATTTTTAATCAAACCTTTAAAAACGATCATTCGACCGGCCGTGGTGGCTTCGGTGCTGACTCATTTTCTCTGGAAAATCGACTTTCGCCGCTTTCAAAATAAAACGCTCGCGTACGTCCGTATCGGAGCACACGAAAATAGTCGATGTCGCCTTATGGCGGTCAATATTTAAAGCGTAACTCATCCTTGAACGACGCCGAAGCGCGGAGATATTTAAAGCCCCCGCGGACCAGAATCCGCCGGCTCTGATTTAATGAACCGGATGTTATTCGTAACCTAAACGAACCGCAATTTGTCCACGCGAATCAAACGAGCCGTCGAGCGATTTAAATCGAATAGACCGGGGGATTCATTCGCGAATTATAGAAGTCAGGCGTCGTTTAAAACGCAATAACGTTGAAATTCATTTGCGAATTAAACAGCCCCCGGCCTGTTTCAACACCGTGGCCGAGTGAAATTTATTTCGCAAATGAACAGCGTGCGCGTTTCAGGCCGGCAGAATATATCAACGTTCGGTTCATTTGACTTTCCGCGAAATATTCTAGACGCTGAAATTATCGAGTCGCAATAGCGTTTTAATGGTCGCGAAAGCGCAACGCCGACATATGTGTACGAGCCTTTCGTGCTCGGTTTCCCTCGTACATTATCGCTCGTGTGCCAGGAGAAATAATTGCGGGATACGTCGTGTCGTCACGTTCGCTCTTCGTGCTCGTCTGAATGTCTGCTTTTATTAAACATTTTATTATTACGCTGATACCCATTAGCGAGGCGAAATTACAGCAATGACGTTCAATTTTTTTGGGGTGTCCCATTATTGTTGATAAACACCGTCCATGTCAAGCGATATTCTTGCTATTGACACTATGAGCGTCACGCTATATTACCTGGACATGACAAACTTTCGAAATGTTTATACGAAATGAATATAACCATAAATTCGATCTTTTGTAATCAATAATATGAGTAATTTTCAATATATTTTTGCTGATTCTATTAGATCTTGTTAGGTGTATTTATTACTATTAGACGTGGTCGAATAAATAATGAGTGAATCTATGTGTCACCCTAATATGGATCACGTGGTACTCAAAGTGTTAACAGATAAAGTGCAATGAAAGAATTGTTGATATAAACTTATTTGTTCTGTTATATCATGTATTTTGTACTTTGAATATTCACCCTATTAATAAATAAATTTCTGCATTTATCAAACTCTATAACGTGCACCGAAAGCGGTACACCTGGCCTGAAAATGACTGTCACTTAAAGACGGCATGGCAGGGAACGTGCTAAGTCATCGCGAAACAGAGCATCTTTGTATACAGCTAATTATAGCAGTTTCTAGAGTTAACGCTTTGACGTACGATTTAATTCAGCTTATTTTTGCATATTGATACGATTGAATTTTTTTGCACCTGTCGATAGAGACAGTGGTTGAATGGAAAACAGCGTGTTTCTGTTTTTAAATTAGATATTTTAATCAAATGAAGAGTATATGTTTTTGCACATATGTAGCTTTAGTTTATTAAAAAGCATTATAGAAAACTGAAGTTCATTAGTAGACTGCGGATGTTTATGCAAATATATATTTTTTGACGTCCATATTTCCTGTACTGATGCAGTGAAATAAATGAAACTTCAACAAGAATGCACTTGCTCCTCGAAATGTTTAAAACATGTACTTTTAATATTGCTAAATTATTAAATGTGCATCATTCACCAATTCGAGGGTATTAAATCGCATAAAAATCCGCAGTCTATTCATTAGGTTACTACGACTCGTCATTTTGTACAGTAATTCATTCATGACCACTGCAATTAGGAATTTAACGCGCGTCACATACATGTGACGTACTAATTCTCAGGAAGGCTCGACGTCACATACGTGTGACAGCGACAAATGTATTCATTCCTTTAAAATAATTTGTTACGATCATTAACGTCAGCGCAGCCTGTATGTTCGGGAAATTTCGATTAAAAAGGAGTAAAGTGGTAAAACATGCTTCGAACGCTTTGAATTTCTTTGCATGGTGTGTTTATGAAGTACACCAGTAATTATGGCGTTAAGTGCGAATTAAGTAGTATAGGCGCGCCGCAGTGCAGACTGAGCTCCACGTTAAATGAATTTCGCGTGAAATTAGATTCGTTTGAGCGACAAGTAGCTCGTTCAGAGGAATTTCGTATCGAATATTTCAATCTAATGTGTGCAGTTATCCCCCTACTGTGTCAGGTTTTCTACGAGGTCGCGGTATTTATATTTGAATCATACTAAAAATATTAAAAAATGGAATAATTGCAATTAATGGTAGCTTAAATTTCATTGTACATAATGAACATATATTTTTACAATAAGAATTGATTCTGAATTTCAATTATTTATATATTGTACTTCGAAATACAGTAAGATCTCGATTATCCGAACTATAATTAGTAACAGGACTATTCAAATTGTAATTGTTGCGCATAAATATGAGAAATAATCGTAAGTATCATCTCTTTTAAAAACTAACAAAATACGTATACCAGTGAAGTATTTTTCTTAATGTTAATATTCAGTCTGTAAAACAATCGTCACAGAAAACATATACTGCTCAAAATAGTTACAGGATCATGTACTTAAATCCCATATTATCTATTAAAGTATTAGATACTATAAACAATTCATATATTACATACAAAAAACATAGAATGACAATGGGTAAGTGTAAGTTATAGAACATATCTTACATTACTGATATTTGACAGATCGTCCAAAACTATTAAAACACCTCACTCTCTAATAGTTTTAAGCAATACATTTTTTACTCAGAGTAAATTGTAAAAATTTCAACACATACAAGCGTAGAATTGCATAAAAATTTGCAGTCTATAAATAATCGACGAACCATAAATATTCCCTCTTTTAAAAATTGCAATATGTTGCCTTATCAACAATGCAAAAAAACAAAAAATGTTTAATTGATTCATGACCGCATACCAGAATCGTGAGAGTTCGTTGTCGTGTCAGCCTTGTTATTTATACAATGTCCCAGAATGTCGAAGTGCAATCGCAAGGAGTCAATAGGGGACGATGTTTGAATTGAACTTCCGGTGTTAACATACGCCGGCGGGACAAGACAGTTCCGATATTACGTGCAAGAATGCGGCATTACGGCGTTTGAACGTGCATCTCGGATCCGTTTGAAACGAAGAAAGGAATCTGCATAATCAATACCGCTTGCAATAGAAAATTCAGAACGCTGTTTAAACGGTAATGTGCCAACCTCATCGTGCGTTTACAGTCCCTCGAGGAAAAGAGAAGAAGAGGAAATTGTAAGCCAACCGTGTTCTAGACAGAGAGTTTCTGGAATGAAATTCATTTTACAACAAGAGAAATCGTTGATTGTAATTAAATTTCAGTTAACAAACGCCTGTTCGCGCAACATCGTTACTTTTTTAAGTTAATTTCTTTCTTCATTACAATGATTAAAAAGACGGGTTATATTACTTTCTATCAACTTGTGCACTGGTGTTACAAACTGAATAATTTCTTTTTCTTCAAGTTCAAGTTTTATTCAGTTAAATAGGTTTACAGTCACATAGTGACGTACGTAATCGATCAAATGTTTCCGTAATGACTTTTCCTTCTTGACTGGCTAATTACAAGTTCTTTAGGCGTACTTGTTCCAATTGTAGTTTTATAACATTGATCTAGAAAATTGTTAAACAGAATAAAGTTGAAATAATGTGTTCATTTGATCGGTTTAAGGCCGCTGTGTGTATATGTGTATCAAATTTTGTGTATGACTTATGAAAATTGTGTGTATGCAACTAGATTTTTGTCTGTCAAGAAAATACCACTTTTTAGAGATATATATATAGTCATTGTTACGTGTTACTAAAATTAAATTCTACGTTATCAAACTACAATTAATTCGGCATAACAACGAAAGTCTTAAGATCGAACCCAAATATAAATACAATTGTTTATTGCTGCCAAATTTCATACAGTTGTAACTGGCTGTGCAATAAGTTTCAGAAGATGGAAACTTTTGTTGTAACAAACGCGGTTAAATGTTGGAAGCGAGACATTTTTGGAAAATGATTGAAACGCGTAATGCATTTCATGGCGAACTCGTTACATTCACATGTCAATACACCGACTGCATTTTCGATGGATTCAATTTTCCATTTCTCCTGTTTACGTAATGTTTTCTTTCCGCTTAATGTTACCGGATAACAGCGATTGAAAACTGATTGTTTCATTTCGCGTCCGATCGGTTGAAATTCTAGAATAAATTTCTATCACTGGTTCGTAATTAAGCTTCGATCATTTGTACAGGTTTCTGAGTGGATTAAAATAATGAAAATCCGTGTATAAACGAAAATGTTTTAATTCGCTATACACGTGTTAATAACCTAAACTAAATTAATTAAAATCTTCTATTTCATACATCATGTTACAATATAAACAAATAACTAAGAGAAGAAATTATTTATTTTCGTGGCATTTACTCCTCAGGAATGGTGTAAACTTTTTAGAAGACAGTTCTTTCTATCTACAAAAGCAATCAAAATATTGCACTGTTACCATTCGATTGCCTCACTCTGTACCTCTATTTACAATTCTAACGAATTCCCGACCGAACGAAACGGGGAAACATCAAAGCAATCGATACCGTTTCACCAAGGTTGCAACCGGTACAGATTTCACAGGGGAACCTCGCAAACAGAAACCTCTCGTTGATCCGTGAAAATTTAGGGGTTGCGGTTCAATTTTCGAGAAGGCCATCAAGTATATTCGGTTCTCTTGATCTCTGTTGTTTACCCTCCGGGAGGGTCTAATATTCCGGCGGTTAGCGGTGTATTATTCCTGCACAACGTTGGACCACCCTTCTCAATCGCAAGTTATGCCCACGACCGTGTGCACTGCGCAGACGACGCATACATTTGCATACGTTCTCATTGCGTTACCAGCGCCATGTGCACGCTGGTGAAATTCATGTGGAATGTTACTAACCACTTGCTTATTTCTACTTAGCGATTCATTTATTCATAACGCAGCGGCGTGCTCTGTTCTTTTTACAAAAATTGTTTGGTCTGTTTCGTGTACGAGGGAAAATTTCGAGGCAGTATTTTAACGCTGTTAACAGTGGAAAATCCTGCCATTGGTCAGACTCGGGAGAACAGCATCTTATTCACTTGTTTCGTGATGCAATTTATGTATTACTAGCTGATGTTCCTACCCTAGCGCGAGCAGCCTTGATGTCAGGGTAGGGGGTGGAAGGGAGGAAAATCCTTTCTCAGCGGTTACACCTACGCTATAAAAGAAAAGTGTCTGCCAAATGTGAGCTTCCCAGGTTCAGTGGTTTGGGCTATGAGTTGATCGTCAGTGAGTCAGGTCACTTCATTTTATATTGTTGGACAAAATAATGAAAACTGTACACACTGCGATCGTATTTGAAGAATGGTATAATATTCTATTACACATTATTTAGGGTTTTTATGATTCCATTCCCAGGAGAATTCAGGGTGTATTAGATGCCAATGGTGGTCCTAGACGATATTAATAAAGAATTCTTTTAATGTGTAATGTGTTTCCATTATTTTGTTCAACCCCCATAAATGTAGATTACCTATTGGGTAGTACACTCACTGACTTATTTATTTGCCTGTTTGATTGTAGACTTCTTGTATTACTGACTTATTTATTTACCTATTTGATAGTAGACGTTTTGTATTACTGATTTATTTATTTACTTCTTTTATAGCACACTTCACGTATTACTGAATGATTTATATATCTATTTCATAGTATACTTCTTGGATTACTGACTTATATATTTACCTATTTGATAATATAATTTATGCAGTGTTGATTTATTTATTTACCTATGTATCGAGCGAGATCTCGATACTCTCGTACTGCTCGGGATCTCGAAAATTAACATTGTTAATGCAATACAAACAGTTCTTCAAGGAAAACTGAATTCTCAACTCTTGGTGGTTACAATTCACGGAAACCGAATAACAGACTACAATCACAGCGTTACATTAAAGAATTATAATTCAATTTCCTTTTGTACACGTTCGCTTTGAATTGTAAATATGTTTTCAATTCGACGTGCATCGAACGTTGTTCTTTGACGCTAAAATGTATTTTGCATAACTCGAAGTCCCCGTACGCTACGGCGCCTTGAAAAGGAAATTAAACGAGAAAATGGAGTTTCCGAAGGAAATGTTTCTTTTTTCGCGCACGGGAACGGAAAACAGGCGTTCGCGAGGGAAACGAATCGTTTGTCATTTATTCGTTAGCTTTCGCATTCTCGAACGTACCTCTTTGACACGCTACGAATTTTTTATCTCGTTAGAAGATATCGATCTTTGTTGCCGGGAAATTATACGAAACGGTCGATAGAGCGCCGGGGTGGCTGAAGTCATCGAGAGCTACGAACTTTCTTTGAATGTCCTTTGAAAATCATCGAGATTATGTTCCTCGTTGAAAAGTTCAAAAGTTCGTTCTGACTTCTGGGCAGATATGAGAAGCGAGATCGATCTTTGAATAGATACGCTTCGAAGTTAGAACGATCCTTTGAATCCCGAAGAATTTTCTTTTGGAAACTTTTTAATTAGAATGTGGACTGTTTTGAGTTTTCAGATTGACTATATGTCTTCTGATAATGTTTAAAATTTGAAAAGAAAAAAAATTGTTTTATTCCTTTTTCTTTAATATTCTGAAACTACACATGATTTAAAAACTACGTTAGATATTTTATGTTAAAATTGATAAAAACAGTGCGTAAGTTTTATTTTTATTCAGAAGAAAATACTTCGAATTTTTCTAATATTGGGATGAACTTCGTTTATCAACACATTCAATTCTTCAACTTAATAATTATTAATCGCTACAAAATTCTGAGCAAATTTTACATTACAACGATAATATACGAACTGGAATATTTTTTCGTTTATGGTTTATATGGGAAGTAGCGAATTATAGCATGTCTGAGTAAGTATGGCTGGTTTCCCTGCGGCACTAAACGTGTTAATACATTTTATCCATCCATTCCACTTTCTTATTTTATGCAAAACCTACTATCCAGTAAAAAGTGTTCCACATTCGTGGCCACCATCGTTTCACTTTTTAATGTTTTTTTAAGCAATATAGTACATTCCACGCAATTTAAATGCATACACTAAAACGAAGAAAAAATGATTTTAACCGAGTTTCCATCTTAGAACAAAATTTTAAGAAGCTTCCATTTTTCCAATAATGTACTCATGTGTCCCCCCCTGGCAGAAAGGACACCCGAACAGCTGCATATCATCGATAAAATTCATTAAAACATTTTCAAAGCTCTATTTTTCAAGATTTAATCGAAAGTGAGAAAACAGATCTTGAATGCACGTTTCAGGAGGCAGCAAACAGGAGCTCGTCCTTTTCCTTTCTCGAGGACGTCAAATGTTTATTGGCCAAAGGATTCGCTCAAACATGGTTGTATCTGTTGAACCATAAATTTTACTTTCTCGGCGACGGACTAATTGCTCGCGAGGGTTCAGTTCTACGCAAACAGCAAAAAGTCCTGGCGCGATAAGGCAAGGGAAATCGAATTACACGGCTGACTTATTCCTAGCTGGCGACCTTGCAACGATCATTCGTCTACTCATTCATTACCCAAGAGAATGGCGGCCGTTTAACATCGTTTAATGGAGCTCGTTATTGTTAAATTCGCGAAATGCCTCCCTTCGAGCCGGCGCCGTTTCATCTTTTATTTGGCGTTTCACCGTTTCGCGATTTCACGGGGGCTGTATCCATTTCCACGGTTCATCGAACCGAGAACAGTCGGTTTCGATAGCTCCGCTTCGATACGCGGCCCGTTCTGGGTAACCGGAAATTTTTATTCCAGGAAACAATCCATTTTGTTATCAGTCGATTCTGCTGCACTCTCGTTCCCTTAAAGTCTAGTGTTCTGGACGTTTCAATTATATGCATATAGACTTCTAGTCATTGACAATACTCTAATACATATGAAAAATAATGACAGAACACGGTAAAAGGACAAGGTTATAGAAGTTCAATCTGAATCGTCACACAGGTTGTTTCGACGTCTTAAAGATTCTTCTCCTGAAGTTCTATGTTAATTTTCGAGATTCTTTAAAATATATTTGTTTCTTTAGTAGTTCTTGACAAAGATCGGATATTACGTTTATATATTGAGGAAGATTATGAGTACATGTATTTGACAAATGTTGAGCTTGAAGACTTTCCACCAACTAGACATATGTATCTATATATTCTTTTTTATTATTTTATTTATATTTACAACTGGCTCTTTTGAGCCAACCAGCAAATTTGATATATGAGAATATCGTGTGCATGTGGATAGCACCGGATTTTTGCACTACATTTTATTGTGTGTTATTTCTGTAGATCGGATGGTTTTGCTCTCTTCAGTCTTCTGATTTATGGAGTTTATCTTACATGTACTTTTTATCATTTGTATTTGCATGTATAAATATATAAATTACCGATATAGATTTCATCGATATATAAAAGTCACAAAAGGTGAAGTTCCAATTCCCAAAAGAATTCTTCTTCTATTATTATCAAGAACTAATTTTTTGTTATTTATATTTTTCCAGATTTTTTCTCACAATCAGCAACGTATAGAAAGATTCGCAGTAATTTTATTAAGATCCTTTGAGTACAGTTCCCTAGAGACATCGATGAATAATTTTCACCTGACACGTAACCCTTCTAATTTTAACAAGAATTAATTTTTTTCGTACACGTCTTGCCACTTCTTTTTCTTTAGTAACTTATCAAAAATTTGCGGTACCTTCATTGAGGTTGTCCATCGAGTGCGGTTTCCTGGAGGCATCGATTAAGAAATTCAACTAATTTGCAGCGGTATTCGCACGCGGCCGACGCGTCCCATCACGGGGAGGATCACTGTCTCCAGTCGGGAACTTAATTAATCCGTGGCCCAGCTATCGATCCTTCTCGGAATTCGACGACGCATTCCTGCCCCCCTTGATCCACAATGTCCAACGTGGCGTTTCGAATTTACCGCGTGTCCCAGCATCCGCGGTATCACCGATGGGACATTAATACGACGGGACCAACATATTTCCCAAGTGTATATACGCCAACTCTCAAAAGTTCGGACACACCCGGTGGAAACTACACAGAGTTCTCATAGATCCATCTAACCGCAGCAACGTTCTGTTTAATTACTTATATTTTTTAAGACCTTCGCATCTAATAATCAATCACGACGCCTAGAATAAATAATACGTCTTTACTTTCTTGCTCCCTGTTATACAATATTCAGCTATTCATATCATTTTCAATTATGCCTATTCACAACGATTCCGATCGAGCAATCTTTTAATCGTTCCTTCTTTTTCTAACACTGCCTGTTCTAAGTAAATGAAATTACACTTTAATGAATAACTGTTTTACCGTCTCTTATATGTTCTTGTAAATTGTTTAACACTAATTTCAATATTAAGCTTATAACAAAAATCTGCGGATATATTATGCAAATATACATATTTAGAGGACAATATTTTTTATGGTACTGCTGTTATAGAAACGAAACTTTGACAAAACTGTAGTGTTGTATGAAAATGTTTAGAAAATGTACTTTCTATTTTATCACAAGTTTAAATGAGCTTCTTTCAAACATCTGGGTGCGTTAAATCGCATAAATATCCGCAGTCTAATAATTACGTTATTATAAAGAAATCAGGTGAGTGTACACCCACAGGTTTGAACAGTATCTCATGATCGCAGTCAGCTTTTCGAACAATCCGTCCTCTCGTCACGGTACGGCAATCATTCCGCTCCAGTTCGATACCATTTAGCCGATACCACGGCGTATTTTTCCGGTTCGATTCAACAATGGATCGATGTCGACTCAATCATCGAAACGCCGGGCAACGCGTACGCGCCTGAAAGATTAAATGCCGCCGATGGGAAAGCGATTTCGTTGATGGAATCTCGCATTAACGAGCAATTAAGGTGGGCGCGAAAAGGAAACCAAAGCTGAGTGCGGTTTATGCTCTGTTATCGGCTACTCGACTCGTGATCGAATTTCGATGGAGCTTCGATCGTCGAACTCTCGCTAACTTCCCGAGGTGATCGAACGCGTACGTACGACGAGCACTTTGTTCGGTGCACGTTGTGTACGTTTCCCGCGGGGAACGAATGTGTTCGTAATTTGTGTACAAATAATTTTGGAATGTGTTTATTACGCTGCTCGTGACAAATTATAGTATCGAAATTGCTAAATACAGGGTGCGGGGAAATTCATGGTGTAACCGTGAAGGGGATGATTTCTGCTGTAAAAAAGTATCGAAATTGTGGAAGGAATTTTTTTCACGTGGGACACGAGTGTCTTTAAGAACTAAGAAACTGTGTTGTGTAATTGTTTAGGAGTTTTTTTAGAAATAGTTATATTGCAGAATGTATTAGAAACTGCGTCAATGAAGCTGTCTTTTGTATAATTGGGATATCACGTGATGCATTACTTGAAAACACATTCGAAACGTGTAATAATTATTTAATTATTTCGACAGAATTCCAGTTCGCAATATGTCTCAAAAATGAAATAATTGTGAACTGAAGAGTGTCATTATTGCATTAATTGTAAAATACAACGGTCCTTGAAGCGGTAAGAATTTCTGGCCAGCCTTTTTTGTAAGACCAGACCAGAGGTTTTATTGTCAAATTGCAATTTTTCTAGGTGTCATTTCCAAAAAATAGAGTGGGATACTTAGGTTCCACTAGTGTTTCATACTGGACTTATTCTAACATTGATAAACATTAGAAATTATACGTCATGAGAGACACACGTGTCCTGTTAGTAGCGAAACGGTTGAGATGATACGACCTAGACGTCAGAAGAGACTCTCCTAATCTCAGAGACCAAATACAGAATACTTCAGGAACGTGGATCCTCAACTGGAACCTTCTCCACCTAACCTAAATCCTGAAATAGTTTAGTTAACCTGGATCCCTCGGGGCTAAACAGCCATAGATTGGATCCATCAAACCCGGAATGATCAGATTCGCGTCTAAGCAGTCTAAATGTTCAGATTAGGACCCCTGAAGTTCGAGATGATATCTATTTGAATTTTAGGAAACTTGAGGCACCCGGACTCGGGTCCCTGAAGGCGTTGGTGGTTCGATAAGAGTCCTGAGGGGTCGCAGTTGCCCACAGTCCTGTCCAACGATGAAATGTAACTTTCATGAAGACTCGGGGATTAAATTGAATGTCGCAGGGTCAGTAGCGGAGTGAATTAAATGGAAGGCATTTCAATAATGTATCGAGTTTGAATTATCGACGACGTAGCATGACGTGAATTTAATACTTGACTTTGGGGACTCGCCCTTGGTACATCTGGCTGTTCGATAGCGAAGGAAGAGGCGGGAAGGCTTCGCTATGAAATTTAATTTAACGTGTCAAATTCTTGAGTGTTCGAAATAACAAAGGGTGTTGAATTCAGAATTTATTAACCGACATTGTCTTCTAAGTAGACGCATATTGAGGTAACTAATATTCTGTTCACAAAGTTGCTATTTCTTTTCTCTTTAAAAAAACTATGTATAAAAAACATCTGAGGTTGTCAGACAATTAATTACAAATTTACCTCCATCATCAGGCGTTCGATTTTACGGTTTTTCATTATCCAAGGTCCCAAAGAATTGCACAAATAAATCTATCAGTAGAATAAACATTTCTACAAATTATCTTCAAAACAAACATGGTGTTCATGCAAGTCAGTTAATCGAAGTTCCACAGCTTTGAAAAACTAATCACACGCTTGCTGTCAATAGAAAGATGAAGGACCCAATCAATTATAGCGAACGGTTCGACAGGCGAAAAATTCAGGACGGCGAACTCGATCTATCGATGAAACTCATCGACACTCCGCGTATAGTGTTCGCGTGCATTGAAAATGTTTGCTCGCTACACTCTATTAAGGTTGTGGCTTGTTGAATGGCATTGCGGATGGCTTCGACGTTGGCGCGTCCACGTCACCAGCGTCGCGGCGCCATGGAACACCTACGACACACAATGATTCCGCCGCGTCCGTCCCATGAATAATAACACGGCTCGTAAATAATCATCGTTTGGACCGGCTCTGGAAATTGACGGTGCAATCACCGGTCTCTGCGAAAACGATTGGACATTATAAACCATCCAGTCCGCAGTCCACAGTCGTTCGCTCCCCTACCACCTCGAAATATTTATTTGCAAGAGAGCTTTGTTCGCTCGCTCGACGGTGAAACGAAGCAAACGAACGAACCGTGCGTGGAGATTTTTATTCATGACGCTTTACATACTGTTCCGTTCCTGTAAATACATTCTTTCTGATGCGGAAGTCGGTTACATCCCGATTCGACTGGAGCAGAGACATTCGAATGACGGTATTCAAGGTCATAATACCGCCCGTAAATTCATTTTCCATTTTTAATGCGATTTGCAATTTTCTTTACATTGTACCCCTCCTTATTTGGTTTTTCTTTTGACATATTCCGTGTCACAGTGAAAAATTCAGTGCCTGGTCAGACACATTAAGGTAGATTTTATATAATATACACTTGGAGACAGAAATATCTAATTATTCCATGAAATATTTCTGGCGGCATACCATCGTTGTGACATTAATTTTATAAAAAACATAATGAGGCTTAGAAGTTATTTCTATTTCAATTTTAATTTCATCAAATAACTGCTTACCCTGTGAATTTTTTAGCAACATTCATCTTACAATGATACTATAAGTAAAAAGTACATTATCAAACAGATAAATGTTTATATATTTAGTAGAAAATTCCGTAACTAGATAGGCACACGAAAGTGGCTATTTATTAATACACGTGGTTGATTGTACAAATATTTACTTATATGATATTACACTTTCTGTTTCTACTATCATTTGAACGTGAATGTTGCTCAAAATTTCGCAAGGTTGGTAAATATGTGATCAAATTAAAATTGATGCGTGTTCCGTAAACGGTACACGTGGCAGGGGACGTGTTAACAATAAGCTATTTTCACGTGACTGACTAGTCACAGGATTTTCCACTGTACCTCATAACGTGTTAATCGACTTCCCTGCGTGAGACGTGTGCTACTCACGTTGCACCGAACGTGTTAATCATCCATTAACCTTTTGACTACATCACTCTTTCAATGAAAATTGCCTTTGCGAATTCTTTCCACTTCCAAATGTTCGAATACGCACAGACATACACCAGTCGATTTAAACCGACATCCTCTACGACCTGCCTAGGTGTTTTCTAAGGTAGGTTGTAGACGATCTTGGTTTAAGATGATCGGTGTGTGTGTGTTTGAACATTTGAAAGTAAAACAATTTGTGTAGGCAGTTTGTATGATCTACAATAGAGCTGCAAAACTGATTGCACTGTGGGGCTGATGTTCACTTGCTCGAGTCAAAGAGAGAAAGAGAAAGAGCACTGTGCTATGGTGTATCCCAGGTTTTCCTGAGTCAACCTGGGCCTCATAGCGTGGGTAATTCGAGAGGAGAAGCATGATCCATCGTTGCCCGTGAGCAATCAGTTATGCAGTTCTGCTCTACAGCTGGTGCCTCTGTTTCGAACTCGCATGTCCAAATCACGCAACATTTAACCTCCAGACCACAATTGCTCGATTACAGAACCAATTCTTCACTGGAAAGACCCAAATTGAACCGCCCAGCTCCTGAAGAGCACCGAGACAACCCCCACTGGCGTCTTTAAACAAACACATAGGGGCAAGCTGAAGCGTCTCCATGTTATCCGCCTTCACGCCGCGTTGGCTCCTCGTGCGAAACAATTTGTTGCACGCAACAAGGCGTTAGCGAGGCCGCCCTCGGTGAAACTTTTAATTACTTCGCTTGTTCCCCGGCAATCTCCCACGTGTCGTCATCCCCGCGTTTTATTTTATTACGCGAATTTAATCGAGTTCTAATCTAATATCGCGCGCCGCGCCGGGTGATTGGCAATCCGACGTCCTCCGTTCAAACTGCACCAGCGAACGGAAAAAAATTGAAGAGGAACGGCAATTTTACGGATTCTGCACCGAGGGTTTCCACCGAATTTTCATGGACACCTGCGGATCCATTGGAATCGCCCCTATCGCCTTGAGGCTTCGCAAGGACGATCACTGAACCACTGACGATCTTTTATCTCTGTTCAATATGCTACCAGCGTACCATCGAATGATTTAATATTTTTTTCTTGACGCTTTGACGGTCGTTCTCACAGATACCTGATTTGATTCATTCGAATAACATCCATATGGAACTATTAAATATTTCTATTAATATAATAAATACTTGAAGTAATAATAATGTGGAAACTGTTGAATATTCAGTACAAAGATGATAATGTAAAATAGTTACTTAATCTCTTCAGGGATACTGACACATACACGAACATTTACTTCTTTTGTTACATTGGAATATTGTTGCTACAAATATAACGAATATTATGGTGAATAAATATTAAACTAGTAACAGATTTCTGATTTTTTAGTGAAAAGCTATGAATTTATATTGAACGGATATAATAGAAAAAAATTAATAACATTTATCCAACTCTAATCAATGTGACCCTGAAGAGGTTAAGAATACTTGCAAATATATCTGAAGATAATTAGTGCTTGCAAAATATTAGCGGATGTTAAAGAGTTCAGAATGTGCAGTTGATGAAGCGTTTTATTGTGTCTGACCAAGCACGGATTTTTTCACTGTGACAATCGTGTGAATGCGTTCCATGCCGCAGTGGAAAGTTCTATAACTAGTCGGACACCTAAAACTTAGTTCTTATAAATAGATACAAGGAGATAAATATACAAACGTTGGATTATTTTACGATATATATACTTTTTATTCCGCACTATCATTGTGGCGGGTGTGTTAACACTTTGACTGTCACGCAGCATTGACTGAAAATGAACAAACTTTCTACATTTTTATACGAAATAAATATAACCATAAATTATACCTTTTTTTAATCAACAATGTCAGTAACATTCGTTACTCTTTTACTACTTTTATTAGACCTTATTAAGTGTATTTACCAATACTATAAATAATCAAATAAATAATGATTGAATCTATACGTCACCCATACCTGGGTGGCACTCAGAGTATTAACTGAAATATAAAGAGTATTAGCGTTTATATATACTAATCGAATTTGGTGTGTGTTGTTTACACGACTCACGCGTCATGCAACGCGTTAACAAAAAGCTGAATACACATGCCTGATCAGATGATCTAAGGCTAATTTAAGAATTTCGTAAAAATAAACGCCAACTTTTTGTATAAAAGTAGTGTGCAATTTATCCTATATATTCGGCATCTGAAGTGTTAGTTAACATCACAGAATCCTTGACTTTCTTCCGGGCACGTGATCTCCCGATCGATGTTCAAACAGAACGATAGAAATAATGTTCCGAGCCTTTTCCATTTCGCGACGGCGATACGAAATTCTCGTAACCTTCGCGTCCATGCAGGATTGTTCAGCTCTTATCTACAAGGTTCCTGTGATGTAGGTATAGTACCCGGTTCCCGTAATAGCCGCCGGCTCGATATGTAAAATTTCCTCAGATTAGATATTTAAGCGACACCCATGAAAATGGAATCTTTCTTTGTAGAGAGAAGGACAAAATGAGATTTCAAACGTGCACACTGCTTTTTAAGGCACAGAAAAGAAAATATCATTCAAGTGATCCAATGAATCGAATATTAAAATCAGCCAATACATTGATATATAATTATTAACCCTAGCGCGTTCTTTCGTTAGACTATACACTCAAGGTCTTTGGGTCAAAAATGTCCCGAATGTACGGAACTCGTATCTTCAACTTTATAATACAATGAGAAAACCAAGGAACCTAGAAATAACAAGTCGTATGTATCACAAAGTAATCACTGCGAAAGTTATTTAAATAAATGAAGACGCGATAGGTCAGAAAAGACCCGACGACCGGACTAGGGTTAATTTGACAAGATTGATTTTGTCAGTGGCACTATTGCTTTAAAAAGTCTATACATAAGGCACCACGCACTGTTTAGATATTGTTCAACTATAAATTCTTTGTAATTGCATCTATGTGTAATTTTATACTTTATATCACGTTGCTGCGGCTGTTTCTATTTTTATATTCTGCTTTATTAAATCGTTTTCAGTTAAAAATAAATAGAACCTGTTGAGAGACTTTAAAAGCGAAAGTTTGTTTCATTCGCACGTTTAAAGTACTTTTATTTGGTGCTCCTGAGAAACTTGCACGATGGTCATCATTTTGTCGGAACAGTTGCTAAATATTGTGGTGCACGCAGACATGAAAGTCGCAAGACTGGAACGGCGATTTCATAAAAGATTTTACAGGTTTCTAGCACTGCAACTTTAACAATAGGAAGAGACGGACGCACGCGCGGGCGTGTTAATATAAATACTTTTACGTTATTAAAATCTCGTAGATACGTATGCCAGTTACGAACTTGTACCGAGTTATAATCAAGTTTGCTCGGAGGGAATGTTCTCATGGATAATGTTACGGCAACGTTGCGCCGAAGTTCAGAGTCTAAGCACCTGCTACTAGCCTGACGTTCTCGGGGAAAGTATAATTAATTTTGGACTTCGTAATCAAGGACTAGCAGTTTTATTACCCAGAGAATTCTCTAATTTTGTACACGGTGTATCAGAAATCTTGGTGCAATCTAATAACCACCTGGCGAAAATATGCCCGTTTGCTGTCGAATTATACACATTTTCAAGATTAAAATTTATTTTTAATTCGTCAGTGGAAAAGTTAATCAAATGGAAGGAGCGTCGAATTTTACAAGAATATCTTATAAACATACCGTGACATCTCCGATTTCAATCAAATTTTATGCAATACTAGTATTTTATGTACGTATTATTGTGTTACAATTGTAAGACTCATTTCTGACGCATTTTGCAGAAAAGACCTCGAAAATTGAGCAACGATGCTGCAGATGAGTGAAGAAACGCTCACATTCCGAAAAGTAATTTCTCAAAAATGCTTCAGAAGTGTCCCATAACTTGAATACAATAATCTGCGTATATACAAGCCATAAATAATAATAGAATACATTAAAAAAAAATATCATAACGAACATATATCTGGAAATTGACGATATCAGTTTGCATGCCCATTTTTTTACAACTGTACATGCTACATGTAACACAATGTATTTTTTATTTAAAAAAAACGGTCCAAACGCCGTCGAGTCATCCGTATACACATTTATCACTGAATTTTATCCAGAGTCGAATGTTTGGGTCATTTACTTTTTTTAGAACACAGCTGGAGTTGCTGGACACTTTTAGTAACACTTGAACCCACTGAATCTTTCCAGCTCTCTCGATACAAAAGGGTCGAAAAGGTTACAGTTATATAATAAAGGGCGTGTATTTGTAATGACATGCAACCGTAGGTGACATTTACGATGTCCTGTCATCGATAGAACCGTGATCGATGGATCGAGGCTGGAAAATTCGGTGCGTTGCCACGGGACGGTCAGAGAGAAAAGTCGGTTCGCGTGCAGACGGAGCGACGCCCGGCGTCTGCCACGGCGCCCTTGAACCCGTCGCGGATGGGCTTCTTCGTTGGCGTTTTCCCGATTTCCCAGAAGACCGACGCTATCGTCCGTTTGCTTCGATTATCGATCGGACGACGCCAATGCATGGAGAAACGTCCATTGACCGTGCATTAATTATTCGTTTACGACCTTGAGAACACGTGGTTCCCCTCCGCTGACTGTTAGCCATTTTTGTCACGACTCTATGTGGGGGGCGAGCCTCCTAACATCGCCTTGAGCAGACTCTATTGTTTAGAAGTTTAGTAGTCTCTGTTTCAGTTGATTGGGAAGTATTGTGAATTTTGCGCTGTCTGAGATTATTAACACGTTCAGTACCAGCGTCACGTGTGTGTGACGCGTCGATTCTGTTTTGAGAGCTCGACGTCACACATGTGTGACAGAGATAATTGACAAAAATAAAGCGTGGTCTGTGGTGGACGTTCTTCTCGAATCGACCATGGCTGCAAACGTGATAATGAGAGTTGTGACATTTTATTGACATATTATAGTGTGTCTGACCAGGTATGGGAGTTTCCACTGTGGTTGTCAACGTGTTAACACATTGAACGCCACAGTGAAAACGGCCATACCTAATCAGGCACGATATAATTTACTATTTTTCACATAAATCGTGAAGAAAAAAAGAGATTTGAGTACTCAGTCCTGTTCTTCTGTTCCTACATTATAGTTTCAGCATGAAGTCTGCTCAGAATTTTGCGATAACCAATAATTATTTACCGCTACGTCGTTCAACGTGTTAATTATTATTTTCTTACTGGTTTGTAATGTTAGTTAGTGGTTCTAAGTTCTGTATGAAGGTCTGTGGTGGGATTATTATTATCATTAATTAAACTACCGAGCCACGGTTGACAGCCGCGTGTCTGACGATGAAATGTAGAGGAGTCCTTTGCTATTTTTCGTCCTTGCCGTTTTTTGATCGTCCTCGTTGAAGATGCGTGTCGCAGGACGCGCAGAGGCAAAAAGTTATTCAGGATATTTTTGGTGTTGTCGACATGGGGAGGTTAGGGTGTGTCTGATGGTCGAGTGAGATTATTCGGTGACCTCCCCGAATGATTAAATCTCTTACTCGTTTGAGAGAAATATTTAAATATTTGTGTTTTCGATGTCGTGTATGGAATTCAATCTATCTGATTAGGCACAGAATTGTTTATTGCAGCGTTAGACATGTTAAATTGATTATACCTGAAGAACAACCGGTTTGTGGACCAGTGTGTCCTAGGACTGCTTCTGCGTTTCGAAATACAGACTATGTTGCCGCCTGTTCAGTTCTGTCAGATCAGAAATTTAGATAAAGCGAATCCTGCTGCGGACAAAGAGACAACCCTGGACCAGCCACTGAAAGTTACCCCAGATGCTCCCAAATACACCGAATACCTTACGGGTACCCCAGGAAACCTCATCCTTCCAGCTAACCAATAATTAGCCATCACTTCTAGCTGAAGAAACTCCACCCTTCATGAATAACTACGATTTTACCAGACCAAAAAATACACAGCTTCGCCTCAGCATTGCTGCTGGAGTCGAACGCCTGGCAGAGCTACAGTTTCCCGTGATTGTTCGAGAAAGATCCGGCTATAAAGCCTGCGATATACCCAGAGTGTGCCAGCCTTTATAATTAAACTTCATTATTATTTGAAAAAGCACAACTCCCTTTGTTCACATAAAAACTCTGCACAACTCCCGAGGAACTTCAACCTCGAACAGAGCCACCGTGGATCAATACTCCACAGCGGATACGTACTTCTGAAAACTTGCAGCTACTTCTTGACGCGAGAACCCGTTTAAGAACTCGGTCCCTCTGTTCGGCGGAGGCAAAAATCGAAGTTCGATCGTACGTGGGGGGACTCGAAGAGAGGAGGATCGTTGGCGCCACGTGGACCGGGCGAACGATAAATCATTTACAGATTACCCGGTAGCCATCGTCGTCGCCGGTCATCCTCAAGGAGAATCGAATTTCATCCGGGTTTTAGCTATCTCGGAGGATCGCGCACGGTCGTTACGGACGGGCAAAGAAAGTCGACGGATGCGTTGGCAGCGTGCCTGCTGCACTTGACCTTGCACTTGCACCCGAGCAGATCCTGCACCGGCTCGGGGTCACGGACGATTCCGATTTTAAACGGCCCCGCACACGCCGACGCCGACGCCGACGCCTATGCGGCCCCGCTCACGTGCCTCGACACGTGCGTGCGTTCTGCGTTTTCCATCACGCAGCTGCACGCGTGCACGCGATCCCGACAGGTGCAAATTCGAACTAACACTTTGACTGCCGTCTCCATCCACATGTTGCAGGGCATGCGAATTTTCTAATTTGGCCTGACCGGGGGTGTTCGAGACGAGTCGGCGCGACGAATGTCTGGATTCGTATAAACTGCGTGACTGTGGAGCGCGACGCAATTCGAAAGGCTCAGGTGTGAATGAAGAGTATCAGGACGGAGCTACCTAGGGCCTTGATCACCTGAGGCAATGGCCCGAATTTGTGGCCACATTTGGTAAATGTTCTTCTTATAACTAAGCAAATAAAAGAATATTACATTTATTAAATTTAAAAAAAAACACTGATTGCTTGGTTTTTAATTCTAATAGGTCCGATTTTTAAAACTGCACTTTTCTTGATTTAAGTGAAGCAAATTCATCAATTACTGTATCGTAATTGATAGTTTTAGACGAAGCTTGTGCAATTGATATTATTGTCATGTTTGTTAGGTTTCCTTGTCCCAATTTCGAATGTAAATAATTTTTTATGATCGTAAGATTGCTGAAACTCCTTTCTACAGATGCAACAGAGACAGGAATTGTTAGAAAGAATCTAAATGTCACCCCCAAATTTGGATAGGACTCTACTAATCCATGCTCATCAAGTATTTTCAAAAGAACCTCACTAGAAGCTGTAGTATCATTTGGCAATATTGACATAGTATGCATCTTGAAACTTGCTATTTCTTCCGAAATTTCAACAGGGTTTAAGTCATCTTCATATTTGAGATTCTTGTAATTCGAGAATGAGAATTTGAGATTTTTGCGCCCCCTCGTACTTTGAACTTGAGGCAAAAGCCACGTTCGTCTCGCCCTTGATCCGGCTCTGTATTAGGGACTGACAAATAACTGATAAACTATTAACTGTCTAAATTGAGTAAGGAATTCCTTGTTTTAAATATTATAATATTTAACCCCTTGCCGTACGATAACGAGTCACACTCGTGACACAGAATATGATTGATACGTTGCAAATACGAGTCCAATTTTTGTGCCAATTCTTTTGTTTTGCACTACAGTACAAATTGACCTTCAAAGGATTGTTAAAAGCGAACTGCATGTGCCGATAGACGCTCCTCATGTATCACGGCACTTTAGGGGTGGAATAGCAATCTCTGTCGCAC
Source organism: Macropis europaea (assembly GCA_916610135.2). NCBI lineage: Eukaryota > Metazoa > Arthropoda > Insecta > Hymenoptera > Melittidae > Macropis > Macropis europaea. The sequence goes on from OU744348.1 coordinate 6,520,817, forward strand.
GAAATCGTAGGAAAAATCGTACGGCAAGGGGTTAAACCAGCTCCTTGAAATACAAGAATTTAAACAATTTAAGAATTTGACTTTCCTTCGACGCCTCGGAACATGCAGACACAAATAACTGCAGTCTTAAGAAGTGGAATGTGTATAAATAGAAGGGTGGAATCGAAAGGTAATCGATATTTAACTTTCATTCTAGTAATGGTGTGTTACTTTAGACAACGACGTTAATGGGTTCTTCAGACGTTCGTGCATCGATGAACATCGCCTTTTCTTGAATTTCCAACAACCTGACATTTCCACGGTATGCAAATGAACCAACCCACATACTTGCACCCTCATAATTTAGAAAATTCAACAACATCCTGCATTCTGTAAAATGGCAGCACTAAAACCAAATTACACGAACGGTGAAAATGGCGTTGTTCGTAGAACCACTTACACAAAGTCTGCCACAACTACCGCGCCAGAAGGTTGTTTCCCATGCAAAAATTTCACATCATTCCAGAAGCTCGACGACACCCTCTTCGGGCACTATTTTCCAATTTTCTTTCGCAACGTTTTTCTCACACGGTACCCGGTTCTTTTATTAAGCGCATGGAGAAACACGAGCAATCGTGGAAGCTCGACACACGAAACGGCGGAAGATATTGCGGTAAATTGAAGCGTAAAACACCGGCGGGACGAACTGTGTAACAATCGCTGCCAGCGTCTCATAATAGACCGTTCCAGGAACCATACGTTCGATACAGATCAAATCAGATCGCATATATTGCGACGCACTCGCTCCGCTGCGCATTACTTAGCTCCTCCTGCAACAGAGCCAGAGAAACGCGACAGAACGTTCTCCGTGTTCTCCATGTTCTCCATACCGGCGCTCTGTGTCTTCCTAGCTTCAATACCTCTCGCAACAAGCAAGTACGAATTTTTTCACCCGAGAAATTTCACCACAGACATCGAGACCATGGCTTCCTGCACGGTTCGAACGTCCGGACGTTTGTTCAACCCCGAAAGGCGAGTCGACGTGGTGTTCAACGACTACGGTGACCTCGTGGACGCCATCGTGCGAACGTTCACCAGGCACCGGGCCGTTTTCATCGCGAACAGGACGACGAGGATCAGAAACGAACGAATTCCGTGTTTCGTGGTGATCGAGAACGATCGATTCGTCCGTTCCAGGGAGATACTTTTGCCGGAGGATCCTCTGATGCGCACGTTGCAGTACCTGTTCGTGACCAGGACCGGAAGCGAGGAGGTTCTCTCGTTCGCCAGAGATTTGCAACGAGCCGGGTACAGGGACGTGGCGTTTTTGATGTTCGACCGCGGGAGCATCGGTACGATCATCCGTGCGTACGTGACGGGAAAGGAGATTACATTGAGATCTATGGGATCCTGTGGCCCGTTCGAGAACGATGTGGATCGAATTCCGGCGTTCGCAACCACGGATTCACGACGATTCTGCCCCGTGGGAGGATGCAGCCTGAAATATGGAATCGTCACGGACGCGACGGTCAGCTTCTGGCGGATAGAGGACACGCTGAAACTGAAACGTGAGGAAACAGAGAAATTTGTTCTTGCGTGGATTGATCGTTTCGTTAGATCGTGTCACGTTTGTGATGGACACGCATTTCGTTGTATTTCTGGAACAAAGACGATGGCTTGGAGAACGTAAACGAAGTGCAGGATAGAAACGTTCGATAGCAGTTCTGGATGTTACTCACAGAACACTTGGCTTTCTTGGACACGTAAATAGAGTATCTTGTTCTTGTGTACAGTACTTGTCTTTTGTTAGACTCTCGAAGACCTGCTCCTCAATGTTTTCGAGACAGAGACGGATCAGAGACGATGTCTGGAGAATCGTAAACGGGAATCTGCCTACTACCTCCAATAGCTGTTATAATATTACTCACAGAATACTTAGCTTTCTCAAGTACGTAGCTAGAGTACTTCGTTGTCGTGTGCACTGATTGTCTTCTGCTAGACTGACGAACATCCACTTCACAGTATTTTCGACATGGAACGGAGACTATATCTGGGAAACCGTAAACAAAAACCAGTCGAGCTCCACACAGTTCTAGCTGGGAATGCATGAGATCTGGAGAAAATTTCAAGTAGTTTGTTTTTCTCGAACATCTGGAGATTTCGTATGTCTCTGTCTTGAACAGACATACCGAACTTCCACCCGAAGGCAGGGATGATGGTCTGTTTAAAAACCAACTCTGCAATCGTGATCATGTGCTAATGTCCTAAATTTTTGTGACACATCTCTCCGGATCGTTAATAGCCTAAATTAAATTATTTGAGATAACAAAATTTCTCTTGAAAAAGTGTTATTTCATATTTTTCTCCGCAGAAAAAATACAACAGAGTACAATAGAGTAGAACTTGCAACAAAATACCAAAGTTTTCCATTGTTCTGCTACAAATTAAATTTTTGCTTCGAGTTTTATTGTTTCAGAAATTCGTTGTTTCGTTTCTGCTAAAATAAAACGTCGAAGCTTTCGAATAAAACATAAAACAATGGATTTTAGATATTCATTTCGATTCATTTTCAGTAATAAAATTGTACACCAATTGCACCCTTACTCTTAAGTTTCTACCCTCAAGAAAATTCATTTTTTAAAATACACTTTTTATACTTCAATTTCTTTTTCGTCTCAGCAGTCGAATTCTACCCAGATTACGCCACGAATAATAAAATTGTACACCAATTGCACCCTTACTCTTAAGTTTCTACCCTCAAGAAAATTCATTTTTTAAAATACACTTTTCGTACTACAATTTCTTTTTCGTCTCAGCAGTCGAATTCTACCCAGATTACGCCACGAATTCAGCAATGGAAATTAGGCTCAGGTTGACTGACCCCGACGTATGCGGGTCCGATTCTCGAAGGTGTTAAACATTGATCAACGTTATTGCGAAATCCTTTTAGCCCAAGGACACCGCTTCTTCATGCGAATTTTTCAAAACGCCCTACCAGCAAAACCGCCGTTCTCCATTGTCCTATTTTATGACCGTACGCGGTGTCTTTGTTGTTTAAGGTTTGAAAAATGATCCCATGCAAGGTCCCTTCCTTGGCAATGAACATACAGTTGCCTCGGCGCAAACAGTCTTGAAAATGGAGCTTACTCATTCGGGTAATTTATCATGGCGCTGAAGAAACGTAGACGCATCAATTATTTCCTCTGGTCACGAACTATTCGATATGTATCGCGGTGAATTAACGATTCCATTTCCCTCGCGAATCAATTATGCTGATTAGCGTGCCGGCGATAAAAAGATATTGATTAGTCGAGTTTAAATTATTCATTAGATCGTTACAATCACCTGCGAACCCTAAAGAGTTAAAAATAGTAGTCAAGGTGTACAAGAACGACTGAATATATCGACACATATTCCTCTGTCTGTTTTAAGTGTATATACTTTATTATATCTTCAACTGCTCGGCATATAAAAAGATTGGTGGTAGCCAGAGCAAAGATATACTTCCCCAGAAAATATCGAGAATCGATTAAGATCATAAATCAGCCAGATAATCTTATCAGAGGCAGGCGCTACCGCATAAACTCCGCCTGGAACACCCTCCTGCCGTATAACGTTGGCGAAAGTGTATTAATTCAAATGGTTCTTGTGCCAGTTAAATATCTTCATTAGAAACTGAGACATAGTCATTCAATGTTTAAAAATCTAACCCTTACACATTATGGAACGACCTAATATTTTCGATAGCAGCGTCTAGGTACTCGCCTTCTATACCCTGCTTTTATTTAAAAATAATAACAAACAATAATTCTAAATCTAAAAGTGTAGGTCTCCAGTCAACAGTCAACATCTGATTTAGAACCCATCTGAGACTGTAAACCTGTCTCCTAAATGACAAATGCCAGCCTATGCTGGGTTACATATAAAAAAGATAGAAAAATAACAGCAAGTAATATTAAATGACAAAAACAGGATCACGATTTTTCAGAAAATGAAAGCCTGAAAGCAGTCGGTGCCTTATTGGTGGAGCACTTCGGCGTTTACAACAACATCAGCATCGATTCGAGGGCCGGTATCAACGTGCCATGGGCGGAGGCGTTCACGAAGCTGGTTAACCGTGACATAGACGTGATAGTTGGCCCGAAGCCAGAGGATCTAGCCATTCTGGACGACCTGGAGATCATCTGCTGGTACATGTACCGAGACATGGTGTTCTCTGGCCTGGTGCGCGTGAAGACCATCGAGAACGACATCCTGAAGATGCTGATGCCGTTCCACTACTTGGTCTGGCTGTGCGTGGTCGTGCTGCTGATCATCTATATTCTCCTCTTGGTCGTCCTGAGAAGATTGTCCACGATGGGACTGATCAGAGAGCGAGTGAAGTTTGCATACGTTTGCTCGATAATGCTGTCGCAGAGCGTCGCGTTGCCGAGGAGCTACGGGCTGCGGTTGGTGCTGCTCCTCTGGATGGCGTTCTCGCTTTATTTGAGCATCACTTATAACAGCACGTTCACCAGCTCGTTGGCTCAAGTCGAGACCGAGGACTTGCTGGAAAATCTCGAGAAAGTACGTGACTCCGGTCGACCTCTCGGCGGTCCGACCATCGTGAGCATTTACTTCAACAACTCCGCCGATCCGGTTATGAAGGATTTGGGCAAGAGGTAATCTTTATGGCGTGGACAGATTTATCGGTCTGCTTGGCAGACCTACATCACAGGCGAATGATTCGAATGTTTCAAAAAAAACTTTATATAATATGTTTGGTGAGATGAATATTAACCGTGCGATGTAGGGGCAAGGTTGAGAACACTGAGGCGTTAGCAGCCATTGTACCGGCTCAGACGTGCCATGTCAAGCTTAATGTTTTTTATAAAATAGCTTCGTTTAATATTTCATTGGGAGATGTTACAAACAATAGAATTTGAAAATGAGTTGTTTACCTACTACTGCAGATTTGGAACCAAGTAAATACACGAGGGACTTAAAATTGTAGGTGTAGAATGTCTAAAAAAAATGTTGCAGTTGGAAGTATGAATCAGATTCAGCACAGACATACCGGTCGATCGTGAGAATTTCAATAGTGAAAGGATTAATGCTATGCTGATGACTGAATGCCGTTTTCACTGAATTCTTTTTATCTCCCGATCTTGCCGTGTCATGTCTACGCTACTTTCGACTGTTTTGTTTACAATCTTGGTGTCTAGCACATGTTTAACAAATACGTGAATAAGAAACAGAAAATATACGCATGCCGCGGCTGAAGAAATGAGCTTGAACAGCTTAATTCAGATATCTGTGCAATAGTCATAGTAATTATGACAGTAATGGCTACTGGAGCTGAGGCCTTCCCCCACTCTAGGTCCATTCCCCTCGTATAGGCTGTGATCTGCGACGAGGAGGGAGCGAGGAGGGGACTGAAACGGGGGGATTGGACCCAGAGTGGGGGAAGGCCGTAGCTCCGGTGACCATCACTGAATTACGGTTTCGAAACAGGTACAAAGTGACAGGCCCTGAGGAGGCTTTGGACAGTATCCTGAAAAAGGACGGTATCGCCGTGTTGCAACGCGTCACCGTGGACAGAATCAACTGGGACTACAGAAACGACAGAAGCCTCCGCATGTACGCATTGCAGAGTCCCGTTTTCAGAGTCCCAGTGTTTTTCTTCGCTAGGAAGGGATACGTCTATCGGAGACCTCTGCGTCGGTTCGTTACAAAAAATCGAGAAGCAGGTCTCATATACAAACTAGACAACGTTTTTCAACTCGAAGAGGATAAGCAGATCGCTCTCAGTCAAACGTCCGATGAGATTCTGACCATGAAACACCTTCGACCCATATTCGAGATATTCTTCATGTGTCAGGGGATCAGTTGTTTGATCCTCCTCGTGGAACTGCTGCAAGCTCGTGCTTTAAGCACTTTATGATAATTGGTATAAGTTACAAGCTTCTTGGTATGTTGTTTCGAATGATTAGATGGCTCTCTGGTTGCTGGAACGTTCGAGAATAAGCATAAGCTTTATTCGATCCATTTCGTGTTTCTACGGTTATTATTATTATTGTAAAGGGATGGGGAGCAACCATTGAGAGTATACTGTGATGTATGAAGATTGAAAATGTATAACTATATGTATACATACAGGGTGACCTGATCCTGTCTACTTCCCTGGTGAGTAATTACTATGTTTTATACGATAAGAATGTAGAACAATTTATAAACGTAACATATGTAGATGTATATGCATACATTTTTCACGTTTCATGAAGATACGTTGTTTAGTTTATTAAAAAGGAAATCCCAAAGTATACCTTCAAAACAGGCTTAAAATAATACTACCAATGTGCCAAATTGCAACAAAATCAGTGACCTGAAGGAGTCATATCACGTATGGTAAGCAAATCTTTATTATAGGATTATTTGTCAATAATAATGAATTCAATTCATTTAAGAACAGCTGACGAATCAAGCCATCCACCCACAGAATTGCTTATTAAAAATAAAACTCTGTGATAATGACTACAATGGGAAATGAGTCTTATGGTGTCAACTGCTGGTACATTTACCCTAACGGTACAAAATTAAGTACAAATTGTTATCAGTGATAATGTAACCTCGTTAAGGCCACGGGATGATCAATTTTTGGATGACGCGAGTTCGGATAATCGAGATTCGACTCTATTTGAATTCTGATTCAACCGCGCGTCATTTATTGTGATCTAATTATTTCGGACAGCGCGTTACCTCATATCCCTCTTTAAGGATCCTTGGGGTTTCGCAAAACGTTGCGTGATATTTAGAAGGATTTCGTGAGAGTTCTCTTCCACGTGCGCAACTCCCTCTGCATTGTAATCGTCCCCGGGTGACCTTGAAACGAGCTTTTCAAGGTCCGAAAGGGTATTGCGTCACGGTCCGCGCTGTGACGGGAGCGTCGTCGCATGGAAATCCAGACGCTTATGAGACAATAATTCTTCAATCGTTTGCACCTCGGAAGACGCGCATTACCGTAAAGCACATCCCATTGACTTTTAAGCACGCACGTTTATGCCGTGTCGCTCAAGGTCACGAATTTATCGAACGAAAGGGAAACACCGTTGCACGGTCGATCCGACAGACGATAAATCCAATTCTCGGAACTGCAGTCGTGCTTCGTTTTACGATGGACCGGTTGGTGTGCTCTTGCATCCCTCCAGCCGACGCATCCAATTCAATTCACTTACGAAACCGTTTCACCTTGTTCCCTCAAGGTACCACCATCGCGCAAACAATTCATTTGTTTCGCCGCACGGGCCGTTCGCTCGTTGAATTTCTACGCGCCGTCACGTCCACGTGAACTTGGAAATTTAACGCAAAAAAGAGACCATCGCGGGGATCATCGTCGGGAGATTCTTCCACAGCGACGCCCTCTTTGCTCTTGGTTAACACTCTGATTTGTCAGGCTGTGTTAGCTGAAAGTGGCAGGTTTCCTAAATTTTTATACGAAATGAATATAAATTCAAATTATACCGTTTTTGATCAGTAATATTTTAAGTTTCGTAATTCTTGGATTAGTTTTATTAGACCTTACTGCAGGCATAATTTGAATACTACACACGATCTGATAAATCGAAGCTTTGGCAGATAAAGGGTTAATGTCCAAGAAAAAAAAACAATAGAAAGAAGAGGTATGGAGAGATAATTCTTGAACAGTATATCCCCTTAAAGTTAAAGAAAAAATCTTGCCTGTGTATACGCATTTTTCTCTCTAATAGAACTCCGTAAATATCCCCTATTACGTTTTGAAATTCAAACTATGCGGCTGTAATGCTCCCCAAGCTTTCGCAGGCTACCCTTGGAATTTCTGTTCCTGCACGGTTTCACGAAACGCTGAGACGGCCACGAGTGTTCGTTCCTCGACGAAACACACGGAACCTACGTAAAATATGTGATAAACCCTGCCCGGTTCCGTTGTTTGCTATCTTTCTCGCGGAAGCCTCATCCACTTCCGTCACTCAGGAAGAACGATGGCGCCCGAGGAGGCGAAGAATTAATTCCCGAAGAGAACCACCGGCAGGGCTATTCCGTGGAAATGAGATGACATTGGTCGAAAGAAATTCGTTTAATCCGTTCGGTAGGACAAGTAATAAACAGACTGTGGATGTGTACGCAAATATACATTTTTAGACTGCAATATGTTCTGCTCTGATGTGGTTAAAGAAATAGAACCTTGTCGAAATTATATTTTGTGACGTAAATATTGTGCAGTGTACTTTTTATTTTGTTCGCTTTATAAATTTGTTGCCTTTAGGTATTTGAATTTGTCTGGTTGCATGAAGTTCAGCAGTCTAGTATGAAGAATTTAGTCGATTTATAGCACTTTGTGGAAACATCTTTCCATCAGGTTTGAGAATAGCTGTAAGCAATTAACCCTTTCATTGTTATTGGCGATTGGAAAAATTGCTGATCGCATGCTGCGTTTGACATAATTGCTTATGGTATGCCATCGACTATTAGAGACACTCAGTATTAATTTTAAAGTTTCTTAGAGAGTGTTTTTTGCTAAATAAGTTACCTTTCTCTTTTTAGTACGTGGGAAAGTCTTTTGTGTAAGAGCTTACGTAAGGGTCGCCGCAGCCAAAAGGTTGAGAAAGGTTTCAAACAAATAGTTTGTACAGGATCCAGATACTGTCTACATTCATTAAACTGTAACAATACAGTATCAGTTATACAAGGAAGTGTTTTGTTTAATTCAAAGAAACTTCATCTCCTTTCAATCGACGGCACGATTGCGCAATCAACAAACGAGAACCTGACGTAATTCCAGCAGACAGGGAATCGCAGGAAACATGCGCTAATGTGTTTGTCTTAAAATAACGAGTCCCCCTCGTGTTGCAGATTATAGTGTGTGCATTGTAAATATGAGTTTCAGTTGAACATGAATTGCTAGAAACTTTCTATCGCAGCACCCTTGACTTTCAGATAATTATTTAGAGCAAACAACGAGTTACACTCGTGTTGCAGATTGTGATCTATATGCTGTACACATGAGTTTCACTTAAATCTGAATTGCTATGAAGATTCTATTATGACGCCCTTGATTTTGACAGAATTATCTAGAGCAAACAACGAGTCACACTCGTGTTTCAGATTATAGTCTATATGCTTTAAATATAAGCTTCACTTGAATCTAAATTACTACAAATTTTATTTCACAGCACCGTCGCCCTTCAGAGAATTGTCTAGAGCAAATAACGAGTCACACTCGTGTTTCAGATTATAGACTATATGCTTTAAATATAAGCTTCACTTGAATCTAAATTACTACATATTTTATTTCACAGCACCGTCGCCCTTCAGAGAATTGTCTAGAGCAAACAACGAGTCACACTCGTGTTTCAGATTGTAGACTATATGCTTTAAATATAAGTTTCACTTGAAGCTGAATTACTACATATTTTATTTCACAGCACCGTCGCCCTTCAGAGAATTGTCTAGAGCAAATATCGAGTCACACTCGTGTTACAGATTATAGTCTGTACGCTGTAAGTACGAGCTTCATTTGAATCTAAGTTGTTTTCAACTTTCTATTACAACACCGTTGACTTTCTGGCGTCTCCATTTATCGCGCTTGAATAAGAAACTTCAGCGCCGGATAGCCGTTCAAAAAATCGTAAGGTTAATCAACAAACAGTCCATGAAGGATCGACCGCGCGATTAGCGTGGCGGTCACGAAGAATGTTAACGAGAACGCGTGTTCCTTATCAGGTGGCATCGCGTGCCGTTCACGCGACGGTGAAAACGCCTTTTCTCCTTTTCACGTGTAATCGCTGCCACGAGCATTTTACTATGGTAAATAGAGACCACCTTTGTCGCACGCTACCAGTCGTTCCGTAAAACAATCCTCGATGATCGAGAAAATGCTCACTAAAATTGTTCAACTAATAATTTTTCATTCAAATACTTCTCAACCCCGTCAATAACCTTCTGCTATAGTTCTGGTGATTCTATTCCTTAACAATCTTATCGAACACACTTTAAAGCGAAGAGACTCAAATCAAACTATAACAATTGCATATTGTCTACTACAACAGACAAAGGTATAAACGAGAATATTTGAAAGAAACCTGCCGTAGGTCAGAATACGACGTTTAATGTAACGAAACGCTATACTCAAGCCCTGGCTCTCCACTTTTCCACGCATGCGGAAAGCAGTTATTGTTAATGACGAATTAGAAAAAGTTCGAGAGAGTTTGCTGGAGTATCTCGAGTTTCCTCGACGGACGCGAGCAGGCATGCGGAAGCACGATAGAAGGTTAATGGAAAACCCAAGAAGGGAAGAAAGAACAATCGATCTATCCATTTCCCTTTCACTGTAGCCTTGCCTTTCACCTTTCGTTGCGACAACAATTCGTGAAGCCCGAGAATGTTCGCCTAATGGGATACGGGATAGACGGAAGTTGCTGTGTCATAGTCGATTTTTGTATCTCCCACCCATCTCGCGGGGGTGGATTTAATGAGCTTTTTGCCACCTCGTAAACAAGCTCCCTTCAATGGTGGTTTTTCGAAGTCGACTGAACACGACGAACCTCTGTGAAAAGTTAGGTGACAAGAGGACGAAAGCAATTGCGTAGTAAAGGCGCGAGACGATACCGTTTGCGCGTGGGAGGCATTGATGGCGAAGATTAATTGTTTCTGCGTGAAATCGAGCAAAATTTCTTCGATCCCACTCCATTTACGACTCAATATCGTCGGATTGCTTCAGTCCAGAGTACGGAACTTTATTGACGCTTCAGACTGAAATATTAATTTTCTTTTGGTGAGCTACGCGCTTCACGTCGAGCGTGATCTATTCACATTTCGAATCATTTTCTACGCGAAGTAATAGAATTTTCTAATTTTCTCCTTGTAGATGCGAATAAAACAAATAAATTGAATTAACTGGATGATTTAATGTTGTGCGTACAGATGTATTATTATGGATTTTGGAGAATAAAGAGTTTGAGGATGGTGCTGTTAGGTGTGTAGAGGGTTGAATCCAATATGGCGGAGGCAGCTCACGCGGAGTACATATTCATTTCACTTTATGGGGTGAAAGTAATGGAACATTATATTTTATGATACGAAGTTAGGCTTGAAAGCATCGAAATATCTGTTTACAAAAGGAGCATACACACATTGCAACTCCTTTCTGTGAAACCGTGCATCTTTATACATAACAAGTGCTCGTACAAAAGTTGGAATAATTAGATTAGATAGATTAGATTAGAATTAGATTAGAAATCATAGTTATTAAATAAAAACATAGTTATTTAATTAGAAATCATAGTTATTTAATAATTAGATTAGAATTCATAGCTATTAAATAAAAACAAAAATTGTCTGACAGAAAAAAACAATGTCGAGTGATTCACGAGCACAAAGTTTCCAAGGGGACTAATATTTAAAAACGACAAAAAACACAATCTTTGACAAAATGGCAAGACTTCGAGTTCAAAATCATTTTTACCCCATTCTCAATACAATCACCTGATGCATATTCTATTTTTCACTCAGCTGCTAGACACTGAGCTGCAGCACAGCATGAAGAGTGCATAATGCGGATGAAGAAGAGATTTCCTCGGTCTTCAGGGTCCAGAACTAAATTATCAAGCAACCGAGCAGGAGTTGATCCAGCAACGTTCGGTGGGTCGGAAGGATTCTTTCTGGATCGACGGGCGTAACGACACGGAACTAAATTGATTCATTACGATATCCAAGCTAACTGGATCGCTCAACAGAAATTGAGGAGGGTACGTCACGGTACGTCGATCGATGATGATAATCGAGCCCGTATCGCGGCGTCCTCCGCCTAATTGCGGATTGCCGGTTCCTGTGTACACGGAGACACGTGCAAACACACACACACGCACGCATACGGAAGCGGGTCAACGTTGACACACGCGTAACCAACGGTTGATTTTCGGAGAGGTTTCCCTAATCGCACGAGCAGACCTCGCGATAATTACGTCAGCCTTCCGGCGTGATAGCTATGATCGACAGCCGAACGAAATTAATTCTTGATGCGTTTCATGAATCGATTACCCGCAAAACTGTGCGCAGGCTTGCACATGTTTGCACGGAACTGTTGCGACTAACAATAAGATATGAGTGACAGATTATATTGCAGCAATTAACACATTATCTGCTACAGCAGGAAGTTTCACTTGCGGTCAGACACACTGCAAGATGCTACCTTTCATCTAAATCAATGCGTCAACCCTCGTACACCGGATGCTCGAGCAAAGGCGTGGGCTCCGAATGCAGGGTCATTTTGACCCGTAGTAGAAGTTCAATTAAATTTTGCTGTTATTATTCTTTTTACGATTACATTACCTGTTTCAGTATTTTATTAAACAATAATGAAAATATATATACATGTACATACGCACTTACGGCAGGGGGGCCATGGACCGGGTCAACATGACCCGGCATTCGGTGTGCGAGGATTAAAGAAATATTTCGTTATTCGATCACATGCATATTATTTTATATTATTATTTTCATACTGGTTTCAATAGTCGTTTGATAAATGAATACATTTGAGATGCGTCTCATCAGTCACACTATACGCGTTGAAATATTGTTATTGTTTGTATCTGACACACAGTACATTTCACTTGACACGTACCACGCCACAGTGTTGTGATATCATTGCGACATTCATGCAATTTCGCGTACGTCCGCAGAGATTTGGGATTTCCATGTTACTCCGGTAATAGACAGCAGCTACACCGATGTCAGGACTAGCCAGAGATCCACAGATTACCCGGAGAGATCAGTTAGGTTGGACGTCCAAGAAAAAAAAAATTGTTCTGCTGTCGTATCCGACCCAGCAAATGGCTAATTCCTTTTTCTCTTAGCATCCTTCGATTCTCCCAGATAATCACACTTGAACTCGCCGGGGGTGGCTCGACATGAGAGTATCCTTCGAGCGTCTTTTCCTCGCCAAACGGATCGCTTATCTCCAGCGAACAATCCTTCGAATATCACGATTAATCTCGCGAGAATCCACTTATCGTCTAACAGCGTATACCTCGGTAAGAACACTATAGAGATTGCGATCTACTCGATTAAGAAGTAAGTTGGCCAATACTCGAACTTTTACCGTCTCGAGGAAGAAGAAGCATTTAATTTCCTTTCAGCGGAGCGAATCCACCTTTTGCTAACTTCTGCGTACGAGTTAGCAGCCGCAGGGGACGCGGATCGATCTGAGTCCGTCGCACGGTCACCTCATTGATTCGTTCAATTTGATCAGCTGGAAGCTTTCCTTCCGTCGCGAAGAAGTTTTTCCACCGTTTATCAGACCTGTCGAACCGAGATTAAGGCTAACGTGAACGAAAATGGAGTGACATGCACACAAGGGTTGCATGTCCCTCGCCTACGCCGGCGGAGTAGCTCTCAAGGAGGATGTCCTTCGTATCATAGCACTCTGACGTTTGTCAGGGCATCTTGTGCGTATACAACGTGACGTAACTCTCACGAAGATTTAGGATCTTCTTCGGAGTAAATCTTTTAGATCCACGCATTCGTTTCGGATACATCAGCCTGTGATGGGTATCGATGTTCCGTGTCATTTTCGTAGAAGCCCGACGAGAATAAGTCTGTCGGTGATCCGAGCATTGATAAGAGACATTCGAGAGCCTTGGATCAATTTTGGGTCAGCTCGAAGGGAGTTACAGATGCGTAGACAGTCCTTGACACTTCGATCGTTTTTGTTAATATTATATAATAGCAACAGATCGATGAGGGACACCTGTTTTGTAGGTTACATTCACCTAAAAAAAATACTCTAACATCTTTCATGTTTGTTCAATAGATTTGAATTTATTTTCAATAAAATATTTATCACATTACACAGTTGCTGTGGGTGTTATCTGTAATTATACTTCTGCGATATAATTACAGATAACATCTGTAGAGAAACTGATAAAAATTGTATCAAATTAAATCAAGAAGCTGTGTTGTCATCAGAAACTTTGATAAGGGTTGTTTTCGATATGAACCCTTCGATTTCGTTCGAAGACGTTCGGGGAACGCGTCGGAAGTGTATCGATACGTGGAAGCTGGCCATCGTTCTCGGGTAATTACGTTTCGATGCCAGGACCTTGACATTTGCACAGGAGAGACGATATCCGAAGGTGAAGGCAAGAAATGGGGAAAAAGGGGAATGGAACTGACGTTGCCGTGACGAGGGCTGCTTTCGGTTTGTATAAATACAGCTGAATCACCATGACGTGAACGAACTTCCGGCGTAGCGACTTTCATGGGCATCCCTTTTCCCGTCTCAAAGGCCTCAAGATGTTAATAGAGATTGATATCCAAGATGGATGGCTATTAATAACGACAGAGAAATTCAAGTATCGCCACTGACATGTTTGACGATGGATTCGTCGGTGAAATTCAATTACTGCCACTCGAGCCACCGTATTTATTTATTTATTTAATACAGAGTGGGGCACTTAAAACAGACCACTCGAATATCTTTTTTAATCCTTCAGTGGTGCCGCATGGTTTCACGCATTGTTTATCTTTGGTATGTTTTTTCGGACAGGAGAAGTTTATCTTATGAAATATTCAATAAAAATGTAATTGCAAATGTTTCAGGAGTTATTTACTTTAGTGTTTCCTAGACTATCTATATATCAACATTAGAATTCGAATTAGAAGTCGCCATTCATGTGCTGTGAATTCAATTCACCATTGGAGGGTTAATTTTTGTAATTGTACACTTTCATTTTAATTTTCATTCTAATGTCTGTGTAAACAACAGGTGAACTTGGAGTGCCCATTTTCGATGACCATTCTATACTGAAGAATTTTAGTTTGAATGAGAGATTGTTTTTACTATTTTTAATGCGTGCATGGATATTAATTTTAGTCCACAGCTTTAGATTAAAAATAGTGTCGTGTAGAACTTTATATTGTGGCGGAACTTCCTGCACTCACCGGCAGAGGGATCAACAGCTTATGATTCTCCCGCAAGTCCTCGACTCTCCTTCGATCCAGATACGTACATCCTTTCTTTTTCTTTTTCTTTTTATTAACTATTGTAAGTTGCTTTTCATGGTGCTCATAAGACAGATGTAGCAATTCACTCAGATATGGTATATACATTCAAAGAAAACATATGTAAAACATTATTAAAATTGCAATGTAAATTATAACCTAGAGAAGCCAGATAAAAAGGCCATTAAGTTTAAGTATTATACATATTTTTCTTTTGTTTACCTGCGCATAAATCACAATATTTTTGTTAACATATATAGCAATCGACACAATAGAAAAAATACTAAATCACACAAAGTTATTTTCAAGGGTGCTAATTTTCGTTAATGTCCATGATCATCATATTAGCCAACTCCAAGTTACTAAGAGATTCTCTTTAACGGAAGAGTCTTTCAATAAAACGGAAGCACGGAGAGTTAATTTTTTGCCTCCACGGATTAAAGTACCGCCGATTAATCGTGGCACAGAAAATATGGCGGCGGTCTAATGAAATATTCAGCGAAATTCAATGTGACGATCCGGAAAAATTCCGAAGGAATAGAGTTCGCTGGGATCGATCGGTCGTTCCATCGGCGGGACATTTCCATACTCCGAAAACGAACTTTTTATTATCGGGAGAGCGTGGGCAGTTGAATAATTCCGCACCTGCACGAGCGTATTTCTTGCACGAACGTTATGTGTGGCACTTGTTCCATTAGCTATCCTCCTGCAAGGAATATCGGAGATTTGGCCGAGCTCCAAATCATTCCGGCCATCTGGGAACAGGATCGCCTTCTGCAAACAGCATCCCTATTTTTCATCCCAACTTCGATGGTTCCTGATTACTAATGAGCTTCTCCTCTCGGGGACAATCTGTTTCAGCTTTCCACCCGATTAGAGCGTGATACTAACGTTTCGCGAATAGCTCGCGGATGTTTACACTCTGATTCTTGAATGTTTTTACATTTTTAATACAGCCCCACGAACGGAACTCCGAAAATAATGGTTTTTGTCTTGAACAGACACCAGAGTCACACATTTTATTTCTATAATTCAATTAAGAGATTCTATTTTATAGAATTGGATACGTTAATTTGCGTGAACATTCGCAGTCTATCCACCAGTGAAGAATCCTGTATCCGATTTAAAGAGGCATGGCGGTATAACGAATTTTATTTCCATTCTCGATTCGCTTTTCTTTATCTAGAGGTACCTACTACTCGGTTGTACTTGCCTCGAAACATTACATTCTTTATGTATTCTGTTATCAATTGCTGTTGCTTTCTTTGGGGACACCCTGTACGTGGAAGGACGTTTCAGTCGAGCAAGAAGCGGTGGTAAAAAGCTCGATAACTTCAATTAAGGGGGCTGATTTACCGAATTTTACTCTACATTTTCCATTTGTTCTTTCATCTAGAATTACCTGCCACTCGGTTATAGTCGTCTTATAGTTTTCTCTACTTTCCTAAATTTTTTTATCGAGTAGTGCTCTTATGTTTCAAGACACCGCGTACATGACAGGAGGTTTCGATCCGCCGAAGAAGCAGCCGTAAAAAGCTCGATAACCACGGTCAAGGACGCAGGATAATATAACGAACCGTATCATCGTCAGCGTGCACGAGGGACGAGCATTTAATGGCGTCGCGACGAGCTTGCACCTGGTCTCCGGTGAAAAAAAATGCATGCGTGGAAATTTAATCGTTATTCAAGGAAACGGACGATCGCGTTGAAAGCGTCACGACGAAACGAACACTGGACGAACGAAGAATTCGGAAAAATGATATGTATGGCGTTGCTATACCTTATTTTTAAGTATTTCGTCAATTCTATTTTCTATATAAATCACTCGTTTGCTTGATAATGCGAATTTTTTAATTAAAGGTTCAAAGCTACGCCATCCATGACTGGCATCTATTTGCTAGAAGTGTCCTTTAAGATAACTAGACGTCACTATACCTTATTTTCAAATATTTCAATTATATTCTCTTCACCTGCTGATGCCAATATTTTATTCAAAATTCAAAGCTTCACTGTCCATAATTTGCACTTATTTGAAAGAAGTATCCTTTACGATAACTAGACGTTACTATACCTTACGCTTAAATATTTCCTCAATTCTATTTTCTAAATAAATACTCGTTTACCTCCTAATGCCAATTTTTCATTCTCAATTCAAAGCTTCACCATCTATGATTCGCACCTATTTGCTGGAAGTCTCCCTGTCTGGCTAAAGACCAAGCTCCTGCTTTCCAGTCAACTCGTAACCAACAGTCAGCATGTTAACATAGACAATGCTACTAATTTTACACGAACTAATAATTATTTCATTCGACAGTATTCGATGCAACAATGATTCCACGACAGAAAAAGAGTCTGTTCAACTCGAAAGAGATCAATAAAGCACCTCATCCGTCCGTCATTCTCTGCCAGATCTCGGGGTCCCCGTTTCAGAGACACCGCGTACGGTTCGTCATCGAGACGTCTCGCGTTATGTTATCGGCAATAACGAGACGCAAATGAGGGAAACAGAAGTCCTTCGGTAAATACGATTAACTGTGAAACTCGTCTCTGAATGTAGTTCACGGTCATGGCGAAAACCCGGCGTGTGCGGGCGGGCGGGAGCGGATGAGACGCGGAAAATCGGCTCTCGATTCCATTCACGATTCCGCCTTTTTCCCCCGGAACGGAATCGATGGGCGATCGATGGATTCGCGAGGGCGTTGTTTACGCACAGATGCGAGGAAAATGTAGTTCATGGGCGAAACGATAAAGCCCCAGACGGTGGAGGGGCGACGGTGCTGCATTCGAGTCGCGGTGTTTCGTTCGAGCGGGGAAACTCAATGATTTTCGAGGGTTCGCTCGAGGCTCCGCGGAATTTCGGTTTAAATGGATCATCCGGCGAGCTGGGGGCGGCTGAAAGACCCGAAGAGAGTTCCGTCGTCGCTCGATGACCACGAAAGAGAGTTTAAGGACGCTCCTTACGAGGAAAAGGAAAATGACTTTCAGAGCGCGCCGTTGCCTGAGGATCATTTCAATTAGCAGAGAGATTGCGTTGATAGTCGTTTCTTAATAGCGTTTAGGGAGGTCGATATGGGGGACCAGTATTTTTAGACACCTTATTAATGCTTCTTGTGAATTCTATATTTTTATGAATCTTTTCTGCGACGCAGTTTTCATCTTATGGTTTTGGTAGAATTTTCTTCCGGTTAGGATAGTCGATGAGGGTGATTAATATTTTTAGACGCACTGGTTACTCTTGCTGCGGATTTAGTATTTTTATTATATTTTTTTGTGACGCATTATTCATTTTATAGTTTACGTGGAATTTTCTTCTCGTTAGGGTAGTCGATAAGGGTGACGAGTATTTCACTTTTTGCGGATTTAGTATTTTTATTATGGTTCTCTGTGAAGCATTTCTCATGTTACATTTTTTTTTAAGAATTGTTTTAGCGGTGGAGCACTCGATAAGGGTGGACAATATTTATTAGATGCGTTATTAACCCTTCTTATGAATTTAATATTTCTTTACATTTTGTGTGAACATTTTTCATTTTACATTTTTCGTGAGAATTTTCTTCTCGTTAGAGTAGTCGATAAGGATAATTTATTAGACGCTCTACTAACCCTTCTTACGAATTCAATATGTTTATTACATACTTTTATGAAGTGCCTTTCATCAAAAATAAAAATATGAAGAGCGTCTAAAAATGATCTGGTCTGTGAAGGTTAGACTGGAGCGTCTTGTTTCACTTTCCAAAGTAGGTGAAAGGCGTCAAGTTCAAAAGCTGGGATCCCGAATCGTCGCTTATCAGGATCGTATAATTCCCTATTATTCCGGTAGATTCATTAAAGCAAACTTTCGCGATCTGTTCCTTCTCCAATTAAATCCGTCGGCCGAGCTCGGTTCCTGGGGGCTCTAATGGCTGACTGACACAGATACGGATCCGTGTCCTGGAACATAATCTCTGGTCCTAAGAGTATACTTACTCCTGACGCTGAAGTACCCTCGAAACACTGCTCGAACTCCGTCTCCATGACTTCCACGACCTTCCGCAACATACACACCCACCGGCGCTATAATAAATCCTCTACGGGTAATTAAGTTCTCCGGTTCGTTCTCGTGTGAACCGTCTCGCTGAAACTTTTCTTTCTTAACTGAATTTCCCGGCGAAACGCAGTCGAAACGAGGATAATTCAATTGCACCGTTACCCTGCGAGGGCGCGTCCCCGACTTTCACGCGGCCGTCAACGCAAGGGGTGTTTAAAAATGAAATTTCATTTAAGAAAACGAGATAACGCGTGATGAGAACGTTGCGCCCCCCGGGAGATCGTTAAAAAAATTATGGCTACTGAATTGTTTATGTTTGAAGGTTTAAAGAGGTGCCTTGCCGGTTTAAGAAGATTGAACAAATTTTTTGTACTCGTTTAAACTTTTATGTCTGTAGAATATTATGGTGAAAGATTGTTTCAAATTTGAATAATTGGCGATGTTACAGCACTGAAAATGACTACACGTCAGCTTGGGTTCAATGGATGCGTTTTTTTTTGAAAGCATGTGTTTTAACTTGCCAGCCAGCAAATCTCCGAAACTATTCTTCCGATTAGCTTCAAATTTTGACACACCATTTCTTATAAAATTAATTAATCGAATGTATAGCAGGATTGTTTTTATATCTTAATTTGTCGAATTTTTATCAATTTTCAAAGTTGATTTGTTTTAATAAAATAGTTCGTACATTCCATATGTACGATGTACAGGGTGTTCCTGAACCGAGGGATCATGTTTTGAGAGTACAGTAAAACCTCGATTGTCCCAACTGAAATTAGTAGCAAGATTACTCACGTTTTAACTATGTTTCGTGTATAATAAATATTAAGTGCACAATGTCACTAATGATAATTTTAGCTTGTAACTGACACAAGATGACCACTGTTCGGATAACCGAGGTTCTACTGTGTACTTCATTTGTGAAAAGTATAGAAAATTAAGATTCACTCTTTAGAATTATAGTGTTAATACTCTGATTGTTGTGCAAACTGAAGCTGACGTGATTAATCGCTGAACCAGACTACTCCAGTTGATAGTAGTTACTAGCATAATAAATATGTGAAACACTTGTTACGTAAACTGACCGAAATAAAAGGCAATTTGTAACAATTTTGAGAGGCAAAATAAATCTGATCAAAATCCTATTTCTCTGATTGTATGAAAACATAATAGGATCCACAGTCCAATTATTGGCGACTATTTATAGCCGTGAACGTGTTGTTAACGAGAATCTAATTTACCGAAGCAATGAATGGTACAGACCATTATCGTTTTCTTCCGAAAGAAATCGAACATCCATACAGACCGTTCTCGACTGATTTTCAGACACCTGAGACCCCTTAATCATCTAGTTCAAATAACAATTGCTGGCGATAACAAAGCAACGAAGGAGACAGACCATTACGATGTGATTTTGAAAGAAATCTAAGATCGATACAGACGATACGTGATAGCTTTTCAGACACCAATTCACATAACAATTGACGATACCCACGCAACGAAGGCAGCGGACCACTATAACATCATTTCCAAAGAAGTCGGAGATCCAGAAAGACCGTTCCTGACAGATCTTCAGACGCCTCATGTCCCATAATAATCGTTTAATTCTATTCAAAAGAAAAGTGACCCAGTTTTCAGGATCACCGTTTCGAGATCGCCACGTCAAAGCCGTTCGCGCTTCGATTCGCGTTAAAGTGGTGTGAAATTCTGCTCGCGTATTAAATTGCGAACGATAATACGATCGAGCTCCATTGAGACCTGTCGATTTCTGTCTTTCCTCTCCTTTTTTTCCCTCTATTTTTTTCTCTCTCTCTCTCTCTTTCTCTTTGTGCTGCGTGACGTTCTCCATTAGCCGCGTTCACCGTTCGTTGGAGTCTTTGAGCGATCCACCGGACACGCGCTCGTTTGAATGGAAAAAGATGAAGACCTTTATGTCGATCCTTTATCGCGATGCTTCTTGCCGTGATTACGAACAAAAAATCTACATACGATTATGTCGTTCGTGCACGCGCAACGGCGTAACGTGATTTAAAACGCTGATCCGTATCTGCATCGTAACGAGTGCCAAAGGATATTGCTGCTCGCCACGAAACATCCGTCTCTTTTTTCTTCTTTCACGGCAATTACTGCTCTGCCACGTGCAAGCGTAGTATCTTCGAAACCGTTCAGTCTGTTTCCTTTTTATAATATCGAGTGCTTGGGAACTTTTTACGAAGCGTTTAATTTGAGACAATGCGATGGCGCTATTGCGTGTTTGTAGGATAAATGTTAATGTTTGATTCAGTGATGGCCACCCGAGCTGCGGCCTTCCCCCACTCTATGTCCATTCCCTTCGTTTCAGGGCCCTCCAGTTCGCCCCTCGCTCCCCCTTGGTCCATTGTCGTCATAGATCACAGCTTATATGAGGGGAATGGACCCAGAGTGGGGGAAGGCTGCAGCTCCGAAGAACATCACTGGCTTAACTCTTTGAGGACCACGAACGTTCCGAAAAATTAATCATCATGTGCCGCGGATTACGGTACTGGTTTAGGCACAGCTGTTTATTGCAAGCTATAAAGCTATGTTTTTGGATGAATTGTCATCTCAATTTATTTTAGTAAAATATAATTGTATGCTTCGTTATATATTTTGCAGTTGGGGAGCAGTAAAACGACTGAATAATCGACATCATACGCATCATTATAATGGAATATTCATTTAATATTTAACACATGTAATTATAGTGAATATTTGATGTTTGATTATCATGAATACATGTATCGTCGCAAACGATTCGGTATAAAGTCAGCAACTTTAAAATTTGTAATCGGAAAGTGAAATGTATAACATGATATGATTTTCAACCAACACAAAATTAATTAATAGTGTTATCTATTGCTTTTTCTTCTTTTTTTTATGCGACGTTAAACTGTTAATTAAAAAAGAACTGTCGCTTTTAGATACATGTAACTTTTATTTAATTGTGATGTACCCCTTGCTCTATTTGTTGTTACATATATGGTTGTTTCCAGATTATACTACAATAAATTATTAACAATACCAACTTATGAATTTGTTAATTAAACAGCATGTTGTATTACGGATTCAATAGTCACGACAGCGTTTAGAAATGAATGTTTTAAAAACTAATTTTAAGAAAACTAATTGTAAGGCTTGAAATTGATGGTATGTATAAAAAATAATAAAATATCTAATAAGTCTATCAGCGTGCTGACTATATAAAGAGTTGAACAACTTGTCAAACGGCAGTTAAATAATCCGATATCCAAAGGGTAAGAAAGCTGCCAAATGTCATTTATAGACTGCCCTATCTGACAACATTATCAGGAAAAGAAACTGGAAAAGTTGGGAGCCATTTCTTCGAAACTTTATAGACTTTTCAGACGCAAGAAGTCTACAGAACGGTGCCCAGAAGGACGTACAAAATATTTCAAAGAAACTCGAAAAACTTCATAGACGTTCCATCGAAATTTTATGGCCACGAAATCACAGGACACGGAGTAGAAAAGTATTGTAATTATAAATACCTGTCGGTGAGTGTTTTCTAGTTACTCCACGGTCCGGTTTTCCCTGCAAGAGAGAAAATTACATGAAAATTGCGTAACAGGCAAAGCAGAAACGTTGCAATGATACGCGCAGGCATGAAAACAAACTTCCAGCTGTCTCTGCGTAAATGGCGAACGTTAATTAACGCGACCGGCAACAAAACCATCCCCTGATGCATTTTTCACGAATCTCGAACACCAGGGCGTGCGTTACGCGATAATTTTAATTCCATTGTCCGTCATTTTTGTGCACGGAACGAATCGATTGGCTCGCCCGTCTCCATAATGAAAATTGCGCCACGCGACGGCATTGAAACGAAATCGATCACGGTCCTTCGCGCGAATCCTCGATTCTTATCGAAAGCTCGCGACAGCTGAAGCGTTTTTAAACGAGCTTTTGGTGTCGAGGCAGCGTATTTAACGATTCGAGCAACATTACTTTTAAAATCAAAATAGAAAAGGCACTTAGGACTTATATTGATTAGATACTTCTTATTCCTCTTTGAAAGTATCATATGCTACTCAAGGACATAAATTTAATCTCTCTTATATTTTTAACACTTTGACTGCCACATCACCCATGTGTGGATGACACTTAAATTCAGTTATTTATGTAATTACGAATAGTATTAATCAAAATATCTAAAAAGCTCTAACAGGACCAGCGAAGAAACTATAAAGCATTCCTGACATTATTGATAAAAAACGGCATCATTTGAGATTACTCTCATGTTGTACCAAAGTTTAGAAACGTGTGACGTTTTCAGCCTACATAGTGTGGCAGTCGAGCATTTAGGGACCACGAATTACATGAGGCATCTGAAAATAATCAGATCTGCTACCATGAACAGGTACAATTTCATTCCATCCATATTTTACAAGGAAGGGACCATTCTCAGGGCAGCCCAACAGCCTCCCAGAAGCCATCTTTCGGTAGGGCGTAAAAGAGGGCGGACCATCTTGGAACAGGCGAGACAGCCATTCTCTCGGCCGACCGCGAAAATAAACGTTCCAGTTTTAGCGTAACAGGTATTGTTTAAACGGTCGAACGCATCGAGGTCAATTAAACAAGTGTTCAGAGTTCGCGGTGCGCGTCGCCGACGGTTTATGTTCCCCCGCCTTCTCCACCGGCAGCCTGCGTTCAATCCGCGTATCTTGCGTGTCGACCATGTGTGTCAGGGTTAAATCACGCGTATCCACATAATGTGCGTACGTGAACGTTTCAGCTCGCGGAGTGACGCACGCGATTACGCTTCGAACGCGGATTCACCCTGCTTCACCCCCGAAGATTCCATTTCCCGGATTAACCGCTCGGACACGTACCAGCGCGGGACCCAGACACCTGATCCTCTGGCGAACACGCTGGACCGTCCATTGTTTCAGAGAAAAACCGTCATCACGAGCCGATTGTCCCGCGACTTGATACCTATCACAGCGGTATCCGTGTTTGGAGTACGTGCAAGATGCGTGCTCGCTATTTCTACCCTTGCTCGTACGTGCAATCGCTCGTGGAATCGCCGTTGCATACGAAATGTCCGATTTGGTAGGTATAGAGAGTGTGGCGCAATAATAGCCTCATGAAGCCATCGGGTCTGATTAGAATTTTGGAAAAGGTTAGAGGGATCTACTGCTGCCTACTGCTGCCTACTGCAGCTGCGTACCAGATGGACAATGAGTGCTGGATGAATTGTTACAATGCTTTCGCATGGTCTTTCGAGACTGAGATTTCAGGGATTTCCTTTTGTTTTCACACATTCATCATGTCCAATCAAATATTTTTCCCCGTCCCCTCTCTTAGCTGATTGAATTTGAAATTTAGCCAATTTGCCCGTCCACCCCCAGTGGCACGCCCATCTTCAAGATACTGTCAGCCTGGGGGAAATAAGGAGGACCACGCATAGTTGAGTTCAGGGTTGTTATCAGCGGTGCGAAATGTAGAGACAAGGGTTAGTTGTAGGGCTTTCTTCGGTTAATTTGCGTAGGTTTGTCCCTGCGCAGGGAACTAGGCGCGTCCAGCACCCACAGGCCATCAGAAAATAGAAAGAATTAATAGAGCTTTAAATTTAATGAGATTCACGTATTCTTTACACTATAGTAAATTTATGGAAGGCATGTTAATTTGTTCGATTGACTGTACGTATAAAGACTTCGATCGATGAATGTTGAATTATGAAATTGGAACCATGAGATTCAGCCTATTTTGAAATTGAGGACAAATAGAAGTTCACATAAATGCTTTTCCTTTCTGACGTTATCCTATTGTTATAAATTATACGAACTAGTTGCATATCCTCGAGGAAAAGCTGAAATGACTGCTGGTACATCATAATATATTACGCAGCATGTTAAAATAATTGAAGAAGATTGCATCGATTCACTATATCGACCAAAGTACCAATTATAAGGTTACGGAATGGATAACTCGGAAATAAGATCGAACAGGGAGTTCGTTTATCCTGTATCTTGTTATAAAGTATTTACATATCAGAGGCAGATGTATAAAAATTCTTCTTCATTTTAAATTTCAATGAAAACATCGCTCGCTCGATAAGGAAATTTAAATTACATAATTATACAATGTCTGAATAAGAAGGGTGTATTAATTATTCAACAGAGGCAATGAAAAATGTTACGTTTCCCTCTGAGTATAACTCTCAACGTCACAAGCTAAATTTTGATCACGTACTTTCAATTTAATACCACTTTGTCCGAATGAATTTTTACAAACTCGTTACTGTGTTTCGTGAAACCTAGTTTCGGTAGGGAGGTCAGGATTTCATTAACACCGTGTTGGAAGTTTAATAAATTAGCCCAGAAGTTACACTTCCTTTGTGCGAGCTCATGGGAAATTTCGACCATCCCTCCGCTTGCTGTTACAGAATGTGTTTAGCACTTCAAAGATGGAGGATGTTTAAGTTGAACCGCACTGCGTGAATGAAGGAGAATTAAGCTTGACGTGCAGCGTGATGTATTTAATAATCTTGTTGATATCGCGCAGCATCGGTTTATGTCACTACTCCCGCAGAAATTCGGAGAGCAATGAAACATAATCTTGAAAAAATTATTCACAGTATACATGTGTAATGATACGTATATTTAATTGTGCATTTTGTTAGTAATTTCATTGGTTAAAAATTGTTTCTTTCACTTTCATTTGATGTACAGCGTGTCACAAAATATGTGCTGATGCAGAGAAGAAATTTTTCTGTGCTTGTGTGCATAATAGAATATTATACTATTTTATTACACTTATTTAGTACTTTTTTATTTAGAGAATTAACAGGGAAACCTCCAGATAACTAATTTCTATAAAATTCTATGGGAAAGTAAACTGACTTAAGATATGGTATAAATGGTATGTTTGTACATTCCCTTGTGCACGAGCGTGCTTGAAAAAGGGTGAAATCAACCCTTTGTATAGAAGCGGCACATAGTTTTTAAACTACGAGAAATCGACGAGAAATGTTTCAATAAAAGTTGGATGGTATTCTGGGGTATACAAAATGGCGCACACAAAAATGAAAAAAAATTTAGTTTTTCGAAAAAGAATTTGCCATTGAAATTTTTGAATGAAAAAACTTTTTCCGAATAGGGTTATTCATGTCTGAAATAACTCTATACTCTCACAAAAATTTCCTACAAGCCAGTGTTTCCAGGCTCGCGAGATTTTTCTGGTGAATCAGATTAACCCGAATATGATTCATGGAATTAAACACGTCCATATTTATTCTATGTTTAAGTATATATTTTTCCATATTACAATTACAATGGACCAACACAGAACGACTCACTGTTCAGGATCGACAGGATTCACCGTGAATATATTATCCACAATTCTCACTTTCAAAACTTTTAAAAATCCTGTTTCATTCATTCAGATAGTCAGTCCACCTTCCAAACCAAAAAACTTCGCTCTCTAAATCAAGACACTCAGTTCTATTTCCGTATCGAGCATAATTCTATTTCGAATTCGTACTTCTTCGGTCTGGAAACATTTCATTCGAACACCAAACATCAGTCCAGCTGTATTTCATTTTTCAACAAACCACATCCCCCGAAGCTAGAGCTTCTCCAAACTTTGCTCGCGCAAACTCCGGCCCATTACGCAATCGACGCGGTGCAATATCACGTTCTCCAAAGTCTTTGTCGCGTGATAACGATATCAAAGCGTGCGACCCTAGTCTGGAGTTTAATTTATGTAGTTTGGATTTGCAATTTACGCGGTAACGTGCTGCTGGTTATAGACGTTAAACGCACGGGATCGAAACGCCCTGGGCGGCTTCCTGACCCGCGAACATTAGCAAAGCTACGAAATTCACAGGGTTCGCGGCGAAAATACGCCTCGATGCTGTCAGCGTTCGAAAGCACGCCGGTTCCCGTCCTCGAGACCTCCGAAACTCAATCTGAATATCATTTCGGTATCTCCATTTTTTTTTCGTCTGATTTCCGTCGCTGGCGAACGAAACCGGTAAACCTGTACCTTGGTAGGTAAAGGGCCAACGTTGAATTCGCAATTTTTTAGAAGAAGCCGCACATCGGCGCTTTTTGTTACAACACACGTACAATGGAACCTCGTTTATCCGAACTGTTAGGAAAAATAATTTCATAAGATTGGCAGTGTAGATTAATCTTAAAATTAAAATATATTGGTAAGGTTGGCGAGGTATATACAATGGTGGACGGAAGTTTTCGTACAGTGAGAAAATTATATAAGAGGTAATTGTAACTTCTTCAAATTAGTTAGTAAATTACGGAATATACACTTTATTTTATTATATACGTTTATGTTGAATATTATTATACTTTAAATGTTGCACAAAATCCATTGAAATAATGCGATTCCTTTACAAGTTACAATTATCTCTTTTATAATATCTTCGCTGTACGAATTCTTTCTAACCGGCAACACGAGGGATTTAATCAAAATAATTCCTGCGTACATGTTCTTTGGAGAATGTACCTAACTTTGTCTGTAAAATAGTGGAAGGACAGTTGGTGCGTAAAACACGAACGCATTGCTTTTGGACGTTCGTCCTTTTTTTGCCAACGTACAGGGACAGTGAATGGAGAAGCGACGACAAAGGCTTTCAACCGGACGCGAAACATGTTTCCAGGGCGAACGAAGGTAAAAAAAACAAATTGTTAAAAGTCCGTTCGACTGTCTTTCGACCCGGACCGCTCGGTACTCGCCTCGGCTTGTTTTCGCAACGGCGTAATGGACCGGGCCGCGGAGTTTTCACGTTGTTAGAATTAAACGAGTCGACTGGAAAATGCGGCGCTCCAAAGAGGACCTGATCGAACCGGACGACCTTGCGGGGTATTTTCAAGCTGTCTTCAAGTTTTCAGCGGAGAGGCACTTTCAGTTAACCCTACGGCCAAAGTAGATTACGCTCGCCGCAGTTGTTGCTTGTTTTACGTCGGATCGCGGCGAGATCGTTAGTGGTATTAAAGTCACTGTTGAAGATTGAGGAATGATGTGGTTGTGCCTCGGAATGAAAAATGAGTTCGAGGTCTGTGCGCTGATGCATATTTTTTCTGTAATTTTTTATTTGATCGTTGATGAATAGAAGTTAATCTTAGAATCGATGTAGAATTTTTAATCGTGTCATCGATGCGCAAAAGTTAGTTTAGGATTATATGTGCAATTTTTAATCAATGCTAGAGAATCAATTTAGAATTCCATGTGCAATTTTTAATCCTATCTCTGACGCAGAGAGATTAACCCTTTGAACTCCTTTGTCGAGAGTGACTCAACATCGATTTTATTCAAAGTCACACTCGACATTTTTAAATTGCCAGTTTAAATATGTATTACTTTTCGCAATATTTTTTTTACCTAGATAAGCAATACTACATGTATATGACCCTTTCTTGTAACAAAAAAAGTCCTTCAAGTGTTCAGGTACATGATTGTGTTTACCTAATTGGTTCCTATCAACCAACTGTCTTTTGAAGTCCATTTCAAATAAAACATTTAAAGCAATAGGGAGTTATTAAAAAGAAAATTAAAAAAACATATTAGGAGTTCAAAGGGTTAACGTAGGAGTTCATGCTACAATAAAATGTCTGTCACCCCGTCCTTTCCTTGTCCAATCATGTTCAGGTGAATGAATAAGAATCACTGCGCCGCTCTCCCTTAAAATAAATCACTGAGAGCGGCGTCGACGTTAAGCCGTCTTTGCAGCGACACCGAAATCGCTGGCGTCGGAATAGGCCGAAGCATTAAAAGTTTCGACAGCGATCTTTTCACCGATGAAGCTCGAAAAATATCGGTCAAGGTTCACGAACCCTGCGACCAGAAGACGAAGAAGCCGGAGAAGCCGAGCCCTCTCGCAGAGACTGAGAGAAACGGCGGGCCGGCGTCTTTCCTCCGCCTCGCAACGAAATGTATCGCCTGCTCTCGAGCAAAAAGAAAACAGCCGGGAGAAAGAGAAGAATGTACTGTCTATTGAGAAATAATTCCTTAATCCCGAGCTTCGCCCCGTTTCCGCTCCAAAGCCGGCGAGAGAAGCCACGATTTTCTCCTTTCTGCTGCCGGCTCGGCCAAAGATACCCCGGCCGGGAGGATCGTAAATCAAATTTTAAGGACCCGCAACCCATCAAAGGATCCTCCGGCCGTTATCACGCTGGAGAAACGTTTCCCGCAGGAGAACGAGAAATCCATTTAGTTTTGTTGCGCCTGCTGCTCGAGGAAACCGAATTCGCGATAAACGTCACGGAAAATCGGAAAAGTACAGGGTGTCTTTGAATTATATCAGGCTATATCCTAAGTAACGTCATTTTTAAATGTTATTTGCAGCATAAATGATTCAACGATCGTAATTATATTTTATTATCGATACATTGAAGATTGATTTTGGTATCCTTCATTCAGTACATTGACACTTTGACTGTCATGCCATCCATGTGTGGATGACACGTACAATTATATCGAATCATTATTTATTTGATTACTTTGGTACAATTTGGTAACAGATAAAGGAAGTGTTTTATTGTCTTCCACTATGAGGTTGAATATTATAGATACCTGAAATTCATGAAATGTAGTATTTCGAAAACGCTTGAGTTCGGAAGATTTTCTTGTTTCTTTCAGTGAGTTCTAGCGGAATCTGTATGTTCAGCAACACCGTGTATAAAGTAGAACGAAGAAGAGAAGGGCGCCCTGCCGTTTGTAATAATATTTGTATTATCGATCATCGAAGACTTTTGACGTTTGCTCGGACGACCCAGGTTTCCAGGAAATCGAATAAGACTGAGGGTGGTTTTCGAAAGAACGACTGGGTTGAACTTCCACCGTTTCGCTTGTGCAAGCTCTGCTTGAATTCATAGTACAATCGTTACTTTTTGTACAAATATAAATCGAAGATAGTAACTTATATCCTAATAATTTCTACTAACTTTAGTACCTTTTTCAATGAATAGGAAAGAATATATTTATAACAAAAATTTGAAATATCTTGCAAACTGTTTCTTTTACGAGTATTTTACCTCGTGCACTCATACTCATTGTCAGAATTATGTAATATAAAAAAACGTATATGCTTTTTTTATAAAAAAAAAGTGTAATTGCACTTTGCAAATGTATTGTATAAAAGAAAAAAGAAGAATTAAGTTAAAGAAAGAAATTTACTAAAGGTGTACTTGATCAGTTTGCCTTCTGAGCGGCTCAAATATGCTTTAAATAAAACATATCTGCTACAATAAATAATAATAGTACAACACGTCCACTGTAATCAAATAAACCATCAAATATACTCTAAGAAACCACTAATAGTTGGCAAATAGAAATGCGATTCAATGTTTATGAAACGCAACCGTTCAGCCGCAGACGACAGCTCAACATCTCTCTCAAATTTCCGATGTTCTAAGGAGCTCCGTCGTGACGTCACCGCAAGTACCGCGCAATGCAAATTTCTGGCACGTCGTCGGCGCATTGTTTCAATAGCGCGTCGCTCGCGTTCAATACCGCGCAGAGATTATTAATTATGTGCACAGACATAATTAATAACCGGCGCATTAATTACAATAATATCGCGTTCCCCATTTGAAGCGTCGCGCGACGGGGCACCGAGCGTGCCAATTTAGGGCGGCTTTCGCGTTTCACCGTGACACCGCAACCGGGGGATTTGGAAGATCCGCAGCTGCCTCCGCGATAAATGCGATCGACGATCCTCTGAAAGATTCTGACGCGTTTGATTCGGGATTCGACAGCTCTATCAACGTAACCGACGGGCTGCCATTAATCGAAAACCTTTCGAGTACGCACGAATTCCAGGCCGATTAATTGCCGCCCCTATTATCGTTAGAATTTCAATCAGTCCTACAGGACAATCCCATTTCAGGGAGGTCCCAACTGTTCACCGTTGAAACCAATCCCGTGTCGTACACTGTTTGTTCGAGTTTGAATGCGATCGTCTTCTTTAAATTGTTTTATGCTCAAAATATTATAATAAAGAGACAGATTTTTATAGTGACTCACGGAATTGTTCAAATATTTTCATAATTACTCTTAACCCCTTGCCTAATGATTTTTTTAGTAGCAATTTGTACTGAAGTTTATTGTTCGAGTGTTTGAAGCGTGAAATTTCAGAAGAATATTTATCAACATTTACAGGTTGCTTTGGATGATCCTCTAGAAGTTAGTGGTGTTGTAATATACAATTTTCAAGAGTTTGTATTTGAGTGAAACTGATATTTATAATCTATAGATCATAATCTGTATCATGAGTGTGACTCGGAATTATAAGGCGAGGGGTAATTCCAGTGCAGCCAAGCAACTGCAAATTTTTCAAGCGAATTTGAAATGTTATTTGTTAGAGACACCGCACCCTTGCTTCAGATACCAATGTCCTCAAAATGTGTAAAATAGTAGACTGTTGAAATATTCATGTGATCAATTAGGTGAGTCACAGTATGTTTGCAAAAATCTCAATAACTACTGAACCGATTGTTATGAAATTTTCACAATAGCTCCTATATATATTCCGGAGAGTCATAGGCTACATTTTATCGCGAAATAAATAATATATCGAGATAAAAAGGTATGGGACTATTTTTTATAGGCAAGCCGGCGAGCCGTCCACGGGGGCATAGTTCACTAGCAGCCGCCAGGTGGCAAAGCTTGGCGCCCGCGCTCTCGAAGGAGAATTCGCCCGGCTACAAAATATCGTGAGAAAAAGAATAAATGTATGCAAACGAAATCGTAGCGCTCCTTTTAACGAAAAAGAGTAATTGCATTTTGCGACTGCACCGATGCACTTGTGAAAAAAAATCATACAGTCGGATTATAGAGCTTGTTAAACAGTACAGAATTTTCCTTTGCAATTTTGTTCTAACTTCTCTTAAAACAGAGCTGTAGCCTGGCCCACTTTCCAGAATCAGCTTGTATAAATAAACAGTAATTGTAATTAGACTGGATGATCGAGAATCTGTATATACTGTCCATAATAACTCAGGACTCATATCCTTTGAAATAGTGCGCACTGAAGGCGGATGTCTCTCATAAGCGGTAAAAGGATCTGAGCTACCTGAAGCACAGGGACGCCTACGCAGGTCGTCGAGCTTTCGCGGGTCGACGTAACGAGCGTCCTGGAATACAGGTCACCTTATTCGGGTCAACGGGGAAGCGTCCATCGTTCCTCGATTTCCTTTATGCACTTCCATGGTGTCCATGGTTATTTCTGTGCACGAGGCCCTTGCGCGAGCCCAGCCACTCAGGCTACCTCCGCCTCGGTCCACGGAGAATATTTGTCCGTTTCCTGCGCCAGATAATACCACGAACCTTGCCCCGGCGTGTTTTATTTTTAAAAGGAACGTCCGCTGGGAACACTTGATTCTCGTGCAACGTAATGAGAAGAAACGCTTGAGAGATTCCCTCTCGATGCCTCTCTCACTCGTGAACTGCTTTTTCAGCTAACCGTGCACCGTGCTCTACGATTTCGTTCTGTATCACTGAGAATTTGTGTGTCGATCACTTCTGGAACTTTGTCAAGGTAACGTCGAACGCAGAT
This sequence comes from Macropis europaea, assembly GCA_916610135.2. Lineage (NCBI taxonomy): Eukaryota > Metazoa > Arthropoda > Insecta > Hymenoptera > Melittidae > Macropis > Macropis europaea. The sequence goes on from OU744348.1 coordinate 6,553,396, forward strand.
TAGCCTCTCTTCCAATGTGGCTTACAGCGGTGGCCAAAAGTTTGGGCGCATCGACTGCATTTTTATTCCACACTTACACTTAAGTAACTTAGGACAGTTGTCATATTTGCGTTCATGTCTGGAGTGAACGAAGTAATCGTTGATAGACGTGAGGAATGTTGTCTCGTTTGAAACTTTATACTTTAACACAATGCATTGAATTTTATTTAATTAAATAGTTACCGATTTTATTGAAATTGTGAATGGAATTAATATTCTAATAAGAATAGAAGATCAATACTGTGCAGTTCAATAGTTACATTTATTTTTTCTTCGTGATTTGTGTTTGAAATGGGACAGTATAGTGTGTCTGACCAGGCATGGAAGTTTTCACTGTGGCAGCTGTGTGCAAGGTGTTAAAGAAAGTATTCTATACATATTATTGAACGTCGCGTTCGTCAAAGTAATTACTCTTTTTTCGTTATGACTGTTTTATAGAATTTCGATATTCTTGATATTAATTGTTGCAACTTCTCTGTTTGTACGTTTTCCCAACAAAATTGAGCGAAATATTCATATAGAAAAAAGGTAAAATAAAGTAAAATAAAAATACTGAAGAACTGAAAGGTATAAAAAGAAATTGCTAAGCATCAAATTTGTCGATGATAAAGTGATCCGTCCTGTAATGACATTCGATGATCTTGAAGATGACCAATACTCTGTGCAGTGTCCGAAACTTTATTTAAATAGGAAAATTATTTTCTATTTGAAAACAGATACGATAAATTAAATACAGTAATTTAATAATATTAATATGTACATATTTAATACAGATAGCCATGACATTTGATATTGCAATTTAATGATATTAGAATACAGTGAACCACTATGTGTGGAGGTTGACACTGACAGGTTTAACGATTAAATTTCACCTTTTTCTTAATTGTCTATTTTTCTGTATTAAATAAAAGGGAGGCGGTGAATAAAAAGAGCTTGATACGGAAGATGTATCGACAACAAAATTGTAGCGATTCTCGTTACTGCGGTGATTCGAGCCTGCTAATGGATCGTGTCGAATTTCAATTCCGTGAATTTGACCTACATTTCCATCGATAGACCTGGAATGTCCATGGGAAAGCATTTTCTCTGATCCACTTTTCCCTGAACCCGATCGAAACGTTCCTAATTGCCACGACATGAAAATCTCTGTCGCGCGTAAACAATATATAGTGTGTGCCAGAAAAATGTATACACATTCTTGCAGCCCTTAACAAATTTTGCAGATAAATTTACTAATTTACCGAATCTTTTTTTGCTCGATAAATTTTCGTTCTCTGTAGTTCTAACCATTCTTCGATAATGCCTGAAAGGAAACTAATTGTAATGGTAGGCTTCGAGGAAAGGAAATATATCCTGAAGTGCTACCGGAAATGCGAGAACATACGTAAAGTGCAAAGACAGTTTAATGATAGCGTGTGTATTTGTTTTCAATAACAGGCTGCTTCTAAAAAACATTTTTATCTCTTCCCTTGATTAGGCAAAAATTAATATTCCATTTCCAGCGATACTAAACACACGAATTTATTATTATTATTTTTTCTGAACGCTACACATAAAAGTGTTAGTAATAATAATTTTTAAACAGAGAAATTATTATATAAATCTATTTTATTCAGGAATTAATTCTCTTTGTGTATGATTGTTAATTAGTTTCGATTCGAGTACGGTGAGATAGACGATCAAAATCCTGTTCACTGATTCTTAATCGCTTATACATTAAATTATTAACGGGTTGAAAATCGAATACACATTTTGCATGAAATCGTGGGCGTGTCGTACGCGGATTCCACGCATCGCGATAAAACGAAATTCCGCCATTTATCCGTGAAGCACGGTGGTAAAAGCCGGCCGTGATGCCGCAGTTGAGGCATCGCGAGAATTTCCAGGCGAATTCGTCACCGAGTAACATGGACGTGTTAATGGTTGTCACTGCTCGTTCATTGACACGGAGGTGTTCGACTTTACATTCAATCACTGTAGATAATAAAACGAACAAGAATTCAATTTGTACGACACTATTCACCGGTTAAATGATTAAATTTATATTGCACTCTGAAAGCGAATGAAAACTGGTCCGATTGAAATTCGCACAGAGTTACAATTTTTTAAAAACTGCCCGGATGTTCTTATATTTATTTAATTCAATCCCGTTGTATATTTTATAAAATACTTCAAACGCCGAGTGATCGTAAAATGATCCGATATGTATTTATGTTACATTTTCCTGCTCGTCCGCCATCCATTTTCTCGTATTTTTCAATTTTCGAGAAAAACACGTTTCAACGGTGGATGTTACCGTGAACTGAATACGTAGTACGGTAAAAATGTTAAAAATAATGAAGAATGCTTGATAGGGTTTCAGAACAACAATTAATTTACAGAAATACACAGTTTTCATGGTAATTAAAACTATGTGCTTAACACCGACCTTCCAGACTTCGATTGAACATTAAAATCATCTGAAATTATTCTCTTTTTAATTAATAATATCAGTAATTATTTATGGTTCTTATTGGTTCTGTTAGATCTCAAATATTTTATGAATTTATAATAACTGAATGTGTCACTCATGTGTACACTGCCGTCCATTAGTATTTGTCCTAAATGTTATGAAACCATTGGAGAATTCGAATACACATTGTTCTCTTCTGTATTATATATATGAGGTATACATATTAGACTACCAGGTGTATGCACATGTATCTGTGTTGATACACCCCCTCGGTCTGTGATTACTATATTTCCTAACATTGGCATTCTGGCTGTTACTGTTTCTACAATTCAATAAAGTACATATATAAACTTAGTAAACAAAAATTGACACACTCTAAAACTTTAGTGCATTAAAAAAATCAAGCACTGAAAATGATAAGTACCGACGTTTACATCTTTAATTAATTTGATTTATTGAACTGGAAATCTGTTCATTTCTATGTGTAAAGAATTGTTACAGCTAAGGGTGTGCTTGATCTAACATAAAATAGTAAACGTACAAAAATAAATACAAAAAATTGAGTTGCAGGTGTCCTAATAATTATGGACAGCACTGTATATGAATGGTGTGGCAGGCAAAGTGTTAAACGCACAGGATAATGTTAAAGTCTTCCATCGGTGAGGGAAATTATGATTTATTACCGGAGCACGGTGTAATTTCAGGTTGAAATTTTCAACGAGAACCTGACAAACGAGGGGTATGAATTTTTCCGGAAGGCGAGATCGTTCGTGGACACGCGACGCACGCGGGGCGAATTTTCCGCGAGCGTAACGCAAACGTTGTTACGGTGCAACCGTGCGAGGTAACAATTTCCGAGCCGGTGTCACGAGAAGAGGGCTTGGTAATTACGTAGTTAACCAGAAGATGCAGCTTATCTTCAATGTTTCACAACCTCGCACGCCTGCTGACCTTAAGTAAGCGGCCGCGCTCCACCGCGACGCGGAAAAAAAAGACAGAGAGAAAAAAGAAACAGTGGAAACTTTCGCTTCATTTTTCTTTCACTTTTTTTTTCCAGCGTACGAGAGGATCAGAGGACGGCCGGGGAAAGGGTTATTATCGTTATCGTGCTTTCCGAGTGCGACACTTCAGAGGGTTTTTCTGGCGACCTCGTTGCAAGGTCGCAGTCTTTGTACTTTTCACGGTGAAAACATAAAATGTGACTGAACACATTTTTGTGCGAAAAGAAGACGAAATCGTTGAATCAATGACTAGAAATTGTAAATAATCAAACGCGGAAGACGAAATATGTTACAAGACTCTGTGTTGTTTCATCTATTTAATCTTTAATTATACATAGATTATCCCCCATGTTTTCCGCATTTTTCCTATCGGAGACATTTTTAACCCTTCAATGGATTATTTGGGCCATAGCGGCGCTGTGCAACTTCAAACTAATAATTGTTTAATTTTTACCGAATAGACAAAATAGAAATCAATTTTCCTTACAGCAGTAGAAGCATAATGAGATAATAGAGGATTACATAAATCTTCAAATAATTATATCAACATAGGTTGAACAATTATTAGTTTCAAGTTGCACAGGGCCGCTACGGCCCCAATAATCCACTTAAGGGTTAACATTTTTTTATTTAATGATGGAGTACTTTTCGTAGTGTAAAAATATTTTTATTATAGCAAACAAAATTGCTGTAGGTTGTTGAGTTCACCTAAACATAAGCTATGTTCCTAGGGATAAAAAAGTATAGAGGATCATTTGAAAGTATAGAGTCGACCTTGGAATCTGCGAACACCCTCCACCTACAAAAAAATTATTGCTGGAGCGTTATGGCCTCCTCGGCACCATACATCTTCTGTAAATAAAAATTTTTCGTATCTCTAAAAATAACGGAGATATTTCGGATGGTCAAAGTTAGTGCCCCACCCTGTATACATCTAGTAAAAATGTAAGTTTTTATTTCTACTTCGCTATGACAGACAAAAGACATACAAATTTGGGTCAGATTGAGCTGCACGATATCATTTATATCACACGAATCCACCATACCAGTTGATGGTTCCATTTGCAACATAAGTGTTACGTTAACTTATGATTAACACGTTGAGCACCGCAGTGGAAAATCCCGCAACTAGTCAGACACACGAAAATACCATTTTAGTAACATGTGTGGTTGAATATATAAACATTTATTTATTTGATAATATACTTCATATTTCACACTATCATCGTAATATAGATGTAACTCAAAATTTCGTTAGCGTATTCAATTATTTGACGAAATTAAAATTGGTACATGGGTCACCGGTGGTACACATGGCGCTCAACGTGTGAATTTTCTTCTATCTCGAACAGATTCATCGACATTGTTTGTGCGAACAGATTCGTCGTTACAATGAATTTCACACGAAACATCGATATCATACCTTGAATCTAATATCCAACTTGCAAGTTGATTAGCAAGCTTAACACCGAGGCTCCACGTGAAAGCAACTCCCACTGAACCAGATACGGCGCATAATTTGACAATTGATATCAGGAACGTTGAAACTACGCGCACAATTATAGAACTTCGGTATTGTATATTATACCGAAGCTAATGCTTCGAACGGGTCTCATTGCCAGACACTCCACCGGTGAACATAATTTAGCCGTCAATTTCACTACCCACGGAATGTCGTAACAACGAACCTGTTAGAACAATTCATAAATTATAATTATACTCCGCGCTTCTGCGTTGCGGACTAGAGAATGCAGAGAATAAGAGCGCCTTTCACTGAACGATGCAGAAGTAGTCATAGTTTCTTTCAAGGTGGCCAGTTTGATAGCGGGAGAGTCTGCTTCTCGCCGTAAAAACAAAAGGCGACGACAACGAAAGCGTGGCCCATTTTTCTGACGTCTTACTCCCGCCCACGGGATCTCTCGAGAGCCCAGAAATTCATTAAGGAAACTGCAAAAGATTTGAAGGACGCCTGTGCAAACGGGACGTTCGTTCGGCGGACGTCGGTGCCTTTTGAACGGACACCTTCATCCGGCTGATATCACGATCTTCCAAGCTAATTAAAGAATCTCATTGGACGCCCTTCGGACGTTTCGTTTCAAGCTCAGATCGTTACAAGTCGAATCGCATAACCTTTGTAACCGTTCACGGATTTCTTTCGAGTTCTCAACCCTTTTTGCTGGAGCACGGAGCTTGAAGAGCGGAGTACTTTGTATGGCTGATGGTAGTTCTACCCTCTGAGGAGGGTGGGCGGATATACGTGTTTCAAAATATCGTTCAACGCGTGCTACAGGCCATCGTACTGGTCCAGGTCCAGCTGTTTATTGTACGCTATAAAATTATTTCTTCGGATGAATCGTCACGTCTGCTTATTTATTTAAATATATATGTTTCGTTACATGTTTTGCAGGTCTGGAGAATGAAAACATCTGAACAATCGACATGATTTGTATTATTATAATGAAGTATTCGGTTTAATGCGTTCTGCTGCGGAAAATTTCAGCGCAAGGTGCACGTTTTTTCTGAAATTTTCAGGACTCAAAGGGTTAAGAGAATCCACATATAAAAAAATATAAAAAGATTCATGGTTTACTTGTTGTCAATTCTGATAATACATGTCTCTCTGTATAGTTTGGTAAAATTTTGTTTCATTCTGAATATTAGAAGTGCACAAAGTTTTATTTCAAAAATTGAATACCATCATCTAAGTAAGTAATTATCAATGAACTCTCTGCTCCATAATCAGAGTCATCTCCTTCTTGTTTTTCCAATTTTCTTTTTCCCCGAGATCTTCTCCCTCTTACCTCCTGATAAATTTTAAATCTTGCCCCTTTCCTATTTCGGTAAATCAATAAGTTAAATCGATTACCACATGAATTATCGCTGCTGTTCAGAAAAATGGCTCCCCCATAAAATTGTATTCTTCACCCTTAAAAGTAACAAGCGTTATGGTTGGAAGTTTCTATTCGATCTTAAACTATTGATCGTCTACGCCCAAAACCATGTGCAGGGGGATTCGCAGTAGCACGATTTATCGACATGCCGAAGCTTATCAAAATCTGATACAACCACTTGGGGAGCTATCCCCTGTGAGCGCATATATCCGTCATTAGGCAATGGCAAACGTACAATCCGAGCGGATAAATGCGCTTTAAAGCCACAACGACAGTTATTGTCGAACGTATACACCCCTCGCGGTACTGTAAGGGTTAACAGTCATTTACAGGCACGGAGAAGTATTTTCGGGAAAGTCTCCGCTCCTCGGATCGAACGGCTTTTAAGAAATTAAGTAAAGACCCATAAGGGTGACCAAACTGGGTCGACACACCATCACTCAGCTCTCAATATTTATGCCTCGCCCGATTCGGGTTAGATGATTGAAAGGGTTGACTTTTAAGCTCCATCCCACGTCTCAGGAAAGCAAGCTGAAAGTTATTAATCCTCACGATTGACGATGTATGAATTATTCGGACGTCTCCTTGACGTTCTTTCAAATCTGCTCGTTTTTCGTGTCTCTCTGTATTCTACACAGGGGTGGATGTCCATACAAACGTTAAATCGGAATTGTATGATAAAATTCTTGCGTACGAATCGAAAATTATTCGAGATTCCATAGAATTGTAGGTGCAGTTACTGGCAGTTTCGATTAACACGTTTCGTGCCGCGTGGGTCGTATGCGCCCCACGCACCAAAATCGATTATTCTAAATAAACGGTAATATTCTCTGTACTCCAATTGAAACGAACGCCACGATAATAGTACCAACTGAATGGTACACCATAAGACAATTCAATGTTTGTGTGTTTTGACGTTATGTATTTATAGGAACTTATTATCACGCGTCTGACTAGTTACGGGATTTTTCACTGTGGCATGGAACGTGTGAAAAGATATTTTAAACAAATAGTATGAATTTGGTCGCTCAGATTGTCAGATTGAACGCTTAGTAAATGTTATTTTCGCACTGTTTTCATCATTAAAAAACTAACTTCTCATTATTCTCTTCCACGTAATATTGTTAGTACTTAGAAGTTACCGAAGCTCTTGAAAATTGCAGTGGCGCTATAGTTATGCTCCGCAGTGTGCGTACACACAATGTGTATATGTATGTCAACAATTTTTGTCTCACCAGAGGAAAATCTGTTGGAACATCTCATCGTGGATCTCCACCTCAACGACACCAACGCTGTGAGCATTCAATGAAATATTCATTTATTATCATTTTCATCCTCTCTTCGTTCCCTGCGGACTTACACAATACCTTTCAGAAATGAAAGCAATCAGAATGAGGAACGAGCAGATATGTCAGTGAATGTATAACATTTGAAAAAAATTCACCGTGTGGGAGGTCTGACATTTGCCGGCAGAAAAATTGCGTCGATTTCGAGCGAGCCGCCTCGTGTGGACTCCTCGAGGTTCCAAAGCCAATTCGAGCGGTACTATGTCGGTGTTAGGTTGTCTAGAGGTCTATTCCACGCGAATTGGCTATAGCGGGCGGTGTGAATACGTCGCATCCAGATCGCGTGGTAATGTTTCTGCGGGTTAGCTCAGGGAGAACCCAGTCCGGGACAGATGTTCAGCGACAGTATAAATCCTCATCGCGATATTTCCTCGAATGGATTTCTCATACTCGCGTTAGCTCTGGCGCACTGTACGGAAATTTGGACCACGCACGCAATCGTCGAAAATTAACCCTTTGCACTCGAGTGGCGACTCTCAGTCGCCATAATATTCACGTTTCAAATTTCCTATTTTAAATAAACACCCAAAAATTATGTTTAATTTCACGTATTGTACGATGCACATTGTTATGTAAGTATTCAACTACAGGAACAACTGTACTGAAAACAAAAGAAATCATCCTGTTAAGATTCCTTACATTTGTATTTGTAGCTTATGTACATCAGATGAAAAATACGTCGAGTGCAAAGGGTTAACTGGAAGAGCTAATTTGAATTTCAGAATCTTCCACGGTCCTTTTCGAAAGCGGATAGTCAGAAATTTGGGATCTTTGCGCTCGCGGGTCCGCCACCATGTTCCCGGTGTATCTGAAATTTATTACGTCAAGACTTCCTGAAGGAATTCTGTTCTTTGATTCCTGGCCTCCGCTCTGGGATTTTCGGCCGCGTTTCGAACGAGACATTTCATCCGGCGGGTGTTAGTGTTCGTCGGTGAAGTATAAAGCTTGGTCATAAAGACGTGAAAACGGTCGGACGTTGTAGCGTCGAAATACTGGGCTCAATGAAAGAGAAATAAAAATGTTAATTATCTCGAACGGCCATGGAAAGAGTCTGAACTGTAAAATTCGTTTCGAACCGACCTGGAACATTTCCATTTCGAAACTCATCCGGAACAATCACAGGAAACCGCCATCGGCGATATTATCTCGTAATAGGTTTTGTTTTATCTCGCGACTGGTCGAGTATAGTTTACCGTGTCGTCGAGGGGATGATTTTAAACAAATAATTACTGCATCGAGCACTTTGAGAAGGAATTCTCCTTCAGAATAGATCATTTTATCTGAAACATAGTTGCTAAAAGAAATTCACACGGTAGGTGTTCCGATTATCTTTCGAAATCTTCAATCTTATTTACAAAGAAAGAAAACATTAATAAATAAAACGATTGAAGACCTTCTCTGAATTAGGGGAGAATGGGGTAATGGCGGTCAGTGGACAATAGCTGTCAGTATTATTATTACAAAACAAAGTGTCTAAGGCGTGCAATTGTTGCTGTTTATGTTCCGCAACACTCTCCGCTGATACATTGTCGTAAACTTAGTGGTCAACCGTGTGCAATGGGCCTTGTATGATACTTATTCTAAGCAGAGGGTCGCTTAGGATGCTCTCCAATGTACAGTGGTCCATAACGACTAAGAAAAAGTTCATCTATAGAGATAACACACTTTGTTAAAGATAACTCGAAATTTTTCTATGAAAATCGCATATTCTGATTAACAGAAAAATAGAAAAAAAGTTACAAGGAGAAGGCTACGTTTACTTTTAAAACAAACGAATTGGTAGATAATATTAGACTTCATTTCCCCCTTTGAAGAAAGCACTCCATAGTTTTAAATAGTTGACTGCCATGGTGGTCACCAGAGACCGTCGCTACAAATTTGATTTAATTTAATAACTATAGATTTTTACCACATTCTAAGCAATTTGAACATTGCAACACTAACATAGGTACACACGCACAATGCTGAATATTTAAACATTTTTTCCCTTCACGATTTATGTAGAAAAAGAAATTCATATCGTGTCTGACCAGCGATGGCTGTTTTCACTGCGGCAGTAAACGTGTTAACAGTTGAATCATGTCTACGTAGCTCATAATTTCAACGTGGCTGCAACGCATTAACTTCTGCTGCAGACAGTACAATCGTTCGATAAGAATTGTATTATCAGAGCGTTCGAAATACCCCGTTCCCTTCAAGATCTTCGCTCTGAATCGACCGTATTTTTAGTCCGATTTCCCGGCTCGCAGATTTTCGCGGTATCGGTTATAGAACGGTCTGATACTCCCCTGTGCAGGGAAACGGATCGAAACTCCGTTGAATTATTGAGTGGGCCAGACCACGGTTGTATATCCCCCGTTGGCCAGATGCACGTGTAACCCTGTCGCATCCTGTCGCCCGGCCAATTAATCAATTTCACCGGGCGACCGGCAGTCGGTTCCCGTTTTAATTATACAGGCCGCGCCACGGTTTATCGGTGTCCATTCAAGAAAATCGACCACGGTCCCTCTGTATCGCCGTCTTCTCGATTTTACGCCGAGCTAATTCCGCAAAGTGCAGCGGCTCGCTCCCGCAATTCCGCCGCCCGACTCGCGGCGAATATGAAACCCTCTCCCTGCCCTCCGGAGAGAGATAGTTTTCTTCGTGGTTGAACCGGTCGGACGGATCGATCAGCGGTCCTTTAAAATTCGAGCAACGACCCTCGTTTTCTCCGCTGTTATTCGTCTTCGCGCCGCTCCAGTCCCCCGTGGCAATATTATTTTTACCTTGTTAACTTTCAAGCTGCTCCTCCAGTCACGTCAATTTCACCCGCCCCTCGAGATCTCTTTCCTCCGACCGGATGACTCGAGAAGTTTCTGTTTTCCTACAACAGTGTCGCTCCGCTTTTTATCGATGCAATTATTAACACGCTCTCTACCGGAGCATTCTAAACAAACTTTCAGAACGAGCCAAACACTTTTTCCCGTCGCGCTTTCTTTAACCCTAGAGCGGTCCTCGGGTCTTTCTGACCCATCGCTTCTTCATTTATGTCAAAAACTTTCACAATGATGACATTATAATATATCCATCTGGTTATTTCTATGTTCCTTAGCCCTCTCATTGTATTATAAAGTCGAAAATATGACTTCCATACATTCGGGGCATTTTTGACCCAAAGATCCTTGAGCGTACAGTCACAATTTGATTACATTGCTTTTTGAGAATTCGAGAGGTCGGGACTGATGATTTTTATTGATTATTTTTAAACGTTTTCACAATACTGAATCCACGGTCGTCTCGAGTCCTCCTTTGAGATACCCTCCCTTTCTTGTAAGAATGTACTTCGTACGGTAATTGTCTTTAATCGGACTTCCTTGGGCTCGAGCATCGCAGTTTAAACAGAGCCCGGAGTGGATTGTTTGACGTTCTCCTTTCAGACGATGCAAACACCGGCGAACGCAGAAGCTCGTTCGAGCCGCAATTAATCCATCGGGTAGAATGGAGATTTCGGGATCTCGAGGGCGTCGTAACTCGATCCACCGGGAGTCGAGATCGCGTGAACGCGTCGTTCGTGAGAAACGGAATATCGTTGCCTGCTGATTTTTAACCCTTCGACTACCGCCCCTAAACCCGCGATTCAAAACCGTTTTCAGTGTTGGATTTTCGTTATGTGGGTCCGACTGTTTTAACTGTTACATTATTCTGCTGAACCGTGGCATATTATAACACAATATAATTTTAAACACATTTCCGTTGGAATTACACGACGAAATTTGACATTTGAAATTTGAGGGATTCCCAAAGTCATGGCCATTGCATTGGACGTCGGTAGTCAGAGAGACTGCTCCTTTCGCGACATGGAAAAGTCATTTGGAATTTTCCCGAGCTTTTGATCGTCAAGGATGAAAAGGTATTTATTATTCACACTTACGCGACTCTTTCCACTGCGCTTTTCCTTAAGATTGCTATAAAATCGCGTCAACGAATGGAGTAAGCGCGGAACTTATGGAAATTCCTCAGCGTTCCGGTGCCTTTGATCGTCCGCCGTGAGGCGCATTTATTATACACGCGTGCGCTTTCATCCCTCCGCTTCTTAATGTATCCGTAATGTTCGAGCAACGAATGGAACGTGTATGAAATTTCAAGAAAAATCCCGAGTCACCCCTTTGGCTTCTGATAAAGGCGTTTAGGAGCCCTCCGCGCGGCTCGTCTTCAAGGTCGCCACGTTTCTTTCATCCCGCCGTATATGAAATTTAATTTAACGATCACGGATATGTTTTACGTCAATACGCTCTCCTTTCACGATGAATGGTTTCATTTCTTAAGACGTTTAAAGTTCGAGGTCGTCCAATGTCACCGAGGTTGGACAAATCAATATCAACCGAGCTGTAATTAATTCAGCGTTGGAAAAATTATTTGGAAAATTGTGATGGTCACTTCTCCATCCACATTTATTTGACTATTTTTCGTTCGGTGGGTCGAGTACTGTCTATCCTGTAATTTATGGTGCACATAGTGCATAGTAATACTTGAAAATATCCATGATCATTCGGAAATCTTCTTTCTTAATTTTTATATTACGCGAAACCCTCCAAACATAATACAATTTATTCGACAATTTTTCTCTAACATCGACGAGTCAGAAGTTATTTTAGATGACAGTGTCTAGTGACTCGCTTTATGTAACGGGTGACCCAAATTAAGGGACACGACGAAATTATAGCAAGCGACTTGCTCGCCTCCGGTGCCCTATCACGGAAGCAATTGATTATTTTACCATTTCTTCTTCCACAAGTAGGGGTAAACTAAATTCCAAAGTTCACAGGAAGTTTCCTCTTTTTCCGACTTTTCAGAAACGTGCAGCGACTTTCGAGACACCTTGTATCGGGTTGGTCGATTGAAAACCGGCAGGTACAGCGTCGTGATAAGATTTAGCAGCCAGTTTCCCGTGCAGGCGGCTAATTCGAGGCTGCGGTGATAAACCCGCGTCGTAAACTGGCAGCTCGGTTAATAGCCGCGTATTAACGTGACGTAATTTGATCGAGAGCCTTTCGGAATTCGAACGACCGTGCGCGCATTATCGCGGAATTCCGTCCACATCTTTGCGCCGCCTAACGAAGTTTAATCATGTTCCACGACTAGCAATGGATCAGCATCGCCGGAACTAATGATGTTAGCGTTGGTTCCGTTTGCGACCTCCGTTATCCGACAGATGAGATCGAGGTATCGATCAGCCCGTCTTCGTGGGAATTTCACTTCTCCGTTTTCACGTCGTTCATTACGAATCGATTGACTAACACGAACATCCACTTATATACGGTTGAATTTAATTCGATTCCATGACGTTCAGTGAGTAGTTAAAACGGGTCGACGGAAATTATACGGTGAATGGTCGGAATTTTGGGAGATTGATACGCTGACTGGTGTGATGATTATCGGTGATTTATATCTACAATTTAATTTAGTATTATTTATGCTGAACATGTCATTGGATATATTAACTTTACTGTGATATTATTCACATTATTTCGTATTCGAAATTTAGCTTTGGGGTACAGTGAAAAATTCCATGCCTGGTCAGACACCGTTCATGACCGAAATATATAATTATTAAACAACATACTCCTTATTTGATATTATTATTGTAATATTAATAGTTTATAGTTTTCTCCTTCGACATCGCAGACTCTTGAAGTTACTGCTTTATGTTCAGAGGCAATTTCGAAAATGTAATATTGCACACGATTTTTATAGCTTGCACTGAGAACATAAGAATAGAATCTCGATTGATCGAACACCGACTGTCTCAACAATGTTACATTCTAGAGGAAAACAAATATTCCAGGCAATGATGTAACAGTTACAAGCTGAAATTTTCAGTGGCTTATGTAGAAATTACTCAGAAATGTTCGAATTTTGGAAAATTAGAACATTCACGACTGTGCTGGCCAATCGGCAATTGACATCTAAAATTCAACTTCATATTAATTAACACATTGACTGCCGCACGGCCTCATATTTTATTTAGTTAAATAATTAGTAAGTTCTACGAATTGTTGAAAAGCATTAATATTATAACAACAATACAAGGTAATTATTCCACGTTCAAATAATAAAATATTTCGTAATTTATATTTAACAAGTTGAACACCGTGGCGGTCACCAGTGAAATGAATTTAATTTAATTAAATTAAATAATTATTGATTGTCGCAAAATTCTGAGCCAACTTCAACCTGACACAATAATGTAGGAACAGAACAACACGGCTGAGTACTCAAATATTTTTTCTCTTTTCGATTTATATAAGAAATAGTAAATTATATCGTGTCTGATTAGGTATGGCAGTTTCTACTGTGCCCTTCACCGCGTTAAATTATATACATTAACTGCATTATAATAACATTTAAATTATATTATCTCAATTCCGTGCCTGGTCCGATACACAAAACTGGGTCTTCATAAACGCACATCGTCCAAGACTCAAATATTTAATTATTAAATAACACACTCCTTACCGTACATTGTCGTATCAATATCACTCAGCCTCACACAATGAGACTCACCTACTCGCCCGTACATGTTCGCGCAGAGAGCCGTCATATGACGCTGAGCAAATAAATAATAATTTCCGTAATGCGAAGATCGTTGGGTCCGTGTTTCATCGGGGATTATCGGAGTGACAGGAGTTTGCAAAAATGAATCGCGCCGGTGTTTACATAAACAGAAACGGTGTTGGCTAAGCCACGGTGCATAACGGCTCATCTGGAGTGCATTCAGCCGGTGCCATAAATGAAACCAGACGTGCTCGAGAGAGTTCGGTGCTAATTATAATTCGCCCGACGATCCGAATCGCGAAAAGTCACGTAACGCGAAAATCATCGTGCAACATCCGTTTCACGCGATTACGATAATTAAAATCCGTTCTGCTGCCCCGGGGGCTGTCCCCGGCTCGCGCACCGTCTTTCGTCGCGAGTAATTGATCGCAAATTGGATTCTCTTTAACGACACCGAAAATATTCGCTGAAAATGTCGGCGAGAATTCCAATTTGCGTTGAACCTGATCCCGTTGGCGGAGGGACACGAAATTCCTCACGCGGAAGTTCGAATGAAACGTCAGACCCGAGGATAAGTGTAATGCAGTTGAACCTTGACTAATTGAATTTATTGTTAAATTATATTAATGCTTGTTTTTGGCATTCATATCGATGTTGTTATTCAAGGAGACCGAAGCCCTCCTCGTGGAAGTTTGAATAAAATGTCACATGTAAGAATAAGTGTAATATGTATAGTTGAACCTCGATTAATCGAAGTTATTGTTAAATGATTGAATTATTAATTCTTAATTATGTACATATATATGTATTGGATTTTTAACCGAAAAATCTATAAATAAATAAATTATATTAGTGTTTGTTTTCAGCGTTTATCTTGATGATGTAAATTGCATAAACATCCGCAGTCTACTCATGAGGTACTGTACATTCTAAAATGAAATTTTCTTTCGACATATAGTTGCAATATGAGTCATCGTGTTACTAATTACAATTCGGATAATTAAGGTGCTAGTGTAGTTTACAATTTTCATATGAACCTTACTAAGAATGTGAAATTATTCGAATTCATTCGATAATCAAATAAGCCATTACTAATTAGTTCAAATAAACGAGGGCCTATTGTATTGTGGTACAATGAAAAAATAATCGATGAATTTTGGTTCACGATTAATTGAACACTGAGAAACATTTTTATTGAAAAACAAACGTGGTGCTTTGACATTGAATATTTTTGCTGAGGACTCTCTAAAACGATTTCTTCAAGTTCGTCGAGTACCGAAATTGAAGAACGTTATATTAATTCTGCGTTGCTGAATTTCTAATTGCCACGGAAGAGCGGCGTTCATC
Source organism: Macropis europaea (assembly GCA_916610135.2). Lineage (NCBI taxonomy): Eukaryota > Metazoa > Arthropoda > Insecta > Hymenoptera > Melittidae > Macropis > Macropis europaea. Next base: position 6,569,006 of record OU744348.1, read on the forward strand.
ACTTCAGAAGATAGTGTAATTTCATTACGCGTCCCTTCCTGTGATTCCGTTACAATTCTTGTAACAACCTTAGCACAGTGCAGCGATAAAATAGAAAGGAACGGAATATAATTTGTCATTTTAATTAATGCAGAACCAGTGCACTCGGCAGAGAGAACCTTATATTCCTATAAACAATCGAAAATTGTAAATATCTAATTTTAATAAAAACAGTAATCCTCGTCGAAAACGACTGCACTTTTCACGAATTAAAATGAATGAAGATTATTTTGATACCGTGTCATTGCAGTTTCAATTTTAATAGGTAAATGAAACTTTTGGATCAAGCTAATAGAATTAATATGAAGGTAATCGATTTCTGAATATATCGTGTTATCTCATAAAAAATATCGTTTTTATTTTATTCAATATATTTTCGCTTGCTCTATAAAATGTGCATTCTCCGCGAACTTGGATGCGTTCAGTCGCACAAAGACTCGCAATCTGGTAACAACAAAACATACAAAAGTACACGTGAACGAACTGCAAACGACTGAAGAGAAGCAAAGACCTTTCGCAGCGATTCCCTCGATTTTCCCTTCAATGGATGTCCCCGCACCCTATTACCGGGAGCTGTAAATTCGTCGAAAATGGCGTCTGGTAAAATGCGTCCTTCGCTAAAAAATAAGAAAGGGGCAAAGAACGGGCTCCTCTTTCCGCGACACGGTAGCGACGGAAGGGAAAATAAAAGCTGTAATCTTTGTTCGAAAACGGAAAGGCAGGAATGAGAAAAGGTCGTTCGATTACATAAGCCAGCAGAGGTGCGCCGAGCTTCCCTCCATTCCACCTCGTCCCACCTTTCTTTCTTCCCTTTTGTCGCCGGGAAAACCGATTCGAGAAAAGGAGACTTCGTTTGAGGTCGAACGAACCGGTCCTGATAAGTAAAAAAAAAAAGATGGAAAAAAAACGGGTTAAAGGGGAAAAAATGACAGCTTCTTGATTAGCTCGTGGGAAAAACTCTACGACGCGGAAAATTCGCCCCGGGGCTTCGTTTATTTTATTTGATTTATTGGGGACGAGCTCTGGGATATGTAACCACGTTTGCTGTAACACTTTCTTTGCTATAATAAAGTAGAGCGTTATGTTAAGTAAAATGTTTATTGCGACAGACACGTATAATATACTGTTAACATAATTAGAGGAATATATACTTAAATTTGTTAGCGTTTGTTCAGAGGCTACGATGAAATTATAGGACGAAAATGCTACACCATCGAGAGAATAATATTTCCTGTATTTGTTTTATATTAATAATAATATGAATTATTACATTCGACAAGTTGTTCAATATTATTGAAAATGCCGAGTCTCTAATTGTTTGAGCAGTACATTTGCACTTTAAACATTGATTAATGTTCACTGCTGTTGATTTTCAAAACTGTTAATTCTCATAATGAATACACTTACGTAAATAATAAATTACTACTTCCAGACCTAATGGTTTTCCATATGCTTTTATTAAAAATTCTATTCGTTAGAAATGCTGTGCCTCCCTATTGTTACGAATAACATTGTCTTTCCCTGAAAAATTCACTCGTCTCTCAAAAATCAATCTAATCTAATGTTTATAAAAATATAAATTTACACGCTTCAATATTCATATTTTATTTTGTATTTCCATACAAATCACGAATATCAGCGGAATATATGTTTCTTATTTTCTATACATTTATAACACATGCATATACTTTGTATTCATCGGTGCGTTAAATTGCATAAACACCCACAGTGTGTTCGTTACAAAACGTATTACCTCGATTACACGCTCTAAAAATAGGATCGATGTTACCGTAATTACATGTAAATTGGACAAGTTCAAACAAAGGGAACTCGTGAATTACCCTTGTACGTTCATTAAAGCTTATAGTAGTCTAGATCGAAGGTCAGTTCACTTGCCCATGTACAGGGTGAGTCACTATGATCGCGTTTATATTCCACACTGACAATAACCTAAACTATAATTAAAACTAAATACCTTAAAAAAATATATACATCTTTTCTAAAATGTTCCTCTTCCATATTATTGAAATCTTTCTTTCCATAATTATTCTAAAAGATTAATTTCTCCACAGCACAAAACTGCTCGAAATTCTCAAATGTTTCACCACACGATTTTTCAAACAATACTCAGCCACTGAAAAACAAAGTATCACCGCCGTCATGTTTCAAAAACGTGTTACACGCTTCGATCGGACGATCTCCATCACGATTTTCTTCATACAAAGGAGATTATACGATTCGACTGCTGGCGAAATTCAAATATCAAAATATTTTCGTAAATCCTCCGAAGCACGCGTAACGTAGCCAACATTCAACCGTGCCGCGATCTGTTCGCAGTTCAAATAATTAACCGGAGACACAGTTTATTTATTCGATCCGCAACTTAGTATGTTTCCCGAATCGAGACGTTTCACCCCTCGGGTCGCCGTGAGGCAGGTATATGGGTCGAAAAAATATTTATTCGATCGGGTTATCGAGTCACTGAGATCTGTGGAACCTCCTGCTCGCTGTACCTTTCAATCTGGATCGCATGAAAAATTTGTTTTCTCGATTAATGGATCGGGGTGTGCTTTCGAAGGAATTCGTCGGATTTATTTGCGAACGTTGTTCTATCTTCGCTGCCTCGCCCTCGAAAGAAGATAAGCAAACACGTGCGCGCACGCACACGCGTCTGCACAATGAGAAAGCTTTTTCCTTTTTTTTTTCTCGACGATGAAACGTGATTTATGTGGGCGCAGAAATAACCGTCGCGTACAAATTGCCTAATGCAATCGTCGACCTCGAGGCCTTCGCAAACACACGACGCGTCGGAATGATGAGACACTCATGGCGTTCGCGAAGATTCTTGATGAATACATGCATTTACAGTGCAACAGTTTTGAGATTTAAGGCTTCTTTTGTTTCTATTTTAGAATTCTGTGCTATGCATTAGCCTCCTGATTAATATTTTATTTAGGACCACCTGAAGAAGGCCTCAACATCTTTCCACATCGTATGCCAGTCTGCGACTCATTTGTTAGCCCTTTTATGTGGTTTCTTCCTGCTCCAAGGAACTTAGGATGAATCAGAAATCCCTTTAAGCACCTAGGTAACCACATTGTACGAGATCAGAGTGTTGCGTTAGTATCGCAGTAACTCCGTTAGAACGGGCTTGTGTCAAGTTTACAATGAAACCTCTTCGTCGAGACTTGGTAGTCTGAATATTATCCTTTATTATTACATATTCAAGGAACATGCTCGAGAATACTATAAGATATGTGCATATGTATGCATGTACACCCCCGTCCATAAGCGTCAGGGCACTTATCGAATTTCAAATAGATCTGTGAAAGGTTATGACATAATTGGAGGATTCAGAGGCGTATTGCCCCATTTCATACCTTATATCACAAAGAAAATGTCACTACATTCAATATTATATCACAAATATCCTTGTACCAGTCACATCCATATTAATTAAATTAATGAAATTTTCTTTTCGTTGCTACTGCCCACATGCTTTTTGATTACAACTTCCATCAATCCTGGCGTTCCAGCTGCGAGTTTCTAAATAGTTTCTGGTCAAATTTCATCTCATTCCTGTGGCAAATAATTCCAGAAGTCAGATTCCAATTTTGAGCAGGTTTATCAGATTTTGCGGTCCACTTCACCCTGTATTTCCTTCGATGGGTTCAAATCGGGCGATCGAGAGACCTAATCCACGAATTTCATTTCACTATTCTCTTACGACAGTTCTAAATAAATTTTGCAGACACTTGCGGTAATCCAGGAAGAATATTTTCAACAGAGGTAGCAAGTGTCCCAAGTCTTGTGAACGGCACTGTACATACGTTGGTTGTCGAGGGTGTGCGAAACACTAACGTGCATGATCGTGCGGAAAACGGCGAAAATGAAAATGTAACAAAAGGGACGAGATCCCGTATAGAACATAATATCGTACAATCCCATTGTTGACGCCCGACACACACCGATGTCGTCCATCTTCTTTTTCTCCAATGATTGATGCGTGCCAACGCGCACGAAGATGGAGCGAATTTTTTCCACCAACCGACAGCTGGAGAATACTTTTGGCAACGTTAAATCAACGATTCGACGGATTGTCGGGTTGATAAGCCGTTATCGGAGATCATCGAGTTTCTGATAAATGTGTCGAACGTATCGAAAGGTCAAGCAGAGGGTTGGCATCGCCCTGGGGTGCACACAGACGTTGAAAGGGCAATTAAGGATCAATTAGAACGATGCATGAAATCGATCGAGTCGAATATTTAATGTGTGTATTGATCAAAGGGTCAATCATTTTTATTATTCATGGGTGGATATATTGCTATCGATGTTTTTCTCCATAGAGTGTATTCGACTTGTTTATACCTCGTTTTTAGACAATTTGAATTTTTTCTTACGTTAATATTTGACCTTAGGTACGAAGAATGACTGATAAAGATATTCTCTTATATAAAGTTATTTTTAAACAATATGTTACTTCATAAAGAAATTTTGTGTTCGTTGACTAGAATACATTCTAAATTTCTTGATGTGATTAAAAATTACTGATCATTATACAGGGTGATCCACTCGAAATCAAGTAAGTATCTTTTGTTAGTTTGATAGTACAAAAAAAGGTCTTAACGACAGATAGATGGTTCCAAGGGACAAGCATGATATAATAGAATATTTTCTTCCAGGGTCATTTACTTCAACTCTGTCAGGGTGAAAAGTATTTTGTAAAATAAAATTATACATTTTTATATTATAGCAACAAAAATTAAAATTAGATTATACTTGATGATGTAGGAACCGTAGAGATCGAACCAAAACGAGCGAGTGATGACAAATACAAAGAGCATTGTCCAGCGTGACGTTGTACAAAATAATCCAAATCGAAATACATCGACAGAAGGACAGTAATTATTCACTAGAATCGATAAATACAGATATAAACAATTTACCAGCTCCGAAAGTCGGTGATTAATGTTCTCCCAATCAGTAATAACGATATATACAATCTCTAATTTAATGAACCAGAATTTAATGAGACCGTTCAGGTGTTTCCAAAATTTTCAGCCAGTAGTAAAAAGGAATGCTACACCTCGCACAGCACGTGTACCCTTATCAAAGTTCTAAGTCTTTAATCGATATTCGTGTGAAGTCTCCTGCTCCAGGTCGGACGTGCGCGATCAGTGGCACGGGAATAAAGTTTCTAATCACCCGTTTCATTCAGCCCTTGGAGAAGGGCGAAGGTTAGAAGGGATTTACGTCATACGAATCGAGGAATCGATCGAGGCGCAGCGTCTTCGACGACAAATGCCAATTCGGCTCTGGACAGGCGAGAAATTCGATTCTCCCCCGATTCCCCGTCTTCAGCTCTTCCTCGAACGATCCTCCATTATGTCGTTAGCCTCTGCACGACAGGCTGCGACGATGCTCTTTCCTCCCGAGCGCCGCGACGCTCAAAGAGACCGCGCGCCGTCTTTCCCCGGGCGGAAAAACCGCGGCCATGAATCTTTTAAAAGTAGGATAATTCGAGAATTAATGGCGTCGCCCTCGAAAAACGAGCTTAACGCCTCCCCACGTGGAATAGAAAAAGCTGGGAATTTAGCTCACAGAGGGAAGGTTCTCGATCCAATTTACACGATCGAAAGAGGTTTCAGTAAGCTCATCTTTTTGTTCAGCTATACAGCTTGCATTTACGATGACTCTGTGTCACATCACTGTGGACCAGCTTTTAGTATACTGTATACTTGTGCAATAATGGTTACTGGAATATGTACTGCACAAAATAATTAAAGGATTACACAGCGAAATAGTTCGTTGGTCATTAAAGTCTTAAGTAGCATGAACCTCCTCAATACTGTACGTGCACAAAATAATTAAAGGATCACACAGCGAAATAGTTCGTTGGTCATTCAAGTGTTAAGTAGCATGAACCTCGTAAATACTGTACGTGCACAAAATAATTAAAGGATCACACTGAGAAATAATTCGTTGGTCATTAAAGTGTTAAGCAGCATTAACCTTCTACATACTGTACGGTACCTTTTCGAAAAGCAGACAGTTTTTTGAATGTCAAAGGTGCCGCGGTACAAAGGTTTAAAGAATCTGTACGCACGTGGGCGTCGAATTCGTAACAGATGGATCATGTCATGTGCAGATCATGAGGGTGACTCGTCATTGTCAGTCAGGCGGTTAACACACACATGTACGTGAAGTATTTTTACCTTCAGAAAGTACCGAAATGGAGGATATTAAATCCTTGGAAAACGACAAAAATTGTTCCCGAAGTTCTGCTCCTTTGTCCGGGCTAAAATATTACATAACGAATATTAAAGAATAAAAAAGCATATTTGTGTAAATAATTAATATCAAAATATAAATGCTATCAATCGTTGCCTTATATAAAATGTCGACTTTTCTGTATTGTGTGACTAAAACAATCCACAAGAATATATTTAATTGAAATTTTAATAATCCAAAAATTTACCGAATGATCGACTCTAATTTTTTTCAGCATCACTATTATTATAATAATAATATAAAGCAAGCACTATATATTCAAATACTAAAATATTTTTCCCACTCGATCTATGCTTAACACGTTCCTTGCCACGTGTCCCATTTTCGGCACACGCAGCTATTTTAATTTGATCACATAACTGCCAACCCTTATGAAATGTTAAGTAACATTCACGTTAAAATGATAGTAGGAATAAAGAGTATAATATCAAACAGATAAATATTTGCACGATCAACCACGTGTATTAATAAACAGCCATTTTCGATTGTCTGTCTAGTTACGGAATTTTCTACTGTGACAGTGAACGCGTTAAGAGAGTAGATTGTAACATGTCTGAGTAGGTATGGCAGTCTACACTGTGGCATTCCTGTTAATACTCCTCCCTCAAATTATGCGATCTTTCGTTGCCGTAATTTTCGTTTCTCTTGCCGATCATTTTCGTTTCTTTTTTTCGAATATTGTAGAATTCTTCATGAACGATTATCGCGGAGTTCTCAATGTTCAGGCTTTCGAGGTTCCTGTCCGTCAAGTTTATTTCCTGATGATGAATTTCGTGTGTCTTAAATCCATAACTGTCACTCGCCATCCATTTTTTCCGTCTTCACCTTCATCTGTCTATAGCAACGACACCGCCCCCTCGAGAAAGACCGCGAAATCCTGTCCGGAACACGTGCGTCGATGAAATACGGTGCTCCCACCCTGAGATACTTTTCGGCAATCTTGACGACTAGAAAACATTTCGAATCGAACCGGAAACGGAAAGTAAATGGCACGGCTTGGAATGGAACGTGACCGCTGGTCCACGTGCGTTGATTCATTGCGAATTTTCTTCACGTGTCCTCGTCGTCATGGGGGAAAATTCCACTCCTCGCTTTGACGTTTACAAATTTTTCAAATATATGCACGTCGAGAATAGAAATACTGAATTGTTCCGTAACATATTTTTTATTTCACACCGTCACCGTGGCATTATTTTTATTGGAAATTTATAATAAAAATCAGTCTGACATATAAACATATTTCGAACGTATGTACATTGAGAACAGAAATACTAAATTGCTCAATAATACATTTTTTATTTCATATTGTGACGGTGACATTATTTTTATTGGAAATACACTGATGCATTCGATTGAATTCCATTTTATGCATAGGTCACGGATGGCCCACGGGGTTCGAAAATCTATTCATTATTTATAAACGATTTTATAGCAGCGTGTTTCAAGCTTCATGACGTTTTAACAATTAGAATATATTTTAACACGTTGACTGCCATGATCGTTTATTAAAATTCTTGGAATAATTTTGTATTCAAGGCATTCGCATTTTAATTTTGATTGTCCTCTCGCTATAGTGCTAGTAATATTTTGACTGCGTGAAGGCAGAGTTGATTGTATCGTGTCTGATTAGTTATGGCTGCTTTCACTGTCGCGCTCAACGTGGCGAGACAATAAGAGTGCATTGTACGCAGTTTGTCCATTGCAGTAACTGGTTATGGTTACGTACAACTATGTTACACGTTTTACAACAATACTGCAGTCTATGTACTGTCCTACATAATTGTGTGAATTCGCGGAGTGTCTTTTATAGCATACTTCTAGCCAGACTAAAAGAGCGAACACGTCTGCATTACAAATATTTACTTTTTGACGTTTGCTTTTCTGTTGAAACAATATGTGTCATTTAAACGCTACACATGTATTTATTTAAATTTCAGCATTTCGTGGCAAAAGATATCGATTATCTGTAATTAATAATATTTATTTTCGCTGAAAAATAGCATGTAAATATTTGTTGTAGTAAACACTTGTATGATTTAAATTTACCACGCTTTAGCCATTTCAAATTTTTCTTTGGTACATATGTATTTCTCCCCAATGTACAATATATACTCGTTTCTAGTACTTTTGTTATTTAAAAGCATCCAGTCCAAGCTTCCACAAAATACCTTACAATTTTTCAAGAAAAATTTATAAATACCTATACAGCAAAATTGAAATACGAAAGGACCATTTCTTAAATACAATTTATGTCGTTTATTATAGTACCATTTATCGTACCGTAATAATTGATCGTAAGAACGCAGATGATCGATCTCAGCGAAGCTCGTGCGACTTTCCAAAGTCAGGGGATTAAACCAGGTGAACTCAGAGTCTTTAAAATAGCAAACACGCAAATAAACTTCCGCTAATAATATTGTCATAAGAAAGGGGAGATATAGTTAGTAACTTCTTGGAATAACATCGAAAGAAACCGCAAGGGGTGCTCTCCACTGTCGCTGATATCGAGAATTTTACAGCAGACGTTCATAAAAAGTTGCAAATTTTGATACTCCAAGAGAGAATCGCGCAGCCATGATTTTAAATGGCGAGCATCGGCTAAGCTTCGCGTGCACCATAAATAGAATCTGGGTTTACAGTGGAGCAATACCCTCTTTAAGTATCGAGCGAATCACTATCACTCCCCACGCACCCTTTATCACTGCTCGACTTTTTTCCTTCAATGTCGCCACGACCATTCGTCCGATCACGATGATGAGCTTTGACGTAAGCATCTAGCAATTGTTCGTCGAGGTACACTCGACGCTAGAAATGTAGTCTACTCACCAATTAGGCAAATTGACAGACGCGAACGTGTTTTAACACGTTGAATGCCGCGGGGGTCGCCGGTGACCGCCACTCCAAATATAATTTAATTAAATAACTATTTATTATTACACAATCATTGGCAATTTTCTTATTGTAACATTACTGTAGGGGCATAAACACACGACTGATCACCCAAACATTCTTTATATTTAAGATTTATACTAACGCGTTGACTGCTGTGGAGGTCACCGGTGACGCATCAAATTTAATTTGATTAAATAATTATTAATTTTAATACGCTTCTGAATAGAATTAATATTGTCATAAAAAGAGAAGGTCGCGGGTGGGACGTTCAATAGTTATATAATTATTTTCCTTGTTGCGTTCGTTTGAAATGGTATATTATAGTATGTCGGACCAGGTATAGAGTTTTCACTGTGACAGTAAACGTGTTAAAAACAGTGAACAATAAATTATTTCCTTTGTTACGTTCGCTTGAAATGGGATATCGTACCATGTCTGACCAGGCATGGGAGTTTTCACTGCGGCGGTTCACGTGATAAAAACAGTAAATTATACTGTGTCTGACTACATAAAAATATGCAAACATGTATGCATTCTATTTTACATTGGTTTCTCAATTTCTGTTAATTCCTTGTTCTTGTTTTATTTAATATCTTTCAATTCCGATTGAATGAACACAATTTCCTGCGACTCTAACAAATTCGTCTCTGAACAGTTTATGAAAAATATTTGTCGATAAATAATTTTAACGAGGCTACAATTTTTCCTCCAGCCAAACTTCTGAAGAGAATCTCCTCGACACTTCCTAAGTAACATAATACACAGCTATCAGCATTTATCGGTGCAAATTAGCGAAGGAAAGTTCCGAAAGCTTCATTTCCTCCTCGATTCGCTGGATCGATACTCGAATTCCAGCAAATCACACGTACATAGCCTCGTACATAAGCAAAGCTTGCGGTTACACCCTCTGTCGGGTTTTAATTGCTGGAACTTCGGAGGCGTTTTGAAAATCACCCGGTTAATTAAATTCCCGCCATTTATCCAGCGACGAAACGAGCGAGAATTTTTCGAAGACCACCCTCGAAGCGAGCAATTAAAAGTCGATACGAAGTCGAGCATAATTCGCAAGGATAATAAACTTCGAGTGGAAGACGCTTATTCGTCCACCGTCGCTTTTCATTCATCCTCGAACGTCTTTAATCCCGCGGGTTCAAGAACCCGGTGGGTTGATGGCCTGAAATTAAATTCCATTTAGATGCGATCGAGAACACGATACTCCACCCCTAACAGCGGCTTCCCAACCTTCGTTAACGCGAAAATGTATACGCTTTTCCTCTCCGAAGGTTCACGTTGCAGGTTGGCAGACTTTCTTCAACCCCTTTGATCCCTTGGGTAGCTCGTTACAGGTCGAAAGTGCTGAGTTTTTTTTTTTTAATAAGATGGTCGAATGCGCTGAGGGGTGCACCATGGTACAGACGACGAAGGGGTGAGTTTTTTCATAAAGATGAGAGGGGAAGAGGTAGAATGAAATGTTTCGTTCCAAGCGTCTTGGAGAATATTGAGTTTAACACTAGATCCATCAACGATTAACAAAGTCGCTATCAGCGTCACATACGTGGAACGGACTGGTTCTTTTCTGAGGGCCCGACGTCACACATATGTGACAGGAATAATTTTTCATATTGTAGTCACTTTAACAAAAGAAGTCTGCTCTGAAACTCTGCAGCGTATTGTGTCAAAATACAAAAAACATAGCGTGGTATGTGGTGATCGAAATGACACGTTTTAGAAAAAGTACGTAATTCAAGGATACAATGTTTATTTATATTTTTCTTTAGTGTCATTTAGCGTTAATTCAAAGTAAACATAATAGTCGTCAAAAATAAATCGTACATAGCAGAACTGCAAACCAGTTCATTTTGACTGTCTTGGTAGTTCTAGTGTTAAGTGTTTAGGAGTAATGTGCATGGTTGAATTCTATTTGGCAGGGACATCATTGGCACACATCGATTTTGATGAAATTTCGACATGATGCAGTGCTTGAAGCAATATTCGACACGGTTTATGCTCGATTACATTGAAAGGGCGACGACAGCCCTCAATGTTGGGGTTGAACAATTTGTTTTATTAAATATCTCGGGTACTATTCAATGTGGAAGTTTAAATCCGACGATTGTGTATTTTTGATGTACCAAAAGTCTGTTGGTTTACAAAATATATTCAAAATTAGTATACCGTTGAGAATTTTTCTTGCAAAATACCGAATCGTTTTCATAAGAACATGTGTGTGATCAAGATACAAATACGCATAAATTAGAATTATTTATCTCCCCATTATTGAAATGCTTACTTTGCACTGAGATTGGTTATTGCGTCCGTCTAGTGATATATAGTTAGTTTAGTACTCAAATGTATAAGAAAAATTCATATAAAACAACTCATACAAATACTATCGTTCATACAAAATAATCAATTCAATACACGACTGTGGCACCTGCAGTCCAAATGCTTAATAACAACATATGCAATTAAACTCTTAAGCATCGACTTACAATAAAAACTACACCCAACATTGCGCAACAAGCCAAACAAAATTCACCAGCTTCGCCCCCGACAAAAGCACCGAAGAACTCCGTTAAAAAAACTAAATCCCCGCCTTTCGAACGACTGGGGAATCGATTTCTCGAGTTACGAGACAGGGAACGTGAATTTCTCACGTGTCTTGTCCCGCGGGTACAGAGAATACGAGGACTCCACTTATCTCGAACGTTCAAAAGCCATCCTCATCGAGCGGGTCTTTCCCGGATCGTTCGAGCGATCTGCATGCCCACGCGACGACGGTTCCTCAGATCGGAGATTGTTTACTCGTCCGCGAGGCTCCGTGGAAAGGTATCGATTGTTAATCGACCGCGTGTCGTTCAACAAGATACACGGACGCTCGAGGGTCCGGGTTTCGGGTCTGGGGTTGATAAGCAGACAACGGCTCGTCAAAGCGGCCTCCACCGCACCGTGCCGTCGCCTTTGAACCTACGTTCTGAGGACGACGTGTACCGGTAAGATAGACACTCAATTATCAGGTTATCCCATCAGTGATGCTTTTTATCTTGCACAATACACACATTCAGTAAATAAATGTTGAGTAAATATTCGTGGTTTAATAGAAAAAGAGGCAGTGTTCAGTTTGTAATTTTTTATGAACAGGTGCACATTGGTATTTTTTTACTGTGATACACCTAATGTACTGGACTCTTGGGAACGTGTCTAACTTTGCTTTTCTATGATTATTAGAAATACTAATTCGGTCACGATTTTATTAAATTCTTCTTTTCTTGCGAGCATGACGAAAACAATGGATTTGATTAATTAAGCAGAAATGCATAAATGTTAGGTTGAGGTATTTGTAACTTTGTCAGTTTGTTTTCTTCAATTTACTGAATAATTTATTAACACTTTGAGTGCCTCGTCACCCTTATCTGGGTGACAGATAGATTCGATCATTATTTATTTGATCATATGAAATATTACAGGTATATTTAATCAGCTCTGACAGAAGCAGTACAGAAATGATGAATGTAACTGACATTATTGATTAAGAAAGGTAGAATTCATGGTTACATTCTTTTTGTATAAAAATTGAGGAAGTTTGCCATTTTCAGCTAATGGAGCGTGGCACTCAAAGTGTTAACACGTTTTCTGTCACAGTAGAAAACCCCGTGCCTAGACAGACACACCAAAATGGCTATTTATTAATACACGTTGTTGATTGTACAAATATTTATCTATTTGATATTACACTTTCTGTGTCTACTACCATTTTAACGTAAATGTTACTCAAAAGTTTATAAGGGTTGGCAGTTATGTGATCAAATTAAAATTGATACACCGAAAACGGTACACGCGGCAGGGAACGTGTTACGGAATAATTTCTGGCACTTCTGCGGCATATCTAAGTTTCAGGGCTGTTTATCTTCTGATATGAAACTCAGATCAGTTGCACAGATAAACCATTTGAATTTTTAAAAATAAACAATCTATTTTGTTCGTGGAAACTGAACTATAACAATGAAGATCTCCTACGAACAACTTCGTCGATTGAATGCGAAGTCCCGATTATTACTCGTTTTCGAAAGGGGATATTATATCGTGTCTGACCATGTATGGGACTTTCCACTGTGACAGTCAACGTGTTAGGGTGTCTTTGATTAGGTTACAGTGAATTCCCGTTTTAAATTTAGTAGAGAAATTAAAAAAAAAGACTCTTACCACGTTGAATTTAATCGCGTTGACTCAGATTGTGTTTGGTTAGGCTGGGAGGAATCTCCATTTAAACTACCGTAGCGTTATTTAAAAAAAAGTTGCCAGATTGACTCTGCTTGGTTTATAATGAATCTCCAATATTGAACCTCTAAAATTTCCCGCCAAATTTAACTTCACCCCGGCGGCAGGCGAATGAATGAAACGTTCAAACAGAATAATCTACCAGAATCAAATCCCGCCTTTTGAATACTTTCCAAGCCTTCGCACGAGCCGGACCCGTCTATTATTAACGGCGCGATCATATTCCAAAGTTCCAGTGACAAAGGGAATTATTCAAGTGACCTGTTTTAGGTGTCTTACCCGGTGCGACGTCGGGAGAACTGCACGGGCAGGTTTCACTTCGCCTGAGCTTTCATTAACTCCGTTATATTCCGCAGTATCGCGCGGAGGATCCGTTACCGAAATATATATTTTCCTCTAATAATAGAAACTCGGCTCTCTATTATCCGGATTCGAAAGGTACGCGTCTGCTCCAATAACCGTGTGCATGATTTACGAGGAATTTGACTATCGTAAACTTACATACACGGCTTACGCCGGGGTCTAATAAATTTCGCTGGTCACGCCGGATGAGTTATGCACGCGGTAAATTCACCGGTTGAATCTCGTACGAAGGAAAGCTAAACAGATGGATGCGCCGAGCTGCGTGTGTGGTTTATGCGTGACCGAGTTAACGCGCAGATTAGGATTACAATCAGGGGACCAAATTTTGCTGCAGAGGACATCAGTCAAATGCTCGAAATTCCCTTTGGTTTCCGCTGAGGTTATTAAAAGAAGACACACAGATTTATGGCAAATCACTTATTTATATATATATATTCTTCTATGCCTTTGGTGCAAAATATATCAATCATAGAATAGTTAAATAAACACTTTGGGTTTCATTACATTGGGAAATATTATAGAAATGTAAAGGCAACTCTCAGCCATGTGCTTGTAACAGAAAGTAAAAGCAATTATTATTGAAACAAAAGACAAATAAGTAAGAATGAACACGAAACAGAAGAATGAAAACAGTCGCAGCAACAGAATATAAAATATAAAGTAAATACAATTGCAAAGGATTATAATTAAACATCATCTAAATGTGTGCAGTGCCTTGTGTAAAGATTCATTAATGCAATGAGTAGAGCCACCGAAATTTGCTGATTTTAATTTTATTAACAGTTTGACTGCCGCGTCATCCATGTCTGGGTGACAGATAGATTCAACCATTATTTATCTGCCCACGTAAAATATTACAAATACACCCAATCAGCTCTAATAGAAGCAGCAAAAAAATGATGAATGTTACTGGCATTATTGATTAGAAAAGGTAGAATTCATGGTTACTGTCATTTTGTATAGAAATTGGAGAAGCTTGCCATTTTCAGCTAATGCGTTAAGTGACGAGGATCACTTAACGCACAGGATGTCCGCCCTAACCGGATGCAGCCCGTTATTTCCTAAAAGTATTGAAGACACAAAGAAATAGTTTGACTCCGCATAACGGTTAGCAGACTTCGCCTAAGCTTTCAACCCCTCCTTTAACACCCCGTATTATATAACTTCCGCGCCCAGTTCAAGATCGTCGGAGACATTCATCTAGCCGAAAGTTTTTCCGGTGACGTAACACCGAGGTCCCGGTGCAATATAAAACGGGTGTTTAAAAATTGCGGTTGCTGCAAGAGAGCGGAGCCTTGGCTCTCGTATTACTCGCCCCTACAGCTGTGACCTGATTTACAAACTTTTTACGGCGTCATTTATTTCATAGCAGGGGAGGGAAAGGTGCACCCTCCGTGTCTTTCTCTTTCTCTCCCTCGCCCGTTCGCCGTTGTTGTTGTTATTATTATTATTGTCGCGGCGGCCGTTGTTCAAGCGCGGCACATACGAGTAAGCTGATTTCGCCCACGGTAAAAAGAAACTTTCATCCCCCTTTTGAAACCGTGCGTCTTTCAACGCAGGCTGAACCTAACTTTCAGCCAAGAAGTTGCGAGTTAACGGCAAAGCGAACGCTGTCGCGACCCGGCCTGAACTTTCCGCCATTTTACCCGAGTTACGAACTGCTACAGCCTTCCGAGGAAACTAACTATTCCGACGAACATTCCCCGCCGCGGAGTTCCCGGCAATCTTCAGCTGGATGACGATACATTGTCCTCCGTGCGAAAGGTTAGAACACCTAATTTCAACCGTTGTGCATGTTCTTTTACATATTCGGACGGCTCAGACATTTTCGAATTCTAGGCATCTTGAATTTGTTCTTGACGAATGTACTCTTGTCGGGTGAAGCGCTTGATACGTGGCTTTATAACGAGCAGTCGCACTCGTGGGGTAGTTAATGCTCTGTATGTTATAAATACAAGTTTCACTCGAGTATGAATTCTTGACAATTTTGTATTGGCGTATATTTTTAAGTTTCGGAGGATTGTCTAAAGAAAATTTATGTTGATATATATTAGAGCAGTTGAATGATAGACTTCAGTGTAAATAGCTGTTGTGAAAATCGTAAGGCAAGGGGTTGATCGGCAGGTGGGTGTTTCGAATTTTATCTACTCGTTAAAGCAATATAGCTGATTTTAATCAGCGTTGAAGTAGGCGTTGTTTAATTTCTTTTATTATTCAATTATTTATTATTTAAGAATTATAAATTTTAGTACGTGTTTGATGTATAGAATACACGGAGTATTACCAAAAAGAAAATACTGATATTAATTTTTTGCGAAATTCTCTGTTCAGGGAATGTTTAAACCATCGCATGGTTAACAGTGCTAACGGAATAGTAAGAATTTCATGAAAGTTATACGGAACATGCTCTCATTAAATCATCCCTGTGAATTCCCAGATTCCACGGTTTCCCTTCGTTTCTCTAAACGGGCGGTGGGGCCGAAAATCCTCCAAACCGAACCTCCATTCGCGATCCGGTGGAAATTTCACGCTGTATTTTTCACCGAGCTGTAAATCTTTCATCCCACGCGAAAACGAATCGAGTATTTCCGCGACGATTCTTCCCCATAGATTTCCCGAAAGTCACTCGAGATAAACGGGGACGGGGCGTTTCGGCTGCAAGGGGGAATAAAAAAGGGGTTCACGAGTGTGTGTACACGGAGCGCGTCCGCTCGAGCCGGACAATGGAAGGGTCCTCGAATCCGTATCGATCCCTGCGAACGATTTTCAACTTCATCAGGAAATCCTTGACATTGTGTAAATGCGATTTTCATCCGTTTCGAGAGCGCGTGTCTCGGCGAAACGGGCGAAAATTTTTCTCCTTCCTCGTCGAACTTTCTCGCCAAACTTTTTCAAGGTCACCCCTTGCCTCCGCACCGTTTCACTCCGCCGGGCTTTTTTTACGATCGGATAAACAAGTTTATTGCACCGGGACGAACTCCCGTGCCGACGTAAATATCAACAATTTGCAGTGGAAATGTCGAAACTATATAATTTGAGTAGCTCGATTTTATAGAGTTTTTTTTTTTAAAGAGATTTTCGAATTGTGTGAATTGCTAATCAGAAAAATTTGAATGACGGTGACCACTGAATTAGAATTTTTATGAAGGGTTGCATAGTTCACTTTCACATTCTGACTGCCATGTCACTCACGTATGGGTGACACTACGATTTAATAATTACTTATTTGATCATTGTAAACAGGTTTACTGGAACTAATAGAAAGATCATGAAATTTACGAATATTATTGATCGAAAAGCGCATTATTTTGGGGTGTATTAACATTTGTACAATCAACCACGTGTATTAATAAATGGCCATCTCTGCGTGTCTGTCTAGTAACGGATTTTTCTACTGTGTCAGGGAACGTGTTATTAAAAAGGTATTTTCGCGTGTCTGACTCTCTCCTGGATTTTCCACTGCGACGTTCAACGCGTTAAATACAAGAAATATGAAAGCGAAATATAGTATCTTCATAATAGACGTACAAATGCATAAGCATGTGCACGACGGATTATCCAAACACGAACAATAAATCCTCCTCACCGATTGCGAGCTCATTCAAATTTCAGTATGCAAATCTCTGAGCACGTGGGCCGAGCTATCCCGAATTAATTGTACACACGGGCAATAGGAAGTAACGTCATTCGAAACGTTATCGGTGCGCCTATCCTGCAAACTTTCCATCATCTAGTTTCCAGCGTATCCGCTGCATGCAATTTCCCGAGAAGCACGTGGCAGATACGCGACGAGCGGGGATCGTCGCCGATTTATGCAGAACGAACACGTGGAGGCAACGATTTGCGTGATCGTCCTTTGTTGCACGCGCGCGTTACCCGCACCACCTGATAACGCCGACGCCACGATGATAAGGAGACCCGTTCCTTATTACTTCCTTCCGCGGAGTCGCTCGTTGAAATACAGTTTCCCCTATTCAGAGTGTTTGCCGTGGGTGGCACAATATCTTTCGAATGAAACGTATCGCGCGGCCCGACAGCGATCGCGACTGCACATGCAATTTGTGCAGTCTTCACCCTCCGCCTGCACACGCTCGCACACGCTCGCACGAGCCCGCGCACGTGCTCGTCCCGATCGCAACGCCTAAGCGCACGATGCAATTTTCAATTTCCCGACTACCGAGGAAATCGTTGCCGTCCTCCGCGCGATGATTCCTAAATAAATTTCAATTGCCGGGGACCGGAAGTCGTGTGCAAAACACGGTCTCTGAGCGGTGAAATGAAATGTTTCATATTTATTTAGTTGTTCACTACGCGTATTTGTAAATTCGGTAATTTTCTTTTTAATATAATATTTATTTATTTTTCTGTGTATCGTTTTTATTAGGTTAGTGAATTATTAATCTGTTATTATTTCTTAAGAGGTATGAATAAAGTAGATGACTGATGAAGATAATTACTATGAAGAATATATATTATATTGGAGATAAAGAAATTTATTAGTTTTTGTAATTAAAATTGAGTTTTTGCGTTCGCACACGTGTTCAATTTTAAATTACCCGACTACCGAGGAAATTGTTGTCGCCGTCCAGTCGCTGATACTTAAATAAATTGCAATTGCCGGGGACCGGAAGTCATGATGCTGATCACGGACCCTGAGCGGTGAAATTAAATACCGGTGTCATATAAGTTATTTAGATTTACGTGTTTATACTGCACATTTAGTTATTTGTTACATGCCCTTCGAATTCGATAAATTACTTTTTAATGTACCATTTATTTATTTGTTAATCTGTCTTGGTAGTACGTTACTAAATTATTACTCTGTTATTATTTTCAAGAAGTATGAATGAGGTACCTGGTTGATGAAGACAGTTGCTACCGATAATAATTAGTAATAGGAGATTAAGAAATTGATTAGTTTTAATAATAACAAATTGACTCTTTATGAACAAGTTCGACAGATTTTGTGACCAACCTAATATTTTAAGTTGCCTCAACTATTACTATTTAATATAATACATCTTGATGATCGGCTATCACTATTTAATATAATATATCTTAAGTTATTTAGAGGTAGTAAGAGACCGTACAAGAATTCTCATGATGAATTTAGTATTTATTAGTTCAGGTGTTATTGATACTTTAACCAGTGCCAACTACCAGATCTATTGATAACTAGATAGAAGACAACAAACGGTAAGTTCTGTAAACGTAGTAGAAAATCATGGCGGGTGGAACACAAAAATAAATTCAGTCCATAATTTTCTGGGATTCAAACTCTCTGAACATGTATAATGCATAGGAAAAAGCAAGCATCTGCAGAGTTTTTCATAAATACACGTCAATTTTTCAAAGCCTGAAACCAGGTACTAAAACAAATAAAAAAGAGTCCATGAATGCATGATTGCAGTCGTTTAGTGTCTTTTCTCACAGGTCACAAGTTCATCAAGTTGTAAATTACACACAATAGATCTTAATTATTAGATCTCTGAATATTTCTTTAATCTTCTTCAATTCAAACTGAGAAACCCTACAGCCTATATTCATATGATATTCTTCAGTAACTCTGATCAATAAATACAGTCTCCAATATGTTGACATATGTTTGTAAAACATTTTGCAAACACAATGATATTAAGTTAATGTTCACAAATTAAATAACCAGCAATTCTTATACAATCTTCAACATAATAATAATAATGATATAAAGTAAGTGCTATACGTTCAACTAATAAAGTATTTTTTTTCCTTCGCGATTTATTCCTAAAACCAAGATTATAATGCGTCTGGCTAGGTGTGGCACTTTCCACTGCGGCATTCAACGTGTTAAAAATACTGCACTTTTCCATGAGAACATCTCATTCACTGTTTGTCTTTCAATCTCATTCCACTGCTACTGTAACATTTAGTGCTTTACTTTCTAAATCACAGAAAACCCACTAATGTGCCCTTTCAAACGTCTAAACACTCCCGAGTCCCGAAGGAGCGAACTCCTTTCGTGCAGCGTAAGTACGCCGGGGCAACATTTCCCTGTTTCGAAATAATATTTACGCAAGCGGCACAGAGTTGGCCAAGCGACTTTATTTTCTGAGAATTCCAGCATCCCTGCGATCGCCGTGATATTGCTTTTAGTATATACAAATATTTAGCAAAGAAATATTGCGCGCAATCGCGATCATCGGTGATTCGGTCAATCTTCTCCCTCGTTTATCGTCCTGAATTCATCGTTTTTATAGTGGCACTCGTTTCGAGTGCGCCCGCGACCGAACCGCAGCAAAGGGTATCGATATTATTGCTGAACAAGACCTGAGCACTCGCACTTAGAAATGAGCGCACCGTGATCGCACATAATATGTTATACAAACGCAACGCTTAATTTCATTACACCGTCCGTAATTTATATAGAGAAACGTTAATATCGAATCATTGTCAAGTATGAAGAATTTATCATCCGACTTTGATTGGAGTATGCTTATGATTCTGAATTGTGCGAACGCATACAGTCGTGTTTGCATTAATTAACAGGACTAATAATGATAATTTGTGTTGTTTCAACAGCCTTGGGGTATATTAAATTTGTATCCTGGAAGGTGAATTATCTAAAATGAAATTCGTCTCGATGTTGCAGCAGTTTATTGACAAAAGCGGTAGGAAATGAATTTCCAGCGACAAAGTAATGATCCTGGGAAAATATACAGCACGCTCCCGGTATCTTTGGGTTTTTAATAATGAATTCTACATTTCCGACACGGTGCATAACACGTTTAACGTGACGGTCATTCATAAAATTATAAATGAAAGGAGCGAGGCAATTGAAAGAATTTTTATGAACACAGTTTATTTAAGAGGAATTATAATTTTTTGTAGAAATTCTCATTTCAAGGATTGTGTCATGCAAAATGAATTAAACGGGGCCACGGGATGTTCTGAAATTTTTCAAGAGCGTGACACACTCGAATGTATACCATTTTTCGAGATATTATTATATTATACGATTATTATTATGAAAAAAGTCCACAGTCTGTTCTAGTCATAATTTATTTGCACACAATTTGTTATTTTCCATGGGAGAGAATGCTGCAATATTTACTGTAATAATATTATGTAACAAGACCGTCGAGGAGGGTAATAAACGAAGCGTTGACGATCCAAGAAACTGTAATTATCTACGATGATTCGGTAACATCGGGAGGGTTGACAGATGCATTAATTCGCAAGCGTTTGCACGTTGCTCGCAGCAGATTCTACCTGGTTGCGTAAACATTAAACCTAATCCGTATTTTACGCAATCCACTTCATCGGACCGTTTGTTTCATTTTTTATATTTTACTATTCACCATTAAATTCCTCAACCCCTTCTTATAAATTGAAATTGTAATCGCCTCAAACAGAACGTAAAATCCTGATAAGTTACATAAAATTTCTGTATTTCTGATAAAAAGAAAATGCTGCAAATATTTATTGTAACAATATTACATGACGAGAATTACGAAAAAAATAATAAGCGACACGTTGAGAATCCAAAGAAGACACAGTTGTCTAGTATGATTCTTTCACATCCAGAGGGCTGCTGTCCGGCGGTTTCACGAACATTTCCACATTCCTTACACCCCATTCTACAAGGTTGCATAAATATTAACGAACGAACCGGAGAACAGGGGACAGAAAATTACACGATGACGTAACACGGCGAGGGATTCTTGCGGGCCCACACAGGAGGGCGGTTTTCATTGAATATTTTAACCGTACGTTCGTAGATTCCCGGTTAATTAGTAAACATGACGGATAGGGGATGAAGGGTGCAACGCGATCGATATTGAAATTCTCTGAACGTACGCCGGAGAACTCCTTCCGTTCGAATAAAAAGAAAGGAGACGGACGGACGGGGAGGAAAAAAATCATGAAGAATCGACTTAACGAGAAGATTCTTCAAGAACACACCCCCTTCGCGTCGGACCATCGATTCGATACGCAATTTGTCAGACGGCATCCGATAAAATTGCATAGATGCAACCAATTCACGGAAGAAACATCGACGCCGTAGATTGGATTGTATTTTCGTCGACCGTGCTCACGGAGAACGTGTTCTCGGGAGAGCTTCCCTCCGTTCCGTTTAGAATTCCCCGTTCGTTGTCATCGAGCGAATCTTCGAAGCCGTCGATTCCCGGGGAATGAATGAAAAACAACGCTGCGGGAAAATTGACTGGAAAATGAGAGTTCAGAGACCCGTTAGGCGTACCGTGGCGAATAACAATCGTCGCAGGACTGCGAGGAAGCCGAGCAACGTGGGCGGACAATATTATCCGATCGACGGCAGTTCGATCAACGGAGAAGGTAGAAAATTAATGAATGGTAATGCCTTTTTAAGTTAACAAATTAAAGATCAATAATGTTTGAAGAATATAACATTATTGTACGGAGATGACGGAGACCGTTCATAAATACATTTTTTGAGAATAAATAATAATACTGTGACGAGTTTATGAAGTGTTCAATTAAATTTATCCAAATTGCTGCATGATGGATATTTAATAAATATTTAAAAACATTTCAAGGAGCGATTACAGTCTTGTTAAAGTTTAAGTTATTTAACTGTATTAACACAGGAAATATGAAAGTCTAAAATTGTATAGATTCATAAACATCCGCAGTTGAATCATTACCAATTTCATTCTTTTTATCTTTTTTAATGTTGATAAGTATTGAAAGTCAAGTTCAAAACATAATTTTCTTCAATAAGAATATATAAATTGCATGATATATTCTTTTGATTATCCGGATCTGTGATTCTTATTTACTTCGAATAATCAAGGGTCTGTTCTGTATCAATAATACCGCTATCAAGGAAGTATAAATCATCCCAAATTCCCTTTTTCCTACCTTTTTTAATTTGAATTAGTATCAATTTTCGAGTTATATAATAAATGAATACACGGACGTAATCTCCTTAGCCACCTTCAGTAGTAATTACAGGAACGTGGATCGATAAAACGTCCAGCAGTGATTTTAATATCGTCCGGTTACAGGATCGTATTATAATTATTGCAAACCGCGACTCATTAATTTCAGGATATGCCCATGAAACCATCCAATCTGATGGGTATTACACGTAATTGACGGTATGAAACGTTACACACCGGATTAATCTGCGAAACTTCGATTCGATTCTCGTATCAATTATTTTCACCGAAAACGGTACGTGTGAAACGTTGTATCATTCCAAACAATTTTAATTTATTTATTCGACACGATAAAATAGAGACATTCACGAAACGGGGTGATCAAACATCAGAGAATATTAATCAAAATTCTCAGGCAAATATGCATATACAGGCTGAGTTCGAATGATATGAAAGTCGCAAACGTACTCTATAGATCGAAACTAATAAAATGGTTTTAATAAACAAGGATCGTAAAATTAGTTGTTTTTTGGATACAGGCAGCTTCCTTACAAGCAATTTTACAATAAAGTTTGTATTATGAACACTATAATAAATATATTGCTCAAAATAATTAGACCTACAAAAGTCTTAATAATTTTCAACAATGTATTAAAAATAAGCAATGAAAAATGTATAGCGTATCTGATATAATATTTTTGCTTCATGTTCACTGTATATAACATTAGAAAGTTCTTATATTTATCATCTTAATAAACAGTACATTACTTAAGGGTGTGATCCTCTAATTATTGTCGACAACATATTACGAAATATATTTGTTTGCCTGAGAATCTGTCAAACGAAATTGCCGACAAGCTTCCATCTCATAAATTCAATTTTTTATCAATTTCACTCGTATAAATCATGCTATAATCAACAGTGATTCGATTAGTACGCGTTATACTCGAAAAACAAATAATTTTCAGATCCATATCAATTAGAATTTATCTGTTGAATGCAATGTGCATCATACGTTTAATTGTAAAAAGTTTCCGACAGAACATCGGTATCACCCAGTACATTAAACGAATGCAAAAAATTCCTCACTCCGTTACAATTAAACTCATTCATTTTCAGTTTACGAGAACTTATGACACGCCTGTCCCTACGAAACGCAACTAATTTCCCTACAAATCATCATGATCACACCCTTTTCGACACGTTCAATTAAAAATGACTCGAAAACTTCACCAATTCACTCTTGATTTCATCCGACAAAAACCTTTTGCCCCTGACGAGAGCACAAGCATTAAACTTACCGAATAAAGGCCGCTGGACCGAGGAGAAGGGTTCACGAGGGGGTTGAAAAAATCCTCCCTTCACTTCACGGTCGCCGATTGATCGAATCACTGGACTACTTCGATTTCACGAGGTATCGAACGAAAGACACGACGAAGCGTAGAACACACCACTGGACGCCCGTGTACGACAAAGTGCGTCGCGACGCCGCGTGCCGACTGAAGCCGTCGTTTTTCGTTCCGGAGACTAGAATGAAAACGGTGGGGGACCGGGTGCGCCCGCCGACGCTGCACGCCAGCCACTCCCACCCCTCCGCGGCTGCCCCCACCACCGCGCCAGGCGCAATCCACCCCTACTACGTCAGCCCTCAGCGGCGCGAACTTGGAGCCACGTGGTGCGCAATCGTCGGAAGGTTGTCGCCTGTCGCATCGCCCTGTCGAAATTATACCGTGCTTTTTACATTTCGGTGTTGTGCAGGGTGCGGTTGCTCCCGCGGGACCATTCACAAAGGGGTGAAAGTACACTCGTGAACAAAAGTACGTGTCAGGCTGTCGGTCGATGATGCTGAGATTTTCTGAACGCAGTGAATCTTGGACAATGTATTTTTCGTACGAGATCATTATTTGTTATATTTTCGAATGTATTATCGATTTATTTCTATGGAATAAATAATCTCCCTTGTCTTTTGTGCTTGAGCTCTTGTTCGGAAACCAGGGATAGGTATATTATTTGTAGTTAAAGTTGAAGTGTCAGTTAGACGAGTTAAATCGTCTTCTTAATTGGTTAATGTAATCAACCATAAATACTCTGGAAGCGTAAGAGTTAACTTTTTCAATTCGTAAATTGATGTACTTCGGTTTTTGCATCTTAATTGACTGCTTAATAATGCGTATACTCATCTACACTCCTGACAATACAAATTTTAGGTATAACTTTTTAATATAGCGCGTCTCTTTTTGTTAGTAAATTGTTTTAACTGTTTAATCAGTTCCGTCTGAATTTTTCGTTTCTTTTATCGATCTAAGGATTTAATAGCAGCAACGCATGATATTTCATTTTGTCAAGCTATATAGAAGATGCAGAATAATGTTTGTGTAAGGTTTCATTGTTGACAACATTTTGTGTATCCGGCGTGTATTCGAGGAAAAATCACTTGTTTTTTGAAGCTGTATCCTGCTTTTCACTGTTCGATTGTGCAGGATACTGTTGATTTTAGGGAAATATCTGAAAAAAAAAAGAGAACTTCACCCTGAAAAAGTGGAAAGTACTGTAATGGGTTTCCTTTCCATTTTCTATCGGATTATTCAATATTTTATGCAACATGTAAAATAATGTTGTCGAACATAAAAATATAGGGAAACAGTTGATGCAATAAATTGCTATAATGAAACATTGGGAGCTAAAATTACAAATATACTGCATATTCACCGCCAAATATTCGCTAACATCTATCTGATACTTAGGCATTATAAAAGTTTCAAGAGCTCATGATCTGTAATATTAAACTCCCCAGAATAATTGAAGTTCATGCAGAAATAATCACCATAACAACTCTACAGATAGTTCAGCGACAAACTTACAGTCCCAAAGGGACCATAAAAATGTATTATTCATGTTTATTAACAGGCCATAATCCCTTTAGTACGATGTATTTACATAGATAGTACAAGAATATGTGCCAGCTATCAGATGATGCCTTATTTTGACTATTTCAGCTATGAACACAAACATGGCTTCAAAAAAAAAACGATCACTGCGTGCTATGGGCCACAATATAGTTTTCATCGCAACTGTTTGTTACGTGCTATATATCTCTTATTCGTGAAATATTTTATAGTTGTATAACGTTGAAGTAATTTAACAATTTACATCATTCGTGTTACGATAATTAAATATTTAGACTAACGCCTTTCCTACTGCAGAAAATTCCAGTGGACGTACATTATGATTCGAACATCTTAGAGTTAAAATGGTGAAACAATAATTATTCAAATGCAAAACTTAGAGCCACAGAAAGATTCTACTAGATACATAAAATTCATTAGCAACGTTGCAAATGCGATTCAATGATCCAATAAATACCATCCTAAAAATAAAAAATTCCTGACGAATCATACCACATCATCACAAGTTCATTCATTTTTCAATAAACATTCTCCCTACAATATACCAAGTTGCAGCGACAACTCAACAATCAGCAATCGCCGCCACGCTGGAAGAGTTGCATTAACCGTATCGTTGCCACAAAAACGGAAAACAGATCAACAATCCTTCCCAATCATCATACCTGACATTCACAAACTATCACTCCGTTCAATAAACAAAACTTCATTCCATCTACAGTCTGAAACACGCTCAGGAGTTCAGAGAGTTCCAACAGATCTCTCTTCTCCGTTAAAAAAAATATATATCCCGTATACTAACGTTATCATCGTCCTTCCCCGTCACGGGGGGGTTTCGTTCAACGTCGAACCCTTTGACGACTTTTCGGAGCAGGTTGAAAACTCGACTCGGTGGCATTGTGCGCCGTCGAAGCGGGAAACGTCGTCGACGATGCAGCCGTCGATCGATCCGGTCCGCTCTTTCGCGAGGAACAAGGACAAGAATACGGAGAACAGCGTGCAACAGAGGAGGACGGAACGCGCGAGACCGCGAGGGAGAGAAAAACAGCGTGGCAGGAGAGAGAGAGCGAGAGAGTGAGAGACAGAGGGGCATGGCAGTGGTCGAGGGGAAGGAGGGGAGAATCGGACAGAATTCCGGTCGTAAATTTTGGAGCCGGGTTCACGGGCTGGTGAAGGTCAAGTGCTTGGCCGCGACTGCAACAGCTTCTGACCAGCGTCTCCGTAAAACGGCGCGCTTTTCATCTAATTTCATCTGAGTGCTTCCGATCGCACCACCGTATTATCCATGCACGTGGACAGCTTCCTGAGGAGTATCGAGGTCTAGACGCGGTTACCAGCAGCTTGAGGATCGTTTCGCGAAATTGGACACGTTGCAGGGTGCGTACAGTAGAGGGGAAGAGGGGTGGGAGCTTCTTTGGCGCCACGGTCACACGTGGACCATGGCAGTCTGTTCGAACTTTGAAAAGAAAGTAGGAGGGCAGATTCAATCGATCGTTTGAATCGAGTAGCGACGGGGTAGTAGAATTTTTTGGATAATGCAATGAGTTATACTGGACGTACTTTTTAGGTGGAAAATTATCATTTGTTAAGTGATATTTATGTATACAGTGGCGGACGAAAGTATTCGTGCAGCGAGGAAATTATAAAAGAGATAATTGTAACTTGTTAAAATTAGTTAGTAAATTACGGAATATAAATTTCATTTTTTTGTATATGTTTATGTTGAATATTACTTTAAATGTTGTACAAAATTCATTGAAATAAAGTTATTCATTCACAAATTACAATTATGTCTTTTATAATACCCTCGCTGTATGAATACTTTCGTCCGCCACTCTATGTGTGTTGATTGAGTCTGTGAGTAGGTGTACGAGTAATTTTGTTACTCGAAACAGATATTTTTTTGACAGTATTACGTTACAGGATTAAATGCAATTTTTATAGTCATTGAAGCTTTAGAAGTATTTAGTGTTGGTAGTTTATTTTGTAATACGACAATATCAAGTCTCACTGTCTGAGTACTTACTATTATTGTTGTACTGTAAGTGAAACGTTAAAAACCCCGCCATGTTTCATATTCCCCTTTTAGAAGCTTATCGTATTTTTAAGCTGTACAATACGTCCGACAATTTTGTGACACCCCTATAGATACATCCTCTACTTTATAGTCTTCCGTGACAGGTCTACCTTCATTCTGGGAATAATTAATCCCCACCATAAAGCATCTCCTCCTTTTCCTGGTGGGTACTAAACGTCTAGCTGGTACCTTGGCACATAAAAGGGCGCTTTATCGTTACGTCCGGAAAAAATTACCCTCCAAGTTATCAGTGTTTACAGGTTTTACGGTCAATCAAAACTTCAACGACCTCGTGAAAGATAATTAAATTAATTCTTTATACTCGAGACAATTTCGCATTATAAAACAATATATCGCTATCAGGCATTTAAACAGTTAACTTTGCGGTACTACGCGTTTATACAATTCAGCATTTTCTGGTAGTTAATATTGTTAATATTCAAAATAGTATCGTTGAAATAACGTCATCATTGCATTCTTATTTTTATAACGAATAAAAATAATAAGGTGTCGTAGCAGAATCTTTCGAGTGCAAAGGGTTGACACGTTGACTGTCGTAAGGGTCCCCGATGACGGGTACCTCAGGTCTAATTTAATTAAATAGTATAAATTTAACATAACATCAATAGCGTGGAAGCACATCTATACGATTAAATACATAAATACTCTTCTCCGTTGCAATTTATATTAAAAACAGCAAATTATATTGCGTCTGACCAAATATGGCTGTTTTTACTGAAGCATTCAACGCGTTAGGAGGTTTACTGCCACAGTGAAAATAACCGTACCTGGTCAGACACAACACAATAACCTGTTTTAATCCACTATAACGCCATGTGACTTGGAAGTTACAGACCTACATGTACCTATATTTTTTAAGTCTTCGGTTATTTATCACTGTGTACAATTATATTCAACGATTATACTGTCACCAAGAAGTCTGTTCGTTTATTATTATGTTTATATTCTGTGATACGAACTGTATCATTTATCTTTATTATTTACCTGAGGTATCAATTTTGGCATACGCAAGAAAAATTTTGGTTATGGAGTATTAAATACAAATCACGGTGAATAAAAATATTTAAATTGTAAGTTACAAATAATTTAACGTACAATTGTAATTTATGTTACTGTTGCAATGTTAATTCTACTCAACATTTTATCAGTATTAATAGCTGTGAAATTAAACAAACCATGGTGATCAGCATGGCAGTCAATGTGTTGAAGTTACAATCGTATTTGCCCATCCCTTTCGAAGCTTCCGGTGAACTTCGATAATCGCTCGGCCGATTCGACCCGCTGACTTTCATATTTTCACCCGAACGAAGAAAAAAGATACGAAATTACGGGGAAGCAACGACCCGTGTTGGAGTTCACTGCACCATGGAAGGCCGTAAAATAATTCCATCCGTCAGTCGACCAGGATGATCCCCATAAACCAGCAGCCCGACAAACCAGCCACCTAAATTTCCCGCCACGCCGCAGCTGTTCCCCACATCCCCTTTATCAGGAAACCACGTACACGGTAACGAAACAGCAGAACCTGCGAAAACGAGGCTATAAAAGCTCCGATGAAACACGGAACTTCTGCCCGATGTTTACAGGGTGTTAAGGAAAAAGGTTCCCGACTTTTAGAATAAACAGTACTCACTGTATTGAGTAACAGATGATTGGTCAATGAAAGTCGAAAGAGCTAATTTCTTAAGCGATGGAAACGATTTTTGATTAAATCTTCCGGTAGCGAGTGTTTTAGAATTGAGAATAAATTTAACATTTTGACGATTTTAAGTGTTTTGTGAAGGCTAGCTACCGTTTGCTGTTATTGTAAAAGCTTGCATATGCGATGGTGTAATCTAAGTTAATCTCCTCTCTTTGCATGTTGCCCACACTTCCAACACTGAAATTTTTCATGAAAATTTTCTTATTACATGCCGCTCAAAGAAACATTCAACAAACACAATCTTCTTACCAATAAATACCCTATTAAAAGGGTAAAAATAGCTCTTGACCCTCACGCGGGCACCCAACTTTTTCTCCTCTCTTCAAATTCACAATTTGTTCAATCGATGTTCATAGAGCAAAGGTGGATCGACGCAGGGATATTTAAATAATGGGGATGCGAAAGGATTTGTCGAGATTGTAACAAGAACTGTTCAAATTGTTTGCTGTTGACGCTGTATTATTTGATCTCAAATCTCAGAATATATCTGGCACCGAAAACAACTATTAATATAAAAATGTGTATTACATGCTCCACAAGTATTTTTAGAATTTTCTAACACCCTGTATGTTCTTATAAACCTTTCTGTAACCCTTATTGGAATGATCCAATTACGGGTTCACTCCTTTCGTCCCTAAGGGACACGTTTTCAGCATGCGAATGTTCGTCGAACCATGCTATTTTCCTCGAAGAAGTAGAAATCACCGGTGTTCGGTGTTCTTTGATTCTGTCACGCTCGAGGAAGAAGAGAGACAAGGTTGTTAGGATATTCGGCCTGGCCTAATGGTCAACTTCGTTCGAACGCGCCGAGCTTACGGCTGTCAAGCTCGCCGACGGAGTACTTAGGCAGCAGAATCACGAAGATCTGTTTGTCCTTTATCCTGGCCCTACGACGGGGGCTTTTAATAATTCCATCAGGGATCGTTTGCTCCTGTACGACCGGGTTCATGCTAACAGTCTTATTGCACGATAGGGAAAGGGCTGCAGCGTGTTACCGCTAGGTATGATCGACGGAGTCGTTAAAAAGGAAATTGGATTGTTTTGTTGAATTAATTGTGGTCACTTATTGTTGTTTTGATCAATACATTTTGGACGTTTAGGTTGCTTCATGTTGAATCTGTGAAGGGTCTTAGAGGGTGAAGGTTTTGTGCAATATTGGCCCGTAAGGTACTGGAACCATACTACTGAGAACATTTATTTGGCTTTCTTGATATCTTCAATCTGAATTATTGTAATTTAAACTTCATGCAACTTGGAAGCTTGAATAGTATTAACTGATGGCAGTAAAGAGGGTAAAGAGAGGAAAGAAAATTGAAACTTTTTGAATACGAGGGGTGTCTTGAACTTTTGCATTACTTTTCGATTTTTTGATATCTGAAGGTAAACTAAATTCTGATAGTCCAAATGTTCAAATTCATAAAGAATCATAGTGGAAGCTTTCAAAAATATTCCAAACACGGATGATTCTGAAACCCAAGTAAAAATACAGTAGAACCTCTAATATCCGAACACTGGTCATCCGGAAATTGGTCACTCTATGTAAATTACAAACTGGAAATATTATTAATATTATTAATTTTCTATAATTAATAGAAAAACACTGTGCACGTAATGTGCACTACTCTGTATTTTATATTCTAAAATAAACTTACCATTTTTAAGCCGAATTTAGTTGCAATATGAGTTATACTGTTACGAATTGTAGTTCGGATAATCGAGGTCCCAGTGTACTAAAATATTTTTAAGACTAGGTAACCTCAAGTAATTGCAACAAACAAACTCGTAAATCGTCGCTCATTTGAGGAGTTCTTCCATGCGAGGGGCAATTATAACCAAAATATCAGCTTCGATTTGCTGTAGTATTTCATGATGCCGTTTATCAACGAAAGATAGTGCTCAGAAAAAAAGTATGACGCCGCTATATCACATATTGTGAACCCGCGGGGTGTATAAATAGAAGAAGGGCTTGTGAAAGCTCTCGTCATAAATCTCGACCCCTTTCAGCGTCCGAATATTGATATGATTTAAGAGGGGAATCCTTGAACCCTTGTAAAATGTTCCGGCGGGTGGCGTAAAAAAGGGGGTGGCTTAATAAAACTTCGGCCATCAGCTGTCGGCGAGATTTCAGCCACTTTGGATCCTGCTGATCGACTTTGCGGGATCGAATTTTGCACGATGTTTGATGGTTGCTGGCCGCTTCACGAACATAAAAGCTCTTCGCGGAAAAAAAAGCGCTTTATCCGATTGAATCTCTCGTTGCGAAAATGTCGATAAATTTTATTTCCCGCGATAAGGTTATTTTGATCTCCCGTATCTCTATAGAGAACCATAAACATGCAAATAACGAACCAGGGATCTCGTTGTTTCTGCAAATGGAAATAAAAAAAATTTGCTTTGGTCACGTTACAGAACATTTTTTTGACAGACGGATTCAGAGAAGAATATTTTTTACCGGTCTGACACACTCGTTATAACTAAAAATTTACTGCTACATCTACCAATTATATAACGAAATCTTTCTTTTTCTCGTTGAGAAATTTCCTGTGAATTCCATACAATAATAATTATAATTTTTTTTAACAATATTTCAATTGAATGAAGTCGAGCATACACACGTATGTGTCATAATTCCTGAAGGCTTTTATAGTAGTTGTAATAACGTGTCATATTCCTCTTTCAGTTCAATTGTCCCGTCTTTCATATGCAGTGATTCGAATGTACGCAAAGCTGCAACTCACGTTAGAATTATTTACAACAAACCTGTTTATAAACTATTATTGCAGTCCTTGCACGTTGGAAGAGGGTCGTTCGGACGATTTAATGGCCACCCACCGTTCCAAATTGTTTGAACGATTGATTTCGATTTCTGTCGTCGGAAACACGCGTCGCAGTTTAGAGTCCCTGAAATCCTTGAATTCCATACGCGAAATCCTCGATATTCCGCCTTGCCGTGGCACGATTTTCGCATCGTTCACTGATTCCTCTGCCCTTGGTGCGCGACTACACCCTTGAACGGATTACTCCCTCTAACCAGATTTAATCCATCTCATCAATTAATTATTCGAACTGCAGCCATTCTGCGAACCTCTACACGGAAACTACGGTTTCCACGTTTTCAGGGATGAATTCACGACGTTTAGAAGAAACATTCATTTCGATGAAATCGTATGACGGAATTTCAGTTCTTCTGTTTGAAAAATATTGCTGTTAAGATTTATTTATTCGCTGATATCCTTTAGCAGTTGATGCGACACGAATAATAAAAAAAACAGGATTATTTATTATAATTGGACTATGGATGTTTATGCAAAGGTACAGATTTGCTTTTTGAGACGTCGATTGTCCTGCAAACGTATGTAAGCTGTCAAATCGAATATTGTCAAATTAAATAATTATTTCTGATAAATTTTCAAGTGTCGTCAATGTCAAAATTTTAATAAGAAATGATGAGTATACGCCCTTATAATTGTATCTTTTCATTCTTAAGTATCTGTATTGAAAAAGGAGTTTTATAATTTGTCTGACTATATACTGATGTTTCTACTGTGGCCTCGCGTGTTAATATTTGTAGATTTTAATATAGATAAAAAGAACTGTATATATTAAATTGCAAAAACATCCGCAATCTATCTAAAATGATCCTTGCAGTTTCGTCAATAATATTTAAATTCAGAAAAAACTAAACGTGCACATCCCCGAGAAGGTAACTTAAATTAGCATCGTTAAAAAAAAAATTGTTAACCTCATTCCATACGATCTGCTGGTAACTCGAGTGAAATACATGAAAAATAAACTGTCCCGCGCTTCGAATAATCCATAAAATTGCTAACACAATTTCGTTCGCAACAAAAGCGAGATTTACCGTTAGCAATGTTTTTATACCGCGGTATCCTTGAATTTTATTTGCTACGCCGCATATGTCCTATGTTGCCCCGACCCGATACGCCTGTGAAGCTCGCGTTCGTTCGAAGCTACGAAGATTCTTCGTTGAAACTCGTTCAACTATCGCTTAGGCGGCGTAGAAAAAATATCTAATTATAAATAGTCAATAGACCCGACGGCCTTTCCACGTCTATTAGGGCTGCGACGGCACGAGGAGATAAAATTAGAAAACGGGCCCTTCAACGGTGTCATTGTTTTTATTGTCGAACCGGGAGTACAAATGAACCACGACCACGTGACAGGCGATGTTCATACGTGAACCAGGGTTTTCAAAAATTCCTAAATCGAATGAACGTTCACAGGGACAGGGTTTCTAATTTTTTTGAATTTTTCTGCAGGGTAGACAGACAATTTCTTGCACGCGTTTTAACACGTTGATTGCCGTGGGGGTTAGCGGTGACCGGCACCTCACATTTAATTTAGTTAAGTAATAATAGAGTAGTATAGAAACACATTTATACGATTGGATACTTAAATACTCCTTTCCTCTGTAATTTCTATTGAAAACAGCAAGTTGTGGCGTGTCTGACCATGCGTGGCTGCTTTCACTGCGTCAATGCGCTGCGTGTCGCAGTGGAACACTCCGCAATTGGTCAGACATGTGTCAATTTAATAATATATTTCTTATTTTGTGCTATCATTGTAACATAAGTGTTACTGCAAAATTTCATAGGGAGAACGGACTGTTTGATGCCATTGAAATCGGTAAGGGGGCCACCGGTAGCGCACGCGGCATACAACGTGTTAAAGAATTTCGAAACACATAATCAGTTCGGGAAGCTAATTGACACGGCTACGATTTCGTTGTTTCGTCCCTTTTATTTTCTTCCTCCTCGTCGGTTTCCTCTTCGTCCACGGACAGATCCGAGCCATCCTCGTCCCTCTTCGCCACTGTTTTGTCGACGTCCGACGACGCCTTCATCCGTTCATTACCTTCCTTTCTGTTCGCGTCCTCCGCGTTGCTCCTTTTCTCGTCCTTGTTGTCGTACTCGGAGTCGTCGTTTTCGACCAGCTCTTCAATGTTTCCGGGCCTGGAATTTCATGTTTGCACGCCCGTGTTCGTATTACACGATCATTCGTCATGCAAATTAACCTTAACGCGTCAACGCTGTCGCGCTGCATTTGCCAACGGCGTTCTATTTATCAAATTTATATTCGAAATAAGTACGACTTTACGTTATACGTTAAATCATCCTATTTATAGTGGTTAATTACCGAGAACATCGTGCATCTCAGATCGTCGTGCAGAGTAAATTTATTTACTTGTTCTGGGAATTTATCGGCTCATACGTAATGGAAGTACGTATGGAAGGGGAGCAGAAAAATATTTAAAAAATTATAAGGACCGGTGACATTGATAAGGTGTACGTATCATAAGAAAACATAGATGCGAATAGGAAGTCTGCAGGGATAAAATAATTGAATGAAACTAATGATAAAATAATAGCAATAAAAAGCACGGTATAGATACACTACACTTTTAGTAAAGCTGAATCAATAAGTGGAATAAGTTAAGTGAAGACAGAAATTGAGTATGTGAGCTGAATAAGCAAATTCGATTAATTAACCAAATAAATAAGTTGAATAGACAAACAGGTAAAACAAATTAAATAAATGATTCGAATGAATAATTTGAATAAACAAACTGATAAAACAAATTAAAATAAATAATTCGTATGAATAATTAGAATAAACAAACTGATAAAATAAAGTACATAAAAAATTCGTATGAGTAACTTGCACAAGAATTGAATCAATACATTGAATAAACGAACTGAATAAATAAATTGAATGAATAAATTAGATAAGTAAATTGAATAAATAAATTGAATAAATAAGTTGAATAAATAAATTGAATAAATAAATTGAATAAATAAGTTGAATAAATGAATTGAATAAATAAATTCAATAAATAAGTTGAATAAATCAGTTGAATAAATAAATTGAATAAATAAATAAAAAAAACAGATGGAACAAATAAGTCGCAGAAACAAATTAGAGTGACCTGCTGCGCCTCCTCCTGCGCGACCTCCTCCTCCTCCTTCGTTTCCTAGATCCACTTCTGGACCTCCTTCGTCTCCTGCGACCTCTTCTTCCTCTTCTTCGTCTTCTGGCATCTTGCACCTCGTATTCATCGAAACGCATAGGTGTTTGACGTGAACTTCTGTCTCTGTCTCGAGGAACCACTCTATCCGAGTTTCGAGCTTTGGTCATGTAGTCCCCGTCGTTCATGAGATCCGACGAGACTCTCAGGACTTTGTACGCGGCGTCCTTTGGAATCAGGTACCCTGACTCCACGCCGAAATCAAGGGCCTTCTGGATGTACCTCTTCATCTTCTTCATTCCTGGAAAGTACTAATATGATTAGCGTTGTCCTTGGGGGATTTGTGGGTGAAAGGTTTATCTTCGGACATTTAGAAAACAATACAGTAGAACCTTGATTGTCCGAACACCTGTCATCTGAAACTAGATCATCCTACATCTGCCACAAGCTAAAGTAATCATTAGTGACACTGTGTACCTAATTTCACAGTACTGGATACTTTACATTCTAAAATAAAATTGTTATTTTGATGTGCAACATGGTTACAATGTGAGTGATCTTGATCCAATTGTAGGCTGGATAATTTAGGTCCTACTGTAATACAAATGAGAATTATTATTCTTATTGTTGCATGTTTTTCTTAACATTGCAGTACATTTCGTTGTAATTTAAGAGTGAACTCATGCTCAGGACGTTGAAAGGGAGCCATACAATTTTTATAAGAGAAATCATTATTAAATGACGTTGCGTCTCTTCATATTTCTGTTTTAGGTGACAAATACAAAGATTCTATCAGAGCTAGTCTATTTTAGACGAAGATGTCACTACTTTCAGTTTCTAAGAGGATTAGCGTAATTTTATGCAAACACGTGCGTCATTTGCTGAATTTGTGTGGACTTTTCCTGAACTGTAGAATAAATGTGAGATTACATACTCTGCACACACATAAACGAAACAACTGCTTGTGTGTATGTACATCTCTGAAAGATTAGATATTTTCTTGTGTGGTAACGTTCCTTCGCGAAACGTTCCTGGATTCTTTGAGTATGAAAACAGTTGGTTTGATGTACTCGGTACAGTAAGTCGGATTATCTTTTAACTGGTTTTCATAACAGCGAAACACAGTCATACTAATTAATTATTTCATTGTTCTCCGGCGATTATGGTCGAAGCAGAGGTATTACCTCCTCTGTTCCAAGTATTTTGCTCTCATTGAGAGATTATAATTGCTCCTTGACCGTAATAGATCCTAATCGAAGGTCGAATCTGGTCAAGGTTGTAGCATCACTTTAATTATTAACGTCTCCATTCATTTGTTCTTGTTGCGCGTTTTTAAAGCAAAAGCAAAACACGTAAACTACATTGCTTTTACAAGAGAGATTTAAAAAGCTGTATAGAATATCCAGAGGAACTCAAAATAAAATTCCTGCTTTTCGTTTGGTATGTAAAAATTTATTATCAGTTATTGAATATCGTTGAAACTATCAGCAATATTGTAAAATCTCTGATGTATAGCTTAATAAATATATGCAATAAAATCTAACAGAATCAGTGAAAAATGATGGAAATTAATTATTGATGAAACCGAGTAGAATTATAAGTTGTATTCATTTTGTATAAAAATGTAGAAAGTTTGTCATTTTCAGTTAATAAAGCATGGCAGTCCACGTGTTAAAAGACTAATACTGACCATGTACAATACTTTGCAGAATTCTTGCATTCTTTTTAACCCTTAAGTGGACTATTGGCACCGTAGCGACCCTGTGCAACTTCGAACTAATAATTGTTCAATTTTTACCGAATAGAGAAAATAGAAATCAATTTTCCTTGCAGCATTAGAAGTATAATGACATAATAGAGAATTACATGAATCTTCAAATAATTATATCAACACATGTTAAACAATTATTAGTTTGAAGTTGCACTGGGCTGCTACGGTAACAATAATCCACTTTAATGCAGCAGAACGAAAAAAAACGTTTCCTACTAGCAAACATAGTAACATTCGTACCTTCGCCGCCGCTGCTTCTCTGCACGCAGGACGAGAGGGTTTGGTCCTTGGGTGTTTGACGGCGCTTGACGCGGCGGAGCTTGGAATTCTTGTTCGAATCCTTTCGTTTGTTGGCCATCCTTCTGGCGACGGGGTCTTGGGTATTCGGGGAATCCAAAACTTCTCCGCGGCGTTTCCGTCGCTTGCAAAACTGGCACTTCCTGTCGCAGCTGTGCAACGCGTTCTTGCCGCCCTCCTTGCTGCCCAGGCTGAGGAACTTGTACACCAGCTCGGAGATGTTCGGTTTACGACGACGCGGCTCTGAAAGTGCATCAATTTTATATCGTACACCGCTTTGGGAAGGTTACTCCCCTCACTTGGCCCTTTGATCTGTGATACGACGATCTAAATGTCACTCTCCGTTCATTTCGAACACTTTAGAGCTTTTCGATGTGTCGTTTTATTCTATTGACGGATGTAGATTTTATTCGTATGCATACGTTGTTGTTTACGGCCTGCGTATGGAAAAGTTTGACTCGCGTTGATGCAATAAATGATTTGGAAAAATTATAAAATGGCGTTAAACATAGTCTGCATCAAATATAATAAATTTACAGAGATTCTGAAATATTCAAAGGAGGTTGCAATTGTGAAACCTTTAAATCCACCAGACTAACATTTTGTAAATTATAAATGGAAAAAAATATATTATGAATTGTTGTCAGATTTTACTTCACGAAAAAATACTCTTTCCTCGCAGTATTCTTTCAATTTCAAATTTCTGAATTATTATTCACTGTAGGTAATACAAGTTTTTTTTTCAGAAGCCAAGTTCAGTGTCAGTACATGAAAAAAAAATCAAGAGAGCAGACGTTCTTGTATGGCCAATGCAGATAACTTCGAAAGTCGAAAGTGCTTTAAAATATATGCATTTATAGGAATTCGCGGAGAATAGTATCGACGAGACTTCTCGCCGGGAGCAGTCGATTGAAAGTATCGAATAATTCGAGGAAACCACCGAAGAGTGGAGAGAAGAATATCTATCACCTCCTGACCGTGGATGTCGCTAAATATAGAAGAAAAAGTATCCAGAGGGTAGATAGTTGGTTTCATAGAATTTCCTGACAGTCGATATATCGGGTAAATTGATTTCATCAACGCGACGGAAGAATTTCATTAAAAAAATATTCTTAATCGTTCAAATACCTCTATGATTAACTCTTTCAGCCCCGAAACATTCTAAAAAGCACTCGCCCTATTCCGAAACTCATATATCGGTTCATCAAGTTTTCCTTTTCAAGAACAAAATTTATCGACACTCAAAACTACTCACATTTCTTTCTCAGATTTTTTAGAAATTCCTTAATCACACGGGCTTCCGCTTATTAAATTTTCAAATAAACACATTTTTCAATAATATTTAAATTGAGAAAAAAATGGCATCATCCAGTTTAAGGGCCATATAGAAAATTATCATCGTTCAAAGATTATAAAGAAAAATTGGGTACACAAGGGAAAATTCATTCGGTTTCGCTTTTTCTCAAGTTTCTTTTCAAGATGATCACTCACTCATCTTGGGGCGGCTTCGCGTATGAGGACGTCTCTTTACGGGGGCCATTTTGTGCTTACTGTCGGATTCGAAAATTCTCTGGACTCCCGGATCACCTGGAAAGCCGTCGTCGCTTCACCGTGGACCCTCCGGTGTGACCGAAATTTTTCTAAACTTTTGTTCGGTCGTGGCGCGGAATTTTGTCTACGAATTTCCAGAACATTGATGAGAAAGAAGAGAGGCACGACCCGGCGGTGCCAATCCGTTCGTGTCTTCCTTCTGCTCTACCTTTTTTTCTATTAACGGAAAACAACGAAATCTCGTCATCCTCGAAACAATTGCAAGCTCTACGTTGCCTCCGCGAGTCTGACACAGCAAGCTTTGTCATCATTTTTCTGTTTTTCTCCATTTTCGCCGCGCGAAGTCCATTTGGACCAATTTCTATGAAAAACAAGGAGAAGGCACATTGCGCCGAAAACGAGCGCTTTTCAATGTAAAATTTGTTTCACTAATTGCTTTAATACAGTTTAACCATTAGACTGTTAGCGGCGTTTGACAAAGCCGCTCATCGTGTCGCAGGGTTAAAGTATAATACGCTTAAAGTATTTGGGCAGTCAATCATGTGAATAAAAATCTTATAAACAAAATATAGATCCACGAAAATTCTACGCTTCTCTAAATTTAATAACTCCATTCTGTTCCATATTTCGTCCAAATTCCATCACATGAATATACATAATAGATATTTTTAGGCAGTACGACATTGATTGAACAAATTTATTTACCACTTTTTCAATTTTCAATAAACGTTATCACGGTATTGAACATGTGGTATAACCAAAAATTTACAAAGCAATTTAGCAGTTTGAATACAATATTAAACTAAAAATCTATTTCTACCGTCGGTCGCCTTGTTATAACTTAATTTATGTCAACTACGAACAAGTAATTTGTAATTTAATTTAATCGAATGTACTCGATCTATATTTATCTTATGGTGATTTTCAGACTTCCTTTTTCGGGCCAGTCTGCAGAAAAATTGATTTGTTGTAACTTAATTTATGTAAACTACGAACAATTTGTAATTTAATTTAATCGAATGTACTCGATCTACATTTATCTTATGGTAATTTTCAGACTTCCTTTTTCGGACGAATCTGCAGGAAAATTGATTTGTTGTAACTTAATTTCTGTGAACTACGAACAATTTGTAATTTAATTTAATCGAATGTACTCGATCTATATTTATCTTATGGTGATTTTTAGACTTCCTTTTTCGGGCGAATCTGCAGGAAAATTGATTTGTTATAACTTAATTTATGTCAACTACGAATAAGTAATTTGTAATTTAATTTAATCGAATGTACTCGATCTATATTTATCTTATGGTGATTTTCAGACTTCCGTTTTCGGGCCAGTCTGCAGGAAAATTGATTTGTTGTAACTTAATTTATGTGAGCTACGAACAATTTATAATTTAATTTAATTTAATCGAATGTACTCGATCTATATTTATCTTATGGTGATTTTCAGACTTCCTTTTTCGGGCGAATCTGCAGGAAAATTGATTTGTTGTAACTTAATTTATGTGAGCTACGAACAATTTATAATTTAATTTAATCGAATGTACTCGATCTATATTTATCTTATGGTGATTTTCAGACTTCCTTTTTCGGGCGAATCTGCAGGAAAATTGATTTGTTGTAACTTAATTTATGTGAGCTACGAACAATTTATAATTTAATTTAATCGAATGTACTCGATCTATATTTATCTTATGGTGATTTTCAGACTTCCTTTTTCGGGCGAATCTGCAGGAAAATTGATTTGTTGTAACTTATTTTATGTGAGCTACGAACAATTTATAATTTAATTTAATCGAATGTACTCGATCTATATTTATCTTATGGTGATTTTCAGACTTCCTTTTTCGGGCGAATCTGCAGGAAAATTGATTTGTTATAACTTAATTTATGTCAACTACGAATAAGTAATTTGTAATTTAATTTAATCGAATGTACTCGATCTATATTTATCTTATGGTGATTTTCAGACTTCCTTTCTCGGGCGAATCTGCAGGAAAATTGATTTGTTTACCCTTCACGGTATCACATGTAAATGGGCATTGTATCCGTGGAGAAGGGAGACATTGGGTAATTTGCATCGGGTCTGGCCACCGGGGTTGTTTTATTACGGCGAAGGGTGGCGTCATTACGACATCGAGTTCATTTTCCGTACTTTGACCCTTCGTAGTATTTTTCACGTGCACGCATGTACGAACACGTGGAAGCACGATGCCAATGACTTCCGAGTCGTAGAACCCGATGGAAACGATCGTGTGTCTTGTTCGAACACGGACGAGGTCAGACTTCTCGACTCCGTCCGCCATTATTATCGACTTGCCACGATTTTCACTATTTTTGGCGATCGGCTTTGGTGACCGGAGAATTCTCATCATGCTATTAATTTGCAAAACTGGAGAATTATTCATATAATAATTTATCCGACCTGATGGGTCCTTACGAGCTGAATAAATAAATGTTGAGTTAAATAATTGGAAAATTGTCAGATTCTATAATTACTCAGATGTATGAAGATGATATTTATTAAGAATCATTTAAATACATTATTTTACTGTGCATTTAGGATGAAATAAATGTCCGAATGAGTGATTGTATTATTCTGAGAGGTAGATTTGAAGATACAACAAAAACTCTCTATGAAAATTAGCTTCAGAATTATTGGAAGATTATGAGGTTAAATGGAGGAATTTCTTAAACTCGAAAAAAGTAATTTCGTTTAATTATATGTATGCAACAGGAATTCATAATTATTAAGCAGAATTTCTGTACACGTTTGTGCACATAATAACACTTAAATCATAAAAATTGCACATACAAATGCATCGGTGCAAAGATCTTGAACTCAGAGAACCTTAAAGTGACCTTAAACATGCAGAGAAACTCTGCAATTTTCTCCTAGGACACTTCCTCGTAATACGACACGTGACAGATGCACACAAGACATTTCAAAGAAATTTCCTCAGCTTCAATTTTGTCGAAAGATTTTATTTGAAAACAAGCATAAAGGTTCTCTATTAGAATTCTAAATTTCTCGAAACATGCACTGCTAGAAAATACGGTAAAGGTTTCCGTATAAATGCATTTCATGCATGGACACTTCTGGAACACTTCTTTGTAATCTCAAACGCGACAGAGACGCTCAAGACGTTCCAAATAAATTTCCTCCTCGTCAAGCTTGTCAGAAGATTTTATTTGAAAACGAGCACAAAGGTCCTCCCATTAGAATTCTACAGTTCTCCAAACATACAGCGTTAGAAAATACGGTCAAGGTTTTTGTATAAATCTATTCCGTGCATGGACACTACTCCTTAATCCTGAACGTGACAGAGACGCTCAAGACGTTCCAAATAAACTTCCTCCTCGTCAAGTTCGTCAAAAGGTTTTATTTGAAAACGAGCACAAAGGTTCTCCATTAGAATTCTAAATTTCTCCAAACATACAGCGCTAGAAAATACGGTAAAGGTTTCTGTATAAATGCATGCGGTTAAGCCTCATTTCCAATCGCGGTTCTGTCGTCCTCGTTGCTGTTCGGTCTCTCCAATTTTTCCCCGACCGCCTCGTCCGGATCTCCGGGATGTTCGTTCGCGTCCTGCGGGAAAGGCTCTCGGGGGGATGTCGATTTTCGCCGTTCCGTCACAGTCCTTTGATTAACTTCATTCTCACTGGATTTCGTGCTGTTCCCGTCCTCGTCGCTCGAATCTCGACGATTCTTCCTCGGCTTCTCCTTCTCGTCTCTGTTTACCGGAGGAGTTTTAGTTCTTCGCCCCCTGTGCTTCTGTTTTCTTTCCATCGCGTCGCCTCTCTGTTTGCTCTGCCCTCTTCTGCCCCTCTTCATGGTCTCCTCCTCCTTTCTATTGGACGGTCCAGGTGCGTTCGAGTGCAGTACTCTGTTTCTGAAATTCACGGACACCGAAGAATTATGTTAAGGGCTGATATAGGGGGTGCTTCATGCTAATCTTTTCACACGAATATCTTCGACGTTGTTGGTAATATTGAAGAATATTTTTAGAGAAGAATTGAATGATTTTGAGGAGGATTTAATGGGGATATAATAGTTTTTTTATGGCTAGAGGGGTAGTGGAGATATTTCAGGGACGACCTTGCTCTTTTAAGGGGGATATTGTATTTTACAGCTCAGAGGGTGGTAAGTAATTCGTATACTATCTTATGAAACTCGAATTTATAATATCATGTTATGTTGCTGAAGGACACAAGTGCATAATGATTCTTAATCATCTCAGGTTATTTTATCAAAATTAACACGTTTGCTACCGGCATGAGGGGAAGAAACGTCCGCCACAGATCATACTGTGTTTTTTTTTATATTTTTACAAACTGTAGAAAATAGTAACAATGAGCATGTTTCTCAACGTGTCACAAATATGTGACGCTGGGTTGTGTGAAGAATATTTGCGACAGAAACCACGAAATAATAATTAGTTAACATAAACTATTCTTCCTAAGTGAAATGTAGTTTATGCATACTTTATGATACGTCTTAAAATATTTATCAGGGCATAATCCTATTGGTTCTCCACTGTTAATTCAACCCTAGACTACTTGCTTCAATTACACATATATTAATTTGTTTTCAAGCTAATCAGCCGAGTTCAGAGCAGACTTCACTTGTTCATGTCGCTATAATACGAAAATTGCTGTCACATATGTGTGACGTCGGGTCCTCAGAAGAAAATCGATCCGTCACGCGTATGTGACACTGGCAGCGAACGTGTTAAACAATA
This sequence comes from Macropis europaea, assembly GCA_916610135.2. Classification (NCBI taxonomy): domain Eukaryota; kingdom Metazoa; phylum Arthropoda; class Insecta; order Hymenoptera; family Melittidae; genus Macropis; species Macropis europaea. The sequence goes on from OU744348.1 coordinate 6,612,822, forward strand.
TTTTAATTTCAAAAAATTCAAAACTCCTTCCTGCAGAAGGATGTCACTAAAAAATTGAAATATCAAAGATCATGCCTCAAGGAAACTCTACACTATAATCCTCTTATCTTTACATCCTGCATAATATCTCTATAAAATTTTCACGTTTATACCGATCGATTGCACATAACTTCCGCTCATAAATTTATAGAAAACTGGCATTAAAAATTTATGAACCTTTTACTCGACACGATGTTCAGCTTCTTTGTATCCTTTTGGCGGACGGCTTCGGTGGCCTTCTTCTTGCGAGTGGACTCGGTTAGGTTCAGGGTCACCCCCGGATTCGCGGACGCGGAATTCTTTCTCCGTTTGCGAGGTGCCACCGTTTCCGGCGAGGCCTCGCGACGAGGTTTCCTCTTCGTGGCCTTCCACGGCGACGTTCCCCGTCGACGTTCCTTGCGATCGATGTACGTCGACTTCTCGCCGCCCTTTCGGGCCCTCTGTCGCCGCTTGCGCGACTCCGCGTCGGACCTCCTGGCCTCCACCAACGTCGGGGACACTCGAATCACTTGACCTTGAGGATCGGTTGGGATCAAGTAACCGGATCTGACGCCAAAGGAGAGAGCCTTGCGTATGTACTTCCTCGCCTGACGTTTGCCTGCGATTCGATATCGAACTTGAACCAACGAATAGTTAGGAGACTGTTCTCCAAAGTGGAGGATCCTTCGAGAGTTTTCTTAGAGGCTACGGTACCGTGAAAAGTCAAAATTTGGTAGATTTCCAGAGATGCCATGAGAAGCCAAACTCGTCGGTTCTGATTTTGATTAATTTTCTTAATTTTTGTACTCAAGGAATATTATAAATATATGGTATACATATTTTCTGCATTATGTTGCATACAGTTGATCAGTTTTACTTCTGAGAGACTTTATCGAACAGAATGCATTTTTTAGGTTTGGTTATCAAAGAAACGGCCACATTTGAGAAGCAAATTTTCACTTCTGACGAATAATGTATACAGTATATTGCGATATTATTGACCCAATCTGTACTCATTCGACAAGTTTGTTGCAAACGCCCAATTGCAGGCTCTTTGTTTTAAAAGCTGCACAAGTCACTTTACCGAAAAAAATTAGTTAAAACTGTTTCGGTTACGAAAGGAATTAGTTAAAACTGTTTCGGTTACAAATAGATAAGGTCGTTTTATGTAGAAAAAAATGCACGTTGTCCTACATGCTCGACAAGAACCACAACTATGCTTAGACCGCTTCTCATTGTCTGAATATCATTCTAAATTAATCTAATTTCTCATAATTTTATTTTAAATATATACTCAGTGCACTAGAAAAATGTTTTTGGGCCGTGAAAGAGTTAACCTATTAACCGGGTCGTTCCCTGATTAGGAGTGCGTATTATTTGTAATTAAAAACGAATAAATATGAGGTAAACTGTCTTGTCCACCACAGAGACATTTTCAAACGGCACGATAAACCGTATTCTTCAATCAACTGGTTTAAATATTTGTCAGCGAATACACTAAAACCTCAAATATCCGAACACTGGCCATTTGAAAGTTGGCCATCCTACGTCAATTATAAGCTAGTATTCTCATTAATGATACCGACTTTTTAATGCCGTACCACGTGTTTTACACTCCAGAGGAATCAGAATTAGTTTCAGGATTTAATATTGAATATTACAAAAGAAATATTTCTTTAATTTTTATATCTGAATATTCAAATATTATTTTTATAAGAATATAAGCATAAAATTATTATTTTCTGGCGAAATATCCTTACAACCTGATCCATCCTGTTAGTAATCACAGTTCAGATAATCAAGGTTCTACTATATTGCAAGAACACTTAACAGGTGCCTTGCTTATGGCGGAGCAATGTTCACAGGACGAGTTAACTCGTCCTCCCCACTTAACAGGTTAAAACCCAGAACCTCAACCATCTCGAGTAATCAAGAAAAGTGACTCACGCCATTACAAAAATAAAGAGCTGCTTCAACGTTTGTCGCGTACCTTCCTCGATGCCGGCCTTGATGTAATTGTTGATGATCTGCACGAGAGACTTCTTCTTCAGCAGGGCTCTGGTGTTATCGATCGAGTTCGCCAGGGTGATCGGTTCGTCGACGGAGACATTCGATACGCTGCTGTCCTCGGATCCGGTAGCCGCCGAGCTATTTGCGGCGTCCATCACCCTCGACAGGTTCTCCACAGACGTTGCCCCGGATTTTGTGTACTCGGACTCGTCCACGGACTCCGAGCTCTCGCGAACCGACGAAGTATCGTACGAGGGTTCTCGAAGATTTTCATACTTCCGCATCTTTCCCTGGTGTCTGCCTCTTCCGCTTCTCTCGCCGCGCTCTGAAAGCACGTCAAACCTCGCGTTCGAAAGTCTTGCGTAACGTTTCTTTGAACGGAAGCCGACCCACCGTTCGCCGGTGTAAAAGCTCGCAAGCTGACACACCCACGGCTGTGTCACAAAAGTGTCCGGTCGGTCTGACAGCGGAGCCTCCGGAAGCGACGGAAAAGTTGGAGCGAAAAAAGGAAGTCAAGATTGGCCTAAAATTGTATTAACCCTTAATTACTGTAGAACGTCTGTGAGACCGCTACAAATTTTCATTCTACCCATTTCCCTTCCTGCATGACTTATCATCTTCTCCCGTTATGTAGCTTTCAATTAGAGTCTAATGTTCAGGCAGCCTTGGGTCTCTTTATTATTAATGTACAAAACAGGAACAGTTGGATTTGATCCTCATTCGGCACTTGTATGTACGTAATAACGCAATAAACATTAGCGAGCTGTGAGACCTATGCGTTGCATAAGTTTCAACGTTCAGAGTAGTTAAGGGTTAACCCTTTGACTGCGTGCAAGTTGCAAACGAGGTGAATACTGTGTGCTGTCGAGCTACGGTAGTATATGGTGAGCTATTGTAACGAACGCCTGTGGGCGTCAGCAGTACGCGGTGAGCGGCTTTGTCTAATGACTGCAGGCGACGATAGCATTCAAAGGGTTAATTTTTATTGTTAGAGCAATCTTGACCGTTCACTGGTGTTTATTTTTCAACGAATACAAAATGACCCTCGCCCATGTTATATTATGTAATTCGTCTTGTTATACACTAGAAGGATACGTGAGAAAAAATATATGGTTCCATTTACAGAAACCCTCTTTCAATTATCATTTTGTCTCCGTTTGATTCTATTACTTTCGTCTGAAGAGTTCTTCTGTTCATTAACCTTCATCTATCCCTAGTGTTCTCATAAAAATGCGACAAATGTAAAAAAGCAGTATGCCTTGCACATCGCTTTATTATTTGTGAACGATGCCAACAGTCTGACCAATCTTATACCTGAATGTACAAAAATATAATGATGTCATTTTCAATAAAAGAATTTGCAAGTTTAACTGTTTATCTTTTTACCATTTTGTCAATCTGATACCAGAGGACAAATTAAGTCGCTGAAATGAGGGACGAATGACGGTATAAAATTATGAAGATATATAGGTATTCAGATTTAAATGTTCCACCCTCTATATACCGTCTATAATTTTCTTCAACTGTCTTCTGTCAGACAGTTTATTTATTTATGATAAAAAAAATTATTTATACTTTTCACCAGGAAAACTTGACTTATTTTTAAATACTGTTATTTAACCCACTGCTATTCGAATCGCGTTTGATTTAGTATAATGAGGCACCTTGGTTATGTGCGTTGGCGTTCAGCAGCCTGTAGACGAATTCTGGAACATCGACGGTCTGATAGTTCTGTGCACGACGCGGAAGGACCTGGCGTTTAGGTTGCCGTCGACGGGAATAACGCGGCTGTGTTATTCGTCCTTTACCGGGCCAGGCTCGCGTCTTCCTCTTTGGTGGCGTCATTATTCGCTGTTATGGCGTTTTCCTTTTCATTCCACGAATTTCTTGCTGAAACAGCGGAGTCGCGGTCGGCACCGAAAAAAGAATATCTGGTTTCTTTTATTTTATTTTATATAGGATATGACATAAACATTAGGGAGTCGAAATCGAAGTAATTATGGTTGCGGTAGTCGTTATGGATGAGAAGCAAATTCATCTGTGAATTTTGTGTTAAAACTGAAATTCATCTGTGAATTATGGTCTCGATCGATAATTTCTTCGACGAAAGGAGCACAGCTCTTTTTCTCTGGACTGGAATTGTGAAGTAAAAGCACAGTGAAAGAATATTAATTTCTAATCAAATATAAATGATATCTAAAGAATGATTTATGGAAGGATAAATTTTTAGAAGTAAATTTTCAACAACTACGGACGCCAGTAAACTGGAACAATTTTTAAAAGAGTATCATAGCATCAATAACAAATTCTTTACTTAAATATCTGAATATACATATAACGGAAAAAATAAATTTGATGACGACTTTTGCGTCAGCCTTACAGAAAGTCCACGGACAGTGATACAAGGGGAGGTCCAGAAATCCGCTTAATTTTTTGTATCAATTTCACCCCACCAAAGACACAATTGCATACCCGAAACGAAAAGAGAAAATTCAACTTTTAACTTTTGTACTTCACCTCGTATTCATTTAAAAAAATACTGGCTTCAAGTCGTATTTTATAAATCAACCACCATGTACATTTTCACATACGAAAACAAGGAAACAGGACCACAATAACACTCGACGTTTCAACCATTTTTAACGGTAGAAAAACCATTGCTATTCTAGGGCCACCCTGAACGATATTCGCTCGGGTGCCTAAGAAACGGATCGTGACGATTTTTTCGCGCAATCGTTAACGACAGGCGACGTTGGGCGATCGTCTTAATGGCTGACCTATTTTTACAACTTTCCAGACAGAAAACGTCGACCTTAAGAAGAAGAAACGGCAGAAAAAAAGAAAGAAACGTTAGCTCCCCTTAAGACCTTCGACGGGGAGAGGCATCCCCCGAGAATTCTCCGAGGCCGCCATTCTTCAGTTTCTCGTTCTTCACCTGCACGGACCCGGAGGAGTTTATGGTTTCTTCTAAGAGCCGAGGAAGACATTACCACGGGACATTGCTTTCACCGCGATCACGGCAAACTTTCGTTCTGTATTGCCACCTGTCCTTCGGAGTGCACAGTTACGTCCCGAACGACCGCTCACCGAATCATTTGGGACCAGAACGGCGGACATAAAAGAAAGTAGATTCAAGGTTGGCAGACGAGCTTGTCCTTTACCGGGACTGCACCGTTCTGTTCGGATACGTTTCAAGCGGATAGTTTCCTCGAACGTCCGATCGTATAAAATGATCATTGTCATTGCTACGATCGGAACGATTCTTGTTTACACAGAGCGTACCAGTAATGGCGGTGCAATCGAAAGCTAGCTGATCGAAGGAAAGAGAAGGCTGAACTGGACCGTTCAGAAGTCAAACGTAAATTTCTCAATTTCATTATTCATCATTTACACCGTATGAACGTTCGTAACACCATCACTAGACTGCGGATTTTTATGCAATTTGGCATGTCAAAATATCTGAAAAATGCACATTTACAGCTGTGGAAAAATAAGAAGTACATTGTTTAAACGTTCACGGGGCAAAATAGAGTTTTGTCAGAGTTTCATTTCTGTAACAGCAATAATATAAAAAATACAGAACTTTAAAAATGTATATTTGCATAAATATCCGCAGTCTATTATTGTACCCATCACTATTATCACTATTATTCCTAGAATTATTATTTTAATCATTGTAAAAGAATCAGCACAAGCCAGCGTTCACCCCTTGTCCTCCCTTCTCACTATTGTTTAAGGGCCATGTGCGCAATGGAGCATCGCATTAACCAACATCATAATTACTTGTAATTAAGCTGAACCGGTGGTGCATATTTTTTATTACAAGCTTAGCATATTCGCGATACCTGGAATTCGTGAATTTGATAGTACTGCGAGTTTCGCTGAATGTTCATTCAGCCGGATATATTTATACAATGTTGGTTAGTATACACAAGAAACTTTGCACGACGGTAGCGAAGCTTGAAGCTTGCGGCACGCATAAATTCACCGACCGTTGCAAGCTACGGAGGTTCGCTGATTTATGGCACACTTGTGGCACGAACTTGCCTGAAGATTCAAGGACAGCCTCGATACATGGAGTCAAGTTCAATTACTCCTCAATCTATCTGAATGGCCGTCGAGGAGAAAACGGTCTCGAACCGATAGCTTTATCGTTCGGGGAAACGTGTAAGCAGCGAAACGGCCGATGAGATGAAGAATATTCTTCATCCCGGATAATTCAATATTCTCGTGCGTATCATCTCTGCAACGTTTCAGACGAGGAGACTGCTGAACCCTCTGGAGGAGCGAAAAGAGATTACATAAATGCAGGTGAATCGAAAGCGAACGCGAAGAGGAGCGCGTGGCGATGGATTCTACTCTTCGGGTCGTACAATAAAATGAAGTACGAGTTGTCGAGTAAATATCGACTGCCGACAATAATATAAATATCGTAACAATTTTTTAGAGGATTCACTAGGCTTGTTCTTATACTACTGCATTCTTATGAGTTGAGTAATAGTGTCATTTGCTTGATTAAAATAAAGAGAAGGAAAAGCGGAGAGATAGAACCGAATCGAAAGTGAAGATATCTGAAGCAATGAAGAATAAGTACGTAACGATGGACTGTAGTTTTCAAATTGTACGATAAAACGAACCTCAGACAGAAAATGGAAAAACATGCAATTCAATCGAAGAGCAAGGTATTCAAAAAGAAGAACCACAGAAGAAAAATTGTGTACTAAAATAAACTTAGAATAAATATGAGGGAAATTCGATTGAATCGAAAACAATGGATACATAAGCATGTACGACAGGTAAACACATGTAATAATGCCAACTTTGATTTTGTCTGAGGTAAGATAAACATCTCTACATCCTGTATGCATTTTACACAATGTAAAAATGTATTTCGTAACTTTAATTAACAGTAGTTGATTTTAAAAGGAAAGGGTCCAATGACGACTATAATCCAAATACCGTGAAGACTTTTTATATGTGTCAATTATTATGTTTTTTGTATATTCAGTAATACGGTCATTTATTTCACTATAAAAACGAAAAAACAGTACCTGAAGAAATTAAGAACAATCAGTACTCATGGACAGAATTTTTCAAATTATCAAAAAGAAAAGCGAACCTCATAAAGTGAAAAAAATGCAATTGAATCGAGTGCAATGAGTGCGCATGAAAAGACAAGAGATAAACAAACGCGTGACGTTGGATCGCGCTCTTCAGGTCGTGGGATGAAGCGAAGTTCGAGCTGGGAGGCTAGTTAGCCGGCTGAAAAGTGAACATAATGACAGGAGCAGGAACGTCGTTAACCAACGATCGCAATTACAGGCTGCCATTTAATTACGCGGCGGATGTCTGCAAGTGTTGCGGACCCGCAGCGTTTTACCTCGTTACCGGCACACTAGAATGCGACCGTAAACCAACGCCTAAATTACAGTGCGAGGATTGTTACTTTCGGTAAACTGACTGTTTCTTAATTAGCTCGGATTCTCAAACAAATAATCCAAACACTCACTGCGTAATCTTGTGATTAGCTCCAGTGATCACTGTACCGCGGTCTCCGATTAAAACACGTTGTTAGTGAATATTCATAAAACTCGTATGACAGTAATCGTTACATACAAATCAGACACGGTACGCAGTACAAATTTTTGATTAGAAAATGTTTCACAGTTACGTAAGCAGAACTTCAACTCTTTGAACTCCTTTGTCGAGTGTGACTCGACATCGATTTTATTCACAGGTACTCCTATGTCGAGTCAGACTCGATATTTTTAAATTGCCAGTCTAAATATGTATTACATTTAGCAATATTTTTTTTATCTATATAAGCAATACATGTATATGACGCTTTTTTGTAACACAAAAAATCCTTGAAGTGTTCAGGTACATGATTGTTTGTACCTAATTGGTTCCTATCAACCAATTTGATTGTCTTTTGAAGTACATTTCAAATATAGGGAATTATTGAAAAGAAAATTAAAAAAGAATTACGAGTTCGAAGGGTTAAAAATTATAAAGAAATAAAAACGTGTATCACACTGACTGACTGTGCCTGACAGTCTTCGCGTCAATAGTTAAGAATGAACAAAAATTAAGATAGTTTTGAAATAACATTGAGGTACCCACCTGACACAAAATTATCTACAGAGACTTGGGAAAATATTAACTGTACTAATTGAAAAAATTTATTATAAATGCAAATTCAGGAATATTCCCCAGAAAGGGAGAAAGGATCACAGACCGCAGTCTTATCCTTTGACTTATTTTTCAGTCTCAAGTTACTTTAAATAATTATTTTAATTTCCCTCCTGAAAAGTAGGACTATAAAATATACTATTTTTTATAAGTTTTGCTTTGCCACTATAATTATTTATTATGTTTCCTCCAGTCTATCGTAAATACGAAGGAAACTCGGTTTTGTATTTAATCCTCTGAAAGTAGGCTACTTCGAAACGAGACGAACGCAGCGTGCGGCCAAGCTGCAGTAGTACACAGTGAGCCATTACACCGAACGCCTATGGGCGTCGACAGTACACAGTGAGCGGATTTCTCAAGCGTTTACAGCTGTCAAAGGGTTGATGAACAATTCAATTATTTTCATACAATAAGCCTTTATTTCGTTACGAATAATAATGAGAAAGGATAAATGATTCGTTCGAAATTGATTTTCTACGAAAATCATTTTCTGCGAAATTCTGTTACGCACTGTATTCTCGGAAATTGTTACTCGCGAGGTCACTCTCTCATCTGCGACTCTCGGAACTGCGAAGCGAGACGAAAAATACCAAGAAGTCCTTGCGTCTTTATATTTCTATCTAGTATTTATCGAGTATCCGCTACGAAGGATTTTGGTAAACGTAGAGCGTGTATGAAATCATTAATCGATCCCTTATTGAAGGGCATTCTTCATTTCGTAACCGAGTTGCAAATCAACCGTGCGTCTGCCGGTATATCTTGGAATAATTCTTCGTGAAAGAGGAATTCTGTACAAGTGCACAACTTGAGGCGAATCATGGAAAATTAAAAAATTCTTTGACTGTTTTATTTATTTTATTACACCATTTTTCATACAGTATTGTTAGTTATGGAAGAGTCGCTGAAATATCAAATATAAATCGAAACTTACTTTATGTTTTAATAAATTACATTTGTGAACATCAACAGTTTACGTAAGAAGAAAGTTAACTGCTACAGCTACACACATTATAGTTTACTATATTTAATGTAAATAATTTTTAATCATTCAGTCGCGTAATGTTCATTTTGCATTCCTGTCGTAATATTACTGTTCTTTTTAGAGTTTTTCAAGAATTAAGTATTAATTGAAATTACGATATGGTACTCAATTTAATTTTATAAAAATTTATCACTAAATTAAATTACTATAAGGCACTCGCTGGAATTTTATAGGAATTAATTTTTAATTGAAATTACGATATGGCACTTAATTTAATTTTATAAGAATTAATTACTAAATTAAATTACCACATGGCACTCAAAGTGTTGAGGTGCAGATCCACGATGAGAAATTTCACGAGATCTTCCTCTCATGAGACAAAAATCTCAGTAATAACTAAATGTAAATACATACATACATATATACGTAAAGTTTCATGAGAAAAATCCTGCAAAATACCTCGTCGAGGATCTCCACCTTTAAGGTATAAATACTTTAGACAATATCTGCGATTCGATTGGAGTCTCAAAAAACAGACTATAGAAAAAAGTGTACCACATTAATAATAAAATACCCGATCCTTTAAATCTTAACAAACCTCCAAAATGGGATCCCTAAAGATTTGCTAGTACGCATTATTCAATACAAAATCCGCATTCGTGGTCGAACGGCAATTTCTCGTTAATTTTCGCACTCTCCCCAATAATCGTCGCTCAAAGGAAAACTATTTCACAAATTTTCGATTGACCGACACCGACACAGACACCGATGCATCGTTCGCTGTGAAAACGTGTTCGCGCTCATCGAATATAAATCACCGGACAGTTGCCGTTTATTCGAGCCGTAAAAAAAAACCTCTAGACGGTTCGCTAAAAAATTCAGCGATTTTTAAAAGTGTCAAGGCCCAATGTATCGTTGCATTGCAGCGGACCGTGTTTTATCAAAAATGCAATAAGCTCGCGAGCGATGTCGGATACCGCGACCCTGGTATCGAGGAAACGGAGACGCGAAGGGGAAAAAAAATCTGGAAAATGAACGTTCGCGTGAAAAAACTGTTTAAATCTGTTCGAAGGTCATCGAAAAAAGAATCTGAATGCCGTGTACTGCGCACGACACACTCGATTCGCTTTTATCGCCCCGCGGATTTTTTGCAAGCTCATTAGTAGACTTGCGGATGCTAATGCAAATATACAATTTTTAGAATTCCATATTTTGTATGCTGATGAAGCTCTAGAAACGAAACTTTGATAAAACTGTATTTTGTTCTGTACATGCTGGAACACTGTGCTTTTTATTTTTTCACGGTTTCAACCCTTTCTTTAGGGTAGTGTCCGGTCAGAAACCGACAACACGGTACGTTCGCACGGGTTATGTATTTTTAAAGTTACCAAGCCCAAAGTGCAATTTAAATGCGCGATTTAAATGCAACATTTAATTTAAGAAACTATGATGCGTAATGGTAAATCAGATCGTGATCGAAATTTTTTTTTTGCAGTTTCGTCGCAAGAAGCACCGTGTGCATCTTAACCCTTAACTACTATTAAACGTCTGTGAGACCACTCCAAATTTCATTCATCTCTATTTCCCTTCCTGCATGACTGATCATCTCAGTCCATGTACCTTTCAATCAGAATCTAATGTTGCAATCAGGCTTGGGTCTCTTTATTATTAATATACAAAGCAAGAACAATTGGATGTGATCTTCATTCGGCACTTGTATGTACGTAATAACGCAATAAACATTAGCGGTCTGTGAGACTTCCTATGGTAGTTGCGCAAGTTTCAACGTGTATAGTAGTTAACGGTTAATCTTGTCTCATCGTAGAATGTACGAGACATCGTTAAAGCTTCCAAAAGAAGCTTCACGTACGCGAATGGTCTTAATTCTCCCAGACGAACGAGCAATTTCGATTTCTCGCGCACCGTGGGGAGCGTTCGCATGTGGCATACATTCGTACGAAACAATGTGCGAACCCGTTCGACTATTTGCATGGTGACATCGCTGTGGACAGACGATCACGTCGATAACGAACGGCGACCTATATCGCTAATAACGAACGCCATGGGGCCGGCACAAGGTGAACCATCCGAAGGAAATTACCATGGCTTTCGTCGACCGTTAAACGCGTCGCCCCGTTCGCCAGGAAACTTGCAAGCTTCTACGGTTTGCGTCAGAATTTACCTTGAGTTCGACACGCTCCGAATGCAGCTGATTCTCGATCTTACGAGCTACAGTTTTTCGTATTAAACGTTTCAGATTTTGGCCTCAGAAAAGCTCGTCGGTGTGTCCTTAAAAAAATTGTAAGAAAAAGTAACACTTGTGCTTTGCACGATGGAGATGTTTAGGTGTTCTCATGTTGGGACACCCTGTATAAATGAAGTAATGAATTCATTGATATTTTTGATATGTTAAAACACTTATTCTATTTGACATAAATTTCATTTATTCTTCTTGATATTCTTGACGTTAACACCGCTACCAGCGTCACATACGCGTGACGCGTCGATTCTGTTTTGAGAGCTCGATGTCACACACATGTGACAGAGATAACTGATAAAAATAAAGCGTGGCGTGTGGTGGACGGTTTTCTCGAATCGACCATGGTAGCGAACGTGTTAATGAGAGTTTTGACATTTTATTAATACATTATAGTGTGTCTGACGAGGTATGGGAGTTTCCACAGTGGTAGTCAACGTGTTCATCTACATACGCTTTATTTATAACATCGTCCAGCATCTAGCGCCCTTCTGATTTTCGAAAAAGTATACAGGGTGTTACATTTAAAAAACTGAAGGTGATACTGAAATATTGAAAATTGTAAGTGGTTGGAAAAAGTTTAATGTATTACATACAACATTCATCCGAGCCAATCTGTCCTAAAGTTAAAATTTATGAACTTGCTAAAGTAGTTTCCATTGCCCCGCCCTGTAAACTAATTACATCCGAAGTCTGTGGCTGTTTAATGAACGAAACTGTGCTTTCTAATTTTTGTATTCTCAAGCGGCACGGTGCTTTTAGGTGACTAATCCGTGTTTAAGAAAACTTCTAGGCGGGCCAAGCGTCGTGGAAACTAAGAACAAAATTAATCGTATCTCATTAAAACTTTCTCGCAGGAATTCCCGATATTCCTCAATCAACGCGCGCTCGCCCGGAATTTCAAGCTGCCTGTAAGAAAAACTTTATTTGCATCTCACCGACGTAACTGCGCCAGTGGTCACCCGTTCCTTCCTACCTTCTCCTTCGGATATATTTTCATTCCTTCTCTTGGACTTCCAAACATTTTTCTCCATTCCATTCTCATTGAAATTTATTAGCGAACCGTTCAGAACATCTCCTAAAACTGATAAAGGTCCAACAACAACAAAACGTCTGACTATACATCAGAGTGTCGTGGTGGAAAGCAGTCCCTGTCCAAAAATATCGAACTGAAAGTCAAGCGGATACGAAGGTCATTTAAAACGAGTCGCCAGTATTGCGCAAAGACCATTAGCAGAAAAATTATGCGTCCGTTCGAAAGAATTAAGACCATTCGCGTACGTGCAGCATGCTATGGGGGCTTTAACGAAGTCTCGTGCGATCCACGACGAGCCACAATTAAGAGATAGCCGGGGTGCTTTTTGCAGCGAAGCTTCGAAAGAACGCCTCAGGGTCATCGAGTACTTACGATGCTAAACTGACGCTGCCACGAAAAAAGCTTTCAGACAATCCGTGGCCTTCGACGCGAAATTACCAGATGCTTACGCTGGGAGCTAGATTAAGAACGTGTACGAAAGAATTATGGTTGCGTGTTCACTGGAGTACTCCATGTGCGAAATTAAGATCTGCTTGCTAGGGCTGTCAGTCGTCCTTGTAATTGGAAGACTGTTTCAAAGCACTGAGAATAGTAGGCTGTTCAAGGTCCGCTGCCGTTTAATTAGTTAGGTTGAAACATAGCATGGACGAAGGCACATTTCGTACTGAATGCAAGATAACGACAGGGTGTAGTAAGTCGAACAATGAGGATGTCTTGTCGAAATTAACACGTGGATTGCAACGAGGGTCGCCGAATACCGGTGCATCAAATTTTATTTGATTAAATAACCAATCATTTTGATATATTTTTGAGTAAAATTGACGTTGTAGTAATAATATGAATTAAGGACTTTCAGATTACATAGTTAACCCTTTGCACTCCGTTGGCTCCACTTAGGGGACATGCACACTGTGTACCTGTATTTAACCTGTTACTTCGGTAATCTTGAGTGCAAATTATTTACATTACAATAAAGGAGATTTACCGAAGAAATAAAAATAAATAAATTCATAAGAACTTGTAATTTTTTCCTTTTAAAACAAAACTTTTCCTTTCCAATGAGCTTCACTACAAAAGTGTGCCGGAGTTGCTGGTATGTAGTATCAAAAAATGTTCGGAGTGCAAAGGGTTAAATATCCTGCTCCCTTGTATCATCTGTCTGACCGGATGTGGCTGTTTCTACTGTGGCAGTCAACGGGTTAATACAACTGTAGCGCAGCCGTAACTCACGGATTTGTCGAACAATTAAAAAATATATGAAGTAATGGTACAAGCTGACACGGTACAGCGTTTGAAGCTTAAATATTTTTGAAGCTTTGCTGTTATAGGTACACTGATATCCCTGTATCGCCATATTGCGAAATAAAATTGAAAGAATTGTGAGACAAGTAGCGAGTCGAGTAGGTACACCGACACTCGGATCTCTCTGGAAATCTGTAATTTCTGGATTCCCTGTCAGCCGCAGAAAAATTTGAACTACACCAACTTAAAGGGCGTGAAATTCTGTGTAAGATAGGTACATTGATATTCGTCTCTAGCCACGTTTCGAAACAAGATTCAAAGAACTGTGAGACAAGTCGCGAGTCGGGCAGGTACCCCGACACTCGGATCTCTTTGGAAATCTGTAATTTCTGGATTCCCTGTCAGCCGCAGAAAAATTTGAACTACACCAACTTAAAGGGCGTGAAATTCTGTGTAAGATAGGTACATTGATATTCGTCTCTAGCCACGTTTCGAAACAAGATTCAAAGAACTGTGAGACAAGTCGCGAGTCGGGCAGGTACCCCGACACTCGGATCTCTTTGGAAATCTGTAATTTCTGGCTTCCCTGTCAGCCACAGAAAAATTTGAACTACACCATCTTAAAGGGCGTGAAATTCTGCGTAAGATAGGTACATTGATATCCGTCTCTAGCCACATCTCGAAACAAAATTCAAAGAATTGTTGAAGAGATATTTTCAATTCTTCATTTGCTTCTTAACAACCTTCGATGTAATATAATGTCTAACATCCTTTCGTAGATCTATCAGGTTCTATCGTTTCTTCCCTCGAGGCTTTCAGTTTTCCCCAGAAAATAACTTTCCAACCGTACTACTTTCATTCGTTCGGATAATTCTTGTTCTTTAAGGGTTCAAGTTCGACGGGTCGGTCGTCCCAACAAGGGAGCGAACGTAAATTTTTTAAACCTCCGAACGGAACTCGACAAAAATGGCACACCCAGGTTCCAGCGGGCCCGAAGTAACCGTAACTCCCGTCCTTAGTTTTCTGTATTATAGATTTCCCGTATGTAGGGTGGCCAGGGTAACCCGATATACAGAAGGACTAGTTATCACACGGTGTTGGACCTTCGGTTTTAGCCGGTCTCCCGACCGTAACTCGTGCTCGTAAACGTCTCCCTTGAAGACTGGTAACTGTAATAAAACTGTGAAACGTGTGAAACGCAGAATCGTTGCACGATGTATCCAGGACCGTGAACGTCCGTCAAAAATGCTCTCGGGCTCGATAACATTCGAATCTGGTATGAATTATGTGCTCATGTTTTAGTACCGTGGTTTCATCTGATTCACGGAGCACAGAGTTCCAGGTAGAAGAATTTTTAGAACATTGTCATCGCAAACGTGAACTGTTGGGTAATTTTTGTGGATTATAACTAAATATTCATTCATTTTCTGCTGCAGTACCTTCTGTCGTAAGGTTACTTCTCTGTGATATTTTTTTAAATACTTTAAGAATGTTCTAACAATTTTTTATACACAGTTTGGATAAATTTCTGTATCTCTGATTTTACTATGTTTCCTGAAACTCATGAGTGTTTCATTCCTTTCTGTCGATCTGTAAATAATTTTTCACTTCTGATTGAAAAATGTTAATGAGCAGTGCAAAAAGAGAATCTTTATTCAATTGCAAGTTTTCATCTTCTAAGGATATGAATATTTCCATCTGCCTTTGCGTCAAAGTATCCTATTAATTATAAATGTCATGAAAAATCTATCTCGAAATAAAAGTTTAATCAGCAACCACTTTGAAATGTCATCCAATTTAATTCTCAACAAAATTCCGCCCGTATCATCGAGGATAAATTCAGAAAGCTGCCGAATAAAACGTTGCTCAACGTTTAGCAAAATAAATAACGGTAGACCATAAACAACTAACAATTGCATAAACTGCAAGTTCATCGTGAAATTGGGACATAGCCGACGGTCTCCGAAAAAACCAAATATTTAATCATAATCCGTTTGCTGGCTAATTTTCAACATCGCTCAAGCGCTGAAAAAGTTATCGGGGCGAACGGTCTTTAATCAGTGTTCACGAGAGCAAAGTAAACAACGATAGACGGTAAACAGCAAGTAATTGCATAAACTGCGCTCGAACTTAAGCGTAAAGTCGGAGCACGCCATCGGGAGCAACTCGATTAAGACTTGCGGAAAGTTAAACCTGAACTCCATCGAGTACAAAGTTTGCCGAGCAATATGTACGAAGGGTCAAAAGGGTACATCGAGCTTGGTCTAAGCAGTTTTCTGCATTATCTACTGTAGTTGCCGGAAGCATCAACCACAGAAAAGGTATAAAAACAGACCATTCATCCAACGTATTTTTCTGTCGCATAGATTTGGAGCTCTAGAACCCCATTACCACAGACGAGATATGAAATATGTAGACTAATCACCTTATGGGACTTCGTGTCACACGATCTGAAATACCGACGGCGCCAAAAGCCAGTGGTTTTTTTAGCGCACTCTACGATTTAAAACGGTGATTTTAGGAATTATATCGGGCAAACGGATTGTAGGATGGTAAGTGAAGATTTATTTAATGTGATAAATGGGAGATTTATTGTTTCAAATACATATATTGTTTAAAACATTACAGATTTGGTGCAGCTTTATATTATAATTTTTCACTGAATCGAGGAATTCCGACTGGCATAGCTGAACGGTCCGACGCAGCCCTCCATAATTCTCGAATTTTTGGCGAAATGAAAAGAGATATGTCATTCTAATTAAAACCAGCGTGTTCGGCATGAAATTATGCATAAAATATGCTACTCTCATCAATTTCGAATTGCTGGACTCCGAGTTAGAAATTCCTAATCGATATATCTCGATCGGCCGGCTAGACTGGTCTGAGACAGGCCTCCAAAATTCTCGAGTTTTTGGCAAAACGAAAAGAGATACGTCATTCTAACCAAAACCAACGTGTCCGGCATGAAATTCTGCATAAAATAGATTATTGGCATCAAAATGAACCTGTTATGAACTAACTAGCGATGTCATATAAAATTAGTACCAAACGATACAGTAGGATGTGACACGATAATTACTTTGATACACGATGGAATCTAACAAATGATGAAAAATCCCTGATACGTGGAGCCTGAAATTTTACGTAAGATCGGTGGCCTGTATAAAAATCGAATTGTGTAATATTTCTGATAAGTTAGACCGCGTAGCCTTTTGCTCGATATTATTTATGCTATAAATTTTTATCGTATTATACTCTGAACAATCGAGACAGCAACATTGTTTAGGGTATAATAACATTGATTTATAACATGAATAATTACGATTGCCCGGGTCTCACCACGTGGAGGTAGCTACGTATGGAGACCCACCCTAACCACGTCCCAGCCAACCCTCCATTTATGTAAAATATTATTTATTTGTATCAATATACTATCCTCTCGATGCACATTTGCAAAACGTTCGATTGTTGACCGATTTGCAAAAGTATAGCGAGAGGTGCATCTGTGCTATCCTACCCGGATTAAATTAAATACACATAAAATATTATACTGGAAAAAATATACAAAAATATTGTCCTGCCTAAACGCAAAAAAATGTAAAATTCTGTCTGTGAAAATGATAACTTATCAAGTAGAACATACATTTTTTACATCGATATGAAGTGACTATTAGTACATCTAAATGAAAATTTGATACAATACGAAATTTCTTCTGTCTTCTCTTCTCTTCAATTCTTCTATCTTCTTTTCCTCGTTTGAAACCTCCCACGATGCTCACTGAAATAAATATTCTCTGCTTTGATTGTTTATTCCTTCTCGATTCTTTCGAGTCAGAACAAAAATCTGAGAGCCTACCGTAGTGTGTATCTAACAACAAGTCGAACAGGGGAACCCTACCTAACCATGGTTTTACAGTAAAAAGCCTACCTAACAATTTAATTAATTGTAAGTGAAAAAAGGCAGCCCTGCCTAATAATATATTTAAGTAAAATTTTAAACAATATGAAGATGTTCTTCTTTCTTCTTTTAAAAAATCCCACGATGTTTGCTGAAATAAATATTCTGTATATTGGTTAGTTTATTTATTCGGATTCTTTGGTTTGAAATTAAGAATCTGAGAGCCTACCTAACAACACATCTAACAATAATTAAAATGGGGAACCCTGCCTGATCGTGTATCTAATTGCAACTATAAAGGTTTAAGCCTGCTTAATCAGATTTCTGAGTAAAAAGGGATAAGCCTGCCTAACTAGATTTCTAAATAAAAAAGTGGAAGCCTACCTAAGAACATAGCTAAGTGAAAATTTTAAACAATATGAAGATGTTCTTCTGTCTTTTTTTAAAAACTCCCACGATGTGTGCTGAAATAAATATTCTGTATATTGATTAGTTTATTTATTCGGATTCTTTGGTTTGAAATTAAGAATCTGAGAGCCTACCTAACAACACATCTAACAATAATTAAAATGGGGAACCCTGCCTGATCGTGTATCTAATTGCAACTATAAAGGTTTAAGCCTGCTTAATCAGATTTCTGAGTAAAAAGGGATAAGCCTGCCTAACTAGATTTCTAAATAAAAAAGTGGAAGCCTACCTAAGAACATAGCTAAGTGAAAATTTTAAACAATATGAAGATGTTCTTCTGTCTTTTTTTAAAAACTCCCACGATGTGTGCTGAAATAAATATTCTGTATATTGATTAGTTTATTTATTCGGATTCTTTGGTTTGAAATTAAGAATCTGAGAGCCTACCTAACAACACATCTAACAATAATTAAAATGGGGAACCCTGCCTGATCGTGTATCTAATTGCAACTATAAAGGTTTAAGCCTGCTTAATCAGATTTCTGAGTAAAAAGGGATAAGCCTGCCTAACTAGATTTCTAAATAAAAAAGTGGAAGCCTACCTAAGAACATAGCTAAGTGAAAATTTTAAACAATATGAAGATGTTCTTCTTTCTTTTTTTAAAAACTCCCACGATGTGTGCTGAAATAAATATTCTGTATATTGATTAGTTTATTTATTCGGATTCTTTGGTTTGAAATTAAGAATCTGAGAGCCTACCTAACAACACATCTAAAAATAAGTAAAATGGGGAACCCTGCCTAATCGTGCATCTAATTGCAAGTACAAAGGGTTAAGCCTGCCTAATCAAATTTCTAAGTAAAAAGGGGTCAGCCTGCCTAATTAGATTTCTAAATAAGGAAGTGGAAGCCTGCCTAACCGCATAGCTAAGTAAAGATTTTCAACAATATGAAGATGTTCTCCATTTTTTCATTAAAAAATCCCACGATGTTTGCTGAAATAAATATTCTTTATATTGATTAGTTTATTTATTCAGATTCATCGGTTTGAAATTATGAATCTGAGAGCCTACCTAACAACATATTTAAGTAAAAAGGGAACAATGCCTAATCGTATACATAAGGAAGAAACCTACCTAGCGATGTATCTAATTGCAAGTATAAACGGTAAAGCATGCCTAATCAGGTGTTTGCTGAAATAAATATTTACTATATCGATTACATTATATACGCAGAATCTTTCATTTGAAATGAAGAATCTAAGAGCCTACTTAACTCTTCATTTACTTCAAAAGGTGGAAGCCTACCTAACGACAGATCTAATATGTAAACATTTAATAGAATATTTCTTCTCTCTTCAGTTCAAATTCTTCAGTCTTCTCCTACTCCGATGTTACTATCTGAAACATTCTGTAAACTGATTAGTTAACAACTAAACAAATCTTGAGATTCTTCTTTCTTCAATCCAACTTCTTTCTTTTTCTATGTCCACGTTGCTATCTGAAACATTCTCTAAATTGATTAGCAATTAATTAAAAAAATCTTCGGATTCTTCTTTCTTCAGTCCGAGTTCTTCTTTCTTGTTCCTAGACCAACGTTGCTATCTGAAACATTCTCTAAGCTGATTAGTAACAATTAAACAAATCTTGCGATTCTTCTTTCTTCTTCCTAGACCAACGTTGCCATCTGAAACATTCTCTGAGCTGATTAGTAACAATTAAACAAATCTTGAGATTCTTCTTTCTTCAGTCCAAGTTCTTCTTTCTTCTTCCTAGACCAACGTTGCTATCTGAAACATTCTCTAAATTGATTAGCAATTAATTAAAAAAATCTTCGGATTCTTCTTTCTTCAGTCCAAGTTCTTCTTTCTTCTTCCTAGACCAACGTTGTTATCTGAAACATTCTCTAAGCTGATTAGTAACAATTAAACAAATCTTGCGATTCTTCTTTCTTCTTCCTAGACCAACGTTGCTATCTGAAACATTCTCTGAGCTGATTAGTAACAATTAAACAAATCTTGAGATTCTTCTTTCTTCAGACCAAGTTCTTCTTTCTTCTTCCTAGACCATCGTTGCTATCTGAAACATTCTCTAAATTGATTAGTAATTAATTAAAAAAATCTTCGGATTCTTCTTTCTTCAGTCCAAGTTCTTCTTTCTTCTTCCTAGACCAATGTTGCTATCTGAAACATTCTCTAAGCTGATTAGTAACAATTAAACAAATCTTGAGATTCTTCTTTCTTCTTCCTAGACCAATGTTGCTATCTGAAACATTCTCTAAGCTGATTAGTAACAATTAAACAAATCTTGAGATTCTTCTTTCTTCAGACCAAGTTCTTCTTTCTTCTTCCTAGACCATCGTTGCTATCTGAAACATTCTGTAAATTGATTAGTAATTAATTAAAAAAATCTTCGGATTCTTCTTTCTTCAGTCCAAGTTCTTCTTTCTTCTTCCTAGACCAACGTTGCTATCTGAAACATTCCCTGAGCTGATTAGTAACAATTAAACAAATCTTGAGATTCTTCTATCTTCAGTCCAAGTTCTTCTTTCTTCTTCCTAGACCAATGTTGCCATCTGAAACATTCTCTAAATTGATTAGTAATTAATTAAAAAAATCTTCGGATTCTTCTTTCTTCAGTCCAAGTTCTTCTTTCTTCTTCCTAGACCAATGTTGCTATCTGAAACATTCTCTAAGCTGATTAGTAACAATTAAACAAATCTTGAGATTCTTCTTTCTTCTTCCTAGACCAATGTTGCTATCTGAAACATTCTCTAAGCTGATTAGTAACAATTAAACAAATCTTGAGATTCTTCTTTCTTCTTCCTAGACCAACGTTGTTATCTGAAACACTCTCTAAGCTGATTAGTAACAATTAAACAAATCTTGCGATTCTTCTTTCTTCTTCCTAGACCAACGTTGCCATCTGAAACATTCTCTGAGCTGATTAGTAACAATTAAACAAATCTTGAGATTCTTCTTTCTTCAGTCCAAGTTCTTCTTTCTTCTTCCTAGACCAACGTTGCTATCTGAAACATTCTCTGAGCTGATTAGTAACAATTAAACAAATCTTGAGATTCTTCTTTCTTCAGTCCAAGTTCTTCTTTCTTCTTCCTAGACCAACGTTGCTATCTGAAACATTCTCTGAGCTGATTAGTAACAATTAAACAAATCTTGAGATTCTTCTTTCTTCTTCCTAGACCAATGTTGCTATCTGAAACATTCTCTAAGCTGATTAGTAACAATTAAACAAATCTTGAGATTCTACTTTCTTCTTCCTAGACCAATGTTGCTATCTGAAACATTCTCTAAATTGATTAGCAATTAATTAAAAAAATCTTCGGATTCTTCTTTCTTCTTCCTAGACCAACGTTGTTATCTGAAACACTCTCTAAGCTGATCAGTAACAATTAAACAAATCTTGCGATTCTTCTTTCTTCTTCCTAGACCAACGTTGCCATCTGAAACATTCTCTGAGCTGATTAGTAACAATTAAACAAATCTTGAGATTCTTCTTTCTTCAGTCCAAGTTCTTCTTTCTTCTTCCTAGACCAACGTTGCTATCTGAAACATTCTCTGAGCTGATTAGTAACAATTAAACAAATCTTGAGATTCTTCTTTCTTCAGTCCAAGTTCTTCTTTCTTCTTCCTAGACCAACGTTGCTATCTGAAACATTCTCTGAGCTGATTAGTAACAATTAAACAAATCTTGAGATTCTTCTTTCTTCTTCCTAGACCAACGTTGCTATCTGAAACATTCTCTGAGCTGATTAGTAACAATTAAACAAATCTTGAGATTCTTCTTTCTTCAGACCAAGTTCTTCTTTCTTCTTCCTAGACCATCGTTGCTATCTGAAACATTCTCTAAATTGATTAGTAATTAATTAAAAAAATCTTCGGATTCTTCTTTCTTCAGTCCAAGTTCTTCTTTCTTCTTCCTAGACCAATGTTGCTATCTGAAACATTCTCTAAGCTGATTAGTAACAATTAAACAAATCTTGAGATTCTTCTTTCTTCTTCCTAGACCAATGTTGCTATCTGAAACATTCTCTAAGCTGATTAGTAACAATTAAACAAATCTTGAGATTCTTCTTTCTTCAGACCAAGTTCTTCTTTCTTCTTCCTAGACCATCGTTGCTATCTGAAACATTCTGTAAATTGATTAGTAATTAATTAAAAAAATCTTCGGATTCTTCTTTCTTCAGTCCAAGTTCTTCTTTCTTCTTCCTAGACCAACGTTGCTATCTGAAACATTCCCTGAGCTGATTAGTAACAATTAAACAAATCTTGAGATTCTTCTATCTTCAGTCCAAGTTCTTCTTTCTTCTTCCTAGACCAATGTTGCCATCTGAAACATTCTCTAAATTGATTAGTAATTAATTAAAAAAATCTTCGGATTCTTCTTTCTTCAGTCCAAGTTCTTCTTTCTTCTTCCTAGACCAATGTTGCTATCTGAAACATTCTCTAAGCTGATTAGTAACAATTAAACAAATCTTGAGATTCTTCTTTCTTCTTCCTAGACCAATGTTGCTATCTGAAACATTCTCTAAGCTGATTAGTAACAATTAAACAAATCTTGAGATTCTTCTTTCTTCTTCCTAGACCAACGTTGTTATCTGAAACACTCTCTAAGCTGATTAGTAACAATTAAACAAATCTTGCGATTCTTCTTTCTTCTTCCTAGACCAACGTTGCCATCTGAAACATTCTCTGAGCTGATTAGTAACAATTAAACAAATCTTGAGATTCTTCTTTCTTCAGTCCAAGTTCTTCTTTCTTCTTCCTAGACCAACGTTGCTATCTGAAACATTCTCTGAGCTGATTAGTAACAATTAAACAAATCTTGAGATTCTTCTTTCTTCAGTCCAAGTTCTTCTTTCTTCTTCCTAGACCAACGTTGCTATCTGAAACATTCTCTGAGCTGATTAGTAACAATTAAACAAATCTTGAGATTCTTCTTTCTTCTTCCTAGACCAATGTTGCTATCTGAAACATTCTCTAAGCTGATTAGTAACAATTAAACAAATCTTGAGATTCTACTTTCTTCTTCCTAGACCAATGTTGCTATCTGAAACATTCTCTAAATTGATTAGCAATTAATTAAAAAAATCTTCGGATTCTTCTTTCTTCTTCCTAGACCAACGTTGTTATCTGAAACACTCTCTAAGCTGATCAGTAACAATTAAACAAATCTTGCGATTCTTCTTTCTTCTTCCTAGACCAACGTTGCTATCTGTAACATTCTCTGAGCTGATTAGTAACAATTAAACAAATCTTGAGATTCTTCTTTCTTCAGTCCAAGTTCTTCTTTCTTCTTCCTAGACCAATGTTGCTATCTGAAACATTCTCTAAGCTGATTAGTAACAATTAAACAAATCTTGAGATTCTTCTTTCTTCTTCCTAGACCAATGTTGCTATCTGAAACATTCTCTAAGCTGATTAGTAACAATTAAACAAATCTTGCGATTCTTCTTTCTTCTTCCTAGACCAACGTTGCCATCTGAAACATTCTCTGAGCTGATTAGTAACAATTAAACAAATCTTGAGATTCTTCTTTCTTCAGTCCAAGTTCTTCTTTCTTCTTCCTAGACCAACGTTGCTATCTGAAACATTCTCTGAGCTGATTAGTAACAATTAAACAAGTCTTGAGATTCTTCTATCTTCAGTCCAAGTTCTTCTTTCTTCTTCCTAGACCAACGTTGCTATCTGAAACATTCTCTGAGCTGATTAGTAACAATTAAACAAATCTTGAGATTCTTCTTTCTTCTTCCTAGACCAATGTTGCTATCTGAAACATTCTCTAAGCTGATTAGTAACAATTAAACAAATCTTGAGATTCTACTTTCTTCTTCCTAGATCAATGTTGCTATCTGAAACATTCTCTGAGCTGATTAGTAACAATTAAACAAATCTTGAGATTCTTCTTTCTTCAGTCCAAGTTCTTCTTTCTTCTTCCTAGACCATCGTTGCTATCTGAAACATTCTCTAAATTTATTAGTAATTAATTAAAAAAATCTTCGGATTCTTCATTCTTCAGTCCAAGTTCTTCTTTCTTCTTCCTAGGCCTTCGTTGCTATCTGAAACATTCTCTAAACTGATTACTCATTAATTAAACAAATCTTCAGTCCCTGTTTTCTTCAGTGTATTAGTCCCACGACAGTCTCTGAAACATTTTCTCTGTTGATTAGTACTTGTATTTAAAATATAACTACTACTGTGATGAAATACCCTTCTTATGTTAGCACATGATCTCACGATGATTCTGGAAAACAAACTGACACAAATTTAGCAAAAATGCAAAAGATATTACATCTTACGTATTTTGAATCCTAATATCCTTCGGAATCCTGTTTAAAATCCTATAACAGAAACTTAGTCATGTGATTAGTACGCTGTAAAAGGATGACTTATTAAACACGTAAAACTAAAATAGGGAAGTGAAATGAAATGAATTGAAACATTGTCTCAGTACTAAGATGAAAGAAGAAAAAAATCACGGATTATTTGAATTACGTTTTACAAATATTTAATGCACGAAAAATATCCCGAAGTAAAAAAATATAGGTACAGTCATATATATCACACCCGAATATACTATGTATTTATTTAATTATTTTATCTCTTTTTCTGAATATACAAAATTCTTCAATTTTGTCGAATTTTTTCCTGTTCTCAGTTTGAACATATGTAAATGAAAATATCTGAAAATTCCCGGGCATTTAATGAAAAATTAGAACAATTACATTTTGTTGCAATATACTGTATTTATGATAGTTCCTCAAATCAGTGATGAACTGACAGTTATTATAAAATCAGGAAAAACGAACGATCGCGATTTTAACAAAAAAAAAAGATATCTTTACCATCGATATGTGACCATCGATTATCATTTATAATTTTAATGTAATATTAATGCAAGCTTTTCATATTTCATATGAATCAAAAATTAAAAAATCTCGCGATCAAACTTTGATTTATGCAAAGTAGTTCTGAAAATTTATAAATATATCTACTATTTTTGCAAACTTTAAAATTAGAAGCGAAAAGATCTCCCGAAAAATTTTGCAGCTCCAATAACGTAATTCGTCACTATTTTTAATAAAATTTAAAGTGGCTAATATTTAAAAAAAAAATGAAACATTAAAATGTTCATAGGAATATATATGTCAATAAATCCAAAAAATTGAATGTGTTGAATATTAATAATACTATGAATAATATATGACTCTATCACAAGTGAATATATGTATACTTTTCAGCAGTATTTCCTTAACAAACCCCTGACCTGAAAAGAAGCCCTGAAAAGGGCTACTTAAAAAAAAATATTCATAAGCCAGAAGGGCATATAATCCACTCATTTTAAGCAAATAACGCGAGGTGTATTCTTCATTTCGCAACTCTAATTTATTTAATATGATATGAAAAATCTGCCGAGAGCAGCCCTGAAAAGGGCTGCTCGCTGATATTCGCAACTCTAATTAAAAAAAGCAAACGCGTACACCCTTGTGTTTAATAATTCGCAACACTAACTCTACAAAATCTGTCGCAGTTTACCAGACTACGACAAATAAACAAGCAGCTATATTAGCTGCGGGGGACCATACAAAAATGGTCCAAGGGGGACCATCAAATTGGTCCAGCAGGTCCCAGTCATATATTTGGGCATTTCATTAAACGCAACTCTAATTCAAAACGCGATCAATCATTTTCGCAACTCTAACTGAATAGACTCTAATTTATGTATACTCAAAAATTAATTGAAAAAATCGCGTATCATCAAGACCGCAACATTAAGAAAAATTAGAAATATGTAATACAAAACAAATTTTTAAAATCTATCAAAAAGCAAACGCGATCAGTGTTTTGTCGCAACTCTAAAGCAAACGCGATCAGTTTTTTGTCGCAACACTAAACAAACGCGATCAGAATTGTCCGTAACTCTAAGACAATCGCGATCACAATTTTTCGCAACTCTACAGCTGACGTTACCTATACAGTTCATTTGCAAAACAAAAGCTCAGCACGATCAGTATTTTTCGCAACGCTAAATCAAACGCGATTGGTCATACGCGACACTAATTCAAAACGCGATTTTGCCCAAGGCACTGGGTGATGGGTCACATGGTACAGTGACCATGGAAGAATGGACCAAAGGGGACCATATCAAAATGGTCCAAGGGGGACCATCAAATTGGTCCAGCAGGTCCCAGTCATATTTGGGCATTTTATTAAACGCAACTCTAATTCAAAACGCGATCAATCGATTCCGCAACACTAATTTAAGGACTTTAATTAATGTATGAAAAATAAAAAATCGCGATCAATCATTTTCGCAACTCTAACTGGACAGACTCTGATCTGTCTATAATGATGAATAAATTACGAAAATCGCGTGTCACCGATAGCGCAACACTAATAAAAACCTGAAAACCCTCATACAAAGAAAACTTTTTAAATTCTCTCAAAAAGCAAACGCGATCCTTCTGTGGTCGCAACTCTAAGGCAAACGCGATCAAAATTGTTCGCAACACTAAACAAACGCGATCAGAATTGTTCGCAACGCTAAGACAAACGCGATCAAAATTCTTCGCAACTCTACAGCTAACGTTACCTATACTCTTCATTTGCAAAACAAAAAATCAACGCGATCTGTATTTTTTCGCAACGTTAATACAAACGCGATCAGTCATACGCGACGCTAATTGAAAACGCGATTTTGCCCAAGGCACTCGGTGATGGGCCATAGTGCAATGGCCATAGAAACAAACTACTACTACTACAACTACAGGCGAGCATAGTGACAAAGTAGTAACCATATAATGACCATGCATCGTTGAGAGCATCGGATACTCTCAAAGATGCACAATCATTCGTTGCAGCCCTCTTCGTGGCAGTTTGCCGGGCCTCTTCGGCTCTCAGACTTTTCTTTCTTCGGGCTCCTGCCCCCTGAAACCTTAACGAAAAAGAATCTCGCGGAACTAGAGAGATGCTTTGTGGACGATCAACACGATCATGGAAGATCTCTGATCGTCGCACGTGCAAAAGCATCTCGTGCAAGGAAACGAGCGTTTCGAACCTATCCTTCCGACCGCGTGCGCGACTTAAAATTAAGTTCGAAGAGTTCACTCGAAAATCTGAGCGATTTGACCATGCTGGAGCATGTTCAAATCGCGACAGATTCATCGTGAACGCTTCGCCCCAGGTGCAGGTTTATCACGTGCGAAAAGGAGCCTACCCGAATCAGAGAATGTGATAACCTGCCCTGGCCCTACCTGCTTACATCTAGCACACATACCAGAAAGAAGCTACCTACCTACCTAGCCCTATATTTAAAAATTGGCAAAACTCAATCGCACCAACACACATCGTTCCACGGTTCTCATTCATGAGCTCGGGTGCAAGAGCCTAACCTAGGGAGAACGGCACGCGGGACGTTCTCCGACACCCGAGCTTGTGCAACAACATTCACACTCTGAGAAATGTACGTACCATTTCCTGAAATCGACCGATAAGCGCAGTGACCATTTGGGTTTATTCATAGAAATTTTGTATAAATAGTAACTTGTGTTATTTATAAAAACTTTTTACTAACAATGAGTGAGAATTAAAATGCATGGCGATTACAAGGAACAACGCGTTTCGTCGGATATTTGTTCACCGAGTCGGTATAAATGTTGTAATTAATAATAGTATGTATAAAATAGAGAATATAGACTTTTTTAAAGCCACGTAAACCTCACAGCCTAACCACACACACACACATGTGAGACTTACGTGGTGCATGATACACTGACGCTTGCCAATCGCTTAAAAGTTTGATTAAATCTTAAGAACTAAGTCATCGTGCCCATTGCCTCCACCCACCCAAGTAGCACCTGGGCACGTGAGTGGGATCAGGCAATGGACACGGAATCATATATCTGAAAATCCTGATCTAAAAGCGATGATTAGTAAATAAGAGATCTAAGCGGACTAGTATTCTTTCATTTAATTTCTTTATGAAAAGTGACTCGACTTTTAATCATGAAAAATATTTTATTGAGAAAAATGACTCGACTATTGACAAATTTATATGAAAAATTGAAAGACTTTATGTAAAATGACTCGACCATTGAAAAATTTATATGAATAATTGAAAGATTCTAAGCAAAATGACTCGACTATTGAAACATTTATATGCAAAAATGACTCTACTTAATCAAAAAATTTAATCTGAAAATTGAATAAAATTGATGATACACAGAAAATCCTCGGGCGTCTCGATATCAATGTAAATATCGTAAGATGCAAAAGTAGCTCAAACTTCTTACGTTGATAACGAAATCTACCCGTCGCGAAGCGTCCTTCTTGTACATATATTTTAGTAATGCAATGCAAACAATTGTATGCAAACGAAAAACAATATAGAAAACGCGATAAGTATCTTTATCTCGATACCGTTGACGTGACTCGAATTTGTTTTCAAAGGAACTGCAAAAGTGAAAACAGTGAAGTCGTGGGGTACCCGACTTCACCATTAAATACTAGTTAATTATCGAATACAAGTCGATAATTAATTCGTATCATAGAAAATATTCATTTGATAAACTCTACTGTATCATTTGATAAACATTCATTTTGATATATTCACGCGAAATAAATTTAACTTTAAAACGCGACGTACAAGAAGACCCTATCCTGCTCTAATAAATAAAATACAGTCGTTGGGTTACCACCACGAGTATGATCTAATATCACTGCTCGCGGTCACTATGCTCGCCAAAAACTACTATACAACCAGTCTCCGTGTCGATTATCGGACCATTCGTCCTACGACATGATGGAGACTGGAGGAATAAAAAAGAAACATCATGCGACTCACCGGAGAAGAAATGACTACCCTGCTGCCGACGTCATCAGGCCGACCGGATGGTAGTCCTGAACAGAAAAGGAGCAGAAAACATTACACTTTGCTTTCTAAAGTTTCAATGATGTTCATAGAGAAGGAGACAATTATTTTGATGCTTACATTCCTCTCCGCTGAAGATTGCCCGAAATCCACCATCCTCTCAGTTGTCAGGGTGGTCGTCAGGGTCGTCCTGAACAGAAAAGGAACAAAGAATTTATAGTTAATCAGAATACACGACAATTCAATTTGTAAAATCGTCTATGATATTGATACTTACATCGATCTCTCTAGGAGATCGCCCGAACTCCTCTTCAGGGAAGCACTGACTCTACTCTCGCGATTAAAAATAAATTATTGATACGAAGCAACACTGACTCTATTCTCGCGCGACTCTGATGTGTAATCAAAACATTATTCGGAGTCACTTGGCTCCACTTAGAAAATGAAAACTGAAAAGTTGAACGAGGCAGACACTGACTCTACGGCCGCATTGCGCGCGGTCACAAAATTTGCTGAAAATAAGGGGGTGGGGTACAAAGAAACAACAACAAAATATTCTTCTTCTATCTTATATAACGTTCGTTAATGAAATACTGCCTTTCATCGACTATTAATAAATACGATACTCAGTCTCTCTTATTATGGAGACGTATTAATTATGCAAACATT
Organism: Macropis europaea; assembly: GCA_916610135.2. NCBI lineage: Eukaryota > Metazoa > Arthropoda > Insecta > Hymenoptera > Melittidae > Macropis > Macropis europaea. The sequence goes on from OU744348.1 coordinate 6,642,420, forward strand.
AAAATTTCAATCAATAAATTGTAATAAATTATATATAAAAATATCATAGTGAAGATTTTCGTTATCAGAGTTGCAGGCCTGATAATATTCTATTTAGCGAAACTCGAACCCGATTTATAAATTTTTAAATCTGCTTGCAAAAGTCAAAGTTTGCCAACTAATTATAATTTGAGCATTCTTGAAACGCGAAGTTAATATGTTGATTCAAGCTTGCATTAAAAAGTAATTACAAATGAAGATCGACTGTCCCATACAGATTGTAAAGATATATAAATTATTTAAACGCAATTGAAATTGAACACGAAATCGCGAACGCGTTGCAGCAAGTTGCAAGTGATTTAATTTTCCATTAAACGCAAACACTATTGTAAACAATCTCATGAAACTTCGACTCGATTGTAATGAAAATTGAAATTGATAAAGAAAAATTTCGTTCCGATTGAAGAATTTCGCGACGTTTAAATACTACTTTGCATTATTAGAAATATTGAACACAAAACTCGAGTTCGTTTTTGCTTGTTTAAGCTTAGTACTGGATGACATATGCTTACAACTAATGAAGGTTATAGAACAATAAATAGAAAATATATAGATATTATCACCTGATTGTTGCGAACAATTAAACGTTACCAATTTGATGAGAAGCTTCGTTTGAAGTGGCACTGTTTCGAATATCCTGCTCCGGATGTCATGTCGATTGTAGCGCCATCTTCGTTGGAAGTGTCGCTTGAAGTCTGCAACAGAAGGAAAATTCAAATATAGAGTAACATGTTACAAGAGCACAATAATGTTACAATTAAACAATCATATCAATCGAAAGTACTAATCAAAGAATAATTGAACTGAGGATTACTATATTCAAAAGGATTGTAATTTAGTTAGATTAGTAGAAAGACTGAAGTTATATTAATGTCGGAAGTATCGATTAACCATTTACCGTGGCAGTCAATTTTTAGTTAACGAAAAATAAGAATGAAATATTACTATATGTGTAATAATGTTTGATTAGAATATGTGACAAAGCGTTGTAGTTAGTACGAGAGAACGAAAGTTAAATTATATGTATACCGGAAGTATACGCGAAAGCAGTTAGATCACATTCGATATATCGAATTAATGAACCACGAACAGTACCGGAATATTATTAAAAATGATTATAACAAGTTAATATTTATTTCGAAATTGTTTAAATGTAATTAAAACGAAGGAATAAATTAAAGAAAGAATTAACCAGTAAGTATACCAGGTTAAGTTATTAGAACCGATGCTCAATGCGAGATATCGAATTAATGAACCGCCAACAGAACCGGAATATTATTAATAATTATTAAAATAAGTTTAAATGTATTTCGAAATTGTTTAAATGTAATTAAAACGAATGAATAAATTGAAAAAAGAATTAATCAACAAGTGTACCGGGTTAAGTTATCAGAACCGATGCTCAATGCGAGATATCGAATTAATGAACCACGGACAAACGCGTAAAATTATTGAAAATTATTAAAATAAATTAAAATTTGTTTAAATTTAATCCAAAATATCATGAGCGAATTAATAAGTCAACGTAGCAAGTGTACCGGGTTATGTCGCGAAGACCGTTGGTTAACCTCTCGGAATATCGAATTAATTAATAATAAATAAATGTGAATTAATAATTAATTACATGTGAATGATGTTAAACGAAAGCAGCGGTAGACAGGAAACGCGGTAATTTATGATTAGTACACGATTAGATGATGATTAAATGTGAACGCGTACGTTTATACGAGCGAGCTGTCAACAGGTCTAATCGCTTCGACGGCACAGAGTTAAATGACGCTCCCGCGGAGACTCGGCGCACGCGAAATGCGCGGCGCAAGGAGTGGGAGCTCGCGCCTGATTGGACCGCGCTCGACCCCCTCCACTTTCCACAAAAGCGTCGCGCGCTGTTTTCGACTTTCGCGGTTCATCGGACAATTTCGGGCATGCTCGACTGAAAATTTTAACAACACAACAATCCTCTAACGACTTCTATCGTCCACCTGCGTTTCAATGTGTTTTCCGTATCCTCCAGGTTACTCAATCACCATCTTTTACAATATAATACGATGAACTATCACTGATATTAATAACAGTACAGTTTTATTCCTTGTTCATCAGTTCGATATATCGAATCTAGTCAAAACGATTTCGTCTGCTCTTTCGGTACTCGTACAATTTCATTCTGTTCGACTGAATTTTAACATTTTGCTACATAATATGATCAACTATTACTGATTTGAATAATATTTACAATTTTATTTGTTGTTCAGTAGTTCGATATATCGAATCTTGTCCACGTGTTCTCGTGCTTCTTGCCGATACATACATAATTTCATTTCGTTCTTTTCGACTAAATTTCAATGTTTTGAAATATTATCTGCATATATTATACATTTTTACGGTGTTCAAGGGACTAAATATTTCCGATTAATTATCAGTAGTTTATATTAAAGCCTACGTATTTCTTGCCAATATTTTCTTTATTTTTATAAATCAATTAACTGTTAGAGTTCGTCTAAAATTTCGAAGAATATAAGATTAGAAATTATTTAATATTTAGAATGATATCTTTTCTAAAATAATATTTCAGATTGTTATACCTTTTCTCCAATTTAAGTGGAAACGTTGTGCTATCATACCTCATTGAACCGCAGGCAGGTTGGCTAGTTTCGCCAACGTTTTTGCTTGTACATTGTTTTTGACTTTCGGGATTCTTGGAACGACTTGATACATCGGTTTCAAGGCTAACGCGGATACCGTTTACAGATGTAAACAACTGTACAATTTTCTAACACCTGTTGCCGTACGTGTACATCCCAAGGTTTGTAATGTAAAAAAATAAATCGTACTGTTTCGACCTCGAGTTTCTGCCGTTCTTTATTTGTAAACTTCTTACCTTGTAGAATCTATTTTCTAGAAGTGAATTTAGAATTCATTGAACATTGCTAGCACAAATAAATTACAATAAATTACAACAAACAATACAGTTATTCCGAATTAAAATAAATACTAATCGTAAGAGTCCCTCGTCGGAATGATTTCTTGATGCCAGCAGGGCATACCAGTTCTTCTTTCAGTGATTTTATAATTCATTGAATAATCTCAAAAAAAACTTAAATTACAACAATTCACAACGAACAATGCAATCAATCTCCCTCAAAACTAACATTAAAACTTCCCAATCATCGAAACAGCTTCAACCAGCAGAACTTTTCATATTTTGCCTCCATGCTCTCACCCTAACGACGATGTCTGCATTACCGGCGACCGGCCAGCTAGAGGGACATCCACTCGACCACGTCTCCATGGAGTTTATCCCCTGAAAACGGGATCAATACTTCATCCATGCGAACAAGCTTCGAAGGGGTGCAGGCTTCCGACGATCCTCCACGTTTTCTAGCGTTAGTTCTCGTAGTATGTCGAGAGGATCAATATCGTTCGCGTCGGAAACGAAAATGTTGCCGCCCTTCGAGCTGTCCGAGTGGCGCGTGTTCGCGTGAACCCTATCCACCTATTGTCCTGGTGATCTCCCCGGTGTCCTTGAGCCTCGAGTTCCTCCGTTTCCTCGGCTCGAAGCGAAGATGAAGAGGCAGAATGTCAGAACGCTGTCGTTGGTGGTGTGCACGTTCACGTATTTGTTGATCGGGGCGGCGGTGTTCGACGCTTTGGAGTCGGACACGGAGAGGAAACGTTGGGAGTTTCTGTCGGGTGAGATGAATCATGTCAATTCTTCTCTTTTAGTGCGTGTGAAATTGTAGCGACCCTTACGCATATAGCATGGAGTGTATTATGCGCCCTGAGTCCTCTGTTTGGAGGATTCGATGCCTTCTGAACACCTGCTCACGCATGACGATTCGTTCAGAGGTTCGCAGGAACATGATGAAGAAGTACAACATCACGCAGGAAGATTACAGGATGATAGAGCTCGTCATAATCGAGAACAAACCGCACAAAGCGGGTCCACAGTGGAAGTTCGCGGGCGCCTTCTATTTTGCGACCCTCGTGCTTGCTATGATCGGTGAGTTGCAATTGTTAATCGTGTGAAAAGGGTTCCTAGCCGTTCTGAAAATGTCCAGGTGAAAACGTCGTGATGCTATGTTTTCTCGAAGGGATTTAAATATATCGCGCAGAATCAATACTGTATTATAACCTTGAAATTTTCAGTTCACTGGGATATACAGAGCGGACTCGAATAATATATTTATATTTATTTAATGTATGTTTTATGAGACAGGGGACAATTTATGGGTTTCACATTACTTATGGGATGATCTGACACTTTATATTAAAGTCCTACAAGCTTCCTAAGCTTTTAGACTCGTTTGAGAGGCGTGTAAATCTGGTCTGGCTATGGACTGGTCAGTTCCACTTCATACTCTTCCTTTCCCCTTCACTTGTATTTAATAGTAATACATTATCCTGAACTTCTGAGCATACATTATTTATATAATTAAATTAATAATGTCTATATGAACGTATAAAAATATATCAGTAGCTTATAAAAGAAGAAAATTCTGAAATTAAATTACAAGTGCTTCTCATTAAAGCAGCTTCGTATTTTTTGGTTTAATACGAAACATCCACACATGATAAATTTTGAAAATGGAAAACAGCTATTAAAATATCCTAGACAATATTTAATATTTCTATATACCTTCCACCTGGTTTGGTAATACTGTATTTCCCTTTTCGATCATTACTTCTAATAATTTTGTTGTATTCATACGTTATCTAACATTTGTTTATCATGTTCCAAGGTTATGGACATTCGACGCCGGTCACCATAGGCGGAAAAGCGTTTTGCATGGCGTACGCCATGGTGGGCATCCCCCTGGGTCTGGTGATGTTCCAGAGTATCGGTGAACGTTTAAACAAATTCGCTTCCGTGGTGATCAAGAGAGCGAAAACGTATCTACGCTGTCAGAAAACGGAAGCGACAGAGATGAATCTTATGCTAGCCACCGGTATGCTTTCGAGCATAATCATCACAACCGGGGCGGCAGTGTTTTCGCGTTACGAGGGATGGAGCTACTTCGACAGCTTCTATTATTGCTTCGTGACGTTGACCACCATCGGTTTCGGTGATTACGTCGCTCTCCAGGTACTCATTAATCACTCTTCTCCTTCATTTCGAATTGAATCGGTGAGTCGGAGAACAGTGCAAGTCCAAAAACCACATCGTGAGATATTTGAAAAAGTAGTCACTTTTCGTGTATCATCAACACCATTGAGTTTATACTGCTGTTCCAATTCAAACACGGTTATGCTAACGTAGATGAACGTTCATATATGTCTAACTAAGGGTAAACTTTGTTCATTAATTTTCAATAATTAAAATAAAACCATTGGACTTGCACTGTTTTTCAACTCAAGCCACTGTTTAGTCAGTAAATTTAAAAAATAACTCAGTATTCAAAAAAACATTTATTAACTTTCTTTAAACGTAATTGAAGTAGAAATTATTCCGTGAAAAATGATTGTTAAACAGATTGTTCTAATATTACAAATCCACGATAGATACTGTTTTTACACTCATTAAACTGAAGGGACTACTGAAACACGAGTATAGGGTACTTTTTTGCACTGTATTTGGTCCCAACATATAGTTCCATACGTTTCACATTTAGTGTTAGAAGGACAAGTTAGAAAGACTACGATTTTGTGATTGATTTTAAACGAAAATATTCACGTCTCAGCAGCTATGGTATATCTACTGCAAGTTTTATAAACATGTTGACAATAGTTGATCCACGCCAATTATAATTATATACAGAGTTAGTCACTAAGAACTGTTATCTAAAATAACTTCTGACTCGTTGAGTTTAGAAAGAAATTGTTGTATTCGAGGGGTCTCATGTACAATAATAAAGAAATTAACTTTTTATGTGGATCATAATTTAGGAGATTTCAAGGTGACCATGAAATTTTCAGATTACACTATGCAAACATATTTTTAATTATCACACCGAATGACCTGGTAATACAACTTCTAATAAATTTATTGTACGTTTGGAAATATTGCAGAACGATCATGCACTTTCCAATAAACCAGGATACGTGGCCTTAAGCTTGGTCTTCATTCTATTCGGTCTGGCCGTCGTCGCTGCCAGCATAAACTTGCTTGTACTCCGTTTCATGACCATGTAAGTACACGTTATTTCACTCAGAAGAACGTGTGAGTATTCATATTTTACGCTCCACCCCCCACTTAATGTTACTCATGGAACATTGCGATTTTCATCTTACATGTAGGTCACATCGAAGATCTTTGCAACTTTTATAACGCCTCCTCTGTCACGGTGCACTCATGTGCATTATAATAAACCTGACTTTCCTATAAACTGAATACGAAAATAATTTTCTTTTACAAAGAATTATTAAAGTTCCTGTATAAAATAGAAATTTGTTCCAGAATAGTTAACTAATAACATATTTATAAAATTAAATATGCACAGTAAACTTATTTTATGAGTGGTGTCCAACAAGTAAATAAATCCTGCGACTTTATTCGCGACTAACGAATAATTCTTCACCGAATAAAATCGTTATTCGTTATTCACGAATAAATCCTGGATTTCAGTCGTTATTCGGAATGAAATTTCCCCAACTCTGCGTGGCAGGGAACGTGTTAATTACAAGGTTCAACAGAATACTCTTACAATCCATAAACAAAGCTTCCGCCACCCTAAACTTCAACAAGAATAAAATTGAAGTTTAACATTTTAATTATTTAAAATTTAACATTTTGAATTAAGAATTTCGTTTAATTTTCACTAAACAGGAACACGGGAGACGCTCGTCGCGAGGACAACGAGCTGCAACCAGCCTCCCATCACGTTCTGACCTTGGACGGCGAGGTGGTTGCGGTGAACGGGAAATTATTAGCCGGCCACGTGCCTATAGTCCACGACGCCGATGACTGCGTCAGCGTGTGTTCCTGCACTTGTCTGGGACCAGCCAGTTCGGAGCTTTTGGACGAGGGGTACCAAGGTTACAGGCCACCTTCGACCTCTGCCAGCCTTCGCGTGAAGCGCGCATCCGTCTGATGGAAGGAGTTCCGTCGTCGCAGTTTACGTCGTCGACTTTCGAGGGCCGACAGCAGGGAGCTGCTCGGCATCGATGTGTAAAATCGACTCGAATGGCCCAGATCCAGCTGAACCTAACGGAGAAAGCCCGAGACCAGACCTCACGAGGACTTCCGCAAGAGTTCCACGGTGATTCCAAGAAAATGGTGTTCTTAGGATTTAACGAGCGCTTCGAGCGCGCGTTCCGTTCATTTTCGATGATGTATTTCGAAAAGCTTAGGATCGCGAGTTCAAGCCACCCTGCTCACGTTATTACGATAGAGTTCGATGAGGTAGATGTTGAAGAGGGAGACTTTAGCGGTGAAACGTTTGTAGGTGATTTTCTAACGATTTTCGTACGTTTCGTAGCTCCGAGTACCGAGATGCTTGAAAATATGTCGGTGAACAATGAAGAATTGCAGGCTGCCGAATTCGGTAAATATTTCGTTCTTATTGTTTAGGATTATCGTGACGATGATCCGTTTGCGAGTTATGATTGTTTCGTCGCTCATTGAGGGGCGAAATTTTTATTGCAAGAGTCGCTGTCAGTTTAAAACCTTGAGGACCGTTTAGCACTTCTTACATGAAATTTCTTCTTATTTTCAAGTTTTATAAAATCATTTCCATCATGTTGTGTGAAAACTGCTTATGTTACTATCGATGTATAGATAGAAAGATACATTGATTTTTTATTATGGGTGACACCAAGTTAAAATGAAGTTTTTAAAAGGGTCATTGAAAAATATATCGTAACAGAGTCGATGTGTAAAACAAAAATGAAAAAAAACTTTCAAAACATGATCGACGAGTCTGCAAAGTAGCAAACCTCTACTTCCGGTCCTCAGGGTGTTCAACCAGGAAAGTTTGTTCACTGAAAGAATTCCAATATAACGTAACAGTACGACCAAGAATGGTATCAGTTCTTATCAAATGTTTCAATTCAAATCGTTTCGGTTCGAACGAGAGTAAAGTAATATAATCCGAAATAATCTCCATAAGAGAAAAACTAATCCCGTTTCAGAAAGGTCGAACCAAGCCCGAAATTGTCGCCTTGATCCGCTCGAGATCGAGATGATCTCGACACTGATTGTTTATACGTATACACATATATACAATATATAGTAACACGAGAGAACAATATCCTGGCCTCGATAGAGTGATTGTTAAACGTATACATTTCAATGTTTGTACTCTAGTAAACGTAAAATGAAAGTCACCGTAACGTCAGAAAAACGATACAAAAAAGAACAGAAGAAATCGATCGTAGGAAGTAGAACGATTTTGTAGTGACGCAGATTGTGGTCGCAGGAGAATCGTCGCACGGTCGATCGTGAATTCCGATTTTTCTACGGCCGCAATACGAACGATACGAATTTTATTGTAATCCACGAGGAACACATTCGGGCGTTGTATTTTTTTAAGCCGTTAGAGGATATAATACGTAAACGACAAACAGGAATATCCGGGAAGACTGATAGTTGAGGTTAAATTAACTGGCTAGTTGTTATTTTTTTATGGAAGACGATACACTAGGTACGCCTCTTAACCCTCCAACGAACGAAAAATTTTGTTGATCTTCCACCTGTTTAAAGTTGCTTACCTATTTTTATTTAGACAAATTCAATTTCGTAACCCTTTCGCTGTTTAATGCGACGTACGATGCAAGGCGGAAGACACGTAAGTGCTAGTAGCCACTATACTGACATATATGTGCAATGTCTGTGCCAAGACCGGCATGAACGATAAATCTGTTTGCAACTTCAGCTGTTTATTTGCATTCCATTAATATGTGTGAATGTAGAATTTAATCCAGTGCTGGCCACTGGAGCTGCGGTTTTCCCCCACTCTGGGTCCATTCCCCTCATGTAGGCTGTGATCTGTGACGATAATGGATCGAGGGGGAACGAGGAGGGAACCGAAACGAGGGGAATGGACCATCAGTGGGGGAAGGCCGCAGCTCCGGTGGCCAGCACTGATTTAATCGAACTAAACGTGTTTTATAAAAAAGCTTCGTCCAATGTTTCATTCGGAAACTATAAACAACAAAACAAACAGATAAATAGTATTAAAGCCAGTAAGAAAACATGAAAATAAATTTTCAATCTAACAAATGCATCAATGACTTGAAATTGTAATTGTAGAATGTCCAAAAGAATTTGCTGTTGGAAACCTGAGCCGAATTCAGCACAGATGTACCGGTCGATCATAATTTCAACAGCGAAAGGGTTAAGGATTCAAGATGTACGAACTCTTAAAGTAATCAGAGAATGGTTCCTAGACACTTAGACACCTAAGGTACTATACAATTTTAAAGCTCTAAAAAATTGTTGACATCGTAGATACTGAAAAATGAAGATACTTTAAATATCGGCGTATCTCGATACGTCAGACAGGAAGTAATATTCGTCTGATCGGTTTTCGAAGAGTATTCGAAGAATTCGTCGAGTGTTTAAATAATTCCGACTTTCGAACAGCTAACAATAATAGTAGCTTGAGTATCCATTTGGATAATTTAGAGGCTACAAAGTTTCCGTACGTTCAATATTTCAATGTTTCGATAGTCTAATTTTCTAGAATTAGCTTCAGTTCTTGAGAATCTGGTGTTTCATACTTCTCGCAGCAGCAAGCGTTTCAAGCGCAGTTAAGCTTGTCCGAAGTGCATTAAATAGCAACCAAATCGGTTGGAGGGTTAAAATATTTTGTTCACGGTAATTCAAGCTCACAGTCGCCGTTGTCGATGCTTTTTAACCTGATCCGCGTTTGAATCTCATCAATTACGAGAAACATGATCCAGGCGATCGATACCACGCACAATATAGCCTCGTTCGCTTATGAAATTGTAATAAATGATAGAAACAAAAAGGAAATCGAGATTTTTCCATGACGCAACACGTTATGCATGTTAAATAACAATGCGCACCCGTTTGTATCCATGTACCTTCAGTTCATAGACGCTCATCGTATTGTAATGGCGAGTACACGCGGTTGGGTATATTTTTTATCATTGGACATTTTTTAATAAACGACAGTTCACTATCTCGTGCTTGACGTTCATTTTTTCTCCTTCTACAGGATGCTCCAGAAAAAATGCAAAAAATGTAGCGAAACTTTAGAACCGTCCCATGTATGGGCGACACTTAACACGTTGAACGCCACAGTGAAAACAGCCATACCTGATCAGACGCGATGTAATTGACTATTTTTTATATGAATCGTAAAGAAAAAAAGATCTGAGTACTCAGTCGTGTTCTTCTGTTTCTACATTATTGTTTCAGTATGGAGTTTGCACAGAATTTTGCGAGAATCAATAATTATTTAATTAAATTAAATTTGAAGTGTCGGCCACCGGTGACCGCCACGACGTTCGACGTGTTAAATTCAGTTGTCATTTATCTGAACAGGAATACTATTACTAAACTTGTTAAGAAGTTCTAACACAACTAGCAAAAACTATAAATAATAACTAACACTATTAAGTTCAGATTACTTTGATGTTTTATCGAAGTCATGTCGTTTCAGCTTATACAGTATGGCAATCAAGGTGTTAAGGATGAAGGCAGATTTGCCTAGAAATGCTCCCTTTTCGAGATTCAAATATTTTTCTTGCCAAGATAGCATTAAAGGCATATTATATTAAAGAAATTGCTATACATGGCTTCTATTGTGTAGTAATACATATCTGACGTCAAAGTCTCAGAATCCTCGGAAAATAGAGTTTTGGAGTATTTTCTCAGCAACGGTAGAGCACTTAGAGATTCTAGAGATCTTCATTTTTACACTGACGGGAATAATTTCTTAATCATCCTGTATATTTGTCTAATTTCAAGTTAATGTTAAATTCAGCAACTTCAGTTTATACCACGATCCCTTATAATAACATACCATTAACCTGTTAACTGGATCATCCACAGCAGAGGCATTTTCAAATAACAAGCTAAAACGCCTTCTATATTAGCGGATGAATGTATTCAACAAAAAATATTCTGTCAGCAATTGAATCTCACCTCCATCATCTTGAAGCCATTTCCAAAAGATGAGTTAATCAATCTTCCACGGTTCACTGATTGAGAAATGTAGCACAGTAAAATGAGATACTCGAAAAAAATAGTAAAGAAAAACTTCTGATTTATCAAGCGGTAACAGTAAAATTTGTTTGATTGGAAATTTTTATTATTAATCGAATATATCGAGGTTGAAATTTTAGGGTGTTCAGTTTATGAGAATTGACAGAGCTGAAGGTAAAAAAAAGAAGATTATTTCAATCATGAAGGAACATATATGCGGATTGCCGAAAACTCTGGACCAAGGACACCCGTTTGCCTCGGTCATGAACGTGAAGGAATTTAATTTGAAAGAAATGTGGATGAAGTTGTTTGGAATCGGTGAACGCACAGCAAGGACGAAGATGTTCTTTGACAGTATGGCGGCCGTGTCTGCTGAAAGAAGAAGACACGCTACTCTAAAACACTGGTGGATCATACACCCTTTTAGTTATTTCAGGTATCAAAGAAAAATTAAAATAGCTTCTCTATTCTTCCAAAACTGTGATCAGGTATCACACATTCCTCATTTGTTTTTATTGAACATTTTCACATTCATTATAATTCCACATTCGTTGCATTCAAGACAATTTTTAGATTCTTCTGGGACCTCGTAATGACGGCGGTGTACATAATTTCATTTATGACGATTCCGTTTATAATCAGTTTCATAGTGATGAGCCACGACAGTATCAGATTAGACAAAATCAACATTCTCATTTACGTGTTTTGCTGGTTGGATATATTTTGCAACTGCTTCACCGGGTACAACGATAAGAAGAACAGGCGCATCGTATTGGAACCGTCGAAGATATTAAAGTATTTATTATTGGTATTGATTAAACCAGTGATGGCCACCGGAGCTGCGGCCTTCCCCCACTCTAGGTCAATTCTCCTCATATAGGCTGTCAGTTGGGACGACGATGGACCGAGGGGGAACTGGAGGGAACTGAAACGAGGGGAATGGACTTAGAGTGGGGGAAGGCACAGCTCCGGTGGCCATGACTGGATTAAATTTCGATCATATAGTAAAAGTAATATTTAGTACTAGAGATTTTGGTAGAATAATATTTATTTGCAAGGAACAACTGCTTTATTTTTTAAATGTTTATTCTGTTTAAGACTGTAAACTGTATAATTTAATGTTAATGTATTTTTTATATTTAGACAATATGTAAAGACTTTTCTTGCGCTGGATATTATATCTTCTTTGCCCTGGGACTACATAACACTGCCATGGCGGAGACTACCAGGACAAGATTCTAATCACTTCGTCGTTTTAGTAAATCTCCTCCCTTTTTTGAAGCTTTCGCGTTATCGATACGTTAGCATGCAAGTCTTCGAACTGTTCACGGTAAAACTTCAATTTTTATAAGGTACAACAATATCATTGCATATAAATGTTCTACGATAACCGATATTTTTAGTGAATTAAATATTCTTAATTAATTATTTTTGACAACCGTTCAGGGACTTTCTTTTACACAAAACTCTACGTGTACGGAAATATTTGTATATGTACCATGAATGTTCTATGAATTTCTAATGAATTAAAAATTAAACAGATTTCGTCTAATTGATCATCGTTAACTTCACAAATTGACTGTATAAATATTATTGTATATTTTAGTACTTGGAAATTATGCATTTCTACTACGAAACGTTCGCCACCCTGTTATTAGGATTTTTCATGATGTTCTGGTTCTCTTGTCTGTGTTATCTGATACCGGTGGTGGTGCTGCACTTCAGTAACTTCCCTCCTGAAGTAAGTGATCTGAGAAACTTATGAAATCAGATCATAAAAAATCAGAAAAGTTAGACAAATCGCAGAAAACTTTTTTAGGGCCTGTACTTACAACTAGCAGAACAGAAGACTTAAAAATTAAATCAGCACGTGTTGTAAGATTGAAATCGTTTGAAGTCCTTTGCAAAGATTTGTTCGATTTTTATGCGAATTTTTAATTGCCAAGTTAACGAGAAAAAGTCTTTTAAATTGAAATAAAATTGAATCCAAAATTGAGCAGCTGGATGAATAAATTACATGAAAATTCTTAATCTATTTCACCAGAAATGCGATGGATGTTGGATGTCTGGATTGAATAGCAACACCGTAGCCTACAGATTTCAAAATGCGCTTTTCATAGTCGTTGAGAAGATTGTAGCGAGCGGTTATGGTTTAGTGGTTCCAAGAACGGATGGACACGTTATACTAAGCTGCATTCTCATGCTGATGGGCAGAGCACTCGAGTGTTACATCCTAGGTAAATGCGTTACATTCTCGTGAAGAATTCTCAAGTGAATCTTTTCAAAAATTCTCTTAAATCAACCACAAGAAAATGCAAAATTGGTCTTCAGGAAATGACGGTAATTTAGCTGTAAATTTTAGTCATGTTCCTCCAAATAAAAGCCGGACGAAAAGCGTCGAAATCGAAGTTTCAGGAAATAATGAATCAAGTGTCCGCTTACACGAGGCAAAAGCAGCTTCCGGTTCACATGAAGAAACGACTCTTGGCTTACTATTATTATCGATTTAGAAACAGTTATTTTCGCGAGAAACTGATTCTATCGAATCTATCAGGTAACTGAAATATTCTTTAGCGATGGACAATATTTGTATGTTTAAACAAATTTAAATGACTCACCTTGTATACACTTTAAGATGAATTTCTTAAAAACTTTTTAATAGTTCGTTAAACCTCCAAATTTTCGTTACAGCTACCTACAAATTTTCGTTAAACTATCGCTGTGTTTTAGAGCAATTACGGCAGGAAATTGCGCTTCAGGCGAGTCATCGCTTAGTGGAGAACGTGGCCATCTTTAAAGCTCTACCGAAGAACGTTCTGAGGTCCATCGTGAAGAATTTGAAGTTCGAGTTGTACCTGCCAAACGACGTGATTGCAAAAGCAGGTGTCCAGGGTGATTGCATGTTCTTTCTGTCCGCTGGAACCGTTGCCGTTTTAACACCCACAGGAAAAGAAGTAATTTTCTAATTTTCTGTTTTAATCAAAATAAAAATCAAGTATGTTATTTGAGGAAGAGCACAGAATAGAAAAGAAGGAACGTTGTTTGCTCGAATATTTGTCGTAGATCAACACTTATCCGACAGGAAGTGAAATTTCCCTTCTTAGGTACACTAATTATTTAATAAATAATTTTAATAATAAAGTATTGGTATGATAGATTTGTCATTTGGATGATGGAGCCCATTTCGGGGAGGTGGCACTGTTGGTACCCGATCAAAGAAGGGTGGCAAGCGTGGTAGCGATCGAGGTCTGCGAGGTTTATCGTCTCGATCGTAAGGACTTCCGGAAGTGCATCGCCGTGCACACGGAATTGTTCGCGAAGATCGAGAGAATCGCGACGGAAAGGATCGAGAGGGCTGTCATCGTTGAGGAACAGCATAAGCGTTATTTAATGCGCAATTCTGCGCAAAGTGATGCACACAGGCGAACGAGAATGCTTTGATAACTTTGATAATTTATCGAAAAATGTTCAATGGGCTTTAAAAGGTAGAATATTTGTTTACGAACATTTTACAGCATTAGTGAGTCTAATTAATTGTTTCAAATGCTTTAATAACTTCTCAATACTGTTTATTAACAAACTAATGAATTTATTAAAATGTTTGTTCGAGTGATATTAAAATAGAATTCGCTTAAATGTATTTTAGAGTTTGATTATGTTTAATAATTGCTTCAGATGCTTCTAATATACCCGATAAGCCAAAAATGCACATAGCTAGACTTCTACTTATCGTTTGTTTACAAAAAGACAGTTTGAACAATTTTGAAAACTGAAATATTTGTTTCTACTGATGTTAAAATAGAATCAATTCGCTTATAAATGTTATCGAATTGTATTAAGTCTAATAATGATCGAAAATACTCTTAATAAATCTGATAAGTTTAAAATGCTTTTAATTAAACTTCTACTTATCGTTTCTTAATATAAAACAGTTTGAACTGTTTTAAAGATAAAAATGTTTGTTTCGATTGTATGAGAATCTATACAGCTGTATAAATATTTTCGAAGTCTAATAAATATCTTGATATACCTGAAAAATAATTTGGAAAAATGTAATCACCATTAATATCCAATTAAGGCATCTTATATTGGGATAGTGTCTAGTAATAATCAATTAATAATCTTCCTGGAACAAAAAGAATAATCATGCTGATCGTTTAACCATATATTTAAGGATCTTATATATTATTATTGTCCATACAATGTTTGTATAGTGGCATTCCTTTACGTCTACCTTTATTTTATAATTATGTATATATATTATTATTATTATTATTATTATTATTATTATATTAAATCGTTACCTAAGATACTTACAGTTACAAATACATTCACTAAAGATCTTTTAGCATCGTCGCGACGCGAACGTATGCACGTATAGATAATACACTGGAGACATGGATAAGTGATTAATTTAATTCTCTCATTTTCTTTTTGGCAATTCGGTTTCTCGCAACACGCTCAACCCTTTCTCTGTAGCGATGATCCTGAACGTTATCGATCTCTCGAGAATCTGTCCAAAATAAGAAACTTCGAAAAAAAAACCTACACGATTCCTTCCACTTCACGCGAGGTTCGTTCCAAATTCGTTTAAAGTTAGCTTGAAAGCTCGAACTTTCAACTTTACCCTCGATCCTACCGAAGATGTCAATACCCTAACATTTCTACGCTTAAACAGTGAAATTTGCAATGTTAAAATTCGATGAAAAATTTGTACATTCAATTAGAATAAGGTAAATAAGAAACACGTTTAGAAATTGAAATATCAAGTTGAATAAAAAAGTACGTTGCATCAGTTTTCTATTTGTTTCATTAAAAAAAGCACTTGATATCCTGTGTAGCAGTGATGATCACCGGAGCTGCGACCTTTTCCCATTCTAGATCCATTCCCCTCGTATAGGCTCTGATTTAGGACGACGATTGACCGAGGGGGAACGAGGAGGGAACCGCAGGGAACTGAAATGAGGGAAACGGACCTAGAGTGGGGGAAGACTGCAGCTCCGGTGGCCATCACTGCTCTCTACCATTACTGATCTTAGATTCACATATAGTTCGTATCCTTAATACACTATTACGGTTATCATAATTATTAGATTCTATTCATAACAAGCTAGTTCAGAATAATCTTCTATCCCGAGGACGATCGATTTTCGTAAATTCCCGATCGGAACCTATGTCCGAACGATCACGATCATTTCTACAGAAACGATAGACCCCACGAGGAATTGTTCCAATGGCCGATAAAGATACGTCGTTAACGAGTATTACGTAGTAACGAGAATTATATACATCTCTAGTGTAGTAATTCAGCAATATAGTGAATGTAGCTCATTGTACATACTTAAATCACACGGTAGAAATATAAATTATTTCCTATAGAATAGAGAGAGTCTACTGAAAAGATGACGTTCACTGCGGTACATCGAGTCCGTCGTCCCGACGTCTCATACCGGACCACGATATGCCTCTACGTTCGATATGCTAATCAGTTAGGACACTCTAGGCTCCGTAAACTATGTTAAACTAATTTATACATTTACTAGATAGAATCGTGTTCGCTAAGCTTTCGTCCTCTTCAACGTATCCGTTGGAATCGTGTCGCGTCTAGTTTTGGTCACGTCTAAACGAGTATGGAGGAGAAGAGTACTCAATATTCGATCCGATTCCTCCGAACGATACAATAAATGGAGAAATTACATAAAAGGAAACCTCGAAACATGATGATTGCACGGCAGCAACGTCACACGTTGACATTTAATCGTTGATATGTCTTTTTCTCACGATCGCGATGGTCACACCATTCTCGAAATTTTGATTCAGACAGAGAGCTTGGAGGAATTCGTTCTTTCACAATTTTCATGTAATCTTTTCGAAATGATATTGCGATTTTAGATATGTTCTTTTACATTGAAATTGTTTTTTTTTGCAACTAGTAGTAACGCTATTTACACTATCGATGTTATCTGTATGTAGAGTTCATATTTAGCACTCTTTCCCCGACACTTTCGAAGGGCATCTAATAAGGCACTGTCATTTACTGTGACTGAAAACGATAATATGAAAGAAGAACTGTCTCTCTAACGGTTCCGTGGATCCTATTCGATTTTCGTTCGATCGAGTAAAACTTACGATACGTATAAATGCTTTTGGTACCTTTCCCCTCGGAATTCTGATACTCTACGATCTAATGATACTCCCATGGCGTCCAAAAGCTAAAAACACCAGTCATTCAACCATATAGTTTTCATTGACGCATTCTCAGTGGAAACTGTCATACATAGCCAGACGCATTACGATTCGCTGTCTTCGATATAAACGATGACGTAGAAAATTTGATTCCACCGTATCACGTGTATTTTATATTTTTATCGCAACGTGAATGTTTTTCAGGATTTTTTAAGAATCACTGGTTACGTGAATTTCTGTATAGTTCTTTCGACGTTCTACGAATAATACAGTAATATGATTAGACAATGGAAATTGCGTTCAAATGAATGTTCTTGATCCAGTTACCATCCAAGGCGTACGAAGATTTGATATGACTCGAGCTTTTGTTTTTTGAACACCACAGACTCGTGACAGACGATACAGTGTATACATAGCAACAGTACGTAGTTAATATTACGATTAAAATATTCAGGAACAAATATATAAATGCAACATGTTAATATGCCCATACGGCGCGTTATCAGCGCTGAAAAATGCGAACGATCGTGCGAGGATGCAACGAAACCTGTGCGAAATGTGTCCAAGTGATTACGCTCTGATTAAAAAAGTTGTTCGATGTGTCATCACTGGACTGCGAACGTTTATGCGGATACATACACCTATTCTCAAATATTCCTCCATTTTAATATCTTCAAAGAAAGGATACGCTTGAAATTAATTTTATTTCTTGTAAAAAGTTCAAGATTACACTCTTCGTTTGCCTAATTTCTCAAATCAAGTCTCTGTCACGTGCTACGATTTTTTGAACCGCACAAACATCCTCAGTCTGATCGCTATTCAATTTTCAAGAATCGACGTTGCACCTTCGCGACTTTTCGTTCGATTAAAACCGTTCGATCGTGATCGACTATTTGGCGACTATGGCAATATATATATTTATCGATAAGGAATAATAACAGTATCATAGAGTATATAAATGGCGTACTGCGTAATAAACTATTTATATTGTACAACGTAACGTGCGTATATGCTTCGTACAAATAGGTACAAGTTCCCTTTCGCGAGAGAGAGAGAGAGTGAGAGAAGAAAGATGGCGTGCTTCGAAGATAATAAAAAAAGAAAAGAAACTTTGACAACGGGTTTCGCGGGGAAGAAAGAGGATGGCGAGATTGAAACGGCGATCATTTTGTTCCCTGACGTGTCTGTCTCGCGAAGCTCGTCGACGACTTGCACCACGACGTGGCCGCGACTGCGTTCCGGAAACTCCTCGACCGTCCCTCTCGAAAAGCATCGAAACGTCCGCGGGAAAGAAAAAAGAAATGAAACGTTGAAATGAAGAAGAATCTGTTTGATCGCGGGCTCCTCGAAGGCAGTCGCAGATTTGGAAAGAAACGTATCGACCTTTTCGAAGTTTCTCGACGAAGACGCTTCATCTAAGAGTAATTACTTCGGCCAAGATGGCGTCGATCGACTAGGATTCAGCGTCAGATCGTATATACATGGATGACGAAGAAACGGCGGCGAGTGTCGGGGGACCCGAAGGCCCGCGTCTCGTGGAAACTCGGCTTAACATTATTTAAGATACCTATGTATAGACGTTCTAAGGCTTTGGCAGTGAATTAACGTCGATTAAGCGACGCCCGATCGAGTCTTCCGGCTGTGTTCGCTCGATGTCACGTGGTTTCCTTCGCATCCGTCCGATTCCAGTCGATGTGGCTGCAGTATCTCGATGCTCTGCGTGAAATCAGCCTCGTCGAACGAGTTCGCGGCGAGCCTAGACGAGAGCCTTCACGATGTGCCTTCGTCTTCTTTTCGAGCTGTTCAGATGGGGACCCCTGGACGGCAGTTGCCCCGCCTCCGTGCACGATCGACAACAGAACTTCGCGTAGTACTTGTGCGAACAGTGATTGCCCTGCACGATCAGATCACATTTCGCGAAGAACGTGTTGTCCTGACAGTTCGGATGAATGAAGATTCCTGGAAAGAAGATTATATTTCTTCCGTGCTCGTAACTTGCTGCGCGAAGTTGACAGGAAGAAAGTTTGGGAAATAGATCTGTTTGAAAGTCTTCGTTTTCTTGGCAATTGGTTTCCTGAACTTGAATTGGTTTCCTATCAGAGTCTTCAGCCTGGTTTTAGACACCAGATTGTTTTGGTGTATTTTGTTTGAACATTTAGTAAAAGTCTGCTTGATCTGGCTAATTGTCAGATGATAAGAGAAGAAGATTTTATTGAAGCAGTGTGAACA
Organism: Macropis europaea; assembly: GCA_916610135.2. NCBI lineage: Eukaryota > Metazoa > Arthropoda > Insecta > Hymenoptera > Melittidae > Macropis > Macropis europaea. Next base: position 6,661,984 of record OU744348.1, read on the forward strand.
GCTGATTAGTTACTGCTCATTGTTCTTTTATTCTTATATTTATTCTTCTTCTTTTTTCTATGTAACTCAGCATCGACCGCTATAGTTATTTTGTCGGAGGACCTACAGTCTCGGGTGGGCTCCGAACCACCACTATTTATTTCTGCCGATTGTTCTCTAATTTCTCATTTTTAGTGTTCATTGGAAGACGAAGACGAAGGACGTGTAAGAATAGAAAGATGTGGTAGGTATCTTACCGGCGACTTGTATATCCACGCTGTCGAAAGCTGAAGAATAATCGTTGCTTGCTTCGCAACGATATCGACCGGAATCCTCTCGATTCGCGTTGTTAATCACGAGTCTGTTCACCTCTGATGGCAGAAACCAAGAAATTGGACAATTAGAACTTTTTATTCTCTTTTGTTGAATTAGATCAGCGATGGCCACCGCGGCTGCGGCCTATCCCCCTTCTAGGTTCATACCCCTCATGTAGGCTGTGATCTGGGACGACGATGAATCGAGGGGGAACGAGGAGGGAACTGAAACGAGGGGAATGGATCCAGAGTGGGGGAAGGCCACAGCTCCGGTGACCATCACTGAATCAGATACTCACCGGTGATCTGAATTCGATTGTTCGGCTGAACGAAATTGTTATCCTTGTACCACGATACTCGCGGAATCGGATAACCGTCGACGTTGCAACCTATGCTGACGTCGCTACCTTCGGGGAACTGAGTTTGTCCTACAGATACGTTGACGTTGACAGGCACTGTGAAAACATTAACTTCGAATTCAAACAATGTGCAAATTGAATCTCTAAAGAAGAAAAAAGATATATGGAAGCAAGGTGCCATATAAAAGGAATTATATGTATGGAGAACCTACCTTTCCACTGGTTTTTCTGCTATAGATAAATTGTTTTCAAATGTTAGCATTAAGTTTGCAATGCGATCAGTATGCATGCGAGTTAAGGAATCCTAGCGATGCAAAACAAGATCAAAGCATTTAAGAAAACAGTCAAACATGCAAACGACAAGAAAGTGAGTCCAGTTGCAACGTCATTTCATTGTATAGATTGTATAGATCTAGTTTTATATTAGAATAATTGTTTAAATATATATTTACAATTTTGTTGGGCGTTTTCTGGAGATGAAGCAATTTTCTGGGACTAAAATATCAAATTGAAAGTTTTTATTTAAAGGAAGACGATACTTAAAAAACTGTATGTTCGATTAAATAAATATAATTGCATTTTGCAGCTCGTATTGGAAAAAGAATGTGAAATCGTGTAAAAATAGGCGACGTTGCATTATTGAACTATTTCATGCCCCAATTTTTTCTATCAACAAAGAAGAAACGGATAAGATTTAAGACAGAATATAGTTCGACCACTTAAATATGAGCCCTGAAAACCATACTCTGTAAGGAGCGATAGGGTTCACGTTCAAGTTGTCGAACTATACATAGTTTAATACAAACTTATTAGTAGAACAAAAGATCATCCCCACAAATTGCTACCAAAAACAAAGAATAAAGATTGTCGTTGCAATTGAACCGAATGGTACCAAATGTTCATCCCCTCACCTCTGTATCTAGCGACACTAGACTCCGTGGTAGGGATCGCTGTAAGAGGTATAACGGTAGGAATATGTGTCTGTCTGATGGTTGCAGCAGGTGTCCAGGTGTGATAGTCAACAGTTTGCGTTCTGTTTGGTCTATAAGGATACTGAGGTTTCGTGAAAGGTTGGACCAGGTACTGGGTGAACTGCTCGTACTCAGTTTTCACGCCATGGACGGGACCGACTGCTTGCAAGGTCATCGACCATGAAGCGGGTCTACCGATAGCGTTGAAAGCTTGACAGGTGTAGACACCGAGAGTCTGCAGTGTCACCGATCGAATTTGCAGAGTGTAGTCCATGAGCTGTTCGTAGACATCTGAGGTCAATGGCAACATGCGATCGCCCAGCCACCAGGTGACCGATGGCCTTGGCCAACCCATCGCGTAACAATAGAGGGACACAGGTGAGTTCATCGTCACCGTTAACTGCGTGTTATGTTCCCCGATGATCGTGGCGGACAGCTCTTGAGGGTCTACATTGGATGCGAGAAAACAGCATGCACAGTGCTTAGACACCACAGATACCATCACCATGTTGTTAAAGAAATGGAAAAACTACGTAGAGGATTTATAAGACTACGAACTTCTTTCTAATTGTAAGATGCAAATATTAGAAGTAGTATTAATTATTAGACAATCAGACATTCACATTGACCCATTTGTTGGGAATTAAATTAGGTCTACTCCAGGACTATCCGTGGTTCCCTCATGCGACTTACTCCCACCATGTATCATTATATACTCAAATTTAGAAAATATACAGTGCTATGGGAAATAGCTACTATAATTTTCGAAGTTTTAGAAAATGGAGTTTCTGTCAAAAAATACTAAAGTTCTGTTATTATGGTAACTGAGACATAGAGTGGGGGTAACTCAGGAACCAGAGGGCATCTCTTGGACAGTCCTGGTCTACCCTAAGGCTGTATTGTTTCAGTTACTTCAACAAGTGCGATGCAAAGAACATTCACCAAACACCCATAACCGTCCCATTAGGCTTCAAGACAAGACTATTCATTTCTCGGTACATACCTGTTACCACTAACTTGTACTCCACTCTTACCGGTGGTCCCAAGCCATTGTCGGCTGTGCATATGTAAGTTCCTCCGTCGTTTCTATACAAATTGATAATTTGAAGAGAACCGTCGATCAGTATGCGACGTCTGCTCTCCGCAGGTGCGATCTGTACATAGTATAATTTGTGTATGAATAAATAGCATAAATTATGCCCTGTAACTTTATAAATTTAGAAATGTAGTCCAATAAGAAGCTTCAAAAGTAGTCATAAGTTGAACATAAATTCAGTTTAAAATACATAACAATCTAGTTTCAATTTCATTAACTATACTATTGCACGGACACTCTAATCAGGCCCCTCAAGTACATCTGCGTGAATTGTAAATAAAGTTAAAGGACATGTTGGCAAACTTTTAGCGCTGGACATGATCTTGAAAGACCTGGTCGAATATCACAGACATAGTAGAAACATAAAAGCTACTGTAATATTAAATTTAGACAGACTGTTGTGTTATTGCAGCGTACTAGATGGAAGAGACTAACCGGTGTTGTTTCCTTTCTCCATATAATGGTCGGTTTCGGATTTCCTGTGGCGACGCACTTCAGGGTGACGTAACCGCCTTCCTGAGCGCTGACTTTCGGCTCTTCCGGTTGCTGGATCGCGGCAGGTGCCCCATCGGTTGGCGGTGAGGTGACCCATGACCTTGGAGAGGTCGTTGGCACCTCTTCGGCCGCTGGTTCGAGACAAGAGGTGCCGCAGCCATTGTTGCAACACTTCATCTCCCCGGAGCAATCCGCGTCGGTGATGCACTCCTGTTCGCACCTGGTGCTGTTCGACACATTTGGACATCGGCCTGGCTTCGTCGCTTCACAGAAAATGCATATCGTTACGTTTTCTTCCTTTCTTCAGGGTGTTTCTACAGGGTGTAGTATTTCTAAACAAAGTTCTACAGGGTGATCATTCTAAAAGTTTGCTAGAAAATTCAGACAGAGTTGACAGCTCCATCCAAGGAAACAGATTTAGATAAAAAAATCTTTCCTGTGCAAAATATTATAGTAAATTTTGGAAGGGATCTATTGTTCAACTTGGCGCATTTGTAGAACTCATTGTCAGATATTATATGTATGTAACATTTTTAATGTTGATATTTCAAGTCCCTTAAAACGCACTGAAATGTAAACGTCACCGGTACCTAAACATGGTACTCAATTAATTTGTGAGTCATTCGTACATATTTCTTATCGTGATCTTCAAATGAATTTATCTAATTTTGCAAATCTATTCCTTTGAAGCTAGGCATGAAGCGCAATATAATGAATCTTATATTCTGTCGTGACCTTGAAACGAATCTCTCTATTTCTATAATTCTACCTTTGGTAGGATTGGCATCGGGTATTATACATATTTTATAATTACTTGGTCTGCAGACAGCCTTGTATTCAGTGCCATCCAGTTGATGCGTGGAAACCAAAGTGATGGCGCATCTGGTGCCGTCAGGACAAAGCTGGGTCCTGCAGGGATCCGAGCAGCGACATTGCTCGCAATCCTGAGAGTCCACGAAGGCCTCCTTGCCGTAAGGGCAACGAATACTATCGCATTTCTCTCGAGCTTCCGCGCAGGGGTCCTTTGTGTCCTTTCCGGAGTCTACGTCAATCTCATTGATCGCTGCGATGAAACATTTTATCAATACATAAAGTAAAATCTCCAGCGACTCTATATGAAAGTAAGAAAAAATATTTAAAAAAGGGAAAAATGCTGGAAGTATTGCAGTGTGGGCAATGTGATGCCTCTGAAGCTTGGGGCTAATTATGGAAAGGGGAATAAGGATTGGAATGGTTAAAAATATATGTAAAAATAAATTAAGCTAAATAATTTTGTACAGCGATTTGGTTGGCGAATGTACAGAAGCTCGAGGTATGAATATAAATAAAATGTAAAATGTGCGCAGATGTGAGGATCACTGTCTGAAGCTGACAACTGCAGATTGTGAATAGAAAAAAGAAATAATTTAAATATTGGGTTTCAACGTTTCCTCGACTTACTGCCAAGACAAGTGTTAATGCAAGACTCGAAGGTCTTGAATCTGTTACGATTGCCACCGCATCCGGTGTAAATGAAAGTTCTACAGGTTTGATGTTCCTCGTCGAAGTAGAATCGTTTGCTGTACGTACCGGTAGTACAGGGCCCGCTGTCGACCGGTTCTTTACAGATCGCTGGATCATTATCATTCAAATTCGTTATTGAAATCGCTACTTGACTTTCTCTGTCGCGAGAAACTTTATGCTTTCTTTATTTCGAAATTCTTGTCACATCAAACTCTAATAGTTTCAGCTTCTTTAATAGACGTTTCAGTGACAAAAGTTTCAGCTTCATTAATGAACGTTTCACTGAAAAATCTTTCAGTGTTTTATACAAACGTTTCAGTTTTCTTTGATTTTTCGATATTTGACTCTGTAAATGGAACTGAAAGAATGGTAAATAAATATACTTACATAGGTTCGAAAGACTGGTGTCGTTTCTAGCTGCCACAGGTTCCTCGTGATGAATGCATATCGATTCGCATTCAGATTTCGTACTGAATCTGTTCGCGTTGCCGTCGCAGCCGCCATATATAAATTCGCGACAGGTGCGGCTGACTGAGTCGTAGAAATATTTCGGGAAGTTGCCTCTGCATACGCCAGGATCCACTGACAGGTTGCAGGTGTCTGAAAAACGGTTGAAATTCCAGATTAACTGACCGACCTTGACTGTCGAGTTACTCTTCGCTTGATTCATGATCTGCCACTTGGATCCTTTTACAATTAAAAATAAAATCTCAGGGTGTATCTGTCACTCCTTTCTTACTGCAAGTTATTTAGAAGTAACAAAACTGTAACACCTTGACTTGAAATTAGTCCAGAACAAAATTAATATCCCTACATTAGAATTAACACAAAATTTAACAACAGAATACTTCAAAATTGCCTAAGAAAAAGCGGGACAAAAAGTTGCAAATAGAACCTAAACTCAATTAACAAAATCAAGTCTGATCATTAGACATCCGAGGTCTACTGATCATCCTCGACTTCCTTCTGTTCTCAATATCATTTATCAAATTTTATACCTACCAATCATCTACTCATTCCAAGTGTCCTCTCAATAATCAATCACCCTACATTCGCAAAGGCAGAATTGAATGAAAATCCTACCTTGTCCATGGAATTTCCCACAGAGTCGTTCGCATTGTTCCTCCGTGAGGAATCTGTTATCATTTCCTTCGCAGCCACCATAAATGAACGCTTGACACATTCCGTTGGAAGCATCATAGTAGTAAGCAGTGACGTCGTTGTTGCAAGGACCAGCATCAACAGGAGCGAAGCAGCTCGGAGGTTTCGCAGCACTCTGAACAGTTGCAGGGGTGACGGTGACATTCGGAGCAGCTTCCGTTGGAGCAGCACCCTTTCTGCATTTTCTTTCACAGGAGTCCCTGTCCTCGAAACGATTCTTGTTGCCCTGACAGCCACTGTACTCGAATTCGGTACAGGAATCCTCTCGACGGTCGTAGTAGTACTGCTTGACGGTGCCGCTGCAAGGTCCGATGACCTTGGGCAGGTAGCAGGGATCTGAAGGCACAGAATAAAACATTCGATTATCATATTTCATTGTCAATCTTGTCTTAATAATTTTTATTTCATGGTGCAATGTCTGGTACGAGTTTTGGTGAGCATTGGAATTTTTTCTGGTAGCATCTTTTTAGCAATAAATATTTTTATTGTTGGAGAGGTATAGGCATATGTCTTAATGAATTTGATGTGCTCTGTGAAAACTGACTTATTTGAATTTTGACCCGAAATCGCAATTTTTGATACAAATAATAAATATCGAGACAGTGTGAATTTAATGAGATTGGTGATATTGCAAATGTTAAATAATCACAGTAGTTAAATAGACTGGCTTAGTTACAATTTTTATACTTTTATTAAATGCAGAATCCTTGAAGGAATTTCTACTGAAGTTACCAATAAACGTGCGTATTCAGAAAAAGTTACTGCTGTTACTATTTATTTGTTTCATATTCAGTGAATAAATAAAAGTGTTTCGGACATGGAATCTGGAATTTTGCTGTAATTATAATATAAAATTGCAAACCTTGAACATCACCGCAACGATATTCGCATTCTTCGCGACTATCGAAGTTGTTTCCATTACTCTGGCAACCACCGAATCTGAATTGCTTGCAAACACCGTCTCTACTGTCGTAGAACCATTTGACTTGATCCTCTGAACAGGGGCCATGTTCGTCGGAAAGGAAGCAGAATTCTAAAAAAATTTGAAACATTTTTTTAAAGCGTCGTTCCATCAAATTTACCTTGATTAAATTTTCGATTTTCTTAACATTTGACTGACGCGATAAAAATGTGTTCAAATAAAAGAAATTTGACATAACATACTCATTTAATCAATTTCATGAATCACTATAGGTATTCTGACCCACGTCAGACACCCTGTATATTTTTGAAATTATGCTTCATTCAGAATAAAAATATTTAATCTTTCAACGATATTTTATTAAGTTTATAATATTATCTTCGCGTTGATGGTAGCCCGAATATAATTGAATTCTATTAACCGAATCGATTACTATAATCTGGTTGGTAGATATCGTTTTAAGATTGGAGTTCAATTAAAATGCCTACCTTGTCTGAATTCGACCTCCCTCGGCGGCGCAGGTGTGGTGATTGCAGTCTGACACCTGTTAACGCAGTCATGCTCGCTCTGAAAGTTATTTTCGTTTCCACCGCAACCGCCGTAGTAGAATTGTCTGCATTGTTGCTCGTAAGAGTCGTAGTACCATCGTTGAGTATAGTTGTGGCATTCACCCAAAAGCGCGGGCAAGAGACACATGTCTTGCTCTGTATTCGAACGAAGAGAACATTAAAATAATCTATCTTCTCGACAGTCCACAGTTAGAAATGAAAAACATTGCAAATGTCAGAAATGTTGTCTCTCTTCCACTACTATACATCCACGCCTCATAAAAATTAGTTTTCTGACTCTCTGAACGAACTCTACCATAACAAAGTTTCCAACATTCGCAGGATTTTCCATTTCCGACGACAAAAGCAGAATTGAACGCACACGAGTTATGAAACGTCGCGAAAGGGATAGACTGTTTAAATGTTTATATTTTTTATAATCAAGTGTCTTGTGCGATTTCGTGCTGAAACGTACACGTGCATACAGTGCGACATCGAATTTACTGTACGAAGGGACATTTGCGTTTTCGTGAAGATTCGTGTCATGAAATTTGTTAATGCGTTACTATAAGCAGATCCGATTGAAATGGTTTTCATCAAATGAATTTTACTTTCGAAAGTGTGTGTTCTGTTTTAGGGAACGTTTATGAATGATCGAGTGAAGTCTTACCGATTTTAGCCGGGCAATCAGATTCGCATGCGTCTCTAGATTCGAAATTATTTTTATTTCCACCGCAACCAGTATAATAGAATGGCATGCATCGATTCTCCGACTGATCAAAGTACCATCGAGACTGCTTCTCGTCGCAGTTACCCTCGGCTCGCGGCAGCAAGCAACTGTCTGTTGTTAATTGCATTCATTATTATATCATGCAGAGTTATATATCTTCTAATTTCAACCTTTCACGGTTCTCCAATAATACACTGCTCGAAAGAATTACTAAATTAGTCGATTATGCTCGATAATAAACAATATATCAGTCATGGAGAAAGTGCTGAAGGTTTAGTTTAATAATTGATATTTATTATAAAATGTTTCTAATTCTTTTGAACAGTGTATTTTTCTCAAATATTGAATTTAATTTGTGAACCGTGAAGGGTTAATACATCTGCCATAAATACAATCAGGGCGATCCTAAGAGTTCCTGAAAATTTAAGCGTTACTTCTTGCAATTATTCGTTCATTTCAGTACTCTATAGTAGACACATTTCTGTTACTACGAATTCAAGCGTTCACGTTTAGTTTACATCAATTTAATTTTTCTTTCATGTGTAGTCATTAGCAGTAAATATTAATGTCAACGCAAACACTCGTTGAGTAGTAGTAAACCTAAGGATTGCATATATCGTTCTACAGGAAACACTGATACGAAAGTTGAGACACTATAGTAAAAGCACGCAGACCAGATTACTCAAGATCATCCCTTTCTCCGCATTTACTTCAATACTCTGAACACTATGGAGAACACAGTCCGTGCGAAAAACGCCGATGGGCGTTCACAACGTACGCTCAACAAGTGCCCACTGGTACCATCCGCACGTGACGCACAACCCCCCATCTAAATGACTCCAAAATTCTCAAAAAGCGAAACAAAAAATAGAATAATAAAAATCGTATTAATACCACCAAATGACAGTTCGGGTAACTACCTTCAGTAATCTCGTTTGAGTGCTTCTGTGCTAACAATAAACAATGTACAATGATCTTCGTGTGTAGTGGTGCACCAAAACGATATCACAGTGCACAATGAACCTGAGTGGCCTGACGGAGGGTGCTTGAAAGGCAACGTGTGCAGTTCGATTACGAGAGAAAGACAACGATGTTACGCAGGTGCTTCTCGATAGGCGTGCTATCAGCGACAAACAACAACAACAACAACAGCGAACCAACACCAACTGGTCTGTCCAATAGTCGTCTATTGACAGCGACTATCCACCAACACCTTCATGCGAGACACGACTGTCGTATTCTACGTGTACGAGCGAATGTGACGCTGTTATTCACGAAGCAGAGAAGCCTGTTCTTCCCGTTTCCATGGTCTCTTTTGCTATCTGTGCAGTCTCATTCTTTCTTTCTCGCTTTTCTGTTTTCTGGTACCTTTGACAGGGCAGCGCTGCTCGCAGGCAGCACGAGTACGGAATCTATTTGCGTTGCCCTTACAACCGCCATAAACGAATCGGTTACACGTCTGACGCTCGGCGTCATAATACCAGCGCAACACCGAGCCCGGACAGGGGCCGGGGTCTCTCTTCAGGATGCACACGTCTGTCAGTTTTACTGGAAATATGTTCACACGGGTTACTGCGAGGGCCTGACTCGAACATTCGGTTCGATTTGATCGGTGAGAACCGATCTCGGCTCTGATCGACCGGTCACCAAATCTGGGGCACGCTAACTTTGAGTCCTTGGACTCTGGCGTCTCCGAAGTGTTAAAAAATGTGTGTAAAAAATACTCCTGGATGATTTTCGGAGCAACTGATCACAGTAGGGTAATTTAGAAAAAATAAGGGAGATTTTTAATAGGGGTGTTCCATAATATAGGGGTGTTCCATAATACAGGATGTGTTCAGTTTAATAATATAATATAAAGAGGGGGTGGTGCCTTGAGGAAAATTAAATTGGTACACGACTTGGACACACCCTGTGTATCTGGTGATATGCTAAACCAACAGACACTTAATATAATCGATCTAAGTGAATTCAAAAGATTAATTTTGTGTGTGTTTTGGAATATTGCACCAGCGATTGAAAATGAACTTAACACGCTCCGCGCCACAGTGGAAAAGTCAGTACCTGGTCAGACGCATTAAAGTAGATTTTTATAAATATACAGAGTTGAACCTGCAAATATTCAATTACAGTAGAACCTCGATTATCCGAACTGTAATTGGTAACAAGACTACTCATATTTTAGCTGTATTTCCCATAAAAATGATACCTTTGGTTTAGAATACAAAAATACACGGCGGAATAAAATTAAGTGCATAGTGTCACTAATGGTAACTTTAGTTTGTAATTTACGTAGAAGAAGAATTTTTGGATCACCAGTGTTCGGATAATCGAGGTTCTACTGTATGTCATGGAACTCATCCTGTGGCATGCTATCATTGTGACATGGGTTTTATTAAAAACATAATAAGGGTTAGAAGTTATTTTGTGTATTCAAATTTATAGCGTGGGGCGTGTGCGATCCACGTGGCACGGAACGTGTTAATATTGCTGTTTTTGTCATTATATAATTGTATCAGATTAAAGTTATGTTTATACAAATTTCTGGTAGTTTAGCTTCAACATCTGTCAATTCTGGGTACTCGACGATTCTCCTGAAGGCTTAATAAAATTATTCAAATTATTCAATTAAATTATTCAACAAAAACTCAAAACATTCTATTCTCCGTGAATTACCCAGAACAGTTTTGCAGGATGTTCTCACCCTATTCATTAGATTCGATCCCACAATTCACCAATTCAATGTTCCCATAGTTACTCTAATACCTCCATAGGCACCATGTTCGGCATTCTGTATGGTTACGCGGCTGATTAGTTTCCTGTCTACTGTTTTCAAAAAATCCATTCAAAAAAACAAAAATAAAACGCAGTAACAACGAAATACTGCCTAGTGTGAAAAAAACCATTGTTTCACTTTGTTCTGTGAACGTAAAAAAATTGGACCGTGTCCAAAGTGTCACCAATCGGAAACATGATTCAGGCACAACGAGCGTGGTGCGTGCGTACCGGAAGTCAGGGTCATTGAGAAGCATACCTCGTCTTCGTCCTGGTTGCAGACACTGTTGATGACAAGCAATCTCCGTCGCGAAGTTGTTGCCGTTCGATTTGCATCCGCCATACCTAAATTCCTCGCAAGCTTGACCTTCGGCGTTGAAGTACCACCTGGTGAAGTTTCCTTCGCAAGGACCTGGTTCCTTCGACTGCTCGCAAGGATCTTGCATAAATATTTTTAAAATTATTATTTAATATAATTCAAATGACTGTTGATTCAATTCAATTGCAGATTTCTTGAAAATTTAATAATTTGTGCAGGTATTAAGAATAAATAATAATTTATAGGGAGGTGAATTCTAAATATAGCATCAAATCGATGAATTGGTGAAGCTACATTTGGGGCTGTTAGAAAGTTCTGATAGAATGTACGACACTGTTATATTGATCAGAGTGGACAAGGAAAATGTCATTGATGAATGCGGGAATTTTTAAGTTACCCAGATCATCAGGAGTGACACAAAGCTCTTCACACTCTTCTCTGGTCTTGAATTTGTTCGCGTTTCCAAGACAGCCTCCGTAAACGAATTGGCCACACTGTTTTCGTCCAGTGTCGTAATACCACGTGGGGAAGTAGCCTTCGCACGGTCCAGAAATCTTGGGTAGGTAACAGGCATCTGTGAAATTGTTTCAAAATTTATAATACAAATACACAGCGAATCCAATAAACCGAGAATAAATAAAACCGTCGTAAACAATTAATAATCGAATTACAACACCGTTTGACACTTTGGTCTCATTGTTCTAATTAGTCTCCATGGTAGCTCAAACCTATAATTACTAAACAAAACTATTCACTTCTGCTGTTCATGAAGTTTCTAAAATATATGGAACAAAATGTGATCGCGGATGTTTATGAAAATATATATTTTTATTCCTGAATATTGTTGTATTCTAATATACATAAAAAGGCAAGACGTCGAAAGAATGGTCGATTCTTATGAAGATTTTAAGATTATGAATAACTGAGTCTGTTTTACATACTTGGACATGCTAACATAAATAAACATCCGCGGTCTACTCATACCTACTGATGTAAGACAACGTTTAATAACGTAAATTTACTATCGTACTTCAATTAAAAACAGTTAAGTATGTCAGCTCTGTTAGATTAATTTACCTTTTCCTTTCGGATGAACGCACACATCTTTACACTCTTCCTGCGTCTTGAATCGATTATCGTTACCCTCGCATCCTCCGTACCAGAACCGAGAACAACCCCCGTATCCGGCGTCGAAGTACCATTTGACCGTGAAGTCCCTGCAAGAACCTCTGTCCTTCTCCAGGGAACAAGCTGCTCCGGGTGTCGATGGCACCGTGAGACATCCCTCGAAGTTTTCACCCTGAGCCTCTGTAACGCCATCCGGACAGCAGCCAAACTTGGAGGCGTCGCAAGTACATCCTGCGAAGTTCGCTCCTTTGGCCGGGGTCCTTCCGTCGGAACAGCACTTGAACTCTGTGTTTTCGCAGCCACAGCCTGTGAAAAAGATGTTGAACGATTTGAAAATCAGGTAAATTCCAAAATTTACCCACTTCTAAAAGTATATCTCGAGTAAAGAATATTGGAACTAACTGTTTACCCTCTGAGAGCTTTTAATATGATCGCCTAGATACGTTAAAACACGTATGTGTGCTCTTCAGAAAATTCAAAGTGCTGTTTTTCTAACAAAAATCCATAAATGCTCCCAATTTAAAATTTACCAATTAATATCGATAACTCAGATAATGTTACAATAAATAAAACTTGAATGTTTTATGGTGCCTTCAAGGGTCGCTATTATTTACACGTTATGTGGAATTTTCTTTAAAATTGTTCAAAGCACCCAGAGCAACCCCGGGGCAACAACTTAAATTAAATCAAAAACTGGGTTCTACTGACCTCCACGGCAGTGAAATCAATTTTAATGAACCGAACAGTGTGGCCTGGAGGCGAGATCGGCGAGACCGGGCTAACATAATTACCTTGTCCGTGAGGTCCTTTGGCGATAGTGACGCCATCGGAGCAGCATCCAAACTGATAAGTGTAACACGGGCAACCCTCGTAGTTTGGTCCGGTGGCCGGGGTGAAACGGTTGGGGCAGCATCCATGGAGCGTGTACTTGCATCCGCACCCCTCGTTAGCCGGGCCACGTGCCGCGGTGGAATTGTCCGGGCAGCAACCGAACCTCGTGTACTGGCAACCGCAACCGTAGAAGTCTGGTCCACGTGCCGGCAAAATGTTGTCTGGACAGCACTTGTACGGCGTTGATAAGCAACAGCCCTCCCTGTTCGGTCCGTGGGCCGGCGATACGCCATCCTCGCAGCATCCGTACGTGCTGTTCTCGCACGGCATGCGACAGCCATAATTGTTCGGTCCCAGAGCTACGATAATAACGTTTACGTCGAACGGTGAAATTTTCTGGACAGTCTGCGGGGATCACAGTGTTCTAATCTGCAGGGTGCAAACTGGGGAGTATTATGGGTTAACAATGGGTCTAGATGCTTTTTAGAATGTTGTCATGAAATTGTATAATTTACTGAAATTTGAGGATTTATTAGGTGTATGTCTGGCAGCTGGGCTGCAGCTGTGTTCTCAGTAATAATAGGCGAAAGTGGATGAGGAACACTTTGTTTAGTATAATGAGCTGTATATTCTTTTTGTCCCCTGTGTATGTAATCATGTGCAAAGTATAAATTATGTAAACGATTGCAACTGTTGACGCGATTCTGAATAAATCAGAAATTTGATCAAGCAAAGGTGTCCCCAATTGTTCGTGTTCACTGAAGTTTATTACAATTGGGATTGACCAGTGAGAAATGTGATTAACAGAGTGCTTGTTCTAGAAGAGTACCTAACAGAGTGTCTTAAACCTACACGGAATGTCAGAATTGGGCAAATCAATGATCAAGACGATGTTGCTTGGCTCAGATCGAAATTTACAAGAACTATCTTCCCCTTTGGAACTCCCAGCCACTATGAACCATGACTTGGAAGGTTTGTAGCCTAGAGGCATGGCTACAGCCAGAAGTTGGCAGACGCCAGGATCACTGACCGTAGCCTTAACATGGGTTTATGATTCGTCGATTACTATTTGATGCTGCTATTGAGTACATGCTAAATCTGTAACAGTACAACGTCCTTACTTTCTTATCCTCGATGAAACTGCTAATTTTATTTCTATCCTTTGTTATAATACAAGGAACCCTGAAAACAGCGACAGTCTGGCGATCGTATCATAAACCCAAGCCTTCAAATGCCATAAGAGCAACGAACCTGGTGAAGTGCTGTCAGGACAGCATCCGAAGTATGACTGTGTACAGTTCTCGGCGTTAATGACTCCACATCCTTCAAAGTTAGTGCCAGTCGCTGTAGAAACTCCATCGGGACAACATCCATACGTGCTGTTAGCGCAATCTTCTTGCACGGTCGTCGTGGTTTCATACTCCTCCGTGACAGGAGTGACAGATGTAATCTCCTCCTCGCAACCTGCGATCATTTGTTCAATTCTCCGACATTACAAACTAGTCCCGCAACCTTTCAAACTCCCCTGAGTGTAGTGAGAACAGTAGTTTAATGTACCTTCTCCGTCGAATCCGGTAGCTGCTTTAATTCCGTCTGGACAGCAACCGAACTCGGTGACGTTGCAGCATCCAAGATTGTCCTTTCCGGTTGCGGGCGTCTCGTTGTCCGGGCAACATCCAAATCTAAAATACAGTTCAATTTGAAAGAGAACCGTTAACGTTTAGAGTGTGGACGGCGAGACTAGACTTCTCAAGGTCTCTTTCCCTTCCATTCGTCGTCCTCTATTATTCCTAAAACTCGCGATTTTTTTAAACTAATTCACTCGATCTGCAGTGAAACCTTGTCTGTTCAGTGTCTCCTTGAAAAATGATATAATTGGTAGAGGCACTCAAATTGGGTCTCTCGGGGTCATTTTCTCGAGTACAACTTCTCCTTTTTTTAATTCAGGAGTGCAAAAGTGAACACATAACTGAATGAAAAAAAAAGCTAATAAGTCACTTGAAAAATAAAGATTGCATTAAGAATGGAGAAGTCAATTTTCAGGTAAACGCATGACCATGACCAGTCATTTCAGTTGGCCTCTGCTATAGGACAGCGACCGCAAATGAATTTTTGTTTTTCTATAGAAACGAATTCGATGCGCAGATCACTTTGAAGAACCTTGAAGGACCAGTCTTGCTTTTTCCTGCGTTACACAAAATGAGTATGTTGAAATTACTCTGTCTCGTTGCAAGGCTTCTCGCATCCTTCGAGATCGTTGCCTTCGGCGGCGGTGACTCCGTCAGGACAGCAGCCGAACAATGTTTCATCGCAATGGGACTCGGGACAACCTTGATCCTCTGGTCCAGACGCTGGTGACACGGCATCGGGACAGCAGCCATATTTGGTCTCGTCGCAAGTGTGAGGTGTCGGGCAACCTTGACCGAACGGACCCTCGGCTTTGGTGATTCCGTCGTAACAACAGCCAAAGGGCGAGGTCTTGCATGATTTCTTTCTTGGAACCTTGCAGACGCGATGCTTGCGTGTGGTCTCTTCGGGGCCGATGGTCGTCCAGAAATCAGTTACTGAAAATTGGGCGTTCATTCATGTATTCATTGTGAATTGAGCGAGATAAGCTGTCACGTTGTTGCTGGAAGATTAATTATACTGTCTTAGAAAAGTAAAATTCTGTGAATAGCAGTATTAACAAGATTCTCGTCATAATTATTTATGGTTGTTGACACATTATTATTAATAGTTTTTAATTTTGGAATAAGATAGGTGTTATCTCTGTAAATTGATATAAATATACTGACGGGTATAAACAGTGCTGCATTAAGAATATTTCTACTGCAAATAGTCAATATCAAATCCTGCTAAAAATATTTTTTACATTGCAGAACTTAAAGTATGATAATTTTATTTTTGAGCCGCCATTCTAAATTGTTTACTGAATATGTGTAAACAGTATGTTAGATTACGTAACATTTACCACGCGAACATTTTATTAAGACAGTGAGAAAGTAATAGTAGATGAGTATATTAACTTACTGTGAGATTTTCCTGTCATATCAATCTCTTCTTCTTCAGTGGATGTTGTTAATCCGGATGAAGTTGTCTCTGTCACTCCGGAAACTGTTGTTTCGCCTGATTCGGTTGTTGCGCCGGATTCAGTAGTTTCTGCGGACTCAGTAGTAGCACCAGATTCGGTTGTTTCTCCAGAGACTGTGGACTCTTCCGTTGTCGTTTCACCAGATTCAGTAGTCATACCCGATTCAGTGGTCAGGCCTGATTCGGTAGTCATGCCTGATTCAGTCGTCATACCCGATTCAGTAGACATGCCTGATTCAGTCGTCATACCCGACTCAGTAGTCATGTCTGACTCAGTGGTCAGACCCGATTCAGTAGTCATGCCGGATTCGGTGGTCAGACCCGATTCAGTAGTCATGCCCGACTCAGTGGTCAGACCCGACTCAGTAGTCATGCCTGACTCTGTGGTCAGACCCGATTCAGTAGTCATGCCTGATTCAGTTGTCATGCCCGATTCAGTAGTTTCGGTAGCTCCGGACTCGGTTGTTTCGGTGACCTCCGTTTCTCCAGACTCTGTCGTTGCACCAGATTCAGTGGATACTCCGGTTGTCGACATCGACGGCTCTGTTGTTTCTTCCGTGGCTCCAGATTCCGTTGTTTCTCCTGACACCGTTGATTCTGTGATTTCCGTCACCATAATTGTTGTTTCTGTCGGGCCTATATAATTTAAATATTAACGATTGCGTGCATAAATTATGATCACAGATAATATTTGTAAATTGTACAAAGCGACAAGCTACTTAAATGACTAGTACAATGATGAACTGGTCGAATGTGGTTTTTATTTACCAGATTCTTCAGTGACAGCCGTCTCCGTTGAAACGCCTTCTTCGGTGGCTTCGGTTTCAGACGAAGATGTGGTCATGCCGGATTCCGTGGACTCTGTTGCACCAGTCTCAATGGATTCTGTCGTCACGGTTTCCTCGGTTTCCGAAGAAACCGTAGATTCTGGTGACTCGGAAGTTATGTCACTAGAATCAGTTGCTTCTGTGGCGTCAGTTTCCGACAGGGTGGACCCGCTCGGGGTTGTTTCTGCGGACTCTTCGGTAACTCCCGATTCTGTTGTCATTCCTGTTTCTAAGGAAACACATGATCGATCTCATACCCGGGATATTTTTCATAATCAGCTGCAATATGTTTCATCAACGACCGCGATGTTAAATTAATTATTGTTAACGTATGCGTCAGGTGCGTCTTTTGCACAGCTCCGTCTCGACTGTTCATACTGAATTTCCACAAGAGTTAAGAGCCATAGTGCGTAGTATTTATCAAATATTTTCTACAATAATTTTGACTGTTAGAAAAATTAATGACAAATTAATTAAATTTAAATTAGTATACAAATCTATTATACTTCTAAACAACCAAGGAAGAGACATCAACAAAGACACTGTATTTTAATTTCCATGTTTGACAGTACCCTACAAGAACTGCTGATAGAATAGATCTACAAAATCTACTTAGGAAACGGAGAAAGAAATCACCACCAATATCGAACAGAAAAATTTTTAGCGCGCTATTAAGGGATGAAACAAGTGATCAAGGTCGGGTCTGTAATTAGTCATCGTTTCTTAGCACAGAGAGGGATTATTTTCGTTGACTCACCACCAGACTCGGTGGTTCCGTCAGTCACCGATTCGACGGTTGATTCATCGGTCGGTCCTGAGGCCGATCCTTCCACGGTTTCCTCTGTCACATCGGTTTCAGTCATTCCGGACATCGTGGTGTATCCGTCGCCATCCTCCGGCGACGTTCCGCTACCTTCTTCCGTGTGGTCCCACTTGTAGGTGCCCTTGAAGATGCTGTGGAACTCAGTGAAATCGAAGCCACTCTCATATTCGTCGCCACTTCCGGTTTCTTGAGACATATCGCCCCTCGTGTATCCTTCATCAGCGAACATCACGTCGTACGAGCTACTTCCAGCGGTTTCGCTGTAAGGCGAGCTGAGAGGGGTGGCTTCCGTCAGATCGTCCATTTTGCTGGATTTCTCCTCCTGGGCGAATTAAGATCACATGAAATCGCTATAAGCAAATGTATGAGTCGCGAAGAGTAACGAAAAAGAAATATTTCGAGGTATGAAAAGATTTTAACCCTCCGTAAGCAGTCGGACTCGTTGACCTTTCCATTTTTCCCAGACTTTCCGTCGAATTTTTAATTCTATTGAAAATAGTTTTGAATATTTGACCCAACGAACAACTGTATGATGTAGTAGAGACTTTGATAAGCATCACAGAATTTTGTCAGATTTTTCGAAAGACTGGAACAGTAACAGAATTAGGCTTGGATATGAACGACCCAGTTTGCCTACGGAGTGTTAACAATCCCGTGGTACTCTGTGTAAAATGAGATCTACGATGCAGTTCGTAAACAATTCTTAGGGAACAATATTAATGTGATTTTAAGAAATATAAACATTCCTTTTGAATCTTACTGCAGTGAACTTTCCGTGAAAGGAATATTATGATGTTTGTTAAAGGAGTTTTCTTTCTGTGAGCAATTGCCTCCTTTTCTTTAGTAGACTTTGTAACAAGCATAAATTCGTCTACCTCGCTGGATTCATTTGCAAGTTCACGGAAGGTACATATCCAACTTTTGATAATACCGCCTGATTCGACGTATGTACGTGAAAATGGCGGGAAACGTAACGCTAGGAGAAGAAGTTACGAAACAGGCAGATCCTAGACATTTGATTAACTATGACCCAGTTTCACTTACACCGGCTGCCAGACTCGAAGAGACGCTCACGAAGTCCTCGTCCTCGTCCTCGTACACTTCGCATTCTTCGTCTTCCTCCGTGAGGTCCTTGATCTTGTCCGGCTGAACTGGTAGCACTTCGTCTGTAAGTGAAATTTATATCGTGCACGTTCATCTTTAATACATTTCACCGACGGTAGATGGTTTACATTCAAAATTTAGGACCATGAAACACAGTATCGTTCCTTATTTAATTCTAAACAAAATTTAAGGACTAATGTCACATTAACTGCATTATGTTTTTTAGTAAAGACAATTGAGGGTAACTATAATATTTCAGTTAGATTATTATTTATCAATTATTACAAGTCCCATATCTTTGAAGAAAATTCTATAGTGATCGACCTATCCTGTTTACGATATTAGTAAACTGTTACTGCAGTAATAATATTGTATTACCGCAATAATAATGAATATAAACGAAAATGATACAAAGAATTCACAGTTATTAGATTAAATTGAAATTGATGCCCAGGTGACCCCAAAATCAGTCATGTGCATATGTTTAGCATACTGCATATTTTTGCATATTTCTCGCATAGTGGGCTGATTGGCCCTCACGTTCAGAATCAGACCACAAAATAATTGACAAATATGTCATTAATACTTTGTGTTTCTTTTCGGTTTTCCAAGTCTGACATACTCATGCACGTATATTTTGCATATTTTGATACGTTGTAATTGCATAAAGATCAGCAGCCTGCTGATAACCATTCGCAATCTTAGCGACGTAAAGAAAAAAGGGAAGATGAAAATGAATTTCGCGGTGCAGATTTCCGATCGAACAAATTCCGGCGAGTGTCAAAAAAGTCGACAGGGGCGTACCTTCTTCGCACGGTTGCTCGTTGCAGTCTTCCGACGAGAACATGATAGTATTGTGATCACAGTTGCCCGGCGAGAGTTCGCCGTCCTTCATGCAAATCACCTTGCGACTCATGGTGCCGCCGCCACACGGTTTCGAACACTGGAACACGGTAAGGTGATTAATGGAAGAAATTCGAGGAGGACGTTTCTTGCTCGGCTCGTTGCAAACCCGTCGAAGATATTAAATTTCTCCGGCAGCCAACATGCCGCTGACCGTTTCTTGCGAACGCCACTGTGCCTCCTGGCTGAACCAAATTTCGGCACCACTTGCCAGACACTTTTTTTTTACCGCTTTTACCTTCTAGGAAGAGCTCCTCCGACGGATTAACCCTTTCGTTGCTGGAGGTGACTGTAGCCGGCCAGCGACGAGCGCTCACCGTATATAAAAGGTGGCTATAGTCAACCGTCCAAATTTCTCATTAGTTAGTAACTCTGATTGAGCACTATAGTTTGATATGTCCAGGCTAACCGACATTGTTTTGCTGAATTGCCTTGACATCTGCGTACCGTATCTTTTGTTCAAAGAATGATGTGCAATCCGAATTTTTAATGGTCTGTGCGTATGTCCTTGTGTCGAAATTTTTTACCTACAAAACTGTATTACTAAACAATTTTTCTAATTTGATTATTCTAACGTGTATTTGTTTATAATATATTATGTACCACTTTGAAATAACTTGAATAAAAAACGAGCAATTTGCCTGATACGACAGAGTAGCAGGTGTTGTACTCTATTTGTGGCAAAGTGTAGTTTCATGGTCATTAACTTTTTTTATGCAGTATTATATGTTTAGAGTGTATTGTGTTATAGATGACATTGATACTAATACAATTACTTATCATCTTGAAATGATCCTGAAGAGTATAAATGTAGTCAAGGAGGAACTAAAAATTGTGATATAATGGAGTATAAATGAATATAAAAAGTCTTAAATAAACTGTAGCATACTGCATAGTGTCGTATGTAAATATAAGATGTTCACAATAAATGGTACACACTGTATATAAGAAAATGATCAGTTCCATCATCAGCACATGCACACTTATTTATGGTAGGAAGAGACCAATGGCAGTGCAAATTGTCTTATGCAGAATTCAAGATACAAAATCGAGTGTTGTGGTGAAACAAGTTCAACATGTTCAAAAAAAAAACTTAACATCGAAATTAATATTTTTTTATGTTACCTTGCTCCATGGACCAGCGAACCATTCACCTTTGCACTCCTCTTCAGCGGTGCAATTCTTCGTATCGTTGAATTTCTTGCCGGCGTCACATTTCTCGTCGGCCACTTTCTTCACCGTGTCATCGTCGAACGTGCCGCAAAATACTTTGCGTGTCTGCACGCCGGATCCACATTTCGCCGAACACTGTGGAGCAGAAATGATTGCGTGTCGCGTGTGATTTGCTACCCTCGTGATCATGTTTTTTGATCTTCGTTGGCCGTAAATCAGGTTCCGAAATCGCGGTGCACTGTGCGCGGTCTCGAAGCAAACGACTCAAAACGAGGATATTTTGTGAAAGTTTTTTAAACCCCTCAGGGCCTATTTTATAATTTTTTTTCGAGAAGAAAATTACAGAACTCATCAGGAAGTTTGCTAAATAATCGTCGTGCGTGCTGGTGTATAAATTCTTTGCAACTAAGAACGTATATATGTAGCCATTTTATCTAACTACGTTTCGTGTCCTTAAAAAAGGCTAATATGTCATCCGTGTGATGTGGTATATGCAAAATTACTCATACTGACACATCGATTTTATATTTCTTTAATTTCTTAATAAATTATACGTACTTCGCTCCATTGTGAACCAAACCACAGGTACTCGCAATCCTTCTTTCCTTCGCACTCCCTCGTCAATTCCGGTTTCTTTTCGGCATCGCACTTATCGTCCGGATAAACGGTGCCGTCGTGAGTCGCGCAGTGAGCAGTCCTCGTCTCTTGAGTCAGTCCACATTTGTCGTCACACTGGCAACAGCAAACACAGCCACGTGACAATTAGGAAAAATAGGCAGCCCCGAAAGTAGGTCACTTTTCATTTAGGAGACCTCGTAATATTTGTCGGCGGAATCCAGCTACGAGGAGCTTGCACCTCTTCGTGAGATATTTTAAAAGAGTGTTTGAATGTTGTCAGAGAAAAATTGGAAACTTACTCCACTCCAATCCGATGTGACCCAGTCGAGGCCAGCGCAGGGTCTCAGATCGCATGGTTTCTCCCGTTCTGGAGCATCTCCCTCGCAGTCTTCGTCTTCCAACACTTGGATCCTTCCGTCCAGTTTCTTGTAGCACGTCACCCTCCTGGTTTGCTTGCCGGGCCCACATAAGCGATCACACTGTCGAATAAAGACGTATTTCCATGAAATTAATGACACAAGTTTCATTGATTAAGAATTTGATAGCATTCGTGGGCGGAATTTAATTTGAAATTAAAATAAAGAATGGTAGGATGAAATGTCATATTAATTCGTGATTTTGATAGTGTTATTTGAGAATGTGGAAGATGCTGTCAAAAATTATGCAAAAAATAATTATTGTCTAGGTCTGCCATAGAATTCCAATGTTCCCTAAACTTATGGCTTTCTCTGTACCTATATATCTACTACCTCAATTTGAAATGAAACTGATAATTAATAGGCACCAAAAGCAACTAAAGCAGACTTAAAGAACCCTTCACAGAGTCAGATGCTTCAAATCTGAGGGAATACGATTCAGGTACGTATCTGCAGTGGGTTCAGACTCCAGTCGCTCGAGTCTGGTGGGGTCTGACTCAAGTTACTTGTGTCTGGTGGGTTCTGACTCAAGTCACTCGAGTCTGATGGGTTTTGACTCAAGTCACTTGGGTCTGGTAGAGTGTGACTAATGCCACGTGCGTTTACTGGATCCAGAATCAAGTTCCAAATCCTCTAAACGGTTCAATGGTACCGACTTGCTATTCTAATTAAAAAGTATTTGAAGAAAACACTATTCAACGGTTCGAAGAAAAAGAAATCGTACCGGTTTCCATGGACCAATATGAAACTGCGGGCACTGGACATCTTTGTTACACTCCTGGCTGGTTGGCCCTTTAGGTCCCACCTTCTCCAGACACTGACTGTCGTCTACCACCGAAGGTATCCCGCCAGCGATGACCTGCTCGCATTTGATCTCTCTGCTCTGTTCACCTCCTTTGCCACAGTGTTTGCTACAAGGACCCCATTCGCCCTCCACCCACGCAGGTGGACACGGGTCCACATTACAGGCCTCTGTGTCAGCTGGTTCCAACTGCGGATCGCAGAGGCTCTCATCCACCTGTTGACTGTCCCTTCTTCTCACGCAGGCCACTCGTCGAGATTGATAACCTTTTCAAGGAAGAAACGTCAGCCACTTAATCATCTTTGACAGCTTCAACGATCATCCGCTTCAGATTTCTGAAGCTTTTTATATTTTGCGAACATGTTCCCACTCGTTCAATCTGTGTCAATTATTTTACCGTACAGACAATACGATAATTCAGTTTACAACTGTTTCTGAATTTTGGTAAATTTTTAGGCAGAGCAAATAGCAGCAAAACGAGCGAGTCAGTAGTTTTAATTAAAACAGAGAACTGTTTATGACTCGGACAATAGTAATTTCTCGACCTATGTTTATTAAGACTTATTACTTTCATTTCGCGAGTACCAACTGCCCGCAAAGTCCCGAACGCTCACGATACGTAAAATTAGGAGGATTCACGAGATTCGTTAACAATTACACGAAAATTCCGCGTTGCTGTCGCGAGTTGACATCTACGTTCTTTCAACCGTTCTGCAGCACTGAAAATTCGTATTATGGTTCATTTGGATTATTAAATTTTCTCTTATATACTTCATTTTTCATTCACCCCCATAAAACAGAAATCCAACGTAGTTAAATTAGCCCATATCTATATAACAATTGAAAATCGGACAGGGGTCGATATGAACTTTTTCTCTCACAATGATCCGTACTATCATTCTACAAAGTATTGACTTCTCTGTATGCAACACCCTCTACGTGTGAAATTAGTTACATTAGATCAACTTAGTTGCGGTACGCTCGTCGAACTCAGCCGTGTGTATGTAAATTATCCTATCATGTTCGGTAATGGTAGATTCGAGTATACAATACGGGCTATCCGATTGTTAATTACGACCGCTGTAAATTCAGATAACAGGATTATCTGCGGAATTATTACCTCCGCCGCAAGTCGCGCTGCAGCTCGAAAATTCATCGGTTATCCAGGTGTAGCTGTCCGCATCGGTTTGTTGGGAAAATCTCTTCGGCATGCTGTACTCGTACTGCACTCCCACGTTGCGGTCTTGATAAAGCAACTGCAGACACGGAAGACAAAATTATTCCCCTTGCTCCCGTTAAAAATATTAAACATACTAAATTTGTTGAAAAAGTACGTAGTACGTATCACATGAATATTATTCAATTAAGGGACAGAACACAGTAAAAGTTACACAAATTGAAATTTTTCTTTTGTTCAAAAAATCGTACAAGAGTTCAGGAATATCACCTGAAAATTTCACGGTGATTTTCGTAAAATTGAAAATGTTATTGAGGATTTTAAGCGAGTGCGCTCACGTGAGTTCTGAACTACACGTTTTTCTCGAATAGAATTTTTGACCTAATTGAAAAGTTTCAGTTTATACTATTCCATCAATTAATGTGCTCTGTATATTTAAAATAATTTCTCCAACAAGAATACTTTTGATACATTTAACACAGTTTTATGACAATGTAATAGATGTTGGTTTGATAGAAAAATGGGGAATCAATAAAGCAATCCCGAGGAACGATTTATGAGGACGAAATTTGTCAAAAGGCGCAGATAGATTGTCGTAAAAAAAGACGTCATATTATTTTATCGAAAGGAAGGATCTTTCCTGACGACATGATATTGAAATTTATTAGTCACGATCGATGCAGCCACTTACCACAACGAAAATTTGTTCATTCGTCGGACCCAAGGCGGTAATGGTATCGGGTGCCGAGAAACCCTGTGGATCTCTCGAATAATGGAATATGGTTCCGGCGAATTTCAGGCTTCGAGGAAAATCTATCCTCCAGTTTCCATTTAGGTAATAGTGACCAGAAGTGTTCCTAATAGCTACGAGGATAGAACGGGTTAAATGTAGATAGTAACCAGCACCACCGATTCCAAATTTAATAGCATTAAATAGTAAGTAAGGACCTTCATTTAAACCTCTAGGTAATCTTAGAACCCAAATTAAGTACCCTTAGGAGGAGGAAATGGAAGTATGATCGCCTTAAACATGGAGGATTCAAAGTAACAGGCCTTAAACTTCAAGGGTCCTGCATTGGTGTCAATGAGAAGAAAGGAAATCAAATTGTCTCTCTCTCGAGCCAAGGAAATCGGGTTGGATCTTTCAGGATACATGGAAATTGAGTTGGATTTTTCGGAATTGAAGAAAACACAGTTAAAGTTCACTGGGTTTAAGGACATTTAATCGGACCGATAGGGTTCAAGGAAATCGGGCTGGATCCCTCAGGATTTAAGGAAATCGAATCGGACCCCTCAGGGCTCAAGGGAATCGAGTTGGATATTTCAGGTTACATGGAAATCGAGTTGGAATCTTCAGAATTGAAGAAAACGGACTTGAGCCTCACAGGGGTCAAGGAAATCGAGTTGGACCCCTCAGAACTCAAGGAAATCGAGTTCAACACCTATGGGTTCAAGAAAATCGAGCTGGACACCCCGAGATTCAAGAAAATCGTGTTGGGTACCCCCAAATTTAATGAAATTAAATGGGACTCTTAGTATCTGACGGAAACAGAGTCGGAGTCCTTTGGATTTAAGGAAATTCAGTTGGACCAGCCTATAATCGTCAAGCTATGACAAGGTAGAGTCTGGCAACCTGACAAACCCTCTAACGAGTCAGATCCTTCAAGACTGAGGGGATACGAATCGGGTTCTCGTGTCTAGTAGAGTCTGACTAAATTCAGTTTGATCTGGTGAGTTCAGACTGAAGTCGCTTAGGTCTGGCAGGTTCTGACTCAAGTCACTTGAGACTGATGGGTTTGGACTTAAATCATTGAAGTCTGGTGGGGCCTGACTCGAGTCACTTGGATTTGATGGGTTCGAACTCAAGTCACTTGGGTTTGATGGGCTCTGACTCATTCACTTGGGTCTAATGGTACGAGGTACTATTCTAATTAAAATTGAATAGTAACTTCTCGGTCCTTCGATACTCAAATTTACTCACCTAAATAATTATTCGATGGCTGCAGCTCCTGTACTATTATATTAGTTGCTCCCTCAGGAATCAGCAGTATATCAATGTACCCTGTAGATTATTATTATTACTATAACAATAATAACATACAAAAAGTTGCACAAAATAATACAAAATTTATAAATCAATTCAATTCAACTAATCTCACTGCGTCAATAATAAATTTTTCAACGATACTCCTGCACTATTATAGGACCACAGGGATTAAGCACATCAAGGTCACTTACCCCTCTTAATTTCATCAAATACTCTTCACCATTCATCCTACCATAACGTCCATCATACCCCACACCCCTTGCAGTTGTCAGAATAACAAAATCTTCAAAGTGAAACGTCAGCGTGTTCCAAACTACTTTACCGTGGTTATATAAAAGAGGAGCGACCTTGAAGTGCTTATTTCCGGTATTCAAGCCATACTACACATCGTTTAACTGTAAGATCGTCAACGTACCGACTTGAAGGTCGTCGGTATCGAACAAACCGGAAACCGTGTTGCAATCGGAACCGTCACCGCCGCATTCTCTGCAGGCGTCCTCTTTGGCGTCGCTTCCCAGCATCATGTCGCATCCAACGTGCTGACAATCAAAATAAATTGCCGTTTGCTTGTCTATCGATACCGTAACTTATTTTCTATATTACACCGTGCAACGGGACCCCGTTGATCGCTCAGCTTCGGCTGTCTCTCGGAATTATTCGCGTCGCAACGGTTTTCTCGCGAATTCGATAGTAATGAATCACGGGGCTCATTATGCTCACCATGCATTTCCCTTCGACGCAAACGTCGTTCTTCTCGGCCTCGCACGGCGTCCCGTCGATCACCGCCAGCTTGTGTCTGTAGAAGAATCGCTCGCCCCGCGGCATGCAATTCAATTCGCACTTGTTCGCGCCGCCGGTGTAAGGGATCCAACTGCCATGAATCAAACGATTTCACGCGTTACATGATAAGAAGAATGCGCTGATTGCATCGGGGACGCGTTAGCATTGATATCTTTTTCAACAAAGGTACATCGAATTGATCAAATCGTTGGTCGTAGGTAGATGTTTGCCATTGCAGTTCGATTTTTGTTGAGAATTCTATTGCACTAGGAGCACAGTTACATCTTTGTAGTAATATTTGTTTGATGTACATTGTACATTATAAAAAAACGACATTATATGTAGAATAACCTGATACGTTGCTGTGACTGCTTTTGGTAAATCTGATGTCAAGATAATATTGTAAAATGTCTAGTCTACAGTACCGTGGCTTTAAGTGCAGAATACCGTAAATGGTAGCAACGACAGAAAAGCAGACTTTTTTTCGGTGGATTTTGTTCTTCTTTTTTTAGTATGAAGTCGACAGTAAGTAACATTCACGTATCGAGAAAGTCTATCGAACTTTCAGCACGAGCTCCTTGGAGATGGAGAAACAGTTTTCGATACTCACTCGTAAAACACTCCCTCGAATGGAGAGCTGTTGAATTCAGCGCACTGTTCCGCTCGGAAGTCCTTTGGTTCTCCAGGACATTCCTAAAAGAAAACCGTGAAGAAACGAATTGTTTAAAGGTTCCCCGAACGATATAAAGCTAGAAAATTATGGGACGGATTTTTAACGATATTAGCTCACAGTGAATTGATCTGTAGCTGAGAAAAGTGGAGAAGGAATGTGCATTGACTTGTACTACTTAAAACAGGTACAGAATCATATCTGTAGACGATTCTTCATAACACACAGTACATGAAGGCAAAATTAACAAATACAGTACTCCAGAAAGTCTACATTTTCATCAGACACCTTGGTATAACAATTCGAACTTATAACGCACAGTAAACAATTTTGTTCAAACATATATGTTTGTATACAACTGTACAGGTAAATAATAAAAGCTCGAATAAAACAGTTATCGAATTTATATAATTTTAGGGATACCGAAGACGAAGTAATTCAAAACATCAAACCCGCGTATAATAAAATTGGATACTTGGTTCCAAGAATTTATTTAAAAAAGCCTTGCAAATAACAATATATTTTACGGATTGCCTCTGTTACAGAATTCAACAAATTTAATTTAACCCTGCGCAGTCTGAGAATACGATAATATTATCGACTAGCTACTTCAATATAACTTGTAACGCCCTTTAAAAAATTAGAACTATTGTTTCTCCAAGGAAAACGAATAAATGCTTACAATTTAAAGTTCATTCGATTCATATTACAATAAATAGATCTTGAATTTTAAATCTCAGTGTTTTCCATTTTTTAATATGCGTAGAAGCAGCGAATGTCGCCACAGCAGCGTCAGCGTCGTGCAAAAGATTAAAGCGAAAATCGATCGAAGCTCGGCACGAGGAAGAATCGTAGAAATTCGAAGCAAGGATCCTTCTGTCGGATAGCGGAGCGTGGGGGTGGAGACAGGTGTAATAACTGGGTCACGTGGGCAACAGCGAAAAACGTCCGGAAAGGCTTGCGGTTGCGGTTACACGAGTGGCCCGTGTCGTGCGTTCGCGTGTTTTTCGTTCTACTCCGACGCGCATTTCGCCCTACGTGCTCCACCGTGGGTCCGAGATAAATTGTGGCCACAGGGAGGATGGCCCCTTCTTCATGAAGAAATATGTGCACGAGAGACGCATCGTGGAAGATTGGAAAATGTGTCTCGTCACGGCAGGAAATGGAAGCGAGGGTGGCCGTAGAGGACAAGCTCGAGGAGCTTGCGAGATACGTGAATCCACCGGATTATTGAGTCGATGCGTACGTTCGTGCCATTTCTTTCGTTACAGAACTTTTTCTGATAAGAACCGCGTTTTGGATATACAGTAGAACTCTTTATCCTGCATACTGAAACCTTGATTATACGAACACCTGGTACCCCGAAAGCAGATCATCCCAGATCACTTGTAAGGTGCAATCATCACCAATGACCCTGCATACTTAAGATCGTACAGTTCAAATTTTGCGATGTACCTGATAAATTCACGAGTTGTTTCACATTTCTTTGAATTTAGTTTCGAGATGTGGCTGGATTCGGATGTTAGTGTACCTATCTTACGCAAAATTTCACGCCCTTTAAGATGGTATAGTTCAAATTTTGTTCCGGACGACAGGGACGCCGGAAATTGCAGATTTCCGAGTAGCTCCAAATGTCAAGTACCTGACAGATTCACGACTCGTCTCACAATTCTTTGAATCTTGTTTCGAGATGCGGATAGAGGAGGGTACCAATGTACCTATCTGAGGCAGAATTTCACGCCCTGTAAGATGGTGCAGTTCAAATTTTCCTCCGATGGACAGGGAAGCCAGAAATTGAAGATTTCCAAGAAGGTTCGAGTGTCAATGTACCTGATTGAGTCGTGACTTGCCTCACAATTTTTTGAATTTTGTTTCGAGATGTTACTTTACAGCAGTCCGCTTTTTCTTAAAAGGGCCCTTTTTGGTAGTCTATATAACATGCTATTTTTAAGCTAATTTTATCTGTACCAGAATTATTTTCTGATTCTTTTTTAGATGGCAGCAAACAATTTTGCAGAACCGAAAGTATGGAGTACCATGTTGAGAAAAATGTACATTTCCAAGTTTATGAGTTTAAATAAGGATCCAAAGTTGCCTTTATTGTATTCTTCGTACGATTAGGTTTAAGACACGTTGTTATTAATTATTTATAGGTTTAATTACTCCTTCATTTGTTCCTTCAATTGTTTGATTTAATTGTTGAACTTAAATTCTAATTCACATTACTGCGTGCATGTCGTGTACAATTATCCGAGTAACTATAATTACTGTGAAGTGCATTTATTATTTGAACCTGTTAAACGGGGAAGACGAGTTATCTCGTCCTGTGAAAATTGTTCCGCCATCAGCAAGGCGTCTGTTAATTGTTCTCAAGAGCGAGTACAACTATTCTATACTACAATAATATATTTCTTTCCGTAAATATCGTATATAATGACATTCTCAGTTATATCGAACGACTCACTGAATTGGTCTAATGAACGCATTATTTCAATTGTTGTTCAAGAGTACGTTTTATCCAGAAACATCTAAAACCATGCAATTCTGTATTTTTATTTGAACATTTCTATTGAAAATATTTGAAACTTTGAAAGCATATAATCAATTGCATCAGCGGCTGTATGTAAACATACTCATTTCCCTTACAAACAACTTCCTATTTATCTTCTAAAAATTTCTTGGACAATTCATTAAAGAATGTTTGCTGATTGGAAGAGTCAATAGCCCAGATAAACTACATGAACTGTTAAAAGTAAGACATCTCTTGCGCGTCGAAAGTTATTCTCATGAACCAAGGCACAACCTACGACTAACCAGACAAAATAACATTAACCAGCAAGAATACGTATGCACGAAACACCTAGAACTTCTATCTAATTCCGACCTGCCTTACCTGCCGCTAACGAGAAAAATGCCCTTCGGCGGCGGAAAGTGTTAACAAAGCCCGCGCCAAGGCCGGAATAACAATAGGGTTCGATGTGTTGCAAGCTCAATTAATCAAACCCGCCCTCATGATTGTCCGAAACAACACAGAACGTGAACACAATTTCCCTTTCATCGATCCGTGGGTCAAACAAGCAAACACCGTTCCAACGAGCCCCAATGATATCGCACGAGGCCAGATCCGAACGGCCGGGGAGCAGGATCACGAATTTGACCAGTCGCAGAAATTAGGCGAGCGGCGTCGCGACGAGGGGCGAAGTTGGGCGAGGTGGCGTCGGTTCGTGCAGGTAATGTCGATAAATCGAGCCGTGGGGGCCAAGTGAAAAGGAAGAGAAGATATCCCGGCGGGACCCGGTGTACCACGAGGCAGAATTTATGACGTAGGATTTCTTGTAGCTGTGGGGGCTGTTTGGTGACCGCAAAAGAAAAAGAAAAAATCGCCAGAGATCCCGAAACGATGCCACGGATGAGACATGGCCCTCCCGACTCGCGTGATTCATGGGGGATCGCTTTTCTACCGGGTTTCCGATCGACCTTGACGCTTATTCAAATCCCTGCTTTATGGGACACCGTTTCGGGGTCAGGGGTTCCTTATGACCACATTGTGAACGTTTATGCAAATTTTCACTTTTAAAGTTTAACCCTTTCCACTATAATTGTTTTCCTAGTTTGTTCTCGGTAAACCCTGATCTTATTTTTTTCTGGTTTTGATATTTCATCTTAGGCACGAAGAAATTGCTCGTAGTTGCGTGTTGTTGTGTTTAAATATTTGATAAGGTACATTAATATTATATTATTAATATTTCAATGCTGAGAAGTGTATAATACAAGGCTTTCATGTACGTACACATATACTTTCAAAGCAATTTTTGAATAAAACTGTTTCCTACTGATTTGTTTTATTAACTGTATGAAGTGTCACGTCGGAGGTGACTCAAGAGTTCTAGGGAAAAATAGTATTGTCGCGTCAGGGGTGACCTCATAGTGCAAAGGGTTAATATGTTTTCTGTTAACGTGGTTGATGAAACGAAGCGTTGCACAAACTGTATTGTGTTTTTTAAGTGTTCAATAAAAATAAGCTTTTTATTTTCCTTGCATTAGAAAATGTCAATTTTTACGTGTTTCGATATGTTAAGTTGCATAAACATTCGCGGTTTACTTGTGATTAGACTGCGGTTCTTTATGTAAGTTCACGTATCAAAGTTCGTGAAGAATGCACATATAATGCAATAAATGAAAAAAGAATGTACTTTTAACCATTGCAACCCCAAAATGCAGTTCTGTCATAGTTACGTTTCGTCAACAACATGGAAGTAAAGAATATTGAAGTCAAAAATGTATGTTTGCATAATCATCCACAAACTACTTGTGATATTCTTTAACACATTGAATGGCACAGTGAAAACAGCCATAACTGATCAGACACGATATGATACCCCGTTTTAAATATAAATCGCGATGGACAGAAATATTTAAATATTCAGTCGTACAATTGTATCCTATTACTAGATTAATTCTGTTCAAAATGTTATCTGTGCTAATAGTTATTTAATTAAATCAAATTTGTGGCTCCAGTCAGCAGTAATCAACTTGTTGAAGCGTATCTTTTGTGGCATAAGGTTGACTTCCATACGATAGATAATGTATCTGGGTTGAGGAATAACTTCGATGAAAGGGATATGCTTCGGGGTTCGTGGGATATTTATGGCTCTGTGGATGCTCGTGAAAGATTAACCTCTTCAGGGTTGGATTTATTAACGCTGGACAGAAGGGAATTTTTCGTGAAAGTAATATGAATTCAGGGATGCTAAATAGGACATAAAAATGGAAAATTCAGAATGTACAGGACGCTCCATTTTAACCCCCTGACTTATAATAACGAGTCAGACTCGTGATGCAGATTACGGTCTATATGTCATAAATATGATTCCTTAAAAATGGTGTATTACAGCAACTAAAATATAAAGTGACAAATGAATATTTATTATTACAATTACTGGATTCGTTATTTCAATTGTTGCAAAGGGTTGTTTGCAGCAATATATTTCAGTTTGTCGCTCCAACTTCACGAACGCGTAAAAAAGAATAGAAACGAACATTCAGCACAAATACATTTACGATCAACGTCGAGTCTAACCTCCTGTTCTGCATATGATTGATGGACCCGTAAACGTTAAACTACACGCGATTGCTTTGTCATTCCACCAGAATACACTGAGAACATAATGTTCAGAAGGACCGCCATATTTCACACCTGAAACAGACGTAAATACACGGAACATCGATCTTTTCGTATCTTCTTTCTGCCATTTGTCCCTGCCAGCTGACGTTCATCCCTTAACATAAAAATTCCACCCGCAAAAGAAGTGAAACGAAAAATATATTTCCTGTACTATAAGTACGATCTTTGTGCAATTCGTATGTATGAAAGATATTATTAGAGAGAGTACTAGAATTTGTCAAGGAGCAATTATATTTTGGAACGTAATGGACTCTGACAGAACTGACATCGTCAATTTTTTGACTTATATTTATTAATTATTTTTTACTCCGTAGAGTAACTACTATAAATCAATACTATAAGTGTTTCATCTTTTCTTTTACACCCCATGGAAACATATTTTAAATAATACCACGTTAAAGTGAACTGTTAAGGTACATGTATTGTCAAGTACCTCGTTTCTCCGTCAGATGGCCTTTCCAGGGTATTCATTCTCGAAAGTACTGGGTTTACCAATTATTTCCATGCAATGGTACAGACTTTTTAAGAAATTTGTTCGTTAAGAGATTTAAACAGTAGATGAGAATAGTAGATGAGAGCAGTTTATTCTGAGGTACTATAAAATTTGCCTCATGAAGTTGAAAGTAATTTTATTTCAGGTTAGTTCATTCCCCTAATATGGGCTGTGTTCTGGGACGACGATGGGTCCTGGGGTCGAGGAGAGAACTGGAGGGAACTGAAACGAGGGGAATGGACGTAGAGTGGGGGAAGACCGCAGCTCCAGTGGCCATCACTGAGCTACATGTTTACACTCCAGTGCAATTAATTCTCTAACACACTGAAATTAAACCCTCAAACTACCGGAATCAGTTTTCACCACTTATCTTTGAAATTATAAACCAGTGAAGGTAAAAGTCAAAGAAAATACTTTCAGAAATAGAATCTCAGGACTCTCATCCGACTGTCCACTAAAAAAGGGCCCTCCTATGCGTGGAGCCATCGGTACACAAGATGGAGGTCTCCTGTCACAACGAATTCCCCCTAAACGGGGCAAAAGCGGCGATAGGGGTGGAAAATCGGTGAAAAGAGGGAATCGACGGTCTCATAAATACGCAGCGAGTTTTCCCGCAATTACGGTGACTCGTAATTAAAGGTTGGCCTCGTTAAAGAAAATCCGTCTTCTTCAGGGCCCACTCTCTTCCCTCTTACGTGGCATTTATTTCCGCGGCAGCCGGTTTCCGGCCATTCGATGGCTTTTATGCGCCGGTAAACTGAAGTCTCCCGGCGAATTTCCGTCGTTCAATAATCTCTGTTTAGCCGGCAGGCATTGTTACTAATTACGAAATGTTTCGCAGTTGCCCGGGACAAAGGATCGGGAACAATGGCCGGCGTTCGGGGGAATTTTTGCATCGGCCTGCAATTCGCGCTTGAAACGGGAGGATCGCCTCGTTTCAGTCCGAGTGGCTCATCACTCGGTCATTAGTCCCTAGAAAATGTCTCTTGCCATGAAAAAGCTACGTAAATCAAATAATAATACTATTTTATGGACAGCCAACGTATTCGATGTTATGATAACGTTTGAAGTAATTAGGAGATCACGTAGCTGACATACTGATCAATAAAGTTGGAGTTATTTTTATGTAGGAATATCAGTTGTCACTTGGACTGCCGTGTCAACCGTGTATGAGTGACAGGTAGATTTAATCATTTGTTTGGTCAGGAATAGTATTAGTAAATGTTTCTGAGAAGATCTAATGCAATCGTTAAGTCGTTATGAAGATTACTAATATTGTTGAGTACAAGTGGTAAAAGTAATTTGAAATTGTACGTGTCTTGTATCAGGATATAAAAAGTGTACCGTTTGTTATTTATACAGCATGTAATTTGAACATTCTATTATCAGAAAGTAAAAAGTACCCGACAAGATTACAAGTCATCTCAATACATACCTCAAGGTACTAACTAATTTACAATAAATAAATATATCAAATGCATTTTCTATCAAGTGCACCTTTTTTTTCACAGACAATTCATCTATTTTCTGTAAAATCCTTATCCATATGGTAGCAGCAATTATATTTGTGTATTATATATTTTAACACATTACCTGTTATAGAAATCACCACTGACACCTCAAATCCAATATAATTACTAACTATTTATTCTTGCAAAATATTAAGCAAAACTAATATTTTAGCTGTACTATCAAATAGTTATACATCTTTTCCTTTGTAAATTATATTTGACACGTTGCGTACCACAATGAAAACAGCCATACCTAATCAGACACGACATCATTTACTATTTTTATATATAAATCGTAAAAAAAAGATTTCAGCACTCACTCGTCTTCTGTTCCTACATTATTGTTTCCGTATAAAGTTTACTCAAAATTTTGTGACAGTCAATAATTATTTGATTAACACGTTGAACACCATGGCGGTGATCAGTGATCGACACTTCAAATTTCATTTAATAATTATTCATTGTAGTAAAATTCTGAGCAAACCGCATAATGAAACAATAATGTAGGAACAGAAGAACACGACTGAGTACTCAAATCTTTTTTTCTCTTTACGATTTACATAAAAATTAGTAAATTACATGGAGTTTGATTAGGCATGGCTGTTTTCACTGTCTCGTTCAACGTGTTAAATTAAATTTGATTACCGGTGAGCCTCACGGCATTCGACGTGCTAGAATACGTGAGTGTGTCTGGTTAGGCATGGCAGTTTTCACTGCGGCATTATTCAGTGTTAAAGAAAAGCATTTCGTGGAATTTCAGGCAGATTCTCATCGACGAAACGTATTGAACGAGGAATCGATATCCATGGACCGAGGGCACGTAACAGCGACGCAGCTTGCGGCTCGTTTCGTTTAGCACGTCGCTGTAACGAAGTTAATACTTCGCTAGTCGATGCTGCATAATGGCCGGCCGTTCATAAATTTTAGCGTCTCGGACATGCCACCGCAATGGCATCACGTGCACACGCTATATTGTTACGTTCCGAGAATCATTATACAGCCTTATAGTAATGGGACATTCTCCACGACTTTTCTTGTAATAGGCCTTTTTTATTAAAAACGGAGACGTATTTATTCTCTCTTTCTCGAAATTTATTTAGGGTACCGGGGACACTTTATGGAATATTTAATGGCACAGTTTAAAACAAAATTCATGGCCTGGGAGTCTATATAACAAGTCAGAGGATTATTAGAGGACCTTGTAGTCGTAGGTCATTCTCTCTGACTTTTCTTGCAAAGTGTTTTCATTATTAGTATGTCAGGCCCTTTTGTCCACAAATTATATTTAGTGTGATGTGGTTAATTTTATAAATATAAAAAAGCATGATTCAGAACGCAGTTAATGGGCTAGAGCTCCATATAACGAGTCTGAATATCTAAATACGTAAATATCATTAGAGGAGCTTAGAATCATTGGACATTTTCCACGATTTTTCTTGTAAAATGTTTTTACATTAGTAAGAGAGACTCATCTGTTCGGAATTTATACTTTTGTTAGTGTATCTTGTTCATTTTATAAAATATTTGAAAACACAGTTTCCAAGAAAAATAATGACTCGGAGGTCCATTAGAGGACCCTGTAGACATGGGATATTCTCCATGATTTTCCTTGCAACATATTTTTTTTAATAATAATAGAGGCGTCTTTGTTCAAGAATTTTGCGTAATGTATCATATTCATTTTATAAAATATTTGAAAACACAGTTTACAAGAAACTTAGTGGTCTGGAAGTCTATATAACGAGTCAGAGCATCATTAGAGGACCTTGTAGTCGTAGGATATTCTCCACGATTTTCCTTGCAACACGTTTTTATTATATTATTAATAAGAGAGACTCTTGTTCGTGAATTTTATTTATTGTATGGCAGTCATTTTATAAAATATTTAGAGACGCAGTTTAAATCAAAATTAATGTCCTGGAAGTCTATATAACGAGTCATTAATTTTACGACTTTTGCTAAAGTAACAGTGCTCGTTAAGAAGTGAGTTTTAATGTAATAAATATGCATATTCTCACGTCTATAACGGACGACCACCTTGCGACATTTTATACTGAATTTCCAGTCAAAGAAAGGGGAGGAAATCTCTTTAGAGACCATGTTTGCAACCGCGGTCGCGCGGTAGAGTTTCAAACCTCGTACGTGGCGTATCTCTAGGCCATCAACAGTCTAACTTCGTTTAATTTTGTATACTTAAATCAAGTTTCACTTCTATTATAATCAGAGTATTTTCTCTTCCACTATCGTTGGTCTCAGATACCCGGCTCAGACTCAATATCTCCATCGAAGATTCACGTGATTAATCAATCAATCTCGAACTCCCTGTGTTTGAATATCTTTCTCTTCTTTACGACGTGTGTAAAAAATAGTAAATTATATTGTGTCTGATTAGGTATGGATGTTTTCACTGTGGCACGAAACGTGTTAATAAAAAGGTATTTCCTTGTGTCTGACTAGTTCCAGGATCTTCCATTGCGGCGCTCAGCTTGTTAAAACCTAAAATATATATTCGCACAAACATCCATAGTGCAGTGATTAATTTAATGTCTCGAGCACCTGGACGTTTCAAAAAAAGATTTCCTCTTTGCTCGACAGGAATAAAGGAAAATTGAATGGCGTCCTGGGAGTCTCCTATTGTTAAGAACGAACTTCTCTGTCGCAGGCGGTTTATGAGATATTTTTCTTGTTCCCCGGGTAATCGAAACAGCGGCGCATCAATTTTCACGGACACCGTCAGAACCACCGTCCCCGTCGGCTTTAATTTCATTTTCCCGAGTCACGAACATTCGATCCAACCCACGTCGACGTTCAACACACCACGGACACAGAAACACTTTCCACGAGGGAGAACCGCTTCCTTAACCCCTGGCCGCTGTTTCTTTATAACATCGGCGAAAATGTATACCCCGCAGTCACGTAGACACCATAAAATTATTTTCACCGTACACCGAAACTTACCATCACGCTCCGAATCACTTTTTCTACGAGACGGTAAATCGACGTCGGTTAAATAATAGCCCGACACGACTTTGCAATCGCTCTTTTCCTCGGACATCGATATACTCTTCGAAGCTGTCGATAAAAGTGGAAGACATTCAGGGCACGGGGAAATTCGCAGTGGAACCGAGAAGAAACAGATTTCAAGAGGAAAAATCAGTTGAAATTGTGGCGTAATTTTTGTTCGCCTGAGGTTTTTTTTTTCGAGAATAACACTGCTTCGAAATTTCATCGAATACATTCTCAAGAGATATTTAATGCAAACAGAAAGACTGCGTAGCAATCTAGAGCCCGGAAGACTGCTCCACGCTCTTCTGATTGAGAGCAGCTATTAAAATAGAGCAGGCAAACATTATTGGAAATATCTTTCAAACCATCCATCTAATCCCAAAACCATATATAGCGAGATTCGTAATAACATGATCTGTCAACATGCGAGAGCTCATTAAAATCTTGGATGACTACTTCGGGAGCTATCCTTGTTAACGCGGACACCCTGTACATACTACCCGCTAAAAGTTTGGAATCACTGCGTGAATTAAGAGAAACAGGATCTTATTTAGAAAAAATGAACTCTAATATAACTGATTATGTTTCACTTGTTCAAAAACTAATAAGTAATATATTTTACATTTTGTACTATCTCTTGCAAAGAGACAGGTATTTTTTTTAAAGTGCCCTGTCATTGAAAAAAATCGCCCTTACTTTTAATGGCGGCTTGACATGTTGTGGGCATCCTGGCAATGAGTTTATGTTAGAAAACACAATGTCTTTTCGGGCAGTAGAAAAGTTCAAGACAAGCGCTGCCTTAAATTAGGGTCCATAACTTACAGTGACTCACAAAAATCACCAAACGAGCAGGTTGTTTAAATTTCCTTTTATTTAACATTTCCTTAGAGTACGAATACTTGAATCAAGGTTATAATATCTGTAAGAAGTCACATTTCGCATACGCCTCCACAAATTACAGTTAGTCAATCGCGCCCGAATTAGGAAAAGAAGGCGATAATGGAAATATTTG
Source organism: Macropis europaea (assembly GCA_916610135.2). Classification (NCBI taxonomy): domain Eukaryota; kingdom Metazoa; phylum Arthropoda; class Insecta; order Hymenoptera; family Melittidae; genus Macropis; species Macropis europaea. The sequence goes on from OU744348.1 coordinate 6,700,752, forward strand.
ATGAATTTCATGAGTCACTGTATATAAAAATACTTTGAATATAAGGAAACGCTGAAGTTTCTTCAAATAAAATATATTCTCGTTAACATCTGATACAGTAACGATAGGCCAGTGCACAATTGATCAGGATATTCGATTTTGGCAGAAATCAGCAAGCAATTCCAAACTTTTGGTTGGTACTGTACATAGTCGGTGCTTACGATAAACGCCTGTAGGTCCTGTGCCCTCAAGTTGGACGATGTTCTTCGAGGACACCCTCGAGCAGGATTTACCATAGGATCTTTTAAAAGTGTTGTAAAGTTTTAATCCCTCGTTGTATGTTCAAAGAGGGCCAAAGCGGCGAACGACGAAGCAAACAGGGAATAATATTATCGGTCTATCCACCTGGAGCAGACTTTATGGCGTCCCGGTGACCTCGTAAACTCTGTCCTCCTCGATGGGCACCGTTCCAGGAACCGGTTGCATGTCACAGAAACCGTTTAACCCTTTATTTCTCGCGGTTATTAATTGACAATTCCATTTTATTCACGCCACGATTACCGTTTATTGAAGCCAGATGCGTCGCGCACAGCGTTGGGAATTCTTTCATCGTTCTGACGTCTCCTCTTCGTGTCGGAGAGACGTTCGTTTTTATTCCGGACAGATGCAGTAATTGAAAATTGCGATTAGGAGTATCAATGGAGTAATGATTAATTGTTGGAAAATGTATGATGGTGCATATATTGCAAACACCGTAAAAATCGTTTACTGATTTTCTCATTAGTATTTTTTGCCACGGAGAACGTCGAATGAAATGTTTTTTATTTTTGACATGAATAGACGTCGATTTCAGAAATTGTTATATGAATTCCAAATATACGAGAGTAAAATTGAAAGATATTTTTAACCGGAATACGTTGAGAAAGTAGGATTTCTGTGTTAATATGTTGCTTTACAATATGTTCAAAGTCTGTCTGAACTGAATTTTATTATTTAGATGACTTTGAGAGTCAGGGGAATTGTAATATAAAATTTTACAACCTATAGACCATAATCTGCAACACGAGTGTGAATCGTTACTTATGTTAAATAATTCTCTGAAAGTCAGGGTGCTGTAATATAAAATTTTTAACAATTCGCATTCAACTGAAATTCACGCTTACAACCTATAAACCATGATCTACAACACGAGTGCGACCCGTTACTAAATTTAAAAAATTCTCTGAAAGTCAGGGTGCTGTAACATAAACTTTTTAACAATTGACATTCAACTGAAACTCATATCTATAACCTACAGACGATAATCAACAACACGAGTGTGCCTCGTTGTCACAAGGCAAGGGGTTAAACAACGTTCTCTCTTCGAGTGCCCTACATCGAAAATCATCGAATTAATCGATCATCCTGACAATTTGTCAGCATCGACGTCAGAGACGGAAGGGAACGAGATTAACAGCGTTAAGTTGATTAAGTAGTTTTAAATGAATCCTCGACACGGCACGTGTGTCGCAGCTTCAAGAATAATGTTCGATCGATCGAACGTACGGAACGGGAGGAGAGAAGCTCGATAAAGAGACGAGAGCTCGTTCGATGGGCCACACACACACACACACACACACACAACAATGGGCATAAATAATGGGCATGGTTCGAAAGCATCGCGGGTTCAAAGTTCAACCAGGCGGCGGCTGACATTTAACGAACTGAATTAAATAATGATATAAATCATTTTACTCGACATCGTCCAACTGACTCGCTCCTTGCGAATTGATCGATATTATTCAAAGGTTAGGGACGAGGGAGAGCCGTCGTAAATCTCGTGTCGCATTAAGTGAACGACGCGATCGAGCACGATCTTCTTGATCATACAGAACGAGTATTCAAAATTGTTTAATCTTCTGACCGAAAATATTTTGCAGAACTCACAGGCGACGTTGGATTGAAAAGAAATGAAAATTCAATGACACAATAAAGAAATATTTTCTTTTTATTGAGAGCCGTTGACTGCGTGTAAAAGTTATCAGCGACGGTATGGAACTATTTATGTATATATTATCAAGGATTATTACAAAGTTTGAAATGTTTCAGTAATTTCGAGAAACGCTAGAAGTCGATGAATTTGTTTCTTATCATCGAGATTACGAAAGAGAAGCGAATCAATGTGAACCCGATGTCCGTAGACAGACAACACTCTTCTACTTGAAAGCAGCTGTTACAGTAGAATAGATAAACCCTATCGGAACTTTAAAATTCAATATCTTTTGAACTGTTGTCCGTCTACCTCCAAAGCCATTACATATAGGGAGATTTGGAATAACATGGTCTATCAACATGCAAGAGTTGATTAAAATGCGAGACCGTGAGTTTGGGAGCTCTCCCTATGAGAACTATGGACAACGTAAGATTAGATGGCTGATTGATAAATTGACTTGCAACTATCGCAAACAGGTGGGCTATTTTTGTTTAAGATGTAAGTCTTATTCTAATTCCCCGAGTAGCTATTTGATCCTTTCCTGAAAGACTAGTAATTACGCTATTACTGCAAGGTAACCTACTGATATGTAATGTATACAGTGGAGAAATATATTATATATCATTTCATAAAAGTAGACGAATTAAATTTTTTATATTAAGGAGACAACGATGTATTGTTTAAAAAATCGAGAATGTACTTTTTCCGTGTGGCTTCTCGTAACTCCTGTTACGAAATAAATAAGAATTAGTGCACAGAAGCGGTAAAGACGAAAGTAGGCGGACGATTAAGCTGCTGGATTCGACTCATTGATTCAAGTTCGCGTGCAGATGCGAATAATTGAAGGCCACGTCATGCTTCGCCGCCTCTTGATAGACTGTCAAGCTGTTCGATCTATTAAAGCAAATCGCATAAATCACCCACCGCTACATAGCAATTAATCAAGCTCTAGTATGCTTTCGATCCGCATATCTCGCCTAGCCGTTCCGACGAGAGGATTTTCGGGACTTCTCGCGTGTCACGTGAAACAAATAAAGGGCCTAACACAAATTCGACGAAATTCAACGTTACAGGAAAAATTAAATATATTCCTAACTCTTAAACGATTATTGTTACTCAATCCGAAAATATTAAAAAGAAGAGACTAGTTTTTAGATTATGCACGAGGTTTATTGTTATTTTGCACGATTTATACGCATTCATTCGATTTTTTCGTCTGAAAGAAATTCATAATAATCCTTTTAGCTCTGTGAACTCATATATGGGTTCTGGAAAATTGTGCACCGTGTGCTACAAGCCATCGTACCGGTCCCAGCGCACATACTTATTGCACGTTATAAATTTGTATATTAAAATGAATTATTATATCCGGGTGTCTTATTGAAATCTGTACATTCTGTTTGGCATTTTGAAGCTAAATAACATTGTATAACGTAACAATTAATAGCATACAGATCACTGTTATAAAATATTCAATCCAACGCTTGTTCTGCCGTAGAAAAATTCAGCGCACGATTTTATTGTCGGAAGTCAGTTTTTTATTATTATTACATTTGCTTGTATGTCTACAGTGATTCATAAGGAATACTTACTTGGATGTTACAGGAAAAGAAACGCCTGGATGCACCCGTGCATCTGCTATATCCATGCTCGCTGTAACATACAAAACATGAAACGAGAATTTCATTTTGTGCGCTATAGGATTATTGTTAATTTTGGAATTATTCTGTTTCGTCTGACATTGTTCTTCAATCTAAAATTCAAGCAGGTGAACAAAAATTGTGTTTGAACGTTATAAAATATCTGATAATAGAACCCAGTCATTAACATGTCAAGTGCCACAGTGAAAACAGCCATACCCGATCAGACAGGATATAATTTACTATTTTTTATACAAGTCGTAAAGAAAAATAGATTTTAGCACTCAATTGTGTCCTTCTCTTCCTACGTTATCGTTTTAGTATAAAGTTTGTTCAGAATTTTGTGACAATCAATAATTATTTAATTAAATTAAATTCGAGCTGCCGGTCATCGGTGACTTCCACGGCATTCGACGTGTTAATGATAATAGAATCCACTTATCAATTAGAACAAAATGTTTCAGAATTGAACAATCTTCACAATAAAATCTCCTCATAAATTCTTATTCTGTTTTTGTATTGAACGATCGATTCTCTTTTTGCAAAACTTTGACTGCTGTTAATTGTTTTATAGTAAACGCTTCATCGACAATACTCTATAGAATTGTCGTTATAAACGCCTGTTTGTTATTGTTTGGAAATCTCGCAGAGTTTGATGCGGAATGGCTTGAATGCGACGGTTCGAGCCTCTAATCGGAAATTCACACTTCGTTAAATTCGCGTTTCCTCGTTAACGAGTTTCTTCCGCGGAAACTCCAAAGAAAAGCGGGACGAACATTTTTTCGTACGACGTAAACGGCTAAAAAATTCTGGTGAAGAACTCGCGCCTCCTTTACACGATTTTTCAACCATTCGTGAAACTTTCGCAAAAATTGATTTACGTGTGACGGTAAACTGTGGAAAATTGTAGGGGTTCAGGTGTAAGAAATTTTTAAATGTTTTATTTCCTTTTGATTGCAACAGAAAGTACAAATTTAGAAGTTTAAAGCTAATAGAATAATTAAAAAAAGACATGTGAAAAATTCCTTTAGTGAGCATTTTTTTATCTTTACTTTCTTCTACTACTTGTATGTCTATTATTATCGTTATTATAGCAATAGGAATTTTTTAGGAACTTTTCCCATCTTATCAATTTGTTCAAAATATATATGTTGTTGAAAATCGTGTCTAACGTAATCAATTTGATTGACAAACATGATAGCGTTACGTTCAAAATTTGGAATATTGACAATCTGTTCCGCTGCATGCTAAATCATTTATGTTGCATCTTTCTATAATGTTGCTAACAATATATATCACAAGTAACGGAAAACCACTTTAACACTTTTTAATAAAACCTTCACACTTATGAATCTATCAAATTGCTTATTATTATTATAGCAGTAAGCACACCTGACGTTCGATGAATATCAAATTGCTAACCACACGATCGATCGGAGAACTACGTTAATATAATAATATACTGTGCAAAATTACACCGAACCTGTTAATTTCGAAAGTCCAGGCAAGGAAGCTGCATCTCGAAACAGGAAATTGAAAAGTACCGAATTAGTGTGGTTCTATGCAATCTAACGTATGTGACCTATGACACGGATCCCTGTATACGAAATTATTCAGCACGCTAAATGCTATCACGAACCGATTAGCCCGCTTTCTCGACTCATCGAACGTGTTATTAATGATCACTCTCGATCTCATTCGATAACCGATTCCCCTTCTCTGCGTGAAAGGTAACTTTTCATAGTTTCTGTGCTTCAGGACTGTATTTTCCGCGGAAAGTGTGTCCAATTACCTGAACAGTTTTTGATTAAATCAGGACGAAACAGGTGAAATCTTATTTACTATCGTTGCTAAGGCAATACGAAATGAGTTCCGTAATTACTCGAATGCTTCGATCTGAGAAGAGAAATCATGATTACAGCTGTCGTGAAGTATATTTATTGATTCAGTGGTTTACTAAGTATTACTGATTAACCTGTTAATTGCCGTGGGGGTCACCGGTGACCGGCATCTCAAATTTTATTGCATCGAACGACTGATAATTCTTATACAATTTTGGGATGATATTAATATTATAATGATAATACAAAGTGACATCTATTCGTTCAAAGAGTAAAATAATCTTTTCCTTCAAGATACGGAAGATCAGTAAGCCTGCTCATTAAGTATAGAACATAGTAATCTATTAAATTGTTACGAACGACCAATACATTTAAAGAGTTAATTTCAAAGCCTAAATCGATTAAACAGTGTTTCTTTTTTATGAAGGTTCGTTCGTAGCACTCGAAGAATTAATCAAGCCTTTCGACTTTCCATCGCTGGGGGGGAAACGCGAAAATTCCGAAAGATAGCGTTCCGCGACGAAAAACGGTCGCGATGAATCTGAAGCCTCCAGATAAGAAGGATTTACAGCAACGATTCCGCAGGAAGTTCTGTCGGTCCGTCAAAAATTCCGCTGGAAGCTCGTCGAAGCGTGGAAAACTCGGCTGGTCGGGATTGAATTTAAGAAAACTCATCTTCCCGGGAAATGACGGCATAAAAAATTAATTTTCCATTACCGGCAGGCTCGGAGGGCTTGAAATTTAAAATTCTACCTCCGGCCTCTATTTCTATTTATTCTCTGATTAACATTAATACGAGATACTTCGCAATGCAGGAAAAGCGTATGAATATTGCTAATTGCGGATCATCCAATAATAAACTTCATTTAATATTCATTTCATTTCTCGAGCTCACAATTAGGGAGCATGGCGCTTAACGTCTATTTTAACCATCCCTACGGTATTTCTAGCATATTACGTGAAACACGAATTTATATTGCCATTTTGTAATCAAAATTCAAGCAAAAGTAATTTGTATTTACCGTGGGCCTTTTAATACAATAACAAATTATGTTAAATAATAATATTCACATAGAATCACCGTTTAACAAGGCAATGTGAAAACATCAAGGAGACCTTGAAATCCTATAACATATGAGACTGATACTTAAAGAAACAACCCTGCATCACTCGATGTGTCCCAAAAAATTTTCCTAATGACATCAAAACTAAAATATTGAGTTATCCCAAATAACTTCCCATTTGTCTTCTTAAATTCATTGTAGTATTTATTCAAGGACGATTATTGTTCCTTTTCCAGCATGTACAACTTACACAGATGCTTATCTTCCAACACGTTACCACAGTCTATAACCTGTCTTGCTCTTTGAATTTATAAAAAATAAAAAATCTATCCTATATACTAAGTTATTTATGACTCAACTCAATAGTCATTTAAGGCGCTGAGTTACAGGAAATTAGCCTCCGCGCTACAATTCCCTTGATCATGTCAATAAAACAGTGAAAGCCCGGTGAACTTACTCTATGTCTAGACACTGTCTGGTCTGATGCGCGACGCCGCCGCCGCATGACCTTGAACAGGAGCTGGGCGTCGACCATGGTCCCCAGGTACCTCGTTCGGGTTCATCGGCGTCCAGTATGAAGCTGCTGGGCAGATAGCTGTCTCCGTGTTGTCGACGGTGTCTCTCGTGCCTTAATTTTATATGATGCTGCAAGCAGGACCAGAGAAATAAATGTCACGGTGGGTTCTCCGGACTGGGGCGAGAGGAAGAGGTATGCCGGGGTCGCGTGAAACGGTTTCAAGTGCCCTCTTATTCACCTGTAGCCTCTACCATGCTCACCGGTTACCTGTCTCGACGCAATGGGTGCACGGGTGACCTTCGTGGGGAGCAGCGTAGGCGTGATCTCCTTATCGGCCAGCCTCGATAAGCTATAGGGCTTTTAGCGGTGATGAACGTGCCGCCATGACAGAAGCGAAGTGTGAATTACGTTACCGTCTAGCGCGAATATACCGGGTGTTGCAGTCCAAACCCACTTGCTTAGGAGATATCTACTGATTCTTCTTGTGAATTGCATAGTAATTTGTCTACTTTATAGTAGCTTGCATAGCCTTGTCTACTAGGTAGTTGTTTGCATAGTAACTTGTCTGCTAATTGTACTAGTATCTTGACTACCAGTTTGCTTAATAAGTGGCTTGTTGAGTGGTCTAGTAACTTGTTCGTTGATTTATCCCCTAACTGGTCTACTGATATAGGTACTAACTTTTTTAGCGGCTAGTCTGATAACTTTTTTAGAAACGTCCCTGCTAACTTGGTTAATAACTTGCCTACTAACTAGAGTAGTCCACCACTGACTATTATACTAACTTGCCTCAAAACTGATCTACTGAACTGTTTAATAACTTGCCTGTTTTCTGGCCTATGAACTTATCCACTGACTTGTCTACTAAGATATCTACAAGATTGTCCAGTGACTTGTCTATTACCTCGCCTACAAACTCGTTTAGTAACTCCTCTGGTATCTTGCTGGTAGGTCGCCTACTACTCTATCCAGTAGTTTCTCCGTTGACACGTCCACTAATTTGTCTTCTAGCTTGTCTAACAACTTGCCTAATAACCTGTATACTAGCATATCTACTCAATAGTCCTGTAACTTGTCCACCAAGATGTCCACAAACATCCCTGATAACCTGTCTACTATTTCGTCTAGTAACTTGTCTGCTAACTCGCCTACAATTACCAGACGTTCGGCTGAGAGGAGTTAACGTTTGTCTGAAAATTCTTTATTCCATTTCGATGTGATCGTTCGATCGGAAGACGCAGCAGGTCGCGAAATGAAACTCGGCTGCGTTTTCCGTAGGCTCGGGTCGTTTCTCTCGATCCCTCGGTATCGACAAACGATTACTCGCGAGAGTCTAGCCCGCTTCATAAATACATAACTCGGTCCGTGCGATCGGCCGGCTCCAACAAGAAATTTAATAAAGTCGGTGAAAAATGAACGGCCTGCCCGGAAGTTCATTTATCAACGGCTATTTATCGAGGATACACACTTCGATCGGGAGGAAACTTTCGAAATTGTCCCGCGGCCTTAACTACGACAAGTTTCGAACCAGCAACTCCAGCAACTCCGTCCGAAGACCAATAAACTGCAGCAAGTGGATGCGAGATCGGGCGGAAGTTCAGCGACAGCGTCGGGACACACTTTCCCATCGGTTACACTTTAACCAAAAGTGTTTTCCGTGCTAGGAAAATGGTCTCGCAGCATCTGCCCCACAGAGTGTTAAAACACCATGGAGAAACTGAGAAGCGTGTAAATATTACTTAACCAACTGAATAAAAGATGTCTTATAATTTATTATTATGAAAATCCAATACTGTTTGAAATTAAAAAAAAATTTTCTGAACAATTTTTCAACAGAAAATTGTTACTGTATATGACATCTTTTATTGACTTCGTACAGGACAGATTGCTACGGTCTGTTCGGTTAATTGAAACTTGGTAGAAATGTAGAATTCCTCACCGCCAGTGCCCAAACATGTTGTACGTACAATTAAAAGTTATTTCAATATATGTATTAGTCTAATAAGGCAAGTCTGAAGGATTTTATAAAGTAAAGCGGAAGATATGGTCGTTTATACGGAATGCATGGGAAGATATTAATATCGATTGGTAAACGAGGTGAACATTTACGTATCTGGGAAATAAAGGAAAACAAAAAACGTACGTGTGATAATTTTGTTTGAAAAAGGCGTCGTGCAGTTTACAACCAGCGAATGCAAACTGCTTTGGAAGCGCGCCAAACGGAGCAAACCATTGAAATGTTATATGGATCCGCCTTAAAGGATGGAAGAAGAGGAGTAAAATGGAGCCCTTCCAAGATCGGCCGATTGTCGCTCCATTTGCCTGGATATTAATCTCATCCTTTTCTTTCTTTGGGTCGACCGGGCATGGGCCACTCTCGCCGCCATATTTCTTCGCGCACGACTTTTCGGGGCCTGAATGCATGGGATGACCCATGACCAACATCATTCTACTCGTTTCTCTTTTATAACAAAAGAGTAGACTTGAATATTAAGATAGTACCAAGAATTGTCCCCTCTTGTAATATTTTACGAAATTAAAGAATTTTTCTTATAGTCACCGTTTGTGATTGCAAGAGAATTATTTGTATTTATGATGTGAAAATATATTTTTGTCAAGAAGTGGAATTAAGCACATGCAGAATTATTTATTTATACGTTGCTGAAAATAATTAGAACTTCAGTGTTTCTATAGTTTCAGGCATTTTATTAAATATCAGCAATGAGACAAAGTAATTTGTGTAATAATATTTTTATTCGGTGTTTACGGTGTGCTTTTATACCACTAGACTCCTTAATGAATAATAAATCATTTAAGTGTGTGATCCCCTAATTCTTTTGAGCAGTATATTTCAGTTTGCATCTTCCATACATTTCACATTGTTAATAATAACAGAATAATAAAAGTTCTTATCGCTTATGTATGAAACTATGAAAATCCATTATTTTGTTCCAGTAGCCAGGTTTCTAATGAACATATCAAATTTTAAGGCTGACTGTAATGATAACGTCTGAAGCTATTCTTTTTCTCTTGTTCCCTGGAGGTCCCCCTCGCGGGGCCGAATTTTTACGAAACGTTTGCATTCAGTCGCCTTCTGCAAATACACAAGCCTACACATGTTCCTATCAAACCAAACAGATTCTCCTAAAAACTAGCAAAAGCTAAAAACACAACGGAGACACAGGCTGAGACTTCTTTCCTCCAAACCACCGGGTCTCCGTATTTTTTAAATAAATGATTTCAGAGCGTGAACGATCACACGGTTTCTCTTTCATTTATTTATATTATCGAACGGGTGAAAGATGGAATACGTATGCGCGCGTACACGAGATTTCACCGGTGCAACTGAGAATCTCAGCGGGGTTAGATCCTTATCTAAGACCACCCAAGAAACTTCACGATTCTGCCAGGGAAGAACGAAAAAGGTTCACCGGGACGGTGAAAATTCACGCAGATACGTGAGAACACCTGGACGTTCAAATTCCCAGAAAATCCGTGGAAAAGCATAGTGTTCGCCAAAATGGAGGTTGACGGAAAATGGTCCACTTTGAACACGATGGGATTAGGTGACAATATATTTAAGCCGGCTAAACTACGAAGTAAATTCTAAAATCGGTATATACAAAACAGTCTGTCTCGTTTATAATATTAATATAAACACGTATTCGCAGAAACATTTTACAACGTGTCGACTATATACAAACATTTTCACTGCGACAGTTAGCGTCAATTCATAGCAACATTTCTATAAACGGATGGAAAAATATTAAATCATCTTTTAAAAATGAACTATTTAACAATTGCGCTCGTTTTTAATTATAAGTACATTGAACATTAATTTTGGCATCCCTGTTCCACTAATTTAACAACTCTTCAAGTCTTCAACAAATTTCTATAGCTTTAAAATTATTTATTTCAAGTTTATTGCGACCGATTAGTATCATTGAATTCTTTGATAATTAAAGTGATACAATTTTTACCAAAAATTCCGTCTAACTCAAGAAAAATTCAAAACAACCATCATGCACAGTCAAATCTTCAGATAAAATCGAATAACATATTCATACTTGTTTAAAGTTTTATAAGATAGGATACAATATTACTTAACAGATGACCTGATAATTATTTCCCAATTTGTGTATCCCTTTACCACTCTCTTTTACACACACATAAAAAAAAACAACGAAGCAACGCTTGTTTTCCCAACGAGCGACACAGACGAAAAAAGTTTCACGGACGAGGGTTGCGATCGTTAAGGGGCCTCCACACAGTGAGACATGTTGCGATGCATGCATCAACTTCTAAGTTTCACGATGCGGGTTGCAATGTGTGTACTGTGCAGAAATTACAAGTTGGCTAGCAGAAGGAATGCAGGTCTGATTAATTATAGTGTAATAGGCCCACCTTCTCTTACACGATCATAAAAACAGGGTACGTATATTTTTACTCATTCTGGATGTGTCCTATTAGCTCTCTGCCATCATTTTATGTGATCTGATCAGTAGCTGTGACCGTCTGGGCCAATAAAGAAAATGCGTGTGCTCTGTTTTTACGATCGTGTCCGACAAGGTGGGCCTAATACGCTATAAGCAATCAGACCCGCAGTCCTTCTACACGTCAACTTTCCAGCTTTGCACAGTAGGTCGCCATCGCCGTATCGGAGTTGGGGGCGGCTTATATCGATGCAGGAATCGATATCTGGTGAGCAAGGCCCGATTCTGCTGCAGGTTTCAACGTGTAGAGCAGAGATGGCCATCCGGAGCAAAGCTGGCTCCGCCCTACCCCCACTCTGGGTCCATTCCCCTCACGTGATAAGAAAATAGAGATACAATCCCTAGATAAAATTTATGTCATATTTTAAAAAGAATACTTATTCTGATTACGTCACAGTTCCTTGAAAAACTGTACGTATAAACAATTACTGATGTTTCCGGCGTTATGCTCACAAAACAGCCTACATGAGGGGAATATGTGGGGACGCGGAGTGGAGCCAGCGTTGCTCCGGATGGCCATCTCTGATTAGAGCGTGGCATCGATGTCGATTATAATTCGTTTCTGTCGAAACCTGTATGCAACATGAAGCCTAGGGGGTCGATGCAACATGTTTCACCGTGTGCAGGCCCCTTTGAGGTTCGAGCTCATTGAATTAAATCGAACGGTCGCGCGTTGCCGGATAATTGCTTCGAAATTGTTTCGTCGGACGGTCGCGAGGGGTTAAAAAGCAGTTTAAATCTTCAGCCCCCGGGGTTAACGACTACTTTGTACTCGGATAATTAACGGACCGGAGGTTTCGAAAAAAAAAAAACGAACGGAACTGCGTGCAGGGCGCATTTGCAATGCGATTGCACGTCACCTAATGAAAGGCGGATTTATCGCGACCCCGTCGATCGACGCGCGCAACTCGTCCGATTAACAAGTTACGGCACCGGGGCCCGTTAAATCACGTCGCTTATGTTCCAGCTTTGATGGGATCCTGAAACGAGATTCCACCGGGGTGTTACTTAACGTGCCAACGGGGTTTGAATAAATCTTCCGCCGCGTTATCTTATTCGAAGTTCGGTGTCGTGAAGAGACTCGAGCGTTCGTTTCAAGTTCGTTTCGTCGAGATTCGGGTAAGCACGTTATTTCACTTCGAATTCGACGTGACGAGACGTTTCAGGGGGTTCAGTTTACAGTCTGCACGATGTAAGGCAGGGCAGAATGTACCGTGGTGCTGAGAGTCGTTATAGTCACTCGACAGTGCCAACTGGATTAACAGGAATTATATTATTCATGTAGCTGCCTTCTGGATGATTTTAGTGATCAGTCTCATCTTATTAATTAGCTCGAGTACCTGTTGGTTGAGGGTGAATTTAGAATTGAGCTTAGTTGAATTCTTCCGCTTTATTATAGTTTCATATTATCGGAATAATTTAAAAATTGAAGTGCCTTTTATAAAAATTTCGTAAAAAGATACGCGTGATCGATAATAAAAGAAAGGAAAGAAATAAGAAATATTCAAGCAGCAAAACTTAAAAAAGGTTCTGCCTTCTACATCTTTATTCATTAAATTAATAAAAGAAACGCTTAATAAAGAATTATGAAATGGTAAAATTTAAAAGGGATTTTAAAGATACCCTTTTCAAGTCTGCATGGGGAAGAAGCCTGCCTCTTAGAATTATATTACATTCAAACTTTTACATAATCCATGAATATAATTACTGTTCACCCTTACAATCATAAGAACATAATCACAATTTGGTGCATAAATTGCATCGAACAAAAAATGGATGCGATCCAAGGTATCCTCCCCTCATGAACGGAGACATCAATCAAGAAACCTGCGCGCTACGTCGGAATAACTCCATCCACTCCATCCGGCCGCTACAGAAAGAAATCTTGGTGCGCGACTCTCGACGGAAAAAAGCGAAACGAAGAGTGGGGAAAAAAGGAAAATTTAATTCCGTGGAACTGCAGTCTGGCAGTTTGCATCGCGCGCCACACAGATGCAATTAGAAATGCACCGCGGACTCTCTCTCGTGCACAGTATCGGGCTTCAAAGGGACTTCTTCGCGTTTTTTTCCTCCGAGCAGTTTCTCTCCTCCGGAGAGACCGTCGTCGACTACAGGGAGAAAAAAAAAATTCCGAGAGAGCTTCCAGGCCGTAAATAAGTTTCGGCTCTCTCTCTCTCTCTCTCTCTCTCTCTCTCTCTCTCTCTCTCTCTCTCTCTCTCTCTCTCTCTCTCTCTCTCTCTTGCTCTCTCGGCTCCTCTCGGTACAGCTGCGTGAATTTTTGTCGAGCCTGGGAAAGATCGCGTTGGCGCATATGGTACACGAAAGACGCACGCGTTTTCCGTGCCACGTGAAAAAGCCCTTTCTTCTGGAGCATCTGCGGGCTCACCGTGTCGCGTGCACACACGTAACACGTGAGAATATACGAGGACGGTAATAAAATGCCGGGTCTGCGACGCGGGTGACTATAAAACCCCCTATAAGACGTTCGAGACTCTTAGACTGCAAAACACCTCTCTATGAGGTCCACGGGAAGGAGGAGGATTAAAACGCGTGAAGTTTCTACGACGAGAGTAATTTATGCGGCACGCCAACGGGAATCTTATTCCGCGGTTTTTCCGCGATCGAGCCTCCCTTCGAGCTGGACGAGCTCGAATTCCTGCTTGATCAATTTCGAGGGTTTTAGCGAAAGAAATTTACGGAGTATCCTGATAGTAATGCAACGACTATACTATTTTTGGAGAAATTTTATGTTTGTATCTGTGTTAAACGAATATTTTTTATCTTTTTTTTATTTTTAACGCTTAATCGATGGGATCTGTAGATCTGCGAGTGCAGTTAGATCCGTGCATATAATGAAAAACATGAAAGTATTTTTAGAAAAATAGTAGATTATAGATTGCAGTTATATAGTGCATTGAACAGTGTTTGCAAATTAGTAATTAATGATAGAAAATTATTTTTGTGGACTGCGAAGTTAAATAGTTTGTAATTTACTGTCCAAAAACGTTTACATAAGATCGTAAAAGTGTTCTGTAAGATAGCAGTGAATATTTTATTGTTTATCTGTAATCATTGGCACGTTGGATACCCGTTTACATTATACTAAATTATCTAACATCAAGATTAATAACAGACTCCTCGCAACAATGACTAACGCCCATTAAAATCTAAATCGCCGAATTATGTAACAACTAAGAGACATTTTCGACGATAGAGTAATTAAACAAGACAGCTTTCACGGCTGCTCTCATTAAAGTGTAGCACATTCCGTAAATTGCATATTTATGTAACAGATAATTGAAACAGGCCAGAGTTGAAATTAAATGTCACATTTTTTTATTCAGAACTGTGGCCATAACGAAAAGGCAATTTAATCACGAAAATTTCATGAATGTAAATTTGAACTGTGAAATTCCTCTGACTCGTACGAAATTCCTTCTTTCCATTAACCTTTCTTCCGACGCCATTCTATTTCCTTTTCTACGCGGTCGGTGGCCTTTTAAGAGCCTTATGAATCTGTTGAGTACATTTAATTTAATTAAACAACTGCTGATTGTTATACAGCTTCCAGTATCTTTGCTCAGAGAAAAATGTTAATTTCAACAACAAGACCTGAAGGTGCAGATCCAGGATGATACTTCGTGAGACAAAAATCTCAGCAACAAGTGGATGTAAATATATATTGGGTTATAACATATATTCGTTCCGTTTTTTCGTTTTTTTTTCTAACATGTCCCAGGAATTCTACAAGAGAGGAATCCAGGAGGTGTCAGATAGATGGAAGAAGGTCGTGGATCAAAATGGCAGGTGCATAATTAAATAAACTTATCTCTAAATTGATAAACAAACGATTTTAAAAACACTACAAAAACGGGGCCAACGTATGTATACATGTATACCTGAAGTCTCATGAGAGGAAAATCTTGTAAAAAATCTCATCGTGGATCAGCACCCTATCAAAATCCACAAATTGATCAAATGAACGCATTGCTTCAACTGTTATCTTTTTATCACTTTCTTCGGGACACTGGAACTCAAAGCAAGGTTACAATATCTATAAATTGAACGTACTTCAAAAATGTGCAATTGATCAGGTGCACTTAAATTGACACGCTGAACGCCGTGGTGGTCACCGGTGACCGACACGACAATTTTAATTTAATGAAATAATTATTGATTGTCCCAAAATTCTGAGCAAACTTCATGCTGAAACAATAATGCAGGAACAGAAGAACACGATTGACTAGTCAAACCTCTTTCTTCTTTACGATTCATATTGAAAATGGTAAATTATATCGTGTCTGGTTAGGCATGGCCATTTTCACTGTGGCGTTCAACGTGTTAAGAAAGAACATAATTCTGGAAATATTTGATCAATTTCGTGAGTCACCGTAGTCACTGCGAAACGTTCCCTCAGATGTCTTTCGAAAGAAAGCGACTAGTCTCACATCTATGACGCTATGGCCCGAAAAGAATTAGGTCTCCGCCGGGATTCTCACAGCAATAGAGACGCGATCGCGCGGCTACATTGTTAACGATAAATCATGCGATTAAACAGCATCTTAAACGGTGACTAACCGTTTCTCCGTGGCCAGGATGGCAGCTGTGCAACGCGGTTTACATCATCGCGCGACACGCGCGCAAAACGATCGGCCGTTTTCCGTGACGGACCATCTCAGACGGGACGAATTGTAAAACAACATGTACAACGTGACGCTCGTTGGACGTAATTGCACCGACTACCGGGATCCGTAGCCGCCTTTTCGCGTTAATTGCTGAACAACAGACTCGGCTTAACCCAGTTCTCGCGGCTCGTATTAACACGATTGTCTCTGAACTGGATACTTTATTTCGGGATCGCTGTCAATGATCCGCCGCTCGGCGTTACGTACGCGTTTATTTTTGCCACGATGACTTACAGCGTCTGCCGTTTTATGGCCAGTCGAAAAAATGAATCAAGGATTCAGTGAAACTCGGTATTTGTCCGCAGCATGTCGGATGAGGGAGTGAGACATCGAGTTAGGAACGTACAGGGGGTGTTACCCTTATGTCAGTACCCTCTCGTGCATTCTTAATTAAAACTGTTCAGTTTTCCATTAAAAGGTTTTCCAATACGTTCAGATCGTTATTAGAAAAAATTAAAAAAATTCACAGAATCCATATTTGTATAATCTATGCGACTCGTATAACACTATAGGGGGGTTACTGTATTCGTGAAATGGAGAAAAAGTCTTGTGATTTTTTAACCGTAAACATTGGTGGAAAAATTAATATTGTTGGAATTGTAAAAAGTTTTCGATGTAACATTTTATGCAGTCAGTTTCAAAAAATTGTCATAGATCTAAATTCCGTAGCTAGTCAGAAACGAAAGACAATTGCTTTTGCTCTATCACAGGACAGATGTCTCAGAATTTAGTGTTTCTATCTTGTTAGCGAAATTGTGATAGAAGAATTTCGGCAGCGTTTACGCAGAGTAAATTGTTACGGCCATTTGACCGCTTGCGCCCATTCTGAGCGACCATTTAGAAACGCATGAATGCCGTGCCATAATTGCACGAATTATGCGAAAGAATGCGCTTAACCACGTCAACGTTTCACGGTATGCACGTGGTTCCATTAACACTTTGACTGACATATGTATACGGACGACAATTAAATTCAATCATTATTTATTCCATATGCATATTATTAATAAATATACTTAACACGTTGAATGGCGCGGGGGTCGCCGATGACCAGCACTTCAAATTTAATTAAATTAAATAACTAATTATTATTACACAATTCACAGCAATTTCCATATTCTAACATTAATGTAGGAACATAAAAACGCCACTGAATTCCTGAATATTATTTTCCGTTGCGATTTGTATTAAAAACAGTAAACGACACAGTAATTGTCACTTTGATAACGATTTTACGTATTAACACTAACCGTACCGCCACTTCACGTATACCTATTCTTACCGTAACCGGTCATAAATAAGCCAGGCGATGAATTTTCCACAGTAAAAAAGTAGCAAGAAAAAACAAAAATTGAGAAATTGATTAATCAGATAATATAAGAATTGACATAAAGTTAGATGAACAAAAGAAATAACAATGAATGTACAGTTTTAAATTAAATTTAGTGTTAAATAGACCCTTATGAGCCCACCTAGTCGTCGATTAAATTCCAACTCAGGTGATTAACTTACGAAGAGATCCCTGGGATCTAGATGGTCATACTGAAAAATAAAATCGGTGTTCAACACAGTCGTCCAGATTTCGACGAAACTCGCGTGCTCGTTCAGCGCCCAGCGATCCGAGGAGTTTATCGATCGTCGGATCGATGAGACGGGACACGATCGACGGGGATCGAAGCACGCGAGCCCCGGGGTTGTCGATCGCGACGCGTCGAGTTCGTCACCGTGATCGATCCCGTGGTCGATTAGCCGTGGCATTCGCTCCGACGAGTTGCACATCTCCCGTACCGAGATACGAAAAGTAACCTGTTAACAGTGAAACATAATCCAATATCCTGGGGAGCGACGATCCGCGGTAGAGGCTTTCTGGCGTCCGATCGAATAACTTCGCCGGAGCCACCGGCTCCTACGACCACGAGATTAACATAATCTCGATGACAGTGAATTAAACCGGTCGATCGCGTACACCTACCTGTCGGACTCGCTCGTTCGCGCGTCAATAAAACGGAAGCGGTGCACGTTAATCGCGTTGCAAACCAGAATCTTTTTCTTCCTCTTCGCCTTTGCGTCTGACCCAGCATTTACCAGGGAATCTGCAGTTTCAAACGAGTTTCGAACCACCATGTGTCAATAGTGACGCAGAAGTACTAAAGATGGTTAACCGTATTGGCGCTGCAGAGAGTAGTTTGATTTCTGCGATCGGGGGACAGCTGTTTCGTAGGTGAGAACGTTGTTGACAGTTGAAGATTCTTCCTCTTCGTTGAATATAATTCAGCCTCGTTAATTATGGTCATTCAGCTGAGAATCTGCAGTTTTAAGTGGGTTTCGAATCACCATGTGTCAATCGCATTACAGAAGCATTCAAGATAGTCTTCTAATTAGCCCTACTCAGGGTACCTTCGTTTCTGCGATTGGAGGAAAGTCGGTTTCTACATGACAACGTTGTTGACATTTCAAGTATCTTCTTCTTCTTTGACTGTAACCCAGCATTTAGCCGGGAATCTACAGTTTTAAATGGGTTGTGAACCACCATGTGTCATTAGCAATGCAGAAGCACTGAAGTTAGTCATCCAATTGGCCCTATTCAGGGTACCTTCATTTCTGCGATCGAAGGAGAGCTGTTTTCTATGTGACAACGTCGTTGATACTTTAAGTTTCTTCTTCTTCTTCTTTTAATGTAATCTATTATCGACTGCTATGTTCATTTAGTCGGGAATCTACAGTTTTAAATGGGTTTCGAATCACCATGTGTCAATAGCATTACAGATACACCGAAGACGATCACTCATCTTAGCTCTGACCGTGCCCGGAGTAGCCTAACTTCGCCGATCGGATGAGGGCCCATGTTTCCTATGCGACAACGTCGTTGCTTGCAGAAACTTTTTCTCTTAAAACTTTCGCATCCTCTGACGTAATGCTACATGCTTTAGTATGCTATAGCGGATTGCTGATGACGTAAGGATTATATTTTGTAATGGATTATAGGGACCGCAGCCCTGTTAATGCGACATTCATCCTCATTAGTATTTGTTTTATTAGCATCATTTGTGTCACATGAATTTATTGTAATTTCAGTCAGTTGTACAGGCAAAGTCAGTGATATATGATACATTTTAAATTTGTGGGAGATGAAGAATGAAATTTATAAAGTCTATCTTAATATTATATCTATTTATAAATGGACGAAATAAAATAGGTAGAATATTCAGAAAAACTGGAATACAAGTAAATAAAATATATACATAGATGTGCGTTTTAAATATTTTGAGAACGGAGACGACTAATTTTCGCGTTATGTCGCACCCTGCCCTTAGTAACAAAGGGTTGGTTGGGTCGATCGTTTTTTAAAGAAAGCTGGCGAAGTCAGCTTGAAGAATAATGGACTCAGAATAAATATACAGTGATTCAACAGCACCTCTCACGATTCTTCGTGTTCGAAACGATGTTGAATTGGAGTCTGGAACATTTCACGATAAGTACCTCTTAAAATTTGATCGCTTCCTGTACATTCATGTATTTATTTACAAATCGCTCACGCAACACCCTGAATACTTTGCAGGTTGCTGCAGAGGCACGAATTTGTCGTTCAAATTCGCTACTTCGATTGTAAATTACAGACAACACAACTATGTGTCATAGTGAACAATTCAGAATGAACAAACTATTAACACGTGGAATGCCGCAGTGAAAACAGCCATATCTACACAGACATTATGTATAATTTACTCTTTCGAATATAAATCATAAAGGAAAAAAAATATTCGGGTATTCAGTCGCGTCTTTATGTTTCTAAATTAATGTTAGAATATGAAAATTGTTCAGAATTGTGCAATAATAAATAGATATTTAATTAAATTGAATTTGAAATGGCATTCAACGTGTTAATAATGAAGTCCTGTACGAATCGGGGACCATGATACCTAATTGTTTTATTGTACACGGCCTCTAAAACGGTCCAAAATTATACTAAATGCTGGTATTCATCATTATCACGGACTGCGGGTAATGCGTTTTCGTTTGGTGCATCCGAGGTGTCCAATGATCACGACATTAGCGACCAGATAACCACGGGTGCTTTTTACCGGCAACATCGTCGCAATACGACCATAACTTTCCGTGGCAAGAAGGCGATCATTAATCATGCTGCAACGTGAATTCGCTTTACGCAAGAAGATGTAGGGACTGCGACAAAAAGGAGGATTCAAATGCATCGACTTCGGCCCGGAGGAGGACGCCGGGAAGTTCGAAGTAACAGTAATCGATGGAAAGATTCGCGCCATTGAACTTTTTCCGATTTCAGTTTGAAGTCCATAGATAGACGCCGCGGATAAAATGGGGCGATTATTCTTAGTTAATTAATTGAGAAACTTTTGAAGTTTTATTACCAGCTCTGAGTCCCATGAGAGAAGCATCAGCCTCGCTCTGACATTTTCGCGGCTCGCTGAAGTTCCAAATGCAATGGATTCCGCGTATTTGAGCCGGCGGTTAATCGAGGTAGCCGTTTGTTTGGGACAAAGCTCGAAGAACAGAACCTAATCGAATAAATAGCCTTAGTTTTCTTCACTTGATTGGGATAGCGTGTCGCGTATTTGGGACAGATGACTGCAGTACTCTATGAGACGATAGCAAGCGTAAATGTTCACTTATTTTTCCTAATATGTTGTGCATTTTCCTTTAATTGGATTGTTTAGGAGGACTTTAACCCCTTGCTTTATAATTTTTGTAATAGCTATCTACATTGAAGTTTATTGTTCCAGCGTTCTAAGGGTAAAATCTAGGAAGAATATTTATCAATATGTACAGGTTGCTGGATATGATCCTCTAAAAGTTAGGGGTGTTGCAATATAGAATTTTCAACAATTTATGTTCGAGTGAAACTGATATTTATATTCTACAGACCATAATCTGCATCACGAGTGTGACTCGTTATTATAAGGCAAGGGGTGTAGGGCAACGCGCGTATCCGCGGACAGTCCATTAATGATACTGATTGTTACTGACAAATAATAAATATAGAAAGTTCTGCATGAAGAATATCTACACACATACTAGATATTTGGCTCTGATTTATTCTAAAAATCTTTAAATAAACACTTCACTGCTCATTTAAGCTATAGCTTGTCTCTTTTATATTATTCTAACTACCGTATTTACCTATGTGACACTTCGAATAATTAGAACAGCCGCTTAATCGGACCAAAGGACGCTGGTCCCTATGTGTCCCAAATAACCGGCCTCCACTGTATTCTGAACCGGAGCGTGTAACGCTTTTCGCTCACTCTACTCTGTAGACTCGGCCTCTGAGCCACCGACGTCTGTTTACAAAACACCCTAAAATCGCCGTCAAACAAAGATTCCAGTCGAAAAGCAGCGATCCACCGACGGTACGAGGAGAAAAAAACCAGAAATCGTCGCATCAGATTCGCCACAGCTTGATCGTTAGCGAAACGCGGCACGGGAATAAGAGGAGGACGGAGTTTGATGGCCGTACAGTGTTCCGCGAGATTGCGTGGCGAAGAGTTAATTAAATGGTTCGGAGAAGCGGAGTCAGACGCGTTTTAGGGTCAGTCGATGAACCGTGAACAAACGCAACACCACCGCCATCACCACCACGCCTTTCTCTTTAATAATTGTCCTCTCGTGTGCTCCTACGGTCGCCGGGGCTCCGGCTGTTCAGCGAACGCCCGGGACCGTGCAATTTGCAACGGCGATTTCGTCTGCGAGATCGTTCGATAACGTTCGCCAACGAGAATGTCGCTCTGACACGTTCGGTGAATTATCGTGCATCCCGTGTCGTTATCTGACAAGCTGGCCGAAACTGTTGCAACGCTCGTGCGGAACAGTTTGCGATGATTACTGGCTTTATGCTCTCCGCCCTCCGCGTCCGTGTCGCGCGTTTCCCTCTCGTGACGCGGTTCTGGCAAAATTGGTAAGCTTGCTTGGAAATAGAAAAAAGAATCGATTGCGCGGCGCGGAGTTCTTCCAGCGCGTTGACCGCCGCAGGGAAAACTTACGTGTCTAGTCAGACACGCTACAATTTGCTGTTACCGGTGCAAAGCGTGGAGGAAGAAATGAGAATTCTGTCATGTTCTGGTGTTTCTAAATTATTATTGCGATGCGAAGATTGTTCTAGATTGTCAAACGGTAAATAGATGTTTGATGAAATTAAATTTGAGGTCGCCGGTGACCGTCGTGGGAATGTTAACACGTTCCCTGTCACAGTAGAGAATTCCGTAACTAGACAGACACGCGAGAGTGGTTATTTATTGATACACGTGGTTGATCGTACAAATATTTACTTATTTTATATTACACTTTCTATTTCTGCTATGATTTTAACGTGAATGTTACGCGAAGTTTCATAAGGGTTGGTAGTTGTGTGATAAAATTACAATTTATGCGTGTACCGAAAACGTTTCACGTGGCGGGGAATGTGTTAATAAATTTCTTTACACATAAATGTATGCATCATGCTGGAAGAATTTTTCTGTATGAAGGAAATGGAAGTTTCCCTCCGGTAACGTTTAAGAAATTCATTTACTGAGAAATTTAAGTATTATTGCTTTTTGTTGACTGGAAAGCGCGTTTGGCATGTAAATATGCAGAGAAAGTCACAGACGCGAGCACAGTGTCAAATAGAAATAAATAGAATGGACATTAAAAGCGTATAGTACACGAAGAAAAATGAAATGAAAGGAGCTGGCAATGTACAGGAGTCTAAAATGTTGAAAACGAATTACCAGAATATGAATAAGCATTATTTATGTCGCACATTCGGTATTTCCTACAGTCTGCTTCCAAAAGAACGCAGAAAGTGCATTTGAAAGTGTATAAGTTTGAGAAGAAAGGTCTTCGTGACATATGAGAAGTATGATAGGTCAAGACCCTCGATCATAGAAGTTTAAATTAAACAAATTATTAGTACCAGATCCATTTTAATTAAATAATCACCAGTTTTACAAAATGCTCAGAAACATTAATACTGTAGCAATAACATTAGGATACGACTACATATTGTCTGCTTTCTGATTTATATTTAAATTTTAGCGCGTCTGACTAATTATGTCTGCTTTCACTGCGTAATTTAATTCCATCGAACAGACAGTACATGAAATACTCAATTAAAATAATTATTGCCTCCAAACAACAAAGTCTGGAAGCTTTGAAACAACGTCCTTTGATCATCTATTTCCACAAAGAAGAATCACAGTATCTGTTACATCCTCAAGCACCACGAAGTATAAAAGTAGCGCATCAATGTCTCCTTTCATCACTAAAATTTCAAGTGTAAGGCGCCCATTACGGTACCGACGAATAATTAAAACCTGCGGCCGTTCTCTAACCAGACTCTCGTCAGGCGTGGGCAACAGAGGCAGAAACAAAAAGGCAGACACAGACGGCGAAGGAAGAAGTTACCGGAAGAGCGGCCGTGCTATCAACTTTTCGAACTGCTATTTTATTCCCGCGACGCTTTAAAAGCGCGCTTTGATAACGAAGAAAAAGCTGCACGGCGCGTAATAAATAGCGCATGAAACGGCCCAGAAATTAGCAGTCCTCCGTCGCTCCGTTAAAGAATTAGCCTCGATGCTAATCTACGCGATTGCACCGACGACATAGCGTTTTTCTTGCGGCCGGAAAACAAAGCTGAGTATCCCCTCGCTCTCTGGGCGCACTTTTGAAAAATCTGCTCTATTAAGTATAACCCGTGAAAGGGGTTTCCGCGTTCGTTTCACGAGCCAGGGAAAAGAAGCTCGTAAAGCGAGTTCAATTACTTCATTCCTAATCCGTCGTGCTTAATAGGCGAGCTTAAGCTACTCGTAAATCCTCCAAGCAGTAGTTTTCACCGCGAAACAGAGATTAGAGATTATAATGCGATTATCGCGGAGTCGGTATAACTTGGCCTTTCAAGGTCATTCCTCCCTCTTGACAGTTTGACTGCTAGTGACCACGATTATAAAGCAATCACGGGGAAGCTTAGTATTATTATTATTCTATTACGTGGTCCACGAGCAAATGAATCCTTTGAGGACGATAAACGCATGCATGCGTTCCGAAAGATTGGTCACCGTGTGCTATGAGTCACCGTAATGGTCCATGCGCAGCTGTTTATTGCACGCTATAAACATGTGTACCAGAGCACTAAAACAGCTGAACAGTCGACATCGGACACATTGAAAATGTTTGCTATGCCAACAGCTTGGACTTCCTTAAGAATTCCAATAACTTTTTGCCTAGTTGTAAAGTCAGGCCTCTGTTTCTTTTCCTCATTCCGAAACACGTCCGCGACAAGGATTTACAATCCATTACATCCTTCCAGCAGGAAACACTCCCATTCAAATAATTCAACGAACTGAACTATCTATCACTGTGAAATAAAAACCAGATCCAACCGCGTTTCCAAAATTCCTCAACTTCCTTCTGGCTCCTGGTCCAGGAGTCTACGGTTTCTTCGGCACAATCCTCCGATCGGTACAGACAAAAATTGCATCGTAGCTGTACATTTACGCAAGACACACTTTCTCCAGCCTCTAACGATTTCTAATCGTCGTGCTTCACGCTCAATTTGCGTTAAATTCACGGAATCATTTGCGTTCGCTCGGGTTCACGAGATCGTCGAGGGAATTTTCAAGATTTCTTCTGCTAACGGTCACTTAACTCAGATTGGCCACGTAGACTGTTATGGGGGGAGCCGTCGATGATGGTAAGAAGCCGTAATAAGTCGGAACTCTTTCTCGCGCCACCCTCGTGACCCCTTAACCCCCCGCTGCGTGACCCTGATAATCGTCGACCCCTCGATGCGCCAGTTTTCCGCGGGAAAACCTCTGTGTGTCCTCCTCGCGGATTTATAAACGTAATTTCCCGGTGTCGGTTAAAAATATCGAGCCACGCGACAACGACGCGACAGCATCGACAGGATTTCGGAATTGGAAATAGACCGGAAGTGTTTTATATCCTTTAACGGCCTCTCCTGTCGTGCACGTCATCAGACCAGAGATGAGGACTCTTTCGACCGGTTGTAACGGAATTCGATGCGAGAAGAGAATTTTTTATGGACGTTGCTAATTTTCAGGTTTTTGTTTAAGTGGTTTCTTGAACGGGGCTGTTCTTGGGGTAGTGTTCACATGTAGGGGTACGTAGTCAAGCTTAGGTTGGTCTTGAAGAAGTTGACGGAGTTCAGGTTGCTCAGTAGCAATGAATAACTTCATCTGTGTCACAAGGTTTGAATTTTGAATAATAATTTGCTGAGCTCTGGAGGAATATTTTGTTCAGTTGGGTCTCAACAATAATAACCGAGCAATCATCGATTAGTCAGAATAATCCAGGCTATCCCTTATTGCATAGAAGGTGATCCCATAAGTAGTGTCGTTTTTAAATGTAACATAATCAATTTAAGAGCTGCAGTTATTTTTAATTATAAACTTACCGAATATTACTTTTAGTGACCTTGTTAATTTCTTTCTGGTTGACTTCAAACAATCAGTGTCACTGAATTATTTCTTAACTAACAAATTGTGAAGCTACCTGAATAGGTACCAGCTGATATGCACAACAAATTTTTAATTACTCAATCGCCAACGTAAAATATTTTCACCAAAAATTCCGTCTAATTTACAAAATTGTTGGCTACAGTCTCTGCAGTAATATTCTGAATTTGTATTGAAAAATTCAAAGCAGTATAAATCTCTGAAATTCCACCAGCTGCACAGTCAAATATTTATTAAATAAAATCGAATAAGATACTCATACTTATGTAACCCTTTGGATCATGGTTTATATCAGTGCTGGCCACCAGAGCAGCGGGCTCCCCCAATCTGGGTCCATTCCCCTCATATAGACCTAGGGTGGGGGAAGGCCGCAGCTCCGGTGGCCATCACTGGTCTGCGTCTTCTAAATACGAGCTTCAAACATAAATTCTACAAAATTATCTATTACAACATCCGTGACGTTCAAAGGACCATCTAAAACAAATTGCACATGTCGACAAATATTCTCCCTCTGTTTCGCCCCTGGAGCACCCAAATAATAAACTTCAGTGCAGACAACCGTTAAAAAAATCGTACGGCAAGGGGTTAAAGTATGTTTTACAATATAGGAAACGACACTGCTTAAGGGATGACCCGATACTATTACGAAATAGGCGGCAGTCCGTTCAAGGACGAAACCGAGCAGGCCGTGTTGGCGCCGAGTAACACGATCCTGACTTATTCCTCTCGTAAGTTATTTCTCGTGTAAGACGGATGCAAGGTGTGAGTGCACACCAGGAACAGAAAGAGGAACATCTGCAACAGCAGGCTTTCGCGTACAACGAGATTATCGCGGCTCCTTTCTCCCATTATCCTTCGCCTTCTATTTTCTCCTTTCTCGGACGCCCCCGTCTTCATCGTGAAGTTCTGTTCGTCGAAAAAATCGCGGCTTCCATTTCACACGCGTATCCTCCCGACCCCTGACCCTCGAAACTGTTCAGGGCGACACGCGGTCGACGTAATTCGGACATTTCGCTTTTATCTGCCCTCCGGTGGCTTTCCTTTTTATCCGACGAAGAAGTGCGTGGCTTTGCGCGAGTGCCGTCAACTGCCGGGAAAACTAGTTTCCCGGGGATACGGGGAAACAGATTGAGGAAATACTCCATGGGGTTATTGGATGCCCCACCAGGAAATATTTACTGATGGAATGTAATTTATTTCAGGGCGTTATTCTGCTTGTTCGCGTGTAATCGACTGACGAATAAGTGTCTCTTTTTAATAATGAAAGAGTTGATTAAAAATCGAAATAATTCTCTCTATCTAATAGATTTTTTGAAATCTTTTTATGTTCATCAATCTATGAATTTATCTTTCATACTTTCCTTGCTGCTACGCTAGAAATTAAAAATTGAAATAGCATAGATTTTAGGCGAATTAAAGCGTCTCACTGAAGAGCGCATTTTTGGTTTTTCTAATTTTAATTATGTAGTATGAAGAACATTAGTGAAATTCTGATACGCTATCATAAAATTTACCTAAATTTCTACGAAAAAATAAAACTTGGAATGTATCTCTAGGTAGTATAAAATTCTGCACCGAATCACGTAGAGTCACCCATGCTTTTTAAATCAGAATTAGTGTGCGGCACGCCGTTCGGCCGTTTTACAGCTTCCCATGCTATACACATAAATTCCGCATCGTATATTCTCGTATTTTGTAAAAACTGTGCCCGATAAGATTGCTCGAGACTGTAATCCTTTGGAACTCGAACCACAGTCGAAGCGGTGAGGCAATAAAGCCGAAAGGAATGCGACTGAAGGTGTTCCGCCGAAACCCTTGCCCTCGGTTTATCGTCTTGATCGACGAAACACCTTCTCGAACTATACATTCATATTCGAATAATATAGCACAGCTACGTGTATGATACTCACGTGTTTCGCGATGGTGTCGTGCACGCATAGTCCTATAATAAATAGAAGGAGCACCGACGACCTGAAACAGAAAGAATTTTCTGGTTAGAAAGGTAACAGAAAAATAACAACTATGTTTATCATTCTGCATGTGACAATTTATGTTAAACGCCACTGTAAATATTGGGTCGTTCGAGACATTCGTATAAATAATTCGTATTTATTTGTACAAACTCTCGAATAATTGATGACGAAATGTGGACTAATCAGTCAGGAAGAATTAATTTGAAAATAATATTTTTGAGGTAAAACATTTATGTTCAATATTATTATCAATAATCCTAGTTCATCGATATGGGAGGCCACTGATATATTTTTCCAACACAGAAGTAGATTTTATATCAAAGAATTCATTATGGTACCTTTCAGCTTTACTAAATATATTCACCATTTTTCCCTATACATAATTTCGTAAGAATACAATGCGTGAGAACAATTTATGTATTATTTATAAACATCACACTTCTCTTGATCACCAGCGACTGTCTCAGACCACCGACTACCTTTTTTGATGTCTGCAATTGTGAACAATATCGATCAAAATTCATGTGACGTTTCACAAGAATTTCCAGCAAGCAATTCATTCAAATCACGTTCATTAACTGATGCTGTCTAATTCCTACAATAATAACTCTACAGTCGGTAAAACGTTACGATTACTCCGTGGATGTTTATGCGAATATACATTTCTATAATTCAATATTTCCTATGTTAATACAGTTATAGAATAAAACTCTGACATAATTATATTCTGTTCCGTGAATGTTTAACCCTTTGAACTCCTACTTTTTTTAATTTTCTTTTCAATAACTCCCTATTATTTTGAGTGTTTTATTTGGAATATACTTGAAAAGACAATTGGTGGACAGGAACAAATTTAAACAATTTCTTTTTACTAATTATTTTGAGAAAAGCATTGGAACTTTGCTAAGATCTGACATTTGTAGACTTTCTGATACTTGTAGAAAAAGAAAAGAAAATATTGCGAAATACAATACATATTTAAACTGGCAATTTAAAAATGTCGAGTGTGACTCGACATAGGAGTACCTGTGAATAAAATCGACGTCGAGTCACACTCGACAAAGGAGTTCAAAGGGTTAAAAAAAATGTACCACGGTTTTAAGTGTGTATTACTCAGACATTTGGCTGTATTAAATTACAGAAACATCCGCAGTCCAGTTACGAGGATCGAAAACGGATGAAAATATCCGTGAGGAGAACTGGTCGAGACAGCATTGACCGAGACTTTGATCGTTCGCTCGACGTTGGTCGGACGGGACGAGTTTCACCGTCAACTTGTTCCGTAACTCGTTATGTCAGCCTCGTGTAGGCAACGATTACGTGTGTTGGACCGTGTTGCGTTGCGTTGTGTTGTTAGGTGAACGGGACGCACGTCGTTCTCGCCACCTGACGAAAGTGAATCTCTCTCGACGAAACGAAACTGGAACGAAGCCACCGGCTGGCAATCGAGAGTCCGATTTATGGAAACCGGTAGTGGAGGCTTCAGGGTCGTTGTTCCCGGCTGTTGCAAGGGCGACGATAAATTATCCCTCGACGTTAGGCTATTTACATGCGGCCAGGCGAGATATAAATCGCCGTGGTGTCTGAAATTGTATGAATTAGCCGCGACGCTCGCTACTTTCACGGCTGATTTATCGGGGGAAATTGTCCGCGGAGAGATTTTGCTCCCGTGCCAAAGTCTATTCTGTGGTGCTGTGTTTTGCACCGGACAGAATGTGTTTCATTCGATACTTCACAATCCAATGGAGATATACGAGAATCATTTTTATTTCGATTCGACCGTTTCGTCGATTGGATTGCTGGGAAACTAATTTCGTTTTCCACATACGAGTATGTAAAATTGACGGCGTTTTTCGCTGATACAATTATCTGGATTCGGAGGTAAAGCAACTATAGGAAGTGGAGGGATTGAATAAATTGATAGTATGTAAAAATTATTGTGTTTTTCTTTCTAATGGCAAAACACGAAAAAAGTGTCTCACCGACCCAATAGATGTTAGATGAAGGCTGAGTTTTAGATTAAAGTAGATCGTTTGAAAGGTGTTGACAGATGTCGTTATTCTATCAAGATGTTTTCGTTGCAGGATGAATGAGATTGATATAAAAATAATTTGGATACAAGAGATAGGTTTTGGTTTAGAAATTATAGAAATGATAATCAGTATTAGAAAGAATAGCTAGAATAGAATTAAGAATTATTCAAAATGTAGAAATGCAAGAAATATAATTTACAACTGTGTTTCTGCTAAATGTCTACACTTGTGATCTTATAGTTCCTACTGTATTATAACTTCAAAAATAGAGATTTCATTAATTTCATCTTCTCCATTTTCTTGAATTTATTTCGAAAGTCCAAAATGTTGTATGGCGCACAGTATAACAAAGAATATTTAGACTTGAAGTATTCTGTCCTCAAAGGGTTAAATAAGGATTAACCAAAATAAAAGTCTAAGCACCATTAAGTTTACAACCGTATGCAATTAAGTATAAAAATAATGTACCCACAACCATAAATGTGTATTTATGAGGAGCTGTTTTGACATGTCTGACCACGTATGGGATTTTCTACTGTGGCACACGGAATACACGCGTTTCAAAGTCCTCTGGGAATTTCAGGCAACGAGATTTGAAATACGATTCTATTCCAGTCTGTCGAAAATTAGCAGTTCGACGGTAATCAAATTTGGACAGATAATGAGAAATTATTCACGGCCTGTCGCGTAAATCGTTGTTCGCTGTGATTAAAAACGTGTTATTTATTCAGGAATAGGGGAATCGCGATATACTGCCAGCTGTTTTCTTTCCACGGATATTCGAAATTATGTACAACAATATAAATAATTCCTATCGTCCAGTCCATAAAAAATATTTAACGAGTCTTTTCCTATGTACCTCGAAAAAGTAAGCGAGTCTTTAACAGATGAATCTAATCTTCGGAAAAAAAAACTAGACCCTTCGATTAGGAAGAACAGCGGCCAAATTGGCAAATATTGAATCGGCAACTAAATTCTCAAACCTCGAAAGTTCTTTTATGAAAGCGTTTATTAAAATTCTTGGAATAATTTTCGATTCAAGCGATCCATATTATAATTTCAACTATCCTGCCACCGTGGTTCTGATAATTTTTTAAATGTCTGATAGCGGAGTCGAGGATATTTTCAGGCGAAGAAATTCACTAACACGTACGGAGCAACGTGTACGGCCGTTCAATGAACGGACGAATGAATGAACCTGTTTTTCAGCTGCATTGGCAGGCGTTGTTGCGTAAGTTCTTCGGAGTGGGCGTCATTCAGAGGTTTTGGAAGGTTGCCCGAGAGGCCGTTCGCCAATTCTGTCCGGGCGCATTCGAACGAAAGCGACCCGGCTGCTATCGGTCCCAGGACATAATAATTCCCGTGAAAAACGGCCAGCCGTGTGCTATTGGCCGAGAACAATGCGAGATGTCGTGGCGTTTTAATGGCCGCCGAACAACAATCTTTGCCGCCGATATAAATTGCTAAAAAGGTCCCTCGTAAATCACCCAACGGCTCCGCTTCTTCAGGAATTATTTCCGGTAGCCGGAGGCTGAAGAATTTCGCGCAACCCGTATTCGACGAGAATTATACATACAGCGGTTTGTGAATACCGCAGCCACTTTTTCACCTGTTTCTGTAACTTTTTTTCTTCCTTTTTGGGGGGTGGTAAAACGATGTGACAAATTACAGGCGTCAGCGAAAGCTCTCCGTTCTAGTTGTGGGGCGACAGACGAGGGATCTTTGTTTCTCTTGTTTCCACGAATGTGGTAATATGCTGCTCGAAGTTCTTTTTTTGAATGGACTGTAATTGTGGAAAATTTGTGAAAAATGTTGGACACTCGAGGAGATTCTTAACGAGTTATAACGAGACACCAGCGAGTGAGAAGATTGGAGAAGCGGTACAATTAGTGATTTAATGTGGACACTGTATATTTTAATTTCTGAAATATGTAATATGCTCATAGCCTATACCTATATGTCTGACTCAGAAGAATTATTTTTTAAAAATACAAAACACACTGAATGATTACAACTCTCATGGTACATGTACCAACCAACATTGTCATTGGATTGAGTCATAAATCACTACCGACACGTAACTGTTTCGTTTCGAAAAATTCGTATAGTTTATCTAGGCTACTGATTTTTGTTTCATATTTAAAGGTAGGAGTCCCTAAAACGTAGACATGCTGCAGAAGCAACAGTAATCATCCTGTAATGAGTCATCAATAAATTTGAGAAGACAAACTGTTAGTTATTTATGACTCAATCCAATACATCATTGTGGACACTAAAGGGCCTCCACAAATAATTATATAAATAAGTGAACAATGCAACAGACGGGAACTATTATGCAGAAAATAAATTTCCGCAACCGTTGCTCAAAATCGTCTCCATCTTGTCCGATAAAATTTCTCACACACGTGTTAATTATTTCTTTTTAAATTCCGTTTTTTCTTTCTGCTGAGATTTCAGACGAAGAAGAGAAGGCGGGAAGGTCGATTTAGGCCCACGATGATCGTAATTGGTCGCAGGTGCGAGGAGAGACGTTAATTGGGACGCAATTTTCAGCGGACTAATTGCGTCCGCGAAATCCGCGCGATATTTCTGTTCACGCATGAACACAGCTGAACCCGAAACACGCATGGTTCGTCGCTTTTCGCCCTTGACGTCGGGATACGCATCGTGGGTGCAGTAATTGGTCGCCAGGGAATAATTTTAATTGGCTGGCGAACGATCGAGCTGATTTTTAAGTCGATTCAACAATTGACGAAGCATTTGTAAGTCGATGAAGTCCACTATCGATCGGCGACAGAATAGATGTCGTCCGTGGCTCGTTACACACGTGTAGGATAATACATTTAATATATTACCTGACAATTTTTGTTAACAAATTTCAGGAAAAGTGGATCACCATGCATCGAAATTAATTTACTTAAACAACTACTCAGCATTATAATATTTTGAGCAATATTAATGCTGCAATAATTGCGACACATAACAGAGTTGTTTCTTTCGAAGAAGTCAAATAGTTTACTTGAGTCACTGACTTTTGCTTCCGATTTGCAGGAGTCCCTACGACGTAGACATGCTGTAAAAGCGACAATAATAATATTTTAATAAATCATCAGGAAATTTAAGAAGATAAATCGGTAGTTATTTATGACTCAACCCAAAGTATAGTGGAAGAATCAAATATTCATATCTTCAACGATATATAAAAGCTGTTTTCGTGGGTCTGACTGGTGACTGTCTAGTTACCTTGTAGTTACTCTCCAGTTCATTCTCCAATCACTTTCTAATTATTCCCTAGTTAGAAGGTGTCTCAAAACGGTTGTACAACTCGAAAACTGTAGATACTCTATGCCAGAAAAATCGAAAAGTCCTGTACCATTTTACAATCCGCGGCTTTGTTTTCGAGATACACGTAAATGATTGAAAATTGGGTATCTCCTGAGTGTGCATGAAAGTCTCTATAGTTTTCGGATCGTACAACCTTTCTGGAGCATCCAGTACTTCAGTATCAGTATCAAAATGAAGTTCACGTTTCGATAGGCGTCCCGAGGCTTCAGAAATTCCCAGCATCGTTTACGATTCGAGAAGAGGGTCAACATAAACGTCGGGCCAGTTAGGAACTGCGAAATTCACGGCACATCAAACGAGATTTGGAACGGCATGAATATGTAAAGCGGACCCCTTGGAATGAACCCGCGTCCAGGGCACTTCTAACGAGGACCTCCTACGGTTAGGGTTCGTTACAGTCGACAAGTTCTTCGGCTTATATCAATCGACTCCCGTTGTTGAGCTTGAAATAATTACAACGATCCTCTGAAGATGGCTTTCCATGTTAGCTGCGGCCTCAGGAACTTCGGACAACGTTTTATGCTGACACATTCAGCATGAAATTAATTAAGTTGACGAACAGTTTCGTGGATATTCGAGTAAATACACCAAAATGGATCACCCTGTGTATACTGAAGCGCTAAAAGGAATAGTTTGTTTTAAGGTATCGCTAAATGTGTAAACATAAGTGCAGTTGAAGGATGAAAAAACTGAAGACGACCCTCAAATGTTCTCCACGCCATCAGCCATGAAAAAATTTATTAATACTAGGGTATGGTTCCCTAGAAATCGTTTAATATTTATGTGAAATATTTGTCAATATCAATAGTTTCAAAGATATCGGTGTCGATCGATTTAACCCCCCAGGGGCGACATGATCACTAATTTTCCTGTCCTCATGGCCGACAGGTTTCTTATCACACAGACGATACCATTCAGCCTGCCGTACAAACTATTATACGATTTAAATGTAGCACAATTTCGAGTTGCAATTTTCATCACTGCGTTTAGTACAAAGAAGAAAATAGAACGATTATTATTTCATATTGATCCTTTCTATAGAATTTATCATCGCCTACCGGGCAACAATCTTTGGATGCTACCAATATAGTCGTCCTCCATAAAATATCCTATAGGCATACTAGCGTTGACTACAATCACTCAAAGAAAAAAGAATAGCATGATCACCTGATTTCTCCTTAGGCACTGCAGCTTCTAAAATTAAATTTTACTTTGCTGTTTGTATTGGAAAAAAGTTGGGCACACATGGCCACATGGTATTGTCGATTTTCAACCGCTGCCATAGCGAAAGGGTTAATAATTTCCAACATCAAGAGTAAATGTCATCTGTGCAATTCTTCATCTCGTTAACCCCTTGCCTTACAGTACTGAATCATGCTCGTGATACAGATTATAATCTACATGTTGCAAACATGACTTTCACTCAAACATAAATTCTTCAAAATTTTGTATTACAGCACCCTTAACTTTCAACGAACTATCCAAACCAAATTGTACATGTCGATAATCATTCACCCAGTATTACGTCATTATTGCACTTGATTAATTAACTTCAGCGCGGTTACCCGTAGAAGAAATCATAGGACACGTGATCGAACTCGTTCTGCCTGCTTTTAATTCTCCGTTGATCGGTAAGGATTGATATCGCTCGGCTGAAACGTCGACATTTCGATTTGCAAATTTTCTGCGCCCACGCGAAAGGTCCCGGGGCCCGGCCGGTCGAATCCGCAAATTGCACGCTCCGGATGGAATAGAATCGCGATAAACGAAACGCGATGCGATCTGCTCGGCTGAGGCGCATCCCAGAGCGGACAAGGGGCTCATTAGTAGCTTCGCGATATGCAGAATACCGAAAGTCGCAAAAACCCGACGGTATGCACATGCGAGAAAGTGGTCGTGCATCTGATTCACCGGCTAGAAAACTGATTTATCGGCATGTTGCTGATAACGCCGATCCGATAACGTTTCACCTGGTTTATCGGTTATTAAGGGGTTATGTCCCTGTGACCAGCCTGAAAAGTCGATGTTCTTTGGACTTTAAGTGAGGAAAAAGTAAAAATAGCGATTTCTTTTTTATATTTTGTGGTTTATTAGAACGTATCTTCAGCATTCTGTATTTAAAGTTGTATTAAAGAATATCGATATTTGAACACGGTGTACACGGTTTCGCCATTTTGATTCTCGGGAAATAAGAAAACGAATTTTCGTATGAACGTTTTTATAGCGCCCCTTTTTTATCGGAGATTTATTCTGTTTCTTTGAAAACTGACGATGAAACAATTTTTTAGGCTTTTCACTGTTTCACACTTCGAAGTTTCTGTTATATTTTTATGTAACGAAATACCCGTTTGAAGTTTAGCTACGTGTATATACCTCCGGGCAGATACATACGTTCACTATAACGCTATATTTCGAAGAAAGTTTTAAATATCCGCATGGGACCTTTTATACATTAATTTTGAGACTTCAAACTATTCTATAAAGCAATATAAAAGTTTTAATCGAAATAATTTCCGGTTGATTCTATACATTTCTGTTAACTACTTTAGGCTTGTATACTGACCCCTCGAACCCTGAGAACAGAGTATTCGGAATGTAATTAATAGTTCGATGAAAATTAATTTTATGGACACCGGAAGGGTTCATGTTTCCAAAAGAACCGCAGGAACCTGATACAACGATTAATTATTTAAAAAGCAAGCAAATGAACCGTTAATTATGGAATGGAAGGTATGGTGGACGAGTCAAGGCACGGGACGCGTGTTTTAAAAGTGAAATTCCGCGGCTCGGCGGACGTTCGATATCAGGCATCGAATTACGCGATCTGCAACGCTGCTGCTAATTCGTTAATCATAAATATTCAAGAGTCAATTACCATCGGTGCGAAGGGTCGTGCAC
Source organism: Macropis europaea (assembly GCA_916610135.2). Lineage (NCBI taxonomy): Eukaryota > Metazoa > Arthropoda > Insecta > Hymenoptera > Melittidae > Macropis > Macropis europaea. The sequence goes on from OU744348.1 coordinate 6,736,677, forward strand.
TCACGGCGAATCAATTAATTATCGATTTCCATTACGCTTGCGTAATGACCTATTAACAACCCCGCGCTCTCGAGGATCACGGCACGGCGAACTTCGGTTTTAATGTCGCGATTCCTCTGGAAACTTTACACCGTTCGATATCTCTCTCGAATTCGCCAATTAACATTCGATCACGTCCGCACAGATTATCACGAATTCCTCGATCGGTAATTCAAAGTAATCGATTCAAAAATCTGCAGTAATATAAAATAATTATGTAGAATGTTAGGTAGAAAAAGTATATCGTCTCGAGGGAAGTGTATGGTGTTTCTTATAGTACCCTTGTTATAAATACTAAATACTTAAATCATACTTCTAACTAAATAAATAGTAAATATTTGCAACTATTTTCCTCGTAAATTGTTCTGAAGAATTTTAAAGTATTTAATAATAAAAAATCGTACACCAATGTGCGACAAATGTTGTACTATAATTGCAATAGGTCAGCATTTATTTTCTTATTCAAAATGTAGAATCCACTGAGCACTCTATTTGGTTTGATACCCTCGCTAAAAAATAATGATGTCACTGATAGGATTAAAAAATTGTTTATGTCTCTAAAGAAGTCTAAATTGTTTAACAAATTTTAATCATATATGTAGTTACTGTACTAGACGTTAAATTATTATTAAACAAAATTCAAGAATGAATAGTAAAGAAGTATTTGGTTGCAGTACTTCCTCCTATCATACTTTATTATAAAACCCATGATCATTCCTCACACCCTGAATATTACATCCTGTTCGCACCTCGCTGCATCGTTCACAGCAATTACACTCGATGAACTGCAATTACATCCCCACAAAAAAGGGATCAATTTCTCAATCATGAAAATTACAGGTTTCACACAAAGGTTCGCGCATGCCTTGGAAATCATACTTCTCGGATTCCCTTCGAAATGAAAAAGCTCCTGACAGGAAAAAAGGAGGCTATTAATCCTGCAAACAACGAGCTGAATTCCATCGAAGGTTAATTAAAGGTTACCTGCAGAAGGTTCGACCTACATTTAGCAAAGATTACAATTTACTTTGTTTCGTAAGAAAATAAAAATCAGTTCACGCAATATCGATTTTTATCAAATCGGAAGTATACCAGCAAATAATTTATTTACGTTGAATTCTTTAAGATTGTAAATTGTCATGAATGTTAATAATTATTCTGCTAAACATTACACGTGTTATCTTCTTGATAAAATTACAGGTTGAATATATTTTTCCACACGGTAATTACGTATAGAAAAATTGACCAACATTTAGTAAAAAATGAAATTTATTTGCTTCAATAAGAAATTAAAAATCAGTACAAACACCAAATAAAGTATAAAATTAGGACTATAGTAGGACATAATTTATCTGCATTAAAATTTCAAAAATTACACTGAACACTGTGCAAAATATTAACTGTACATAATATCTCCTTCATGAAAGTACAAATTTAAAAATTTGTTCCTCTGTAGAATTACCTGTAGAAAATTCGACCTGAATTTAATAAAAAGATCCAACTGCCAGTCGATGTAATGTAATCGACACCATTCACCGATATTCCGTATAAATGGCGAGAGACGGAGGGGGTGAGAGGCTGTAATAAGGGTGAACAATCGGAATTAGGGGTACCGTTACAAAAGTATCGGGCACCGATAATCGTCGCGAAATATTTCATCGCGAGAACGAGACGACCGAGTGGAGAACCTCGATCATCGTATCGTTAATTATCGAAACGGGGCCATTTATTTTTCAGACGATCGTAATTGACCGGAGCCGCCGACAGGGCACACCTATCCATTGTGCGAGTACATCGAAAAGGTGGTGCATCGGTCGGTGCATACACAGAGATGCACCAGGATCCTCCTCAATTCGAATGCCCTCGACAAACGATAATATCCACGTTCGTGAGATCGATCGTCTGTCGAAAAACGACATGTTAATTGGCGATTATTAGGGGGGTGGTTTATAAGTCGAACGATGAAAGTGGCGATAACTGGAAGTTCGTTCCTGTGGGGTTGAAACACTCTTATCTTTGATGGTTAATAAACTGCAGTTATTTGTGCTATTCAACTAATGTGAGGTCGATCGACTGTTAAGAAAGGACATGTTAATTGGCGATTATAAGGGGAGTAGTTTGTAAGTCGAACGATTAAAATGGCAATGGCTGGAAGCTCCTTCGTGTGGGGTTGAAACACTCCTACCTTTGGAGGTTAATAAACTGCAGTTACCTGTGGAATTCAACTAATGTAAGGTCGATTGATTGTTAAAAGAGGACACGTTAATTGGCGAGTATTAGGAAGGTGGTTTATAAATAGAACGATTAAGGATTGATTTAGGTGGAAGAATATGAAAGCGACAACACGTTGACTATCATACTGCGTAGGTTGAAAGACTTTGATGCAACATGCAAGTCACCTGAAATTATACTCTCTTCAATTAATCAATCTTAGCAATGATTTATAGTTCTTACTGATTCTATTAGATCTTCTTAAATATTTTACTAATACTAACAACTGAATTTACGTGTCATCCATGCATGAGTGACACTGCAGTCAAAGTGTTAAAAAGCTTCAAATTTGCGAACCCTATAAATGAATGACCAAGTATAAAATTACATATCTCGTTTCCAAATATTTCACGACTCATTTAATCCATCAATCACAATCATCGCCTCAATAACGACGTGAAGTAATAAAGAGAATAAATTACAATTTCCTCAAAAGTCAGAAAATTGAAAATCGAGATGGAGGTCACTGTGTGGAGACAAATTATCAAGAACGATTTTGATCGATTCAGATTTCTTTAGAGGGTAAGCTGTCGTTTATTCTGTCGGGGTTGATTTAAGAGGAACAACATAAAAATACGGCAACGATCACGACGTCAATTTCTTTTAATGCCCGCTCGGGGTTCGTTAGAAGTTGCCGGGAATATAAACGAGCCACGAACACTATGGCGCCTTGGAAAATGGGTCGAGACGAGGGTGTTACCTTCGAACTCTCAACCGGACAGACGGGACCTCGGGAAACCTGGCAGGTTTAATATTTTATGGAGCACTTTCTGCCCGGCTACCGTAAAACACCTACTCGCGCTGTAAATATTAAATGCGCGCGCAGCTTTTTCCCTGACGCTGATAAAACGCGATCACCGTTCAACAGAACATCCTACGCATACACGATACGTTTTATTGTTATTCTTGTCCATTATTGTGAACTGTTTGTCAGTATGGAACACGCGGTGTCTATAAAATCGTTTGAATTACGGCGTTATTGAAAATATTTTGGAATCGCACACAGAGGCTCACGAAACTGATCGATTAATTCTAGAAGTACTTGTCTTCCTTAATTTGAATGCAAATGACGAATTTTCAAGTTTTGGAGGCGTAATTTGAAGTGTAATTTGTTATGGGTACTGTGACGTTGGTTTAAAGAGGAATGCCTTGAGAAACTGTTAAATGAAAGGAAGGTGAAATTATGTATATTATTTGGACAATTTCGAGAGTCACTGTACGATTTCTTTCTCTTTTAATATTATAATCAAAATAGAATATATAGAGTAGATTATTCAGTAGATTATCATGAAATGTCTACAGCAAACTAAAAATTAATTTTATTCAGCATAGTAAAAAATAATTTAACTACCTTACTCCTTAATAAATTGCAAGTTGTCGTACATAAAACTTACTGTTCTAAATGCCACACAAATTCAAACTTTAAACACTTTCTTAAAGCTGTGATACAACATTTTGACCCCTTTCTCGTTACTAATTCGCGAGCATACTAAACTGAAAATCGTAACCCTAAAACTTCGTTTGCTACGAGAAAATTTAACTCGTCTACGAGATTTTCATAAAGTCGTAACAATTCTTCCACAGTTTTCGTTACCAAAGAAATCATTTCGAATCTACGGACGTCTGGAGGATTTGTACCAAAAATTCGGGTTTCAGATAAGAGAGTTCGACGTGTTATCGGAGCTGAAACTTTCGCGGTGGGCCCTTTGAGGCTCACGTTGATCCGCGAAAATCTCCGAGGAGCCACGATTCCTCGTACCTTTTTCTCCCGATGATCCACAAAGGCTTTCATCTTTTATAAGCGCGCATAATCTCTTCATTATAAGGCTCGAGCTCGGTATCCAATTACTCGATTCGGGGTCGAAAGCGTTTTTCAATGGGCCCCGCCGCCCTGAAGATTGCTATCCTATTCGTGGGCGAAAAAGAGTGTAAACCACGGCATTAGCCGGTTATCCGAACGAGCATCTAGCCCCCGGCCGATTCTTGGGAACGTGCCAACGTTTATGCTCGAAATTATTGTGCCTCGTAAAATCGCGGTTAGGACTCCTCATACGATTGCAGTAAAAATATACGAATATATCGGGATACAGTAGTTAAGATAAATTTCTGGGACGGTCATTAACTTGTAATAACTCGGGCTATAAAGTGCGACATCAATTCGTAATGATGTTATTATACATTTTTAAATCGCCATCAGAACTCCTCATCGGATCGCATGGAGAATGTTCGAATTATTGTGCTACTGTGATTGAAATTTATTCTTCGAAATAGTTATTAATTCGTTTAATAGCAATTCGTGCTGTAAAACATGACAGTAAAATTGTGTATGGAGCTTTTCACTGGATTGCACCAGGCATGATCAAATATTTTTTGCTGCTATAGTTTATTTCAATTTTTGGATAAATTATTAACTTGAAGCCCTTTGCGTTATAAAACACGACAGAAGTTCGTAGTACACAGTCCAATTTTTACTTGTACACGTTTGTTCAGTATACATATACTACATGAGTATAAACAAATGCTGTAGCAGTCTATTATGAAGAAAAATATACTTAATTAACTTGACACGGTCTTAGAATAATTAAAAGAAACGGATCGTTTCGGCTGAGAAAATTTTATTAGTCTTTACAGGCATGCATCGAGTGGACAGTGTTGTTATGATTATTCTTACACGTCGCCGAATATTCGACTAACATGCCACTATACTGTGCACAAATTACGAAAGATCAGTATAACTTAATTATTAATTTCCTGTAATTGCAAGCAGCTAGTAATTTGATGCAACTGGAAGCACTGATTAACGCGGAGCAATTTCAATGATGAAAACTGAAAGCGATCCTCTTCGAGCTTGCAAACTGGAAGAAGCCCTTACAATTATTAGCCAATACGATATCGGAGTACATGCGAGCAGTATCCACGGAACAATGGCGTACGTTGCCTTAAGTATCGCCGTTATCTAGATTTTACCATGACGTTCTATTACGAAAATGAAACCACATGCTTCCCCGTATGCCTATCGGCTAATCGCAGTCGAATTCCGCAATTACTATTAATCTCAACATCGCTAACCAGGCGTATCCTTCAGAGAACAATGGAGCGGAGTATATCGAATTGCCTGATGCGACTTAATCCTCTCGTGATACAATCGCATTAGGATTCCAGCAATGTAGGCGACCACGCAACGATCAGGAGGTTCAACGTCGAAAACCGGAGTGGTCTCCAGGTGATTTCACGAGGAAAGGAACAAACCAGCTTCATTACGACGACTTCAGTTAATTGGAACACGAAATATGTGTCGCAGATCACGAAAACGAGTGGATTATGAAGTCGCTCAGTATCGACACAAATATCGCCCTGACAGAAAGCAGCAAGTATCAGCTTTGCTGTTAGCACTACGCCGTATTCGATGGGGTGACTTTAATGTTCGCGAAATTCTGCATAAGATACAACCCCTAATTCGGAAGGAAGAGCACTGTTACATGAGATAATAAAACTTGAATCCTCTGAATCGTGGATTGGGTGGTAGTGTCAGTGGTTTCCGCAGGAAGGTTCAATTTTCAGCCTTCATGTTGGGGCTACATCGTTTATGAGTAGGTCATCTTAAAATACTCGGATTTCTGCGTAAGATACAACCCTTGATTCAAGGGAAACGAGCACACTTACACAAAATGATTAGGCTTCCATCAGCCGTGTCGTGAAACTGGGAGTACTATGCTATTTTCAGCCTTCCTGCTGATGTTGCATTGTTCATGAGTAGATGATTCCCAAACTCTTTGATCGTCAGAAACCTTTTCGAATAGAACAGAGGCAAACCGCAAACATTATTATCTGCAACGTTATTTTTATTATCTAAGACTCTTCTCTAATTCGTAAATTTTACGAGACAGTCCTCTGCTTTGGATTCGTTCGCTCACAAGAAAAGTATTTGCTTCGAGTACCAGCTGGGACCAGCAAGAAGGAAACCTGCAAACCTTGTCATCCTCAGCGATACTTATATTATCCAAAACTCTTGTTTAAGTCGTCTGTCTAATTCGTAAATTTTACCACACAGTTCTCTGCTTTGGGTTCGTCAGCTCACAAGAACAGTATTTGCTTCGAGTACCAGCTGGGACCAGCAAGAAGGAAACCTGCAAACCTTGTCATCCCCAGCGATACTTATATTATCTAAAACTCTTGTCTAAGTCGTCATTCTAAATCGGAAATTTTACGAGACAGTCCTCTGCTTTGGGTTCGTTCGTTCACAACAAAAGTATTTGCTTCGAGTACCAGCTGGGACCAGCAAGAAGGAAACCTGCAAACCTTGTCATCCCCAGCGATACTTATATTATCTAAAACTCTTGTCTAAGTCGTCATTCTAAATCGGAAATTTTACGAGACAGTCCTCTGCTTTGGGTTCGTCAGCTCACAACAAAAGTATTTGCTTCGAGTACCAGCTGGGACCAGCAAGAAGGAAACCTGCAAACCTTGTCATCCCCAGCGATACTTATATTATCTAAAACTCTTGTTTAAGTCGTCTGTCTAATTCGTAAGTTTTACGACACAGTTCTCTGCTTTGGGTTCGTCAGCTCACAAGAAAAGTATTTGCTTCGAGCACCAGCTGAGACCAGCAAGAAAGAAAACAGCGATCAACGCAGCGTCGCTAATTGGCGTGTGTCCGTGGGCAATCACGCCGGGCCCTCACTTCCGTCCAATTGCCAATAAGTCACGTGCTTTATGCTGCCAGACCATTCGGCATCGCATCCTTTACGAGGATCGCGCGGTGGAAACGTACGATCAGGTTTTACGAGGCGGGAACCACCGGGAATTCTTGGCCCCGCTTAACGACACAGCCGGCTCTCTTAGAGCCTCGTTGCTGTCATTAAGGAATTAGGTACGCGTTCTCCGGCGGATGATTAATTGCACCGGTCGCTGGACCAGCTCGTATTCTCCTGCATTCGAATGACAACCGGCTCGTAAGTCACCGGCATTTCTCCGTTCTGAATGAACACTTTACCGAGCGACGTTCCTTCTTCGGAATTATTCGATCTTAGCGATTGGAAGCACAACTTAACTGGGAGTAGACATGGGGAATTCTGGGGGATATTAACGACCTTGGTGAGGTTTGTTGAAACGATTGCGATTTGCAAGAGTGAAACGTTAAAATTTGCAATTTTCAGTCAGGTATTGACACTTTTTGATGGCGACCGATCAGCGACTCGATTCAACTTTTACTGTCTCATAAAGTGTTGCTGTTTTTTTCTGAAACGAGGATTGCATCTTATGTAGAAATTCGTGTGCTTGTATAATGTATTGTTTCTTCTTGTGAAATAATTATTTCTTCCAAACCGTGCGGTGAAAAGTATAGGCGCATTGGTTCCGTGTCACAGTGAAGAGTTCTGTGACTAGTCAGACACATGAAAATGACATCGCAAGAACATTTCATTGAGGATACAGAAATTGACCTACTTATTAATACACTTATTTTAAACTATCATAGTAACATACATATTTTTTCAAATTTTAAAAGACAAGTATACATTTGGTGAAATTAAAAATTACACGTGAGTCATATGCGACCCACGCGACACACAACATGTTAATCAAGGAATTAATATTCGAAGGAGAATCACAATGATGCTAATCAGACACACTAATACGTATTATTGAAGATTCAAACATTCATCAATTTGACAATACACTTATTTCAAACTGTAATAGTAATATAAACATTTCCTACATTCTTGAAAGTACATGTATTTGTTGAAATTAAAACTGATGCGTGACACGGAACACGTTAATCAGAAAATGCATCGAATCGATACATCGCCTCCTCAGAAAATCGACTCTCGATACCAGTCAAACTCCGTACAGCCGCTGAAATTTCGATTGCAGCGGACGCTCAAAGAATCTTCGACCTCGGGTCCGTCTCTCCGGTGATTAACTTTATTCCCAGTACCCTCCTTTCCCGAACAATTCGGTGCGCGAAACTTCCGCGGCCGCTCGATATATTCCAGGGTCTCTGGATATTCTCCAAAGTTGCCCGAAAGTTCGACGTTGCCTGGAGGAGCGATCAGTGTCCCGGATCAACCCTTCAACCGGCGAACCACCGCCGAATACGAGAGCCCCGTCGTCTCGTATCGGCCACAATATTTTCGCTTCGAGTGGTGGAGAAGGAAGAAGAAGAAGAAGAAGAAGAGGAAGAAGACAAAAAGAAGCAGTCGGTGCATTGTTGTCTGCCTGTCTAGACAAAGAAACCGATTCACAGGGTTTCCAGCGTCGAAAGGGATGAGCTTGTCTCTTTTTTTCCACCGTCACGCGCCTCCTCTGTTCCTCTGTGTTTCCGTCACCGCCGTCCAATTCTGCTGATGAAACTTTCCATTTCCATCCGTTCGGCCCCGGCTCCCTGGGCCCTTTGAGCCTGTTCTTCGTTTCGTCTGCCTTGCGCGTGCTTCGGAACCGCCAAAGACCAATGACGATTCGCGACAATGACCGGCCGAGCAATCGAGGATAACGGTCGGCGCGGCGGGAGAATAATCTTCCGGTAGCGGATATTAAGGCGGACGAAATAGACGCTGAGACGGTGCACGGGGGATTTAGAGGTTTGATTTATGGTGATAACGCAGCCGCGAGGAGAATCGTGTTTCAGCCTGTTTCTCATTCATTACTCTTGAGTTAGTTACGATCGAGCGACTGCTTTCGATTCTTCGCCTCGCAGCGAGGAAATACGAGCTCGGGGATGATTGATTGGCCACTGATGATTTCTTTAACGTCGGACGTTTTGTCTTCGAATATTATTCTTATGATTCAGATGTTCTGCGGGTCGTCAGTGACCCATGCATCACAGATACACTCTGAAGAATAAGAAGGGTCCACGTGCACCTTTTCCCCCCAGAAAATTGCAAATTGGACATTGGCCCTTCTTCTACTAAGGTACGGCTTTATATGTTACTGTAATAGTATAAAATAAGTGTATTATCAAATACGTGAATGTTTGTATCTTCAATAATACACATTCGTGTGTCTGACTAGCATGATTACGGTTGGTCTTCGAATATTAATTTTCTGATTAATATGGTCTGTGACGGATCATTTTTAATTTCACCAAATACCTACTTACTCGTTTTCTTACAGTTTCAAGAAATATTGACAATACTCTGATAGTTCAAAGTGAATATATGATCAAATAAACAATTTTATTTACCCTCGATAGTAAATATTCTTGTGCCTGAATTGTACGATTATAATTTGTCTTTAACACTCTTTTTTACAATTGTATCATGATTAGACTGCGGATATTCTTGCTCTGTTAGTGTACAGATATAAAACATTGACCAAACAGCATTATGTCCCACAAAGTTAAAAAAAATATGCTTTTTATTTTCATTGCGTTATTGAAAGTGCATTTTTCAGGTGTTTCAAAATATTAACACTTTGAGCGCCACGCTGCACTAGCTGAAAATGACGAACTTTCTAAAATTTTTATACAGAATTAATATAACTATAAATTGTACCTTTTTTTAAATCAATAATATCAATAACTTTCATACTTTTTTTACTGCTACTATTAAACCTAATTAAATATATTCGTCGGTACTATACATGATCAAATAAATAATGATTGAATTTTTGTGCCACCCAAATATGGCTGACGTGGCACCCAAAGTGTTAAATTGCACAAACATCCGCAGTCTAATCACGATCGGACCCTGTACAACTAATTCCTTAATGAAATCTCATGAAACGACTTCATAGGAAATTGAAGATCCGCGAACGGACCTCTTGGAAGCAAACTGGATCTCTCGATGGGTCGGCAGTTATTAATTGTCGACACGGTAAACGCTTCGGGGGTAATAAAATCAATCCGCAGCGCCGTTCATTAAGGGGTTACGAGGGTTTCTATTGTGCCGGTGCTTTGTGATACAGTAAAAGGTTGGTATATGCGGAATTGCGGGCAACATTATTCACCGACTTCGAAAGCACGTCCAGTTTCACGCTCCGGTGCCGTAAAAACAAGTGTCCCGGCCACGGCACGTGAAAAGGAAGGGAAAACAAAGGGATGGGTGTCTCGCAAATTCTACGCTGAATGGCTTTTGCAAGATATCGACCACCGGGTCGGTTTTATTTTCTGTACCGGTCGTGGTATGGACAGTTCATGATTGAAATATAGTCTGAGATATTTATTAAAGAACCGAGGAAACGAGACTGCGGGGTATTTTAACGATTCGAAGTCGGTAGTCGTGAAGAGAATTTTTTAATGAGGTCAATTATTCTTCAGTGGTTCAGAAGTTTTTAAATATAGATGGCTTTTTAGTCTGAGAAATATTGATATGTTTTCAACTGGAATTTCATATTACATAAATTTAAATTTACTGTCGTGTTTTGGTTCCCCTCGGTCAATCCATAATTTAATGACTCATTTTTATTTTATTCGTAATTTCATTCTCCACGGCACCTCGTTATATTTATTTCATTACACTTCTGTTATATATTTCCCTTCTTCTGTCAATCACTTGGAGTTAGCAGCAGATTGTTTCCCGTTAATTTTTAGTTTTTATATATAAAGGCAGATGTGCAAATAAAATAAGTAACCAAAAGTAATTTCAGTATATTTATTTCAACAAATGAGATGAATTTTCATATGAACGAAGTTTATTTTCACAGTCGTCTGAATTGTCGCAACATATTCGCGTCAAACTCGGATGAATAAAACGCAGCATAAAATTTATAGTTACTGCCCCGCTCGCATAATAGAAAGAAGAGTTTCCATTAAAAGAAGTACCCTTCTGTTTCATAAAACATGCACCGAATCGTTTCTTCCTTGATATACTATCTTCCGAAACCAACAGCGCGCATGCAATCCGTTTATTTTGTTTATAAATCTCCCAAACTTCAGCGTGAAATTCACCGTCGTAACTATAAATTCTGGAATTATACCCCGGCATCATAGCCGCGCGGCCGATACGGTTCCTCTTTTATCTCTGCCATTATTCTAAAAATAACGAACGATTCGAGCCGCGCAGCTGTCGATTAATCTTCAATTCCGTCAACAAATAGCCCGGCAATTTTGAAAAGAACTCCGAATCGAACGAGGCGCGGGGAAAAAATATTTCCAACCAGCGCGACGGCGATTTAAAGTACAATCTCGCGGTTATAAAACGAGAGAAATAAAAAGAAAATTCAACGTCTCCGCGACAATTTAAACGCGCCATTTCTCATCGGGCTGCAATTTCAAGCGGCGACGCGATATATCAAATTCTCTTTTCCCCCCCGAACTGCTGTGCATTATGTTAAGCCAGCAAAAAAATTACAGTTCCTGGTAAACGGCGTTCCCCTATCAGAGGCCGTCCCTGAAGAGAAACGGAGCAGCGGAACGAAAAGAAGGAAAAGGAAGCAGGATGGATCCAATCGTCGACTACCAAAAACCGTGGTCGGTAGCCCCTTTGTCTCTAGCACGGGCTAATTGAGCGAAACCCGTAAGCATAACAGGGTTCGATCGGCTTCGTCCCTTGCCAAAATCTATAGCCAACTAGTTAGCCAGCTGTTTTTTCGCTCGGCCTTTTTTGGAATTCCTCAGCTCGCCGGGGCAGGGCCCACAGGACCGTCGAGTCAAGAATTTCGCTACCGCTTCGTTCCGAATTCTATTCAAGAGACCAGCTGAAATAATTTTACGAATGAAATAAGAAGAATGTTCAGACTGATCCATTTCCTGGATTATCCGCTCTTCTAGATGTTTTGAATGATTTTTATTATTGTTATTTATGGTTCGCTTCTATTTAAATAGTAATGTTTGTTCAAAGAAAAGTGGTAATGCAGTGGATTTTACGCGTGACTAGTGGTTAATGAAGAAGTTATTACAGTGGTGTATACATATTGTACTGAGAAAGATAAGGAACTGTATAAATGTCTTTACATATTTCGCGTGTTTGAAGTTTGACTCTTTGTTGAACACCCTCTATACGAGTAATTGTTTGGTAATACAGGCATATTTTAATATGAAACTCAAGGTGAATACAAAATTTGCACCCCGTGAGTACAACAGAATCTTAAAAATGAATTAACCTCTTCAAGGATACTTACACTTAGTGCATGTTTAGTTGATTTCTCTAATTCAATGGTTATAAAAGAAATGTGACGTCTGACGGTCATGCGTGTGTATATTATTTTTCTACCAGATCTTTAAATTTTGTTAATTCTTTACTCCTTATTTTGTAAATATGAATTTATATTGAGTAAATATTACTTTTTCTAGCTTCAACCAATTTACCCCTGACGAGGTTAAATTAAATGGTGGGTAAAGTGATACGCTCTAAATTTTATAAATTAAATTTTTGATTTTTTATAATTTACCATATATACGATCCCGAGTATCTTTCTCTCTAACGATGTCAACGATCGCGTTATTCTTCAGTTTGACGGTCCACCTAATTTACGATTTCACCGTATCTCTTTCACCGATCATAACTTGTGTGCAGACAGATGCATTTTACGGTGGTTTAAAAGAGAAACACAGTCTCGAGTTGATTGCGAGCGACAACTTATATTACGAGCGATCAAAACCACTCGAGATGGTTCGGTTGCCGTTGACAGGTCGCAGACACGAGTCCTCCGAGTCTGTCGATACCGCGTTAACGACAGCCTGTTTAGAACGAAAGCCGTAATCGTGTCAGCGTGATTACATTTGTCGGAATCCTACGTGAAATGGCGATAAACGTGTTATTGATAACAAGGAAAATTGAATTACGTAGACTTGCGAACATCACTGCAAACGCTGTAATTTTGTTTCGTCGTCATTGTTCGTCGTTCGACGGATAAACGAAAAAATGGTTGTCTTAACACGTTGAACGCCACAGTGGAAACGGCCATACCTAGTCAGACACGATATAATTTACTATTTTCTACATAAATCGTAAGAAACAGAAGATTTGAGTACTCAGTCGTGCTCTTCTGTTCCTACATTACTGTTTCAGTATGAAGTTTGCAAAGAATTTTGCGACAATCAATAATTATTTAACACGTTGACTGCCACAGTGAAAACAGTTATCGCCAGTCAGACACATTATACATTTTTATTTTCTGTGTAAATCGTAAAGGAAGAAAATGTTTAAATACTCAGTATTGTACATGCGTACCTATACTATTGTTAAAATATTTAATTTGCTCAGACTATAGTAAAAATCAGTAGTTATTTAATTAAATAAAATATGAGGCGACAGTTCAACGTGTTAAATATCGACAGTCTGTTGGATAAATGAAAATAATTCCATCGACTTCGATGTCGATGTTTCTCGTACGATACTATATAAAACTAGTTGAAAATCGAAAGGAAAATATTATATTTTATATTTATTAAAAAGAACTATCGACGGACAATTTTTCTTCGTTCGTTCGCGGCATCGCAGTTTCTGCCGGACGGAACGGAAGTTCTTATTTTCTACACAGTTGAACAGAAACATTTCCCGCGGCCTGGAGGTCGTATTGCTCATCAGTTGCTCCAATATTTTCCCTTTATCAGCCTCGAACAAACGTCCTGAAAAATGAACTAAACCGTCTGTAACAGTGTCCACCGTACGGAAAATCTGATACACCGATGATACACGCAGCTTCGATTTCCGGGTTCCGTCGACCCGATCCCATCGATTTCGTTCGGTCCACGGCTCTCAAGAGGGTTCACAAAATTATATACAAACATATAAGATACACCTAACAACGCATTTTTATCGAAATTGTAGAATTTCATTGGCCATCGTGTTACATCAATTTTGTAGCATGTTTTTTTCTTGTAAAGTCGTGTTTCAATTATAGGTGGAAATTGTATTGGTTGGTAGAACTTACTGAAAGATATAAATATTAGGTCCTTGCATTTGAAACATTTTACAAATAATAAATGTAACTTAAGAACGCAGGTGCAACTGATTCAAACAAGAGGGTTTATTTTATTTTTAATACTATTTTTTAGTAGCTGAATATTTATACACAGTGTACATTATAGAATTGTTGAATTCTAAAATTAATACAAAATAAGCAATTTGCAGAATAAGTGTAATAAATTTTAAATTTTATTCTACATCGAGAAGTAAGTATTTTATAATATTACATGTATTTGTTTAATTAGGGTTAGGTACAGCGTTTGAAAATGTTTTCTGACGTTAAAGAAAAAGGGGTCGATAGGTCTGGACCGAAATTTCTCGTATCTCAATCAGAGGACTGCAATGTCGCTTCTTGGCAGCCGAACAATTAATCCGTAAACACAGTAGAACGTCAATTGGACATGTTGGGGGACAACTTAATTCGCTAGATCGATAATTGCCATACATGTCCGATTATTGAGCCGAAACTGTCAAGCTGATCAATCCTTGATTCTTAAACCTTCAGTTTGCATGTCCGCATAATTGATAATTACAGGAATAATTAAATCGTGTAATCGATAACTCGGACATTCAATTGTCGATTGCAGAAAATGGGCTGAAATGTATGGTACCACCGAGAAACTAATCATTCTACACCTCAATGTAAGTCATAATGATCGAATACACGTTTCATAATAAAGCTTTATTTTTTAAACAAAACAGCACCTTGAAAATCATAGAACTGCTGTACTTTGTTAACACGTGTCGATGAAACTACCTCTTACTGAATCCAGAGAAAAATGACTATTACAATGAAAACATGAAATAAGAAACATATTGTAAAATAATTAAATATTTCTGCCCTTGACGATATACATTTATAAAAAATGATTTCAACGTGTCTGACTTGTTTCAAAATCGTTCACTATAGCAAGGAACATGTTAATCAAATTTTAAAAATACAATATCACGCGATCAATCTTCAAAGTTAGTATTTTTCGAAAATAAAGTTTCAGGAGAATAAACCGTATTTCGTGATTTCGATGTATTTCGAGGCACGGAGTCTGCCTCATCTCGGTTCTACCGACAATTTCGGTCTATTCCGCACTATTTCAGGAAAATGGTAATCGAAATGTCACGATCGTCCGAGAAGGACGCGAAATTCCATCGTTTTCGGAGGATGATGCGTATTGGCCGCGAGGAAATGCGGGGGAAGAGGCGATATCGTCCCAACATCCGGGATGTTGCTTGCTATCTAAACGGACAGAAGCTGGTATCGCTGCCCACGCAACATCATGCGAATAACTGCTCAATGTATCGACGATTTCGTTACGTTATTACCATTTCCCTCGCGAATCTCCCGCTGAAATTCGGCCAGACCTCACCAATAACCTAACGGCTTCGATACACTTCGGCAAAGACTTAAAAAATTGAATTTAAACAGAAATTCGTTCAGTCCTTGCGAATTTAAAAAAGGCACCTTTTATTTTACATATTTCACGTACAGTAGAACCTCGATTATCCGAACACTAATTCGATGCACTCCAAGTGTTAATGATGAAGAGATGAAAAATGCCTAGCAACCAGAAAACAAGCAATTGAAAACGTTGTGGGCCATCTGTGACCCAACGATCCAACTGGGGATTATTATAACATCTTCAAGACTATCTGACTTTTTTCCAAGCACACAAAAATTCCGTTTCTAAATGCAAATTATCCGAAAGTTAGACTCGGCCATCTATTTCTAGGTGTTCTATCATTCCGGTTGAATAATGCAAACGGGCGAAACATTAGCGTTTCTAAACACAGAAAGACAAAAAGAGAGAGACTGAGGGAGAGAGAGGAGAACATGAGTAGAACAGGACGGATGTCGATGGCGCGGCGCGTAATGAAATCGTTAAACAAATTTCATTCACTGTTCGCCAATCGCAAATAATCGGAATCACTGTACAGCCGGTGAATTCGTTGTTTGCCGGCTACTGCGACCAGGGACAGGGTTGAAGGTTGTTTAATGGTGGCCACGGTCCGCCTACTAATACCCGTTGTTATTATGTTAATGACAGAACGAAGCGAAACGAGCCTGGACTTTAATTATAATTGCAGCCTTTGACGACGTGAACGAAATACGAATGAAATCCTTGGAAACTTTTCGGACCGTTTTCCTGGAAAACCTCCGCCGTGACAACACGAAATCCCTCGATGAATTGGCTTATATTACATGGAAAATTGAATAACAACGGTGATTATTCCTATTTAATTCCATTCCTTTTTTGGTAATTAATGTTTCTTGGAATCATTTGCGATTCTACGTAATCGTTTTGTTGGTGCTAATCCTTTGTCCTCGTAAAAATAATTCAGTGGAGAATAATATACTAATTACAGCCTAGATATTTTCATCCCAATTTACAATTTCCAGATAGCTAACATTATGATTAGACTGCGGATGTTTATGCTAATTTACAGTTTTAGACTTTAATATTCTTCGTTTTAATGTAGTTGAAGAAATTAAACTTTGACAAAACTGCATTTCATGTTTTAAATGTTTTTTTATTTCATACACATTGTAAAATGTGCATTTTCCATATATTTGATCGTGTTAAATTGCATAAAAATCGATAGTCTAATTATGATATTCAGTATACAGTAGAATCTCGATGATCCAAACAGCGGTCATCCGAAAGTTGATGATCTTATATCAGTTGCAAGCTATAATTATCATCGGTGAGACTGTGTACTTAATTTTACTCCACCGCGTATTTTTATATTCTAAAATAAAAGTATCAATTTTGAACGAAACATAGATAAAATGTGAGCAATCGTATTACTAATTTCAATTCGGGTAATCGCGGTTCGATTGTACTATCGTTTCAACGGCATCATTGAAATAATAACGTCATTGTTTCATTCTTATTTTTGGAACGAATGAAAACAGCTTGCCGCTGGAGTGGAGCACTTCAAGTGCAAAAAGTTTTTTTGCTCAAGCACGCCTGCTATCAAACTGGCCGAAAATAATCAGGGGATTACGAAATTGGATTACATAAACTCGTAAATGTGTCAAGAATTCCTTACGTATGTTTGTAAATAGCATCAAGCTCGTGTTCCGAGCGGAATATACTTCCTGGTCTACAAAGAGTATTATGTTAAATGGAAAATATAAATCAGGAAAATAAATCAAAGCCAAAAAGTAACTCTAGAAAATTTAAAAAAATTAATGTCGAGTAGTCCTAAATCTTCAACCCCTAATCTGGGGCGAAACTTCAAGGTGACGAGAAAAAAGTTATCTACAAAAAGGTTTCTATTTACAGTCAAATTTCAAATAAAAAAAGTGTCATTACAAACTATTAATTAGTAGACTGTGAATGTTTATATAAATTTATACTTTTAGAGTTCAATATCCTTTCCCTCAATATATTTGATGAAACGGAACATTCACCAAACTGCATTACGTCCTTCAAATGTTAAAAAAATATGCTTTCCAGTCTCCTTGTGTTATTAAATGTGCATTTTTTACGTATTTCGATATATTAAATTCCATAAACATCCGCAGTCTATTAATTATTTTTAAAAATATCTCCTATCAAAGTTTCATACTTTGACCTCTGTCTCCAAGAGCAAACATTTTCGAATCGATTTAACTTCAAACTGAAACTTCTCTGCAGTACACCGACAGATCTGTTTCATTTTCGCTAAAATTTTTATACTGATTCGTAGACCTCCCTTGTCAATGTGACAACCGCTGCTAGCGTCACGTTTCAATTTACCGGTTCACCTAAATCACGATTTACTCCCTTCCACGGACATGCACCTTCCATTTCCATTTTTCCTATTTCTCGTGACTTTCAGTGAGCGATTGCTCGCGAAAATTACTCCGCGCAGCTTCGAATTCCGGGCTGTTCGAACGGCCGCGAACAATTATAGCAATTTACGAGGAACGCGGGTGCGCCTCAAGGACGCGGAGGACCACCCGGACAACCGCGAGCGGGCACGTGGGGCCACGAAGAATTTTTTGATACCGACCAGCAACAGCAACGAGAGAGATCGAGTGACGTAACCCTGCAAGACTCCGCTCGGCTATTTTTATTTCCCGGCAGCACGTGGCGCGAATGGCGAAATTCAGAACCCACCCTCCCCGTTACTCATATCCTTTTTTCTGCCCGATATTACCCGAAGTGACGAAAGAGTGATTTTTTGCAATCCCGTGCGCGATTCCGCGAATCTTGTTAAACCCGCTCGCGTGTCGAACACGTTTTTTCTGCCGCTCCGTCGCGTTCGTTTATTTATTCTCCCGCGTCTCTCTGTCGCGATATTGAATTTTTGTTTTTGTTTCTCTGCACGCTGCAACGGAGGACTGGATGCGCGGATGTCTTGGTATTTCGAGCGCAGATCGTGTGAGAATGCGAACTCCAGTGCCATGGGATTGTCGGTGCATCGGATGTCAAATTTGATTTAATTAAATAACTCTTAATTCTTGGATAATTTTAGGCGGCATTGATATCATTAGACGGTGGATATTTTCGGAGATCAATATTTGTTCTGTTAATGCAGTTATAGAAATGTATTTTTCATTTGTTCAAGGTTTTAACATTTGAGTGCCACAGTGAAAACAGCCATACCTGATCAGACACGATATAATTCACTATTTTTTATATAAATCGTAAAGAAGAAAAAGATTTGAGTACTCAATCGTGTTTTCCAGTTTATACATTATTGTTTCAGTATGCAGTTTGCTCAGAATATTGAGACTATCAATAATTATTTAGTTTAATTAAATTTGAGGTGGCGGGGACCTCCACGGCATTGAACGCGTTAAGAGAGATTTTAAAAAGAGATATTATAGTTGTACTATAAGGAAATAATTATGCTATGAAATTGAGACATATTTTTTCTCCGTAACAGGATATTACGTTGTAATTGGCCAGGTGTGGCAGCCAACGTGTTAACACATCGCCAATCGTGATTCGATGTTGGGCACACAGTGTCTTGATTTCAATTACCATGGTAATATGATGATCAATATATGGCAGTGCAGTAAATTCTGTAATATCGTGATCAGTAATATAAAACGAAAGTAAAATCGCTGTGTTTTAATTTATTGCAATTTATTTTCACGTGAATATATTAACAGCATGAAGTAATACATTGCACATGATAAATCTACCTCAATGTTTGGCAATATGGATAATTTAATTGTGGAGAAATATTCTTGTTTAAACATTGCAAGGATTTTTATAATTTCGTTTCATTTTATTAAATTTTTTAGCGTGTTCAAACAAATAAAAAGTGCACTGTAGAATAATTTAATCAAACCACAAAAACAATTTTACTGTACACTGCAGTCTTATTCTTGTTATTTATAACCTTCAACTTCTCCGAAATCTCAATGTTAATTTTCTTTGTTCCTTTATTCCAATTGCTTAATTAAACTCGGGATAATTTTGTTTACGATCGACGATATTTGATAAAAATTTTTGCCGCTACTCGACTGCATGATTCAGCTACGCCGAAACGCGCGTCCAAATAAACATGTTGGTAACGTTTTTCCGTGTGGATAAATAAATCAATTAATCGTGCCGCACACGCGCGAACATCGAGGCTGTCGCCCGATGGATTCGGTGATTTTAACGCGGCAGGATAGCGAGCTGAATGAATTATTAATTACGCCGCGGTGAGTGTGATTACCGTGTATTGCATACCGGTCGTGCACATTATGTCACGTTTTTTTAACGGATGCAGACGACTCGAGCGATGTCATCATCGTCCGAACTGCGCTCAAGTTATGGTTATCGTTGTATTAAATGAAGTATCGTTACTTTTTTTCATTTTATTACGCAGATTGAACTACGGAAAATAATTTAATAAACAAGCGTCGTAAATGTACAGTTACGTGCGCAATTTTTTTATAAATACTGGAGATTTATCTTTCACTGATTGTGAGTTGAAGTAGCAAGAAAATACTATATAAATATTGTTTGTTTTATTTGCTGAGTTCGATACGATGTTCCACTTGGTCCATGTATAAAAATAAATTACATTTGAAATTGTTGAAGCGTATCATCTAAATGGTCGCTATTAGTAATATTGATATCATCTAAATTTTCGATTGACTTGGAATGAAATATCTCCTGAATTTGACACCGATATTCCCTGTCAAATACTTTATTAGCTGTCATCTAATTTCGTATTAATTATTGATTTCTGTGTGGTGTTTCCCTTGGTCCATATTTAAAAATAAAATTTATTTGAAATTTTTAAAGTGTACCTTAAAAAAAGCTGACTTTTGATAAGATTGATATCACCTAAATTTTTAATCGATTTAGGATAAAGTTTCATTGATTATTTCTTACCAGACACCGGTTTAGATAACGTCTAATTTACTACTACGTAAATATTCAGTATTAGTAAGTCACCGCTTACTGTATTGTTTACTAATTTCTATATGGTGTACCTCTTGGTCCCAGTATAAAAATAAAATACGTTTCAAATTTTTAAAAAGTTTAGCTACGCCCTGTCGATACGGTGTTGCACAAGTTCATATTCACAACGGAAACAGTGCGTCTCGGCTACTTGCCTTCGCTAATATTGTCATTGAAATGCTCAATGACTGATTGAAACGCCCGCCATGTCTAATACAGCGTACAATTCCAAAAGTACGCGTTCTGCTTTATCTTCAATAATCGATTCTCGACTGAAAATCGAGCCTCAACATCGACGAAAATTTGCTCGATTCAATTTCAATGGAAATTTATACTCTCCCATCTATTCAATCATTGAATTCGTCTAATTGATCGACCAAACCAGGCGATCTATCCTTCATCAGCTTCTCTCTTAAAAAAAGAAAGAAAGAAAGAAAAAGCAGTGATGCAAACGTAGAAATGTGTTTACACTCACTTCGCTAGCTCCTCGATGAAAATTTTATTCGGACATGTGCAAATAAATCGGCATCGTGAAACGAGAGCTGCGAGAAGATTGTTTGCACAGTTCGGTGCGAATTTTTGCGCGTGTCCGATTATGCTGTTCGCAAACACCTGGACGACGCTAAAACGCCCAAGGACGTGGCTCCGACTCGAATCGCTTGTTCGAGGCAAATTGTGAAACGACTCCTGCGTTACAGAGCTTACAGATAGTTAAATAGAAAAAGCTGGATCACGAGCGGTTAACAAGTGATTGCTTTTAAGAAGACTCTGACAAGATCAAACAGTCCTAATTGAAATAATCAGAAAGCAAGGAATAATTATCGAACGCTGGAACGAATATTCCAAATCTCATTCGAAAGCAATGGATTTATCCGACGAAATTTCAAACTACAAAAACACGATTTTGTTACAATTTTTTCCATCTCAAATTTATAGTATTTTTCAGTAAAAGTAAGTAATCCCCGTGAGAAAATATTAACCTGCTACTGCGAACTTCATACGGAACCCCATTTTTTAAATACGTATGGAAAAGCAAACAAAACGGTAGTATTTACCAATAAACCTGCAAAGGAATAATTCTAAAAAATCTCAAATATTTGCAAACCTTCGCTGTATTTTTTCAATAAAAAAAACTATCAATATTTCAGGACTCACGCAGAATCATCTTTCGAAACGAGTGGTAACAGATCCGATATGAGAGCGTAAATACCAAGCGCGTCGATTTCCTCGAAAAAGCGCGATTAATCGGAAAACCCCGGAGAACGTTGGACGATGCACGGAGAATGATTCGCGGAAGAAGTGCACAGGAAAAATATCCCACGGTTGAGGAAGAGCCGATAAAGGAGGGACGCGTGTGCCGCGGTAATCAACTTCCGGTTTCCCGTGTCTCCGGGCGGTACTTTTAGAACAGCCGATAAACAATTGCCGCGTCTATAATAGTGCCGGATAGACGAGATAGACGCGACGGCCTTTGATCCTCTAATGGTATGCTGATAGAGTGATGCTCTGCTGACTCCATCCACGAACAATTGCACGCCGTTCATCCAATTTTTACCCCCTCCCCGCTATTCAACGGGACTAATGACACGTGGCAGTCACCATGAGATCGACCAACGTAAACGAAATCATCGATCTGTATAATAAAATATACACGAGATCGAAGGTTTTTCCAGCTACACGCTGCGAATATCGCTGTTCCGGAAGAACAATGATACAATCGCAAAAGAGCCATTTAAGCCTCATCCGTTCCTCGTGTCAATTTGACACATTTTTCTTACGAAAATAGGATAAACTTATAAGAGCGGCATGCCTTGCATATCATTTTATTATTTGTGTACGATGTGAACAATTTCGTGCCTGGATGTACTGAATGTACAGAAATTTCATTTTTTTATTCTGAATAAAAGAGTTTCGTAAATTTAACTATTTATCTTTTCGTTATATTGATTTTTTACCATTGTTTTAATTCGACACCGAGGAACAAATTCAGTTGGGAGAATGAGGGACGGATGAGGGTTAACACGTTGAATGAGACAGTGGAAACTGCCACATCTAGTCAGACATACTATAATGCCCTGTTTTAAATATAAATGAGAAGGAAAGAAATTATTTACCGTTGAAACGTACAGTCGTTACCTTACAGTATTACTGTAATATCAGTATTGTCCAAAATCTCGTAAGAATTGTTAGTTATTTAATTAAACAGAATTTCAGCCGCCAGTCACCGATGACCCCCAACGGCAGTCAACGTGTTAATTATCATAAAGGTAGGGAAGACAGTTATTTGACAAATTTTTAATTCTTGTCAAGTTTTTGAATATCCATGAATTCATGTTGTCTGTAATAATTTATGCAATCTTGATGCAGAGTTTCAAACCTATATACAATAATGAAACTATAGTTGAACACAAAAATTGGCAGACATATTGCCCAGTATGACTCTTGAAGGGATCAATTAAAACAAATTTTAAATTACATACAATTAAAAAATATCTTAAACAAAAGATAAAGTTGGAATTTATAATTTCCCTTCCACTTTTACAAATACCTGTAAACCCGAATTCTTCAAACATTTATCAAAGTACGATTGCAATGTCCGCCGTTCAACAACTATTGACGTCGCCGTACGTATAACAATTTATAGCCAGTAAACTAAGTCACAAACTAAAAAAAGAATCATAAGGTACCCTTAAAATTCTTCTGAACCACATACAGTACATAGGACTCCAAAAACGTCTCAATTACTTCATCAACGAAAACCGCTCGTCTTGTTGCTCACGATTACACAATGCTCCTTTATGCGTCACCCACACGGAGCCTGCGAAACGTGCTCAAATATGAAAAAACGCTGTTTCGAAGGCGTATTAATAAATTACGTGGTTCTGGCTTGATAAGAGTGACGTCACCCGCGAAGGCGATACTTTACGCGTTCCATCAAACGAATTCGGTGACCGAACCAGCCGAACCCACATGTGTCTTCGAGCTCATGGGAATGAGGAGGCTTGCAGGGTTGCGTCAGCTCCGTTTTTAAAGCGCCGGAATAAAAAGAGATTGTCCACGGTGGATCTTTAAGAATTCGATCATCAAAATATTCGTCCGCTTCCGGGCTTTTACGCGCGCGGTTATTTTTGGGCGACAGATAAAACTCTTCCACGGATGCATTAACCCCGTGACGTTGAAAGCAAAAAGCCGGTGGAGCCGTTAAAAGTTCCACCGGGGGAAAAGAGTTCGTGAAGACGAAGAAAGGTTTCTGGACCCGATGGGTTCAACGTTTCAGAACGAGCCGCATTATCGTGTACGATGAGCATCGGCCCCGTGGAACTCATGCTATAAGAATTCTTGGACATTTTTCACTCTCCAACCAGAGGGTGGAGCTTTTGCTTGATTTCGTTTTTTGAGCATTTGGATTCTTTATTGGAGTACTTGGGGAGAATGCATGAGGAATATTTATGGAGTAATTGCTCTGTACTGCTCCATTTTAGAAATTCATCAAATACGATCGATATTAACCCTTTTAGTGCCGAACAACGATATATCGTCGTTGGCTACACTTGCGAAAAGTGCCGACGACGATATATCGTTGTGCGTGAGTTTAAAATTTTAAGCTCGAAAATTAGAGTTATCTTACACACGGAAAAGTACGGCAAATGTTTAACTGCATAACAATACAGGTTTATAATAATACTAGAATATTTTTCTGGTGATATTATACTGGCTGCAAACCATGTACACGAATCATCTGCTTTGTAGTAGGCGACCCTTTTGACCCTTGCTGTGCATCATAGAATTATTATTTATTTATCTTTTGAAATACTTGTGATATCGTTGTAAATAATTGAATTTACGTTGTTTTACATCATACAATGTCAGACTGACGATGTTTCTTATCTTATAAATGCTGTCTATAATATATGACCAACTTTTCGAATTTTCTTTATAATTTTGAATAAACATTATTCATATAATTTAATACGAAATTTTTATAATTTTTTTCTCAAACCTTACCAAACTACGTCAGTTGGACTCGGCACTCTTCGCTGAGGTTCAACTTTTTCGCTCGGCACTAAAAGCGTTAAGCCTTCGACTGCTGTCGATACATATAGACGCTTGACAAAGCCGCTCACCGTGTGCTGCAGACGCCTATGGGCGTTCAGCGCAATGGCTCGCCGCGTGTTGCTGTAGCTCGGCAGCACAGAACGGTCGCTTCGTTTTTAAGTAGCCCACAGTCGAAGGGTTAATTTAGTACGTCGATTTTCAAAGTGAAAAGTGCCACGTTTGGTGCGGTAAGTATAAATTATTGAGGAGAAAGATTCTTAGTTATTCGATCATGCACGTGTTATTTTGTATTGTCATTGTTACGTTGATATGTTTCAGAATTTTGTGAGAGTAAAAGGGTATTCGATTAAATTAGAGAAGATAAGTGTGTTGGCAACCTCTAGATTGATTCTTCTACTAAATTTACGGAAGTTCACCAAGTTACTTTTACAAAGAGGGGAAAATAAGAGAAAAAATTGTTATATGTAAATGCATGCGTGCAAATAATTGTGTAGAGGGCGTAATTCAGCGATACCGCTGTTATCAAAACCTAAACTTTATGTTTCTTGTGTTTCAAATTTATAATTTATTTTTAATTACTTATATTTATAATATACAATAATCTCACAACTGACTATACATTTCAAAAGTGACAGATATTAGTTAAGACTTATATTTGACAAAATTGAAGTATTATCTCTGGCTATATTTCTCTGAATAAAATAACCATGGTCCTCGAATTTCATATACGCGCGAACTTTACAATTAATCCATTGATATAAATAAATATTTGAAACCCCATTGCATCAGTCACCATACAAGCCGAAAATATTAAAAGTTACAACAGGATAAAATTGTGCTGTCAAAAAGAGAAAATATTTACAATTGCAACAATATCCGAGGCAAGAGCATTTATACCGAAATAATTTCAGTTTCATGTCTCCGTTCCTAACGAGCTTCTTTTCATCGTGAACATACGGTCGTTCGAGATCGCGGAAACAATAAGTGTTGCTCTATGAACGAAATTGAACTGCCCAGATATATCGCGAGCCAGTGCAGAACCACTTTAAGATTTTATGGACGCTGTAAATTTTCCCGACTGGAATTGACAGCTTCTTCCTTACCACTTGACCGCAGCAATTTCCGTCTCGGACCCGCGATCGGTCCAGCTTTTTAGGATTCCTCCTCGGCCAAATCGACGATTGTTATCCGAATCTTGGCGAATCGAATGACCGAGAACTGGGTGAACGACATCGTGGAAACATGTACGCTCCTGTACCTCGACTTTTGCACTAATTTTATTGCTTATATCAATCGATGCCCCTTTTCTTCAAGGAAGACAAAAAATTCATGAGTATGTGTTATGATTTGATAAAAAGAAATGTTTGAATTCAGTGTGATCAAGAGACATCAATTTGTCCTTACTTTCTTTAATTATCCACATTGTTAGCTACACATGTTGAAGGCGTTTCTATTCCACAAATGACGCAGGCGACAAATTAATAGTCAAACTTTCTGAAAATATTAAACCAATATTTGTCCCCTTTTTCCAAGACGAATAATCATCGAATACTGATTTATCTATTACAGTGACACGCGGATCAGACCAACGGAGGTCACTTTGTCGATTGTGGTACACAGTCTTATTATTTATATTATAAAATAAAAAACAAGTAAATCGTGGTGTATTACGACGAAGATTAAGAATCGAAATAATAAAAATGTGCATTGCATTTACATACGGCGAAATAATTTCGAGCGGCTTAATTGGAATGCTTGTACAGAGTTTAAAATACAGCAAAAGGCTTTTCTTATGAAATCTACTAAAAAATTGATGCGATCGAACGCACTGTTTCCTCGTTATCTCGTTTCAACGAGCATCAAGGAGAATTGAAAAGCTCGTGGAAGCTGTGCACCGCGTTTTTTCGTCGAAAGTAGAAGCCAGGACTGCGAAAGTGGACTTGAAGGATCCATGAGCATCACTCAGAGGGATCCTCAGGGACGTTGCTATAGCCGAGTACGCGTAAAGTGCCCTTCCGGAACAACACTCAAAGGTCTATGCAGGGTTGCACGGTGGCCATAACTGTAATAGGACAAATGTGTGTTCTACTCTTGAACCGCCCACGCTAGAAAAAATTAAAAAGTGCGTTGTTAACAGAAGCGTACGACTTCCTTTGAATTGTTAAGAGGATCTTCTAAACAGCATGAGAAGTTAGGCAAAGTAGGCTCGAATATGTATGTCGTTTTGACCAAGTGGCCCTTCTTGGAGAAAGTTCGGGTGTGCTTGTCCTTACAGCATTTCGTCATGATGGATCGATCACACAACGTTCATTAATGGTTGAAAAACATTTAAATGGCAATAATGAAGAATACTATAATGCGTGAAAAATATACACTCCGCGGCAAAATTAAAGGATCACGAAATTTTCGTTGAAGTATTGTCGATATTTTAACTCTTCGTGAAGGAAAACAGTGCAATGATCCGTTTGGGATCATTTTGAAAGGCAATGCTTCCACTTTCACCTCGTTGAACTGATTTTCCCCGAAGATGCTTTACACTAGGAATCAGGGCAGGAAAACGAAGATGATTTGTTTTCTCGAAAATTAAACCACATCAAACGACTCTGTGGAGTTTAAACATTTTCTTTCGTTGGTTAACTCATCTTGAATTTGAAGATTGAGGCTTCCCCTTTGCAAGGACCTGGTAAAAGTTCATGTGCGATTTTTTGTCGTCGAGTGTAAATTTAAGTACACAGTGTCATTATTGATATTTCAAGCTTGTGACTGGCATAGACCTAACTTCGGAGAATCGATGCTGTATCCTTTATTTTGGGGCCTCGGTAATTTCCTCCGTGGAAAAAGATTCTTAACCCCTTGACATACAAAGACGTCTGGGATACGTCATTTGTTTATTATGTCATTGTAAAGCTTACATAATTGTTAACTTGAGATATATTAAATAATATTTTCGAGCGCATCGAGTTTCATTTTATTTCTATGTCAAAGGGTTAATTAGAAATCGGTTGAATTTTTTGAATGAGGTATTGAAAAATTGCTCAAATGATAGAAAGAAGTCATTAAAAAGGAGTTAAATTTCGTTGACGATTAAATCTATTTCCTTGCACGTTTATTTATCCCATAAAATTCATAGAAACATACGCAAAGACTTTCGAAATAAACCGAGAAATTACGACTTGCAGAAAATTGTTACACAAACTGTTTCCTTCAACAAAACTCCACGAGCTGACACGTCTGGCCCGTAACGATAGGCAAACAAGATGCCACGATCCTGGATTCAACCGCGAGGGGATTTTCAAAGGGGAGGAATAAGAACGAGCACGGGCGTAGACGCGAAAACAAGAAGAAAAACAGGAGAATCCTGGCGCGGCAGGATCAGGCGATACACTTTATCCCGTCCTCTCTTTTGCACGATAAAGAGCCGCGGGGACCTTTCTAAGGAGGCAGAGGATTCCGAAGGACGTTCCCGGAAGTACAGCGTTCCGTGAGAACCAGCGAAGAAAGAGGAAGCTTTTTAAGCTCCGAAAAAAGTATGAGGGAGCCGACTGCGTGAGAAACGAGACACCGAGACTTTTGGTATTAACATACAGGAACCGGATCCACCCAGCAACGTCCTAACCGAGTGAAATATTACTAAATTTCGTCCTGCAGTTTTTAATATCTATACATTTACGCACAAGGGACGTTTCCAAAGTTCTGGGTGCTCTAAATTCTTTGTTTTATTCATTTTCAACTGTGTTAAATTAAAGTTTCTCCATGTAATTATTAGTGAATTTTATACGCTTGTTCCAACGTGGAATTAGTTTCCTTAGAACTTTTTTGAAGAATTTTTGGGGAGCCTCTCTTGTCCATTGGTTTATGGCAGTATTTGGTCGTCCAACGTGGACTGTTTTTTAGGGATGCCCTGCCAGTTTTAAATTGATCAACATACTTTAGAAAATAGGTCAAGAAATTACTTAGTTACAATATTTTTTTATGTCTGAGCTTTACGTCGCATCCACTGCTAGGTCATTAGCGACGAACTCACAATTAGCTTGATTATCTTCTGCACTGAGGTAATTAGATTTTGTAGTACAGGTATTGTTTCAGATAATGTAGGGTATTTTTTATATGATCCTGAGATGTCAGGGACCTGGCCTTAATTGATATAAATTTCTTTTGTTATTTGACGGTTTGAAAAATATATTTTTTATTTTGCATAGTGTATATTTTGCGCATGATCACTAAAAATCGATTAATCTGGCTATACTACCGAACCCCCACGATACATTTTACATATATTTTGGTATGTTATAATTTATAATTGCATAAGCATCCGCAGTCCAGTTATGACTGCCTTCACTCCTCTTCGGTTACGTCGATCAGATTTTGAATATTCGTCCGCAAGAAGCAAAAAAACCGAAGTTTCGCGGTGGCTGCACGTTCACGCGATCACGGGGGGGTAAGAGGGTGCACAAATATTTGTGTAAACACACGGTTCGGATGCAGGTGTATTCTCTAAAGCGCGTCCAACACGTGTAAATCCTTGCGCGGAGTGAAAGAAAACCCTGTGCTACGGGTGGAGGGCCCTCGAGTGAACCGTCGGGGGTGAGAAAGGGACAGAGGGAGTCGTTCTCGTGCTACGTAAGGAAAAAGAAGATTACGCAAGAGGGAGAGGAGAGGATAGGTAAAGTGCTGTTGACGTTGCTCCGGAAGATAGGGCTCTTACGTTTTACTTGTTCGCGTGCTTGATAACACTGAAATTTTCGAGCGCCACTTTTACTTCCCTGTTCCTGCCACTCCCGCGGGAATAACGGGGATGCAAAGGTGCATATTTCAAAGCGGCTTCGCATAACGTAATATTCCCTTCGGACGCGGTCATGTCGGGTCGGTTACCGAATTTTCGGAGACGTTCAAGTTGCACCAACGATGAAATTAGTACGTTCGAGAATGTATGCGGAAAATAATTGAAAGGGGTGAGAATCGAGGGTGAAATAGAGGAGAGTGGCCTAAATTGTTGGATCTATCAACGTATCGCGATTCATATAACTTTGCAAGGACCCGTACATTATTTTATTATTTAAATATAATGTGCTTCTTCTCGATTTTTCTCTGAAAACTGTAAAAATTTATTTTTAGAGAACGGTGCACTTCCAGCACACGATCCATCCGGAACTTTAAATCCTTTTACTAAGTCGAATATGCGAAATTAAAGAAAACTTAGACCTATTTCGAGGTTACAATTTTATGACAGAGATTTTTTTATAAATATCACATTAACGTGGGTATTTCAAGCAAAATCGCTGACACTTGGACCGAAATACTGCGAAATAGGAGTCATCGCTAATTTAATCGCGGATTCATGCTGAAATACGCAAATTCGCTGATATTTGCACCGAAGTACCATGTAATAGGAGTTTCCACTGATTTAATTGTCGATTAATACTGAAATACTCAAGGACGTGCGTTTTTTACGCATAATCGCTGTTACTTGTTCCGAAATATCACATAATAGGAGTTTCCTTTGCACTCCAAGTATGCCTCTCAGGCACTCCGCTGGTTTGTCAATTTCATCTACTAATTATCGTATAGCACGTGAAAAATGAAATATTTCTTAATACGTAAAACTAAGTAAAGCGTAAATATCTCATCTCGTTAATTATCGATTAACGCTAGAACACTCAAGGCCATTCGTTTCTCAAAATCGCTGATATTCGCAACGATATGCCGCAAAACAGCAGAATTCATTTATCCACGTCCAACTTGCAATGCAGACCCCAGTACACCGTGCAAAACAATTTCTTAACGCACTGTAAATCCGAAAGGGACGTTCGGAGGGCCAATTCGAGTGGCTTCGCGATGGTTTCGAAGCATCGA
Organism: Macropis europaea; assembly: GCA_916610135.2. Lineage (NCBI taxonomy): Eukaryota > Metazoa > Arthropoda > Insecta > Hymenoptera > Melittidae > Macropis > Macropis europaea. The sequence goes on from OU744348.1 coordinate 6,767,134, forward strand.
AGCTGCGGGACGATTTTCCGGTCCCGGTGTCGCGAGCGTGCGAACCGTTCGCCGCTCGTCAATTCGTACGCGTAAAATTTTCATTCGCATCGGAGCGTTTCCACCCGCCTGTCATCACCCCCCCACCGTTCACTTCGATATTTTTCCCGTTTTTTCCGGTCTGTTCCTGTTTCAAACGTTCCGCAAAACGGACGCAACTCGTTTACCGGCGTCATACGAGTCGCTAGTTCCCATTGCAATTGAAGGGCGGTCAAAGCCACTATACGCCATTCCATCGCGGCGGAAATTCAATTCTAGATCGTTCTTGACCAACGCTCGAGGAATTACGTAAAACTCCAATGAGCGGCCGAGCGAATGAATGAATGAATGAATGAATGAATGAAGGCAATTTCGCGAATGCGTCCCGCGCGAATACCATGCGAATTTATGCAAAGAATCGCGCAGGAGGATTGAACCCGGCAGGTTATCGCCGTGTCCCGAGATCTCGGACCCGCGGGAATTTCCCTCGGAATACCGTGAAAATCGTCGGCTAATTTTCCCCTCGGTATTTTCCGCCACGGTGGACGTCGAACGGAAAATTGTTTTCGATTTCTGACGTGAATGGACGTCGATTTCTGAAGTCATGAAAGAAATTTCCATGCGTGAGAATAGAATTAAAAGGTATTTCTAAGCGGGAGAAGTGGAGCACGTAGGATCTTTTTATTAAGAATAATTTGTGAAGGAAATTACTCTCTTGAATATTAAGATTGATCGAAGTAACTGGAAGCTTGGAATTCTTGTCAATTTTAGTTGCTAATTCGATGAATTTAATGTCAATTAATAATGTTATATCAGGTTACGAATTTAAGTCCATAGATATTGGGCAAGTAATTGAAAAAAATTTTGACTTTCTGCGAATGTAATGTGCACACATGTGACTATTAGAAGTTAACATTCTTTGTCCACATATTTCACAAAGTTCTACATATCCGATTGAATAATATCAATAGAATTTCCGTGGTCGGCCACAGGTTCTATTTTTGATACATGCATTATTTTGTATTATTCGCTAATAAGAAATAAATTATATCTCTTAATACTTTACAAATTTATTAAAGCTTATCTCGTTACCTGTACTGCAATTTTCAATCCTCAAGAACCATCTCACCCTCCAACTTTATTTTCGCATAATAAAATACTCACGGTTTAATTTTCTAATTAATCTACGCTCTCACGCGAAATACTTTCAAACTATCACCCTCCTTCGGGGATAATAACAATTGTAGCCGACGAGGAACCCGAAATAAGTCGGTCGAAATCTCGTTAGAATAATTATTTACGGTAAGAGTGCCCGATCTTCTCGAGTATCGTCGGTGAATTTCTAAGCGGGCGGTTACAGTGAGCAGCAGATATTAATTTCAGCTTTTCCTTCTCACGCCCGAGGCGGCTGGGATTTCCTGAAGAAATATATACTGTGAGCAAGGATGACCGCGCGGAGACCTCGAAGAGGCCCTTGAGAACGGATTTATACACGTGGAAGGCCACCCGAAGGGACTTAGTCGATGAAATGTTTGACAATAATCGTCACGCGGCATCTTCGAGCGATAATATCTGACCGAAGCTGTTTCCATTCTTACCTGTTCATCCTGTTCATCTCCGAGGTCCGCTCGCGGTGCGAGCAACGTTCCTGATTAAAAGCAACGATACCGTAACTGTTAATTCTTCGGCCTGGACCTCTGGCACTCGTTGGAAAATAAACGGCAACGTTACTTGACATCTTTATACGTTCACACACGGTCGAATGCCAGCGTGCAGCGGATGGAATGCAGAAGACCAGGGAAATTTCACGAGAAGTCGGCCTCGTCATTTGGACACGGAATAAGCCGAGAATCAGTGGATAAACGTTGTTTAAAATTCTTATTTATCATGTACATCTGGGTTGTTATAGTTTGGGTATATTTTATGTCTTCTTTGATAAATGAGATTTTTATGAAGAGTTTGAAATTTTTAATTAAATTTGAAGGGAAACGGATGCAGTGGCAGTTGCAAAAATTTTGTGAGATGTATAGTAAGCGTCGTGTGTAAAATATGGCAGCATTCTGATTACTTGAAATGATTGAAAAATTGCGATGAGGGGATAATTGAGGTTTTGAATATTCTATGAGTCTTTATACACGAAGTATCCTAATTTCTTGGGATATCTCTCTAATATTCTTCATCTGCCAGTTTACTTTCTTGTGCACAGAATCTTGAGCCTTCTACAGACAAATTTTTCTTTTCCTTTCCATTCTTCGGCCTGTTCTTGTCCAACGAATCTGTCAAAATTCCACCACGAATTCGATCGTATATTATAGAACAGAATATGAATTGTAAATCATTGTGGACCGATTCAAAATTGTTTTATATCCACCTGAATTTATCCCGTTGCATTCAGACAGTGTTTGAATAATTAAGAAACTCGTATAATCAGTGCGACGTCGATGGCATTTCCCGAAATGGAAAAGTGAAACGAGCCGAAATACCAGCGGGGCGAGTTCGATAATTGCAATTAGGTTTCCCATTGTTCGTGGAGCGCAGAAAGTTGGTGGAACTTGCGCGGCAGAAAGCGGTTAACATGTTCGCGATTCTCGATCGACTTGAACGCGCGTGAGAATCAACGTTAATTACATTCGCGTGTCACCGGGGCGACCTCGGAGCTGTCGGGCTAATATCGTGCATTTCGGATGGCGGGGATGTTGTAACTTGCAGGACACACGTTTCTGCGGCGACCGGTCGTCCCCGTTTTCGAGATCCTGCGTTTTAGATGGAGACAGAGAAGCGGAGACACGGTGAAGCGGTGACGGAGACACAGTTCAAGAGAGACAGGAAAAGAGTTACAGAGGAGCAAAGACAAAGACACAGAGGTACAGAAAGAGAGACAGGAAAAGAGTTACAGAGGAGCAAAGACAAAGACACAGAGGTACAGAAAGAGAGACAGGAAAAGAGTTACAGAGGAGCAAAGACAAAGACACAGAGGTACAGAAAGAGAGAGAGGAACAGTGATATAGAGGGGCAGAGACAGAGAGAAGAACACCTAGAATCTAATCCAGATTCCATACCATCGATCAGAACGAAAGAAAGAGGCAGAGGGACCTACATCTTCCATGGGAATGAAAGGAGAGAGATCTAGCCCAGAACCTGTGTCTTCAATCGAAACGAAGGAAACAGAGACCTAGATTAAACCTTGCATCTTCAAGGACACCTGACTCAGATCTAATCCAGATGACATATCACCGATGAAAGCCAAAGAAAGAGATAGGCAGAGGTACCTGAGCTATGTTCTGAATCCTCCATAGGAATGAAGGAAAGAGACCTAGCTCAGAACCTGCGTTTTTAATTGGAATGAAGGAAACAGAGTCCTAGATTAATCCTTGCATCTTCAGTGACACATAACTAAAACCTAATCCAGATTCCATACCATGGAGGATAACTACAGAAAGAGATACACAGAGGGACCTGGACTATATTCTGAACACTCCGTAGGAATGAAGGAAGGGGACTTAGCTCATCAGCGTTTTCAACAGAGACCTAGATTAAACATCTTCAGGATGATCTAACTCAGATCTAATCCAGATTCCATATCATCGATCCAAAGAAAAATAAAGAAGCAGACAGAGGTACCTAACCTATCTTTTGAATCCTCCATGGAACTGAAAGAAAGAGACCTAGATCAAATCTTGCATCTTCAGGAACACCTAACTCGGCTCTAATCCAGATGCCATACCCTCGATGAAAACAAAAGAAAGAGATACACAGAGGGATCTGAGCTATGTTCTGAATCCTCCATAGGTATGAAGGAAAGAGACCTACTCCAGAACCTGCGTGTTCGACGCGAACGAAGGAAAGAGAGAGACCTGGCAGACCCTGAGTCCTCGATGGAGGGACGAGGAGAGAGGAGGACAACGATGGCATCTCGAGTGTTCCTGAGGATTATCTCCTCCACGAGGATACTCTCGCGTCTCGGTTCCTTCTCTTCATCTTCGGTTGATTGCAGAGGCACAGAAAAATTAGTCGGATTGTTTGAAACGGTGGCCCTCATCCTCTTAGAGGATTTGTCCTACTTTTTGCTTCTTAAACGGGCTGGCTTATAACGAGATGCGTGCGTCCGATAGAACGGTATACATTATACCTCCTTTTACGTTGGGTATCCATCAGGCGCTACTACTTCGAAAAGGGAAACGAATAGACTCTCTTACGAATACGAATTGGACTGACAAGATAGAAAAATTGGAGAAATGTCAAATTCTAAAATGCATAATAGACATCGAAGTAGTATCTAAGCAGCATCATGTTATGGCGTGAAAATGAGTTTTCATGAACGTACAGGGTGTTCTAGTAATAGTGATGCAATATAGAAGAGGGATTCCTCGTTCGCAAATTAATAAAAATTGCAGAGTAAAATTTTTATATGCGTATAAGACACTTCATTTATGAACAGAAAACTGTTTAGAAAATCTATTGTGTACCTATACATTTAACTAACTGACATTTCCGAAGTAACGTATATTGTTAACAATATAAATATTTAATTTACTTATACACTTTTTATTTTTAAGTGTCCTGTGAATATTTCAGTCAAATTTACTACATTTTGTTCCTAATACGATTTAGAAAATTGCAACTAAACGTACAAATTATTATGTATAATATTTTATATTCAATCATTAAATACGTATAAGTTCGTCAATGTTATTTACGTGAGGCAGCGATGTATCACACGAAAGTGTACTGTTCAATTATGATCGCTCCCGGGTCAAACATCGAAATTACGCTCTGGAAACGCAAGATATGCGGCGCACGTATTCTCCGGCCGAATAAATCGCGTAATTCAAATTTCATTACGTAATCTCTGGCTCGTCTAGGAATTCGTTTCCACCCGTGATTCCGATTACGACGCATTATCTTCTTGACCCTCGAACACGGCCGTCGGATATTAAACGGATTGTTTCGAACATCGCCGCGTATATCCTCTTAAAGGATTTCTGCTCGTTTCGTTTCACTCTCCGCTTCTAAGGTATACTCGGGCGTTAGCATTACGCTGTTCATTCGTTCCGAAGGTCGTTCTAAGTATTTCCTGATCGCACCTCCGTCAACTGTACACCTTCGAAGAGTGATAATCGCTCGAAGATCGCCACGAAACGAACGTACCAGGTGCAGCAATTAATGAATTTACATTGTTAAAATTTAGCTGTTCAAAGTCATTTTATATGTAACATGTCTTCCCCATTTTTTATAACAATATTCTGTGCTAGACCTCTCCTTTATTCATTTACTATTTTTACATTGTAATTTGTATCGACTGTTTTGTACAATAAAAACGACGTAATAATTTCTCCTTTCTTCAGTCTGAGTGGGCGAAAATTAATATATTTTGAGAAATCGTATTGCAGTGTATGGTTCAACCTTGAACACCCCAGTCTGTTCTGCTATAGCGATCATGCTTTTCCATCTAAACAACACTAAAATATTCTTCAAATTAATATTTACTTTCTTCCTCAAATTATCGGAGGTCCTGGGAAAACGAATTACGTTCATTTGTTCCAAGAGCAACAAATGTACTTTTGACTTCGTTTTATTTTCTCAGGGGCGCCGAAGCATCCTCGATCATTTTCACAGAGCAATCGCAGCGATCCACGCTGACGGAAACAACTCGATTTCGTGGTCTCACGAACCTTCCTCGATCGTCAAAGGATCGGTCGATACTTTTTTCCCCGCATTGCCTTCGACGACCAACCCTTTGTTACGGCCAGAGCTCGTTCGAGTCGAAGGAAATTTATGAGAGACACAGTGCTCGGCAATTTGCTGTAATTGCAACGCCGTACGCACTGCTGTTACGTCGGACAACAAACGGTAAACATCGTTTCCACTTTGTAGGATGCTTCGAAGGAGACAATGGACGGATAAGAGCGGGCGCCGTGATAAAGGGAGAGGCATCGGAAGGGCGACAGGGGAGAAAGATTGAACGAGAACGATAAAAGACAGTCAGGTAATAAAATAACGAAGGGGATTCGAAGAAACACTGAAAACTGAAAATTTTATGATTTCACCGGTACGAGATAAACGTCGATGGTTCGACGATGGGCGGAAAAAATGAATGCTCAGAGTGGTAACAAAAGGATTCGAGCGTAACAAGATAACGCGTAAAGAAATACATGATGCTCGAGTTATCACAATTAATTTTTATCATCTTCCCTTCAAAATTAAAGCAATAATTTCCCTAAAAAATGATCATAAATCTATACGATTTTTTCTATAGAAAATTGCTTATAGTTTGAATAATTTTCAATTTTGAAACCATGTTTCATTCCGTTTGAGGAGTACCATGCACCCTGTCAGTCTGAGACACTTTTTTTAATATCCTGTATATTTGCATGATTACTATGATTCATAATATTTTACAGGGTATTAAAAGAAGTACTCAGAAGTTACAAGGGAAATAGTACAGAGCAAACTGTATAGAAAACGTCTTGCGTACATAGGGCGGAAAATCAATATACAACCATGAACCCTTTACAGAATAGCAAAAATTGCTTTCGAATTTCAACGTATCCACACCAAAGCAGTCGAATATTAAAATCTAAAAATATATACAATCATGACGCAACATGGACAATATATAAAACGCAAATAGAACTTCGCATTTTTCGAAAGAAAACCCGGAGCAGAAGAAGAATCCTTCGACCAGCACGTTGGACCACAAGGCACAGAGAACCGGGGGTGAGAACCAGCCAGAAATTCGTCGGAGGAGAAAATAAAATAGGACGCACAATAGAGTGAAGAAAAAATGGGGAGACTTTAAAGAGCGGACAGAAGGAGGAAGGAGTACTGGACCGGAGGATCGAGAAAGGAGAAGGCGAAGGAGAAGACCGGTCTGAAGGGAAAGGGTGAGAGAACGAAGAAGCAGGAGACAGAAAAATGAAGCAACAAAGAGTGACGCAGCCAGTGCTGAATATTGCATTCGCTGGCTGCGTCGTTTTCGTCCTATGAATACCGTAGTCCGCCTGTAATGTCTGCCAGCGTTCGCAGTCTTATTTGTACGGGTACAATATGCAAGCGTGCCACGCAAATACCTGTGCATTTTTACGGGGAGACGTAACGATCGGCTTTAGGCGACGTCATTCCCGTCGGTTTCTCAAATCTTCGCCCGGTATTCTGCATGAGGAGATCCTCTTTCGCCGCTTCGAGCTATCGAATGCTCGTGAAACTCTGCTCTGATAATACACTGGCGGAAAGTATGAGACCGTGTGACTCCCTTTTGTCCGTTTCGTGGTACGGAAACCGAGGATCCTGGGATATTCAATATGTGTGATTTAGAAGAGTCTGTTTAGGGATTGTAGAATTTGTTTCGGGCTAACTATTTTGTTGTGTGTTCTTTTTTTGATTGAGTGATAGTCACTTTTAGTCATAGATCAAAAGAGATCTATGAGGTTCGTTTAGGTCTGACTTGTGAATTTGTGAAAGTCGCAGGACAATTTTAAGAATTGTGAGGAGGTACAAATAAGTTTATTAGTTTTCATTATTTTAGAAAGATTTTTAAGAAAACGATTAATTTTGTTTAATTTTTTTGTGTTTTTTAGATTGAATTCATAATAGGTATAGAATATATGAGTATTTTGAGGTATGTACATGAATTTTTAGAGAGTCGAGCCAAAGAAGGTCGAAAAACGCGAGGAAGAGGAAAATCTTTATCATCTAGATGAGTAATGTTAGACTTAGAAAAAAGAAACTGAAGCGATTGGGAAAAGATCGGCAATTCAGCTTTGCGACAGGTAAACCCGATTAACTGGAGGAAATACGACACGGAACGAGCGGTGGAAAGAAGCGAAAAGGAAGAAAAGTTCCGGAGAAGATCCGAAGGGCTTCGAGGATCTCTCGACCAGTAATTAATTGCACTGCCGGTATCGAGATAATGGTTACTAATTAACTCGAGCCGGGGGACGCCGATCGATTCCAATGCTCGCTTTCGATTCTAAGCCTTGGAAAAGAGCGCGAGATTGTGATTGGACCGGGAAAAGAATCTCGCGATACTGTGCTGCTTTATGATAACGATTCTAAAATTAATTGTTGCACATATTCGGTGAAAATAAATAATTAATAAATTTTCAGGAATATTACATGTTAATTATGAACCGATGCTCGAGAGCTAAACTGAATTTTAATAAATTAGATTATTTAATTTTTGCGGAATTCTTAATTGATTATTTCATTATTTCCCTCTTACAGAGATAGAGGACAAGAAAAACAATATATAAAAGATGTCTGAGCTAACTTTCACAAGGCTTAAAGTTACTTTTAATTATGGAGATATTGATCATTATCTTCAGTATTCTTTCTTCTCTGCGAATATAATTCTTTGAGCCATTCTCCAAAGGTTCCCAATTCTTTAAAGCTAAAATTCTTTTGAAAAATATTAAATGTTCAGTAACATAGAATATTAGTGTTAACTACTAGTGATCTTTTTTTTACCAAAGCTTCATCGTATTAACAAAATCGTTGACTGCTGATCTTTGCTATTATAGTTCAATTTCCATTAACACTTCGCAATTTATGTGCCCTTTTATATATTTCCAAAAACGATATTATTTATAGAATAATTTGATAGTACCAACAATTGTACCATACTACTTACCATAATTTCCACTACGTCCTCTTGAATCTTATACAATTTTTCTAGAATTAATATTCTGATAATAATACAAGGAATCGACTGTACGATTAGATATTTCAATAATTATTCCTTCCTGATTTATTTTATCTGACTAACAACCCAAAGAAATCCTACCATCGACCATGTCAATTACAGAAAACACTACTAACAATTGCACCATGCTACACGACCCCTATTGTCCCCATTTCCCCTGTTAAATATTAATCAGCAATCTTCCCGATCGATTTAGCATCGGACCAAAAAGTAGTTCTCGAGCGAACGAGAGGACGGCAACAAAGGACTCACTCCTTCATCGTTCGCAGGTTTTCCAGAGGAGCCGTTGAAATTCCGCTCGAGACTTCTCGAGTTGGTCCTTTAAAAGCGACGATAACGCCAGGAGACGCCGTTTTGTTCCTGGTCCCCGCTTTTAAGGAACGCGCCACTAAAGCGTCGAAACGACAGACGGGACTTACCTGAAACAGATAAAAAGCTATACGTCAGAAAAGTGAGCGTTGCTTTTAATTGGGACGACGTCATTTATCGCGAGACGGTCGCCCGGAGACTCGGTGGACCCTTTTGTGAACCTTCGAAAGGGTTTTCACCGCGCTCGCCGCGATAAATGACGAATCGTCCCGCCGATCGCACAATGCCGCGACCCCGCGAAATTGAAACGACCCCGCGACACCGGAAGTCGGTCCTCCGCTTTCGTTTTAGGGAAATAAGACACCCCACGGCCGCGCGCTCCGATACGGAAGTCGTTTAAAGGGAAAATAGGACAGATAAATATGATAGAGGAATTTATGATCACCGAGGGAAGTTCGATGACTTGGCAATTCGGATTACAGTAGGCGCTCGATTATCCGAACTGCAATTAGTAATAGGGTGACTCGCATTATTATTATGTTTCACATAAAAATTAATAATTTTATTTTGGAACGTAAAATTATAGTGGTATAAAATTAAATGCACAGTGTCATTAATGATAATTTCAGTCTGTAACTGACATAGGATGACCAATTTTTTTAATGACCCACGTTCGGGTAATCGAGGTTCTGCTGTATGTACTTTGAAAATTCGCTGGTTGTAGTTTGTATGATATTAGATGTAATAATAGATTATAAAATTTGTTGAGGGGTTTCATCTATGTATTAGATGATTTTTTTCTGATTATATTTAATTCTTGGGGAAGAAACACCACGTTTTAATGAACAGCGTTTTTCTATCTTTAGTAATATCTAAAACAGTAGAAGTAGAATAATTTCTCTCATTAATTCTACATTGGGGAAATGAACATTTGAGCAACACTGTCAAATTTTATTTAATAATTGTCTGGCTTATTCAATATGAAACGTGAAACTTTAGTAATGATTCTTAAGGTATATAATATTGTAATCAGTATGTTAAGAAACATCCTTAGATGTAGATAAATTTTCATAGCATTTTTAGAAAGAAGAAAATGTATGAGAAGGTAGTATAAATTATATTCCAACCCTATTTGACAAAAGATTAATTTTCCATTAAAAAAAATCATACTGAACTCATAATGATAATCTACAATACTAATATACACGAATGTGACAATTTCAAGAGCCTTTCACATACAACTGAATACAAATCCTAATTATTAACAATGGAAGAGTTCCATCCATAACAGAATTCGATGAAACAATAAAAAGAATCCTCAAAATTTCTATGAACAAAAATAGTCTACGCGTCAAATGAACCGAGTTCTTTCAACGAAATAAAATCTATAATCCTCGCAATATGTCACAACGATTCGATGCTGTGATTTCACTCATGACACAGCCAATCCTGCACGGTTGAAGCAATATTTTGTCTGTCCACAATTCGCGACGATAAAACTTTCGCGTTATGGTTTAAAGGGCGATCGTGAAAGAAAATATTGACCATCGTCCATGGTGTTCGAGAGGGGGAAAAAAAAACGTTCATATCGGGAGAGTACCGAAATAATCGATGGAACCGCAAAAAACGATCCCGCGAAATCGAAGATCCGTAGGGAGCATGACGGCGCGGTATTGCGACCGGATTTTAATTAATCGAAGCAAAAAGTGGCGTCTTTCGGCCACGTAGCCCACGAAATTGCCACATAGCACGGAACATTGAGATAAATCTTGGTTACACGGACACCTCGAGAGAGAAAAAAGGAACCGAAGTGCTGTCGTCGACCCGAGGACAACGTTGCACACGTGCCTCACGTTTTCGTGAACCCGTTCCGTCGATCGTGCCGATCCGATGCAAACTCTCGATCGTAGCTCTTCTCGAAAACCACGATATTAGATCGAATTGTGCTGTGTGTAAAAATTAGAAAGTATACAGAGCTGTGACTTTCTAAAATAGTATACATAGATTGTATAAAACAGGCACAGTTCTAAACACACTGCATAGAATAATTAAGGGGTTGCATGATAAAATAGTTTGGGGTTGATTGAAACTCCTAATACACTGCACAAAAGAATTAGAGGATCGCAAACTTGAATGATTTATTGTTTACCAACCCCTTGATATACAAAGGCGTCTAGGATACGTCATTTGTTTATTATGTAATTGTAAAGCTTACACAACTGTTAAGTTCAGGTATATTAAATAATATTTTTTGAACGAATCGAATTTCATTTTATTTCTGTGTCAAAGGGTTGATGTGTCTAGTGGAATCAAACTATCAAATACTGTAAACGGAGCCAATAAAAATATTAGATAGAAATTATTTTTGTTTTATTGTTGATATTTGATAAATAATCTAAAATTATCGGAAAGCCTGTATCTTTAATTGCTTTGAACAGTGTATTGTACACATGCAATATTTAATGGAAATGTTATAATATTAAATATACAGTGTTTTGTCTCATCGCAAAAACTTATTGACGAGACTGTATAAAATGGTTAACGCTTTGGATTTACTTGAAGAAACCAGAGCGAGGTAACAAATGCATTTCTTTATAAGACAATAAGTGTATCGCTTATAAAATGTAATACAATCTATAAAAAACATTAATCTAAATTTAGATCACACGGTTATGCTTCTTTGCATCCAAGACACACATTTCGACTGCAAGAAATTAGAAATCTAATCGCCTCTAATCGTCTGGATCAGTACATAAATTTAAATAACCCAGCACAATTTTGTATTGGATCTTCTGCATTGATCAATAAAATCTCCAAATTCTACTAACAAATACTAAATTACCCCGTATGATACTCAAGTTAAAAAGCAGGAGGTCACAAACAATTTTATAAAATTACAAAAGACCCAGTCACAAATCGTCCACCCCACTTTATTATTTTTCCTCCCAGAATTCATCTTCCAATTACAATTCTACACTCCGTGGTCTGTATAAAAATGCTTTCAAGCTTAATCAAGCAAATATAAGCCCTCCTCCGGCTCAGACGATATCGCTGGATCAGCGGTTTCAGCAAGAGCCGGCGTAAAGTGAAATTCGAGTCGTGTGAAACGGTCAGGAACGTGTCCCGATATCGGCGAGGTAAAACGTGCGATAAAGTCGTACGGGTAGGTAGAAGGTTGACGGTGATGCGCTAAAAGCAGCCATAAGTGCTCCACGGAAATTCATCGTCCCGCCGTAAGGGAACCGTAACTCGATGGTCGTGCCACTGTGAATGATGTAATGGCGACGATAAAATTCGTTTCGCTCTTCTCCGACGATACCGACGCCGCTACGGTCACGAATTCTATTTACTTTGTTTTCCATGCACCCGCCGAATCTCCCACCCTGAGGACTTCGAGTCAGTCGTGGACAGTTCACCGCGTTCGAGAGTCCTCCGTGGCGGAGTTTCATCGTTTGGATCTCTTTGGAGAAAGATTTGAACATGTCTGGACGCTTCAGGGTCACTTTGACTCTTTATTTTGTTCAATGCTACTCGCTTTGCGCCCCAGCGTGCGATGTTCAGTGTCCATCACAGGAATGAAATGTCCTGATCACTTCATACTTCAAACGATGCTCAATCAGGGCATTTCAAGGTCATTTCTCTCTCTTGATTTGGTTCACGCTCTCACTTTGCGTCCTAGTATACAGTGTCTTGCATTTACTTCAAGGATGGACATAATAGAAACTTCAGAGTGGACGTTTGCTATATGTTAGTGTGAATAAACAGAGTGACCTTGAAGTGACTGTTTTCAGTGCCTGAACTGTAGCATGTACAGCGAACTGGTTACCAGTTCTGAATAATGTATAAAATCCAGTGTCGCATTACAGGGTAAAAAAGAATAATAAATAATAATCGAGAGTGTGCAAATGTATGTTAAACAAACTGTTCACTGGGGCAAACAAACAAAGCATAATAAAAGAATGAGGAAAAGGGTGCCGCAGTCAGTGCTAATTAACGCTTGTAATGGCCCTGCCTCGGTACCAGGGTGAAATCAGGAGGACCACCCGCAATTGAGTTTGACAATGAGATGGATACGTGACCCTAAACATCGATAGGTGTCCACCAACAACTACACCCCTTTGTAAATCAGTCCAGTTCAAACACCTGAGGCTCTTAGACCCCTGTCCTTCGCAGCTTTTCTCGCATAAACATTTTTACAACAATTTCTCCTTCCTCATCACCAAACCTCCCATCATACTTCACTCCTAAAAACGAAATTCTCAAATTGTATCTTCTCAAAGGCCTGAACCGATTGCCTTTAGAGAAAAGGGAGTACAACAGTTCAAACTAGACAACCGGACAATTCGGCACAATCATACAGATCACATCCACTCTCACATCCTCCGTCAAAATTCTGTTCTAACCACTCACAAAAGGTTCGTCCAGCCTAGTTGCAATCTTGCGAATCGTCGAAGGAAAACTCGTGCACGCCAACGCTAAAGAAGGAACAGGGACACTGATTGAGAACTATCATGATCCGTCGGTGCACGCGACCAGTGACTCCAGCGAGTCACCTGTCTGAAGCCTGACTCGTGAAAAAAGCACGAGTCCAGCTTAATTCGCACTTTCCTCCTCGCTGCATACCGGCCAGGGAAGCATTCTCACGATCCCCTGAGCACACGGCGGTACGCCAGATGCCGATCCACGCGCATGCATAACCGCGTGCACACATGCGAGCACACGCGTAGGCTGGTTTCGCAGGGACGGCAGTATGAATCACTGGTGCACTTAGCCGCTGGCGAACAAGTCGGGGGCACATTGTTGCAACAAGTGCATCGCTGTGCCGCCTTGCAGTCTCGTCGGTGCAGACAGCGCGGCGCTCTTGCACCGGCCGTGCCCTCGATCGTCCGCTTACGCAACACGGAATTATGTCTCTCGTTTTCTCTCCTTTCTCCACCACCGTTCCTTCGACTCCTTTTTCCATTCCGCTCCGTTGACCATTTTTGTGTCACGTTTCTAACGAAGCATCGTTTAACCCTAGTGCGGTCTTCGGGTCTATTTCGGACCCATCGCGTCTCCGTTTATGTAAAAAACTGACACAATGATGACATTATGATACATGCGACTGGTTATTCCTGTGTTCCTCAGTCCTCTCATTATATTATACAATTAAAAATATGAGCTACATGCATTCGGGACATTTCTGACCTGAAGACTTTGAATAATGTATAGTCGAAAGGGGGAGTGTACTGGGGTTAAGACTGGAGAGGAGTTAGAAAAGTAGCCTGCAGTCTATTGGATGTTTAGAAAATGTTTCTTTCGATTGAGACTTGGTGGGGTAGTGATGAGTTTGACCTAGTGACAGAGGGTATGATCTACATGTTACGAATTCGAGTCCCAATTATGTACCAATTGTTTAAAACTTTGCGTTATATTACATTTGACTATCAGAGGATTGTTAAAAATTAATCGAGTGTGCTGATGGATGATCTTCATTCATCAGAGCACTCGTTGGCTTGAATAGTGAATTTTGTGTCACGAAATTATTTAAAAAAATCGTTAGACAAGTGGTTAAGTCAGCTTATAACGCGTACAGAATTGTCAATGAATTGTCACACACCATGACAGGCTACTGGACCTTTTTGCTAGACGAGAAATAGTTAATGTCGCAATGCTGATCGCTGACTGGGACCCTACAGCGCCTAATGGTAACCCCCAATTCAACATATTACCTACGAGGTATTATTTGCAAACTCGTACCACCTTTCGAAACATACACACTGCCCTCACAATTCATAATTGGTACAGATTATCGTACAGCTCCAATTACTCAGCAAAAATCACACTTTAGTGCTTCCTAGACCTCAAGTAACTATTGGAGTCCTCTTTGGAGTCCTAACGCAGATTAATACGACTCTGATGGAATGGCTCGTCGTTCTGTCATCCTCTGCTAAGATAAGAAACAATTTTGAGGAACGCATCAAGCTCCGACATCTCACAACGGCATACTCATTTCAGCCGAGTGGAATCAGTCTCCATTCCAGCTCCTCCGACGATTTCCCTCCTTCAACGCGTGAAATTCCACGTGCGGCTCTAAATGCACGCAAACAATTGCGACAGTGTGCAGGTTGCGAGCTCAGAACCTGACGATCTACTCGCCGGAGGATCGTTGCAGAGGCAAGTGCAGCGATTATGTGCAGCGAGGTGTTTATAGGAGCAGTGAACTCCTTTCGCAAGCCACCCTCCCGCCCGCCGTACTTACCTCCCCCTTTCTTGCTCCCTGTCAGAGACACGCGCACCTATACAGGGTGATCCGGCTGGATATATAAATACTTCACGGTATTCAGCAGATTCTGCAGTTAATTTGCAGGGCGAAATGTTACATCAGCGCGTTGGATTAATCGGAAAATACTGTCGGGTTTCTCTGCTGTAGATTTTCAATTTTCTCCGAGAAATATTAACCCTTTACACTCGAGGGTTATTTCGCTAAAGGGAAGTAGTGCCTCGAAGCTTTTTTGCTAATTAGTTGATAAAACTTTTTGCCGCTGACATAAAAATAAATCATACATGAATAACGGGTAGAATTATTTTATTCTAATGCTTTGCCCTCGGGAGGCGGCCCTCTGACACCGCTTGGTTTGATGCAGCAACTCGAAAAACTACTGACAAGGCGATAATTACTGTTTTGTAGAGACCCTTCGTATTAGATAGGTGACTCTCTTTCAATATCAGGTCTTGTATAATGCAAAAATACGTTAAATATTGAAATAAAATAGTTCTATCTATTGATTCGTGAGTGAGTCATTTTTTTGTCAGTTATAAAAAATTTCAACAACTTTTTAGCAAAAAAGTTTCGAGTTGCTATTTCCTTATAAGAAAAAAAACATTGTAGTGCAAAGGGTCAATAAACTGCTTGACAAGAGAAAGACATAGAACACCACAGAAAAGGTACAAATTTAGTTTGAATAACAATACGATAACCCTTTAAAAAAAGAATCTAAAAAAATTTAGTGATCGACCTAATATACCTGGATCTCATTATAAGTATACAGAGTGAGTAGTAAAAATTGAGAGCACTTAAGTATTAAATTTGGCAAAGGTTATTTCACATTAGATGTCTACGGAAAAAGCGTAGACAATTAATAAGTATTTATATTCCAATGACTTAATTTCCTGACGAACTATTCGCCTTACTTATGAGACACCCTGATAGACAATTGATTTTCCATAAAACCACCAATTCCATTTTTCATTTTCTTATTCACTTTTATTTCCACGATTTCGACCACGGGGACAGTTCATTGATTTTGCATTTTCTTCCGTAGCCCCGTTTGCCAATGTTCATCCCTTATCTACTTTCCCCGTCACTTGCATTTTCTCACTGTTTTCTCTCCTGCAGCTTTCCCACCTGCGTCTTCAGCATCTTACCGAGTCTTGTCGTCGTTCCATTCAGCGTCTCTGCGAAATCTCCTTTGGATGTAGGTTTACGGGCACACGGCAATGTTGCTGGAAGCTTCCGGAACAGAATATATCGATCGATCGAATACTCTCGTTTCCTAGCTCCGTGATCTGGCACCGTTATAAATATTCTTCCGTGTTATCGGTAATGCAACTTCCATTTACCTTCTCGCAAGGTGTACTCGATTACTTCGATCGTGGCAACGAAAGGGCGCCATATGCAAAGTGACAGGTAGAACGGAATCTATTACACGTTTTGCATTTTTGATTGTCGAAAAAATTGAACGTCACAACAATTTTCTGAACTTCGTTAGACACTGATGAATCTATTTTGAATTTTTATTGATTTTTAGAACCTGTTCAAATTATGAGAAGCGTTTTAACCCTGTGCGGTTGGAAATTGAGGTATTGACCACACGTTGGCAGACACTATTTCATTGCTGTATGTTCTTTTAAATAAATACCAAGAAAAATTATAGGGTACAACTTTTTGCTAACATTGGTGAATGATATCTTTCTTTATGAGTGGTTAAAAGTTCATTAGGGTAAAGCAAAATTTATCAATTTTATCAGACAAGATTCAGTAGGTGCACCATGTCGTTCGACAATTCTCCGATCGCGAAAGGTTAATTCATTATGTGGCTTTCAACTGAAAATTGCTTGCTATAAGTAAAATACTATTATGAAAATGGATGAAGAATTACAGTGCATTGTTTATACGTCCACAGGAGAGAGTTTGTGAAATATCTCTATGAGTATTATTAGGAATGTTAAAGAAATGTTAAAATCATTTGTGTGTAGACTGAATATTTATGCAATTTCGAATGTCCAAGTGTGTGAAAGGTGTACAGTCTGAAGAATTAACGGAGAAAAGAATGTAATCTTGACAGTTTGTCAATACAAAAACGAATTTTCTTGAGACCACCCATTTCTGTTCATACTGAAACATACTGATATCCGAAAATAAAAGTGTACATCTGCATAAAAATTCTCAGTGTACACATTTTTTAAATTAGCAAAATGTAAATGCATGTCCTGCTACGATCCTCAGAGCAAAACGTAGAATCCTCAGGATCTTCTACTAAAAAATTCTTTCTCCTCTAAAGCTAAATGTATTCAGTTTGATGTTCCTGTTTCACGGAAAAATATTGCGATTTCCGTGCTCAGTCTCCGGAATCAGATTTACGCATCAAATTTTCAGGGACCGTCGAATTTACGTCTCGTTCGATTTCAAGAGAACCGATACGACAAGATAAAATTCTCTTTCCGCTAGATTTTACATGTACGCTCGCTCATACATGCTCTCGCAATTTTTTATATTTCTCCTGCATGATTTCTTACGTCTCTACCCCTTCGAGGGGGTAGGAACGGACCGTGAATTCCATCCGGGGAGGTATTCCCCGCGAATTCCGTCGAACGGCGTGCTCTGGAGGCGCGTGCAGCAAAACGACGGCTTTGCGGACGGAAATCCGCAACGGCGGATTTTTCGCGAGAGAAACGCGTTGACGTGATTCCTCGGAGCTTCTCGCTTTAGCTACCTTCCCCCGCCGTTTTTCGTTCGTCTTTCTTCGAATGAAATATTCAACAGAGGGCAGGATCTAACGAGGGAATGTGTGCTGGATGACGTTTTCCACCGGGAGAAATATGTCTGGGGTAAAATGTATCTGCACACCGTGATAGTTTGAGAAGGAGATAATACTCTTAATGGAAAAGTAAATTGAAATTTCACAACGGGGGGATATAACTGAATTAGGTGAGATAAAAACGTTAAAGGGGTGCTTGAAAAACAGTCAAATAAAATGCTAATTATTGAGGATACTCAGAATATGAATACTGATGATGTTAATTAAATTTTGTTTCGCATTTAACCATTTTAGGAACCCTATACGTGTGTATTTGTTTAGTTCTATTTTAAATTAAAATATTATTGACGAGGATGTAAGGAATATTGTGGTGAATGAATATTAAGCTAATAGTAGATTTCACTTTTTATTTCGTACTGTCATTGTGGCTTTAGTTTTAATTCAAATATAAAGAATATTAACCCTTTCGCTACGGCAGCGTCTGGCAAGAAACCGACAATACGGTGTGGTCGCGCGGGCCATATATTTTTCCAGTACAAAGAAAAAAAGTGAAATTTGAGTACAAAATTTTATTTCAAAAGCCATGACGGCTAAGGATAAATCAGGTGATCATAATTTCGATTGAAATTTTCTTTCTTTGAGCAGTTGTAGTATCTATAAGTCATTTAGCGGAGGGCGACTATAGTCGCCCTTAGTATCCACGGACTGTTTCGCGGTGGGCGACTATAGTCGCCCGTAGTAGCGAAAGGGTTAATATTTATTTAGAATGATAGAATTTAATGCAAGGGACGCACGCGGCACGGAACGTGTTTGAAATCATACATCTTTGAAACAAACGAAACCAAAATTTTGCGAAGAGAAAAAGCCAAATAAACTTCAGTCGAGTCGAGAATTTGATGGGGCACATACGACCCACGTGTTAACGCGTTAAATTGCATAAACAGTCATTTGATTGTATAGTACACTCTGGAAACAAATAAAACGGAAGTTCTTCGAAGAAGAAAAAAGCCAATACAAACGTCAGTCGAGTCGAGAATTTGATGCGTGGGGCACATACGACCCACGTGTTAACGCGTTAAATTGCATAAACAGTCATCTGATTGTATAGTGCACTCTTGAAACAAATGAAACCGAAGTTCTTCGAAGAAAAAATGGCCAATACGAACGTCAGTCGAGTAGCGAATACAGTGTTCGTCATACACGGCCATAAATCGATTGACGAGCGGAGATACTCGCCGAAGCTCGTTTCGAAGCCGCGGCTAACTCGATCTCATGCAAATCTCTCGAAAGTTTCGCGAAGGCTGCCTTCGTCTACGGGAAGTCGATCTACCCCCGAGGTCAAAAGGCACGGGAACTGTCCGTCGATCGAATCGAGGAGTTTCGTTAATCGGCGTCGGTGCGCCGATGACCGGCCGTTTTAATTGATCGTAATTACCGCATACCGAGATAAAATAGCTGGCGTTCACGTTGTGCGCGCACGCGGCCGGAGGTCGTCGATATCGATTCGTGGCAATCGGAAAACATAATTTGCCGACTAATGAGCCGACCGGGTCGTGTACGATCATCCGATAGCAAGGTCGTCGTTGAGGTGGTCCAGGTGACGCGCAACATTTAATAAAATCGTAGAAACTGAGAATTTCCCATGTGACGAGCTGAAATAAATGATTATGCAAATTCTGATCGCATTTTGAAAAATTGTTAATTGATTCGTTTTATAGTTCTTCCCATGTGGTATTAATTCTGTACTTATACAGAGCTATCACCTCATGTATTGTTATTCTATTAAGGGGATATTCTCCCTTCTCGGCCGATTTTGAGAGTATATTTCTGAAATTTTTGTTGAAAAAACTGAACGTCATATCTTTGTGAAACTTCGCAGATTTATTTATACATATTTATACTACATTCATAAATTTTTGTATGTCGCTATCGACTGGAGTATAGTAATTCTTCACTGAGGAAGTAGACTGTGATATGGCAACGATCTTGAATTTATCATATTGAAGAAACATAATTAAAGAGAAATCAATATTTTTTGTCGAGTTCAATAAATTTGACTCTGAAGGGGCTAATTGCAAATAGTGGGAAATGTAACCTAATCCTAAATAAGCCTAAATACATTCACATTTGTAAATATTCGTACAAATAATAGAAAAGATTAGAAATTTCAGGCTTAACCTCTTTTTGTCTTATGACGCTAAAGTTCATTTTAATTTACCTTCTCTAATTAATAGATTAATTAATTTTAGTTGTCAACATGATCGTTGGGCTTCGTGTAAATATAATGGAGTTCATGTCCAATTTGTTCATCATCGAAGGTGGGTAAATTAACGGGATGAACTTTGTATGTACAAATATTATACAGTGTACCGAATACTAATGCTTAAAAAGTAAAATCAACTGAATTCAAGTAGCGCGATCATCAATCAACAGTTTGCTAAAATAATGTACCTTCAACTCAAAATAAACTAACCATATATTACAAATTCTCTTAACCAAAACAAATTTTTTGCGCATACACTCAGCTTATTACGATTTCCCTGATTATTATTCTGATACTGATTACCATCTGTGCGGAAATTATTCCAATCGCAAACTTTAAACATAAAATCCCGACCCTGTCAACCTTGAAATAAAACATCAAGGTCTCACAAATACTTTCACGAACCGTAATAATAATTTCAAACGTATCCCTGAATCGACTGGATTTGATTGTGCTCCAGAATTACGAATTAATTATGAATAATATTTTCTAATTAACTTTTTAGCGAATACGAAACAAAAATGAATGTCCCATAGATTCATTTCGTGTCCTTTTTTATGTACGGTCTCGCGTATGCGGTTTTGAAGCCGAAAACGTCGTCGTTTGCCTCTAAATCACCGTTGAGCAGTAGAAGCTGAACCACACTGTCAGCCGTTTTAATCTGATTCGCTGGACAACGCGATTTATATTTTAATCAGCGACCCTTGGCCCCGCCTTCGCCGGACGGTGATTAAATCGACCGTGCGAATTATTGCTCGACGTATTACCACCTGCTACGTCAACCCGTGTTCACGTAAATACTCGATCCGTACATACGGATTCGAGGCTGTCGAAGTTGAAATCTCGCGACTCGTGGTGAAATTTAATCGATTCTATAAATCCTACCGTTTGTTCGAAAAGGTAATACATAACGGCCAGAGAAAGACAGTAGAAAATTGACAGGCTCTCAGTATTCATTGAACTGAATTAAAACATTGTTTGTTCACGCTGTGTTGCTAACTGGCGTTTACAGAATAAACAACGATTTTCTATTTAATATTTAATCATTTTTATTTAATATTTTAGACTTTTTATGGAATATTTAATTTTATTTGTTTCTTTTTATTATATTTAACCCTTTAGGATTAAATATGTATAATGGTTAGTCTGCTAAAAAATTTAGCAAACTCATAGAGAGCCTGTTGGTGCAGTTTCAAGTAGAACAAGGTTTCCTTTAAATATTAAGAAATTCAGATTTATATTGAAACGAAAGTACAATTTTTACAATTATTTATTCTGATAGTATTAATGAACGAACCAGTGGAGCCTCAGCATCTATCATTCAATTTATTTACTACTAACAACTTGTCAATTCTTCCACCAATCTTTGGTAATACTCTGCATGTACATAAACTATAATGCCAAGATACTATCTCTCTATAAATGTTTCCAACTCAACATAATTATGTACCTTCATATCCACTCGCAGATAAAATTCATCATACTACACCCTGTTCTATTAACACTTCGACTGTCACTCAGAATCACTATCTATTTCCAAAGGAATAGCATTAAAAAATATTTCAAACAATAGAACCCTCAGAAATCTATGAAAATTGCTAATATTTTCTATTACATCTGTTCCGTGGAATTTGGTTCAAAGTCAGAGAAGTGGGTCGTTTTCAGTTTAGCAAACAGCGTGGCGGTCAACGTGTACGTTTTCATGAATGAAATGTCAGCGTTACATTACGCCAGATCGTTTTTCTCGACGAACAACGTAATAATTCACCGCGTGCAGCCTGTTTTTTTTTTGCGGCCATGAATAATTATCACGGATCACGTCAAGCGCCACGATGTGTATAGTTCCACGGACAAATATAGAATTCCGCATGCCTTCGATGTAGAGATGTGACATCCGTGACAGCAAACGTGAACGGCATTGTTGCTTCGTTTCCGATCGGCTCACCATAACCCGCTATCCGTAACGGGTTATAACTATTCCATCATCGCTGCTTGATTAGATCACTTTCGTTTGCTTCGTTCGAAGCTACCGGCTTCTGTTCAGACGATATTCATCGACAATGGCATACTGCGGATACATTAACATTGCTTGAAACATATTTGGCGTATTATAATTTATAGAGGGTGGTTAAAATAAAAATATTCTAGAGTCGCAGGGAAATACTCGATGAACTTAATAACAAATGGTTAGTAAATATGTGAGGTAGAAGGATCAGTGTTCGAGTTGTGAACAATATTCTGAAGAGGATTCTTTAACAGAAAATTGTTTAGAGTTTGAATAGTATCCTCTGCTCGATTTGTGTTTATTAGATATGTTCTTATTCAGTTTGATGAATGATTTTGCAAGACCTGAATACTTCATTTCTTAAAACATACATTGAATGTTTTGAAACATTTTTAAGTCCCCTATATTCGCAAAATTATTATATCGCGTGATTTTTTTTATATTATACAGGGAATGATTCAGAAACTGAAAAGAATTAATATTTTACGAACTGCATAGAGGGAGTACATTTTTCAGCAATTATTCTTTCAATAGGAAATGTTATTAACGTTTATTGGCGCAATTAATTAAGAAACTCTTTTTAAAAATTGACTGTCGAATTCTGTTGACGGCAGAGAATTTGAAAATGCAAAATGTTCCCAGTTACGATGTAAAGTTGATTGTGAACGGTACAAATAATCCTTTTGTCTTTTTATGAACGAAACACGCGTCGCTTTGGCGCACCTATTACTTTCAATGACACGGTGCTTCCGACTGTATCAACGAATCACTGAAATTTTAAACGGAATTTAATTTCCCGTAATTACCGTGTTGGTTCCATTCAGGACGCGTCATGTACAAAATCTGCAGAAATTTATTTCGACGATGGATTCAAGTATCTGGTCGCGTACAAATATGTCAATGCAATGGAAAAATATGGCTGTAATACAAAACATCGAAGACGATTCAATTTTTAAGTGAAACTTTGGAATACTTTGGTACGAAGTTTTTATTCGGTAAGATGAATTTTCGATTCTCGCTGTAAATAAAACCGCGTCGACAATCTAGACATCGAATGAAAGTCACATTTGTAATGCCTTATAATTTATAAAAGTCACCAATGCAGCTTCCATTAATTACGTACGAATATTCTTTCATTTCAAAATGTCGGTCCTGACTATCTGAGAAATTTTATGTTAATTCTGCTTGTTTTTAACAAATGTACAGAGGCTTTGTTTAGAGCAAAATTTTATTTTAACCAAAAGGAAGCATTATTTACAATTCTAACAATATCAATTGTTCGTCCTATGTTTATTAGGTCCTTTTTCCTGCATTTCGCGATTACTGTTTACCTTTAAATCCTTCAACCTTTTTCTTTAACCCTTTGAACTCCTTTGTCGAGTGTGACTCGACATCGATTTTATTCACAGGTAATCCTTAAATTGCCAGTTTGAATATGCATTATCCTTCGCAATATTTTTTTTACCTAGATAGCAATATTACATCTATATGACCCTTTCTTGTAACAAAAAAAGTCCCTGAAGTGTTCAGGTACATGATTGTTTGTGCCTAATTAGCCCCTACCAACCAACTGTCTTTTGAAGTGCATTTCAAAGGACTCACACTTAAAATAACAGGGAGTTATTAAAAAGAAAATTAAAAAAAAGGTTAGGAGTTCAAAGGGTTGACACCTCGTACATCGTTTCAATCACTCCCGCTTGCGTCATCGATGCCTTATCGATGATCAGCAACAGCGGCAGCTCCGTTGCGAACTCTCGACGCGTTCGTTAAATCGTTTAAAGGTTCGCCGACGAAGATCGATCCAATTTGGAAACGAGCACGCGTAACAAAGGGATGGTATCATCGAAGTTCGAAGTGACCCACTTAAAGGTACGTATCTCACGGAGGAGAGAGTGTTATGAACGCGATAACGAGCCATAACTAGCAATCGCAATTGAGCGTGAAGTCGTGCAGTGGACGTGCAGACTCCCTTATCTCTCACCCCGGCGCGACGCGGCGATCGTACCAGAGAAAGAACGGAAAATAATAAGAGGAAGTTTCGTAATAAATCGACCGGTGAGACGCGGCAGTTCCGCCTCGGAACGGAAGTCGTCCCGGGGAAGGAACTCCAGGGAAAATAAATTTCTCGCGCGCGGCGATCGAACTCGAAGTATCGTCGGACGGCGAGTTTCAGCGGGCCTGGCACCCGACGAGAATTTATGACGTGCTCTCAAGGAAAATAATCGAGATTATCGGGACGGGCAACGTGTTTCGTGTCGTCGACGGGACGAGGGAAATCTCAGAACGGGGGAAAAGTGGAAATAAACGAAGCGTTGCCGGTAGCCGAGCTAAATTTGGTCGCGGCGTTCGAGCTGTGACTCTGGGATTCGCCTATGGTGCATTTGGAACGATTAAAATTCAACGATGGCTATGATTATTATTTCTGTTTACCCTGGAAGGATTCAATCCTTCATCCTTTCTATAATGTGAAGAGTATCTTGGGATACAGCTGTACCCCATGAAGATTCTCATTAATTTTTATGAATATTGTGTTAATACGAATATGAGGTTTATATAAAAATAAAAATAAAAAGAAATTCAAAAGAGAATTAATACAATTGAAAGGAAATTAGAAATTAGAATCGAGAAGTACAACTTCTTCGTTTTGGTGGAGTACACCCTTGTGCCTATTTTAAATTGAATAATTTGCGAGACGAGGAAGATACAAAGATGGCAGAGTCTAATTAGGTTTCCAAAAATTCTTCTGACACTCAATGTCACCACGCTAAATAATCTAACTGTAGAATCACAGTAGTGTTGTGCAATGTTCGCTTTGAGACACCCTCTATACTACAAGCTTCATTGCTGAATACATTTGTTCATTAACAGAAGCAAATACTGAAGTAAACCGTGTAATATTATATTTAACACTACGCCTTACAATTGATTTATATTCGACGCTGCACAATAAGAATCTTTAATTTTCTAACAACTATTACATGAAAGAGTAATATATATATCAGATTATAATAACGTATCGAAAAGAAACATCACGTATAATATTACACAAGATACCAAAGTACCAAAGTCTGTCTGGACTGGCTCATCAAACTCCAACATGGCTGAAACAGCTCAGGCTGCACTCATCATTTCAACTCTTCAGACTGCCCCCGCGAATCCTTTAACCCTTAACACTCCAAATAAATGTACGAACCAATTTGACACCTGCAAGATCCGCGAAATTCACGAAGGTTCCAAACACACCGAGGCACGAGACACTTCTAAACCTTTCCATTAAGTCAGCCGAACCGATAGAACTAAACTTTCGATCGGACGGAAACGTTCATTAGTCAACGAACTTCTATTTAGTCATACGAGTAGCCGTCATGAAATTCGGATAGTAATTAAGTCATCCGGTCGGTACCAAGAACACTGACAGCCCGGTATTCGTGGCTTTGTACTTCCGGTCGACTCCTCCTGGCCGGGTCAGTGATAAATGGATTTGGTACATCCTCTTCCTTACGGAATTCGGCGAACAAGGAGCGTCAGAAGCAGCGGCTGCACCAAGATATAAGATCCAGCCGACTGGATATGCCCGATTGCCTCCGGACTCTATGATTCTCACCTCGTTTCCACTGTCCTGTCGAAAACGTCGATTTCCAACGATTTTTAATAAAATATCTCGGCCACCTTTCCTGCTCCACCGTATACCCATGCGTCGTATCCTGTGAGAGACATCGTTGTCCATTTTTGTATTACTCTATACTCGAGCAGGGTGTTCCATATGGTATAAGTACAACTGACAATGAGTAGAAGATAATTCTACATAGCACAATAAATTGGAAACGTAGAATAACATTTTGTTGTTTGAAGCTCTGTTCTCGAGAAAATTGATTTTCAAGATTTTCAAAAACTCTGTCAAATCACGACATAATCGATAGTTTTCTCAAAATAATACAGATGAGCCACTACTAACGACCTCCCAAGGAGCAACTCCTAATATATGTTCACGCGGTAGCTACAGGATTAATTTACATAATAGTAAATAAACTTGTCATACCCAATGTTTCCACCGACACGACCTCTGTCTTCTTTTCACATTTCGTGCCCAAAAAAAACCGCGAAACTCTTTGCAACTCTTCAAACAGATTCGTTGAAAAATGACGCGGCGAGGTACAAATTGTCGTAATTGACGTAGCGCGTGCTGTTTAATTAGCCGCGCGGACAATCGAGAATTGCTCTCCGGAAACATAAAGACGTAAGTAGGGTTCCGCTAATTAATGTGCCGGTGTACACACATCAAAGTCGTCGTTCGACGGAGGTTCGAGGCGGCGTTAATGGAAAAGTCAAACACTCGCGAAAAGAGGTGACACCTTTCACGTGGCGGGAAAGCAGCGTGCAAAGTGTTCCAGCTGTTCCAGCGAAGTGTCTTCCGCGAACACCGTGGACCAGTTCGCCGTGCAAGGCAACCGGAATCATTCCAGAACACATTCAAGACCGTTCGATCGGTTGGAATTATTGATTCGCTTTGTGAACGATACAGGAGCTTCTCGGGAACCAAACTGATTGACTCCATAAAAGCAGAAATTAAAGAAATTGTTAAAGCATTGCTTTAACTGAAATTGGTTGAATGTCGAGCTGATTAGTTTTGCTTCTGAGATGTCATAGAAGACTCCAGGCTCTTATACATTTTATTTGGGACTGCTGATTCAATTGGTCGAACAAAAAATATCACGCAATTGACAGACCGATTTTTATGAAATTTTTATGTGATGCAGTATATTTGAAAATAAATATTAAAATGCATCGCGTGAATGGTTTATTCTATATTTCGTCGATGGCACAAGCTACGCGAGGGGAACGGATGCAGAGTGGGGGTAAGGCTTAGCTGAGCCGCGCTCCGGATGGCCATCTCTGCTCTAGAGTATTAATATCTACAATTCTTTTTAACACTAGCGAAATAAATTTCTAATCTGCAATACTATGTGATGTCATATTTTTCTAGAAGTATATCAAAATATTCAAATAACCTTATTTATAATTAAAACACATTTGTATTATTTCTTCATTAATAGAATAGATGAGATATATCTTCTTATTATAAAATTGTTTAAACCCTCATTCAAGTGTAACAGTAATTATAAAATCTATTACTTCAAGTTTCAAAATCCTACACAAAAATAATAATTAACTAGAACAGTCGTACGAGCCATCACCCTGTAACGTCTGCAAGTTTTCTAAAATTTTGCAATCATAAAATACAATCTATACCACTCATAAATATTCAACCCTCCACTGAAACATAACAAAAAAATGTTCTTTCCTATCGTTGATCCATTTCACCATAAACGGCCCCTCCTATTCGTGATAACACGACGTCCCCTCCGCAAAGTGCAAAAAAAAAACCCGGAAACTTCCTATTAAAAGCAGAGAATCATATTCCACGCGAACGTAACATCCTACAAAAGGATCCCCATAAAAAGGCACATTCGGGGAAGAGAAGGGAGAATATTGGTATTTTCGCTGAATCAAGGAGGTGTTTTCGAGTCCCAGAGCGAATATGAACGGCGTCGGGTCGGGTTGGAAATTACGCCCGGCCTAATCTTCGGGATTTTCGTAATGGCCGGACCACCCTAACCCTCGTGGCAGTACAACGCTGCCGCGGGCCAGCAAACTGCGCCAGAGGTGCCGACTTGTTATTAACGTTAGCATAATCGCACGATCGCGGAATCATCATGGCATCACGGTGTTGTGGCCTCGCACACGGTAACCCCATAAGTCATGCGCTCGTCCGCGTGAATATTATAATTATCGGCTTTGCGGTCCCCATCGAACCTGCCCGTTCGATGAATTCAATCCGCCTTCAATTCTCTATTCAGGTCTCGTTAAAACGACCTGAATAGTTATGAACTTGTTCCTGATTGTAAAATCATTCTTTCGAACTGATTGTGAGTATCGTCGTTTTACGTTGACGTCGCCTGTCAGCTGTAACTTTAGGTAGAAATTGATAAAAAGATTGTGGAAGTGGAGGAACGTTCGAGAGACAGGATGATTGTCAGAACAGGCAGAATTTATTTGTAATTTGTAAAATAAGGAACGAGATACATTTCATGGTATGTGATAGTTGAACGAGTTGGGAGAATCGGAATGTAAAAGGAATTTTAGGCAGCCTTACTGCAATTAATTAAATAGGATCCAACTTTTAACAGAAATTTCTTCTTGCACTTTATTTGACGTTCAGATCCATTCGAATTATGTTTGAAACATTTTTTGGTATTGCAAAATGTGAAAGAAATAATTGGCGATTGTCTAGATGGACACCCTGTATTGTATGAAATTTATATAAAATATGAGAGGTGTGTAGGAATTTATATTGACAAAAAAATAAATTATTTATGTAGTACGTATTCGACACCATACGAAACTATTTATTTATACAATATAGACGTTAACGTTAAGCATTATAGAAAAGACTTCATCCGCGAAATATATAGTTAAATAATGTAAATAAATAACTCGAATTGTGTACTTGAACTGCTACGAATTTTACTACAACATAAGAAAGCATCACTATCATACTACGTCAAAAGAAATTTAAGGTCCAGAATCAATTCCTGAGTATCGATCTCTGATCCTCAAGGGACCAGGTCTTCCAAGGTATCACGACCTATTCAACTGTCTTTAAAACAAGTTTGAGCTCAAAATATACGATATAAAATATAAAATCAAATTCCAAAATATTAGCCACCACTGTTCAATCATTTTCCAAACAAAAAAATCTGGAGTTAACTATCCTGTGTTCTCCAATCACTTCTCGCTTGTAATCGCATGGTTCTTCAATACATTAAGTAACAGCGCGTGTAATGCAATTCAGCCCAGACAAATCTTTCAGAAAGACAGAAGTTGCTTGCCGGATAATTGCTGTCGGCGAGTAAATAGTGGTCGACTTTCGAGTCCGGTTAATTAAGATTAATTAAACGAACGTTGGCAGCGGGTGTGCTTTCGGTATTTCAATCACTCGGGCTGGTCGTTAGCCGGGACGACGTCGACCTTTGGAAACGTTTGAAAAGCCTTTCGCGCGACTCCTTTCACCGAAGCGGCTTTAATAAACGCGTAGAAAGTGCCGTGAGTACCTTTCGTGCACCATCGGCGAGCAAAGTAACACGTTCGCCACGGAAAACGATACCATAGCCAGATAGACGATTGAGCCAGTGTCTCGGAACGACCTGTATCCTTTACGCCATACTGAATATATTTGACGGGGGATAATCACAGAAGTCATCGGAGCAACCATTTCTCAGTCTGTCGGATGAAGCAGAACCATACCAGCTCGTGATAGGTTTAACAATTTCAATTCTTCCGAACAGAGACTAGGGAGCTGTTAAAAATAGGAAAGTACTGTTCGAAGACTCGCAAGGAGGCTGCCAGTGCTTCAGATCACCGATTCCGAGGAAATTTCATACAGTGCTGGTACTTTATATTTAGAGTTCTGTGTTGAAATAATAGGATCGTCCCCTGAAGCATTCTTGAGTAATCATATTTCACATGTTATTAATTATTGAGGTGGATGTATACTCAATGTATGTGTAATTTAATTATGGGTGTAGGTAAGAGGGTGGAAT
The DNA here is from genome assembly GCA_916610135.2 of Macropis europaea. NCBI lineage: Eukaryota > Metazoa > Arthropoda > Insecta > Hymenoptera > Melittidae > Macropis > Macropis europaea. The sequence goes on from OU744348.1 coordinate 6,797,051, forward strand.
GTCAGACTTCGACATGGATGGCTTCTGTTTAATGTCTGCTGGATTAATTACTTATTTTACTGCAGAGATAACTCATTATATTTTATACTGCGTTTGACAAAGCCGTGCACCATGTGCTGCCGACGCCCATGGGCGTTCAGCGCAATGTCTTACCACGTACCAGTGCACCTTATCCGCACGTAACAGTCGCCTCTTTTCCAAGTATCCCGCAATTAAAGGGTTAACACCTGATAATCTACCTAGCATAAAGCTTTTCAATAAATCTCTCCACAGAAAAATAAAACGAAAAAACGTCCAGTGTCAACGCGCTTTCAGACATCATAAAATTCAAAACTCCTCGAAATGAATTATTTGAATTAATCAATCTAGTGAATCTCGAATCGTTCGAAATCCTAATAATTAACGAGCGTCAGGCGGGTGCATTGTCGAGCATTTTTCGCGTATTGGAAATCGAACTATAGCCCTGCAACGGATATGACATGACGACGCGAAACGATTAATATTTTACAACCGGTAATGGAATGGCTGCATCGAACCGAGTGTATAATTATTTACGAATGCCCTCAGCGTGCGTGCTTCCTATTCTATTGGCCTACTGCAGCTCCTAGAATACCTTCAGTTCCAGGAATACACGGAATACCTGCGATTCGTCGATCATTATCCCCTGTTCTATGCATCAACGTCATCGCTGCACCATTGTCTTGGAGAGCTGGAATTGCATCCCTACAGATATTCATCTCGGCCACGAATTCGCGATTGCGACATTATAAACTAATGTCGGATACGATCGAACGACACAGTGAAACGACAATTTATTGCTATTTATTATGCTAGAGAAATGGGACATGAAGGGTAATCGAGATGAGTGTGTCATCGTAATGAGTACTGACGAAGAAGCCGAAAAATTGTTGTCGGAGTATTAAACGATTAATATAAATGTTTGGAATATGTTTAATCGTTTTGAAGTTTGTAAATTTTCCATGAGTTAATATCGACCGATTTTTCGATACATTATGAGTAATATTTTTCATTCGATGTTCATTAGTAAAAGGTTTATATAGCCTGACTAATATTTTATTAACAAAATATTGACACTCGGATTTACTTTTATCCTTTTCAAATTTTCTGAACGTCTTCGTATATTTTTTCCAACTGCTTCCAAGTCGCCTACTTTATGAATCTTCTTCATATATTTATTAATACGATATATTCTAATGTAAATGCAAAAATAAATATTTCCACGACTGTAAATTATTGAAATAATTCCAGATCTATACGTAAATTTTAATTAAGCACCAAATCAGAATATTGAAGCAGATCTACATTCAGAGACCCGATTTAATGATTCTATTCTTTGGTCCATACAAGAATCCAGTGTGTGAAAATTCCAACCACTGAATCTAAAATATATTCTCAACGCTAAAGTGACATCAATGGAACGGTAATTTCTGAAACTGCAGCATTGATAGATATAACACATGAAGTCCGAACGGGAGTTAAAAATTCTTTTGATAATTTGTCGGATCGTGAGAAATTTTCGATTACAGCGTTATCACAGCGAAAGCAACAAACCCGTAAAAAGAAATTGCCAGCTATCTTCGTCGTTTCACGTAAACGTACCATAGCTTTCGGGCGACGCTCCCCCTCTCGTAACATTTGGTTAAACATAGGAGCAGGTTATCCTTTATCGTGTAACCCGCAAACTACCTCTATGATAACGGAAGCGAGATAACGGAGGCCAGATTTTCATGAGACGGCTCGTTCAAGAGACAAAACTGTTATTCACGGGACTTTATCTCCTTTACGGCATGAAAGAATGTGATATTCATGGTCTGAACCGATGAAGACATCCTAAACTGCAAGTGCAACACGGGGGTACATTTTCTAGCCTGTAAAAGAACTCCGCCTCCTGCGATTTCAAAAATAAAGGCGAGGAGAGACGAAAACCTTCATCGAGTCGTTTCTCCGCGAGTCACAAATTACGAGGCCTTCGTCTTGCTAATTAAAGTATAAAATCGTGATCAAAGAGGTTCGAGTAGTTTTTTTTCTGCCGTGCAGTTCGCTTCTGACGAGTTTCTTCTCGAAGAAATTCTATTTAAATGCAGCCGTAAGATTTCATCCTCGCGCTCTCTTTCGCTTCCGTTCCCCGCGGCACCGGCAGCTTTTCGACAAAGAAAAGTCATCAGCCCAGCCACCTTATTCACCGAATCTCGCTTCGTGTGACTTCCGGTTGTTCCCGACACCAAAGAGAGCTTTTCGCGTCGGTGCAAAGGATCCGAGCAAACACGACAAATATGTTTCAGCCGCGTGTCGACGGGTTTGCTCTCGACCCCCTAACGACAGCCTAGCTGAAGACTTTTTGATCTTGCCACCGCCATCGTCGGTATGTCCAACGAGAAACAATGCACCGACGGAAGAAAATGTTTTAATTTATGAAGCGTCAGGTTGTTGCATAATAAACCTTGAATTTTAAACGTCTTTACTCGATTTAAAATCATAATTGTCGGAATTGATGCTGTCATGGATATGCGAGTCTCGTTATGCTAACTTGAAAGAAATTAGAGTTCTTGAACACTTTGACTGTAATGTCAGACATGTACGACCATTAATAATATTATTAAATTTTTATGATCGCGTCTAATAGAGCTGTGAAAACGATAGTGTTGTTTTAATCATTATCATTCCGATAGACTGGAAGCATCTGTTGCATCCCGACTTTTCTTTGGAGCGAAACTTCCTTTTCTTTGCGTGTAACCCAGCAGCATCGACTATTATAATTATTTAGCAGGTGGGTGACAAGTTTTATGCGGGTTCCTAATACTGTAAACGGTCGGCCATCTTACAATTAGACCTGATCAAGGCCAGTTTAACTTCGATCAAATGGGCCCTATATTTTTCATTAGAGCTTATGTATTGCAGAATCGATATCTAACAATTATAAAATTTATGTGGAATAAAACAAAACGATAATTTCTTAACAATACTATTGTATTAACACTAATACTAGTGTTTCCTCGTTGGTCTCTTCTTGTGCTGTTCGCAGGCTACTCATTTTTATATAATATTTGACATGATTCTGTCTGGTAAATTACAGATCACAGGTTAGGTGTGAAAGCAACTTTTTTACACGAAAAATATCCGTAAAATTCGTTATGCAAATAACCAAAGCTATCAATCATAACGGGTGTGCATTAAACTTAATGGCCTGATAGCCAGACACCCCTAACTATAAGTCGTGCTCTTTATTTACAGTTTGTACCATGTTTTACATAATTTTCGGCATTTTCCTTACTGATCACAGTGATTACACTGTTTGATTAATTTCGGGGGACCAGGGAGAAATGCATACATTTAAGAGGAAAAAACCTGAAGAACAAGGCGGCTGGCGAACGAGACCAAGCGTTTCCTGCGTGGCAACGAATCTTCATTTCGAAGATGGTTAATAAGGGCTGTAATGGCGGTCGAGGAGGATGCTCGCCGCAAAAAAGTGCAAAAATCTCGACGTTGCTTCCACGAATGTCGATGACGCGCGAGGATAAAAAGAGCCGCGGTTAATTTCGAGTTTGCCGGCGAACGAGCGATTTTTGCGGGGACCGCATTCGCCGCCAGCCACTCCCTTCCACCCTTCTCATCCCTTTCTGTGGCGTTCGCGCAAAATGTGTTCTCGAGTGGCGCGTCTCGTAATGAAGAGGTAAAATCAGCCGCTGTGGCAACCGTCAGACGGCCGGAATTTTCGTTGGGAATAAGTCAATTACACGCTTCGGGACGGGAATCCGTTTCGCAAACCATATTCGTCGACTCACCGATGCTGAGAACTTTCGAGCACCCAAGAACGCTTCTATTAATTAGACTTTTTCCAAGACGCGACGTACCGTACTGTTAACCCTCTGTAACGACATCTAGCTTTGAAGCCACGTATCCATATACGGTAGAATCTTGATTATCCGAACACCGCTCATCCGAAAATTAGAACTTGCTGAAAGTATTGTTAACCCATTGCCGCAAATCACGTGTACAGCCGTTAGATTTGATTTGCTGGCAAGTGACAGCTATAGCAGTCATCTTGTAGCAACAGAGGAACATTTAAAAAAAGACTGTGTTGAGGGTGATCTAGAAAAAAAGAGTATGCGTCTATGGGTTAATAATACTGTGTGTTTAATTTTATAGCAGTGTCTATTTTATATTCAGAAATTCAATAATCGTTTTTATGCGAAATGTGGTTGCAATGGGAGCCAACCTGTTACTAATTACAGTTCAGAGAATCGAGATCCTACTGTATACATATTTTTTACGTCCTATTTCGATTCTTTACTACCACTTATCATTCTCCATCGTGCTGACCTAAAACTGCAAACTGTTTATTGCAGTTAGACCAATTATGCAGATGGTGAAACAACATTTGAGGGAATAGACAGTAACGGTGAAAGCAGTAGAGAGTCAAAGAGCAAAGAATTAAATACATTCATTAAAGTTATCGAAGATGTTGGAGAACGGCTGTACAATGTTAATTTTGACAAACTTCTTTTCGAAGAAGATCAAAAGAAAAACTCTCACACTGAACTTTTTCATTTCTCGAATTTTCTCTAACAACCGCAAAAACGTTGGCCGTTTTCTGCGTCGGTTTAACGTTTAAACGTAATTTCACCCCTCCGGCTGATCAACGCGAATCAGCATAAAGCATAATTTTACCCACCGGCTGTCAACGCGTTCATGGGTCTGATGGCCGGCTATCGAACCGTCGAACGGGCGTCTGCCCGGCACATTAGACCCTGCCAAAACACTAATTAATGAAGACTGTGGGCCAACAACTCATGCACGAATGTCAAGTGCAGCTGCACACGCGTGTTTCGCGTCTCATGCCGTGCTGGACACGAGATGCCACATCAATTAGATTAATCACGTGTGCCACGGCCATTTGGATTCTCCGCTGGCCGAAATGCGAACTGACGTTTGTCGCGGCCAGCAGGTACGCACTTAAACGGCCGATTAATCATTCCACAGCCTCGTTGCTCTCGTATTTTCTTCAAACGCCTGCTACCAGGGTCGCGGAGACCGGAAACGCTGTTATGATTCGTGTGCTCGATGCCAACATATTTTATTTCAATGATATTTCTCCGAAAATTGCTGGTTTCTGTGAAGTTTTTAACCATTTCGGTACTAAAGGTGATCATCGCCCAACGTCGAGCACTCATCGTGTACTGAAGAGGACTATAGTCACCCACCGCTGAGTGCTCATTGTGTCCGAAATGTGACTGTAGCCACCGGTCCAAAATTTGCATTAGTTAACTCTGGTTGAACACAGCACAGCTTGATACACAATGACAATCTCGTTACTATTGTCAAATTTATAATGAAGGTCTGTGCGTACATCCTTCTTTCGGAATCTTCTGATTATTCTGGCATATATTTGTTTACAACTCGTTGTACATTAATTTGACATAACCTGAATAATAAATCAGTAATTTGCATAATACGACAAAATAGAAGATTCTACACCCTCTTTGTAACAAAGTATAGACAAGAAAGGGTTAAATTGAATATTGTACAGAGTGCGATGAACAACGTAGTAAAAATGGAAATAGGGTACTTTAATTATAATGTTCGTCTCATTTCCAACTAGCCCTCATATTCGTCGATAGAGTGAAGGGAGAATTTGTTGCATCACGAATCAGTGAATCCGAAATGTAGATGACATTGTGAGAATAAATGAACGTTCAACGATGACCATTCGGTTTCGATCGTCGAAATAACCGCGGAAAAGATCTCCGCGGCTGAGTAGTGGGCAAACAAATCGTCCGCTGATGACTATTGATTTAGGATGAACGTCTGTGTATTTAGTGTTTTGCATTTTCGCGACGCACGCCTACCTTCGCCGCTCTCTTTGGTCGTCACGAAGACCGACACGACCACGATCAAACCTGAACACACCTCTTATGATAAATTTTATGGATGTTGAAAGCATGCGGCGATCTCGAGATTGCGGGAAAATTGTACTCTCATCGCTGCTTTCGACTAAAAAACGGAAATCTTGACACGATTCGCTTGTACGAGCTTCGTTCTATATTTCTACTTCATTCACAATTTTTAGAACTCAGACATTTATTATGCAAAGTGTAACGAAAGGCCCCGAAGAGAATGGACGGTGCCTTAAATCTTTATCTACCGGTGAATCTAACAAATGCAAGACAAACAATTTCCAGAAAATTGTCTGCTCATCGGTCAAGGACTCACGGTGTTCCAGTACGAGAATCCTTCGATATTTCTACTTTATTCACACCTTATAGAACTCCGAAATTTATTACGCAAGGTGTGACGAATGGAGCCGAATCCGGCGTTCATTCACGAGAATGGACGGCGCTTTAAATCTTTATCTTCGAAGTGGATCCAAGGCAAACAATTTCCAGAAAATTATCCGCTCATCGGCCGAAGAGAGAACTAATTTGTAGCTAAGACCTTTTTCTCGGAGATCGTGCGGCGAACGAAAGGGAAAGGGTCTCTACCTGAAGGCAGCCTCACCTGAAAAGAACACCCAGGTCGTGCAGAGGAAGAAGAAGACGGCGTGACAAAATAATCATGGAACGTGTCGGGCGAAATGGAGCCCTGAAGAACGCACCTGCTGCCACGGCGACAGATTGAAGGAAATCTCGGGAAACTCGGTCAGCATTGTTCTTAAGTCCCTCGGGAAGTCTGACGAAGGGGATTTCGATCGTAAATCCTTTCCTGCGCGGTGGAATAATTAACGGGCGACCGAAAAATGAATTTGAACACGAATTTAATTAATTGCAGGAATTAATGAACTTACGACAGCCTTTTTTTAACAGATTTCTTGGGGTCGATGATCTTCGAGGCAGATGAATTGTAATTTTATGTGTGTATTAGCTTTCCCAATTGGCACCAGCTTGTTTCTAGTTTACTTAACGCAAGGACATTGTCAAGTTTAACGCGTCACTTGATTTAGTTCACAGACTATATAAGTAGGTCTTCTTAGACAAAAATCATAGAACGTAGTCATTTGTACATTAAATGAATTCTTTTAAAGTTATAAACAAATAAATACGTTGAATTTCTCTCAAATTTTCTCTTCTGTTTTCAATATCCATATTCTCTATAACGATCTAAAATTCTTAAATAATCCTACATTAAATGTTAACTGTAAATGATGTCACCAAACGTCGCTAATCACAATTAACTATCAATTTTATACTATTCTATAAAAAAGGTACTAACTCATCATTTAAATACATCTTATAATGTACGTTCCTTACATTTTAATAACAAAATTCTGGATCCCTATGCAATTTAACATATCCAAGTTCGTGAAGAATGCACACTTTATGAAGTAAATGAAAAAAAGATTTTAAACGTTTCAACCATAAAACGCAGATTTCCCACAGTTGCGCTTCATCAACCACATGAAAATCAGAAATATTGCAATCCAAAAATGTGTGCTTGCATAAAAAACTTCAGTCTATTAATAACACATACCAGAAGCCTCGGTTGGGTTAAAACCTGTCCAACGTAACCCCTTAAAAAGAATCTCATCATTTTCGATGCACGGCAGCGTTCCCACCCCTCCGACTGGAAGGAGCGAATGAAATTAGCCAGTTTGAAATTAGCTCGGAACGCGCATGTCGAACGTTCACGCGGAACAAAGGAATGGAAGAAAGACGACATGCAACCAATATGCAATCGAGCCCGGAAACGTGGAGGTAGGCATAAATCCCTGGCAAATATTGGCAGAAAAACCAATAATGTCATCGAGCCTGACGAATTGCGCCCATTCACGAAGAAGCCGTCTATTGTCTCGTTCGGAGGGCAACGAACCCTCGACGAGTGCCTTGCCGCGTTTTACGATACAACGCCGGCCCGGCGAAGATTTTCATTCACGAGAAACGGGCTTTTTTGCTTTTGTTCGCGGGCCCTAGCCGTGCGCTGCACCGGCGCACGCCCTGCAGACGAGCCCGCTCTCTCTCTCGAGAGGGGCAAATATTTTCTGCCAGTGTCAAAAGCTTCTCTGTTGCCCACGAGGGTGCTTCATTCATGCGACTCGCCGGCCATCGAAGGAACGATGAATCCCCGACAATGACGACAGCACACGACGGAGTCGGACCTCCGCGACTTGCGACCGACGTGCAAACGAAGGGACAACGCTCGAAACAGTGGATTGTATTTTTTTTAATAATAGTTCCTCCGCTGTCGCGAGTGCAACCTGTGTTCTAGGGTTTTCAGTCGTTCTCGATTGTCCCGGGCATGCCAGGTCGTGTCGTACACGTGAAATGAGAAAGAAGTCGGAAGAGCGCGCGGGACTGCATGGTTTTTAGAATTTTCGAGTATTGTAATGGAGAGCTCCGCTCCTTTTCTTTGTTTTCAGTTCATATAGATCTGTTTTTGGAGACCTTGTTAATCTTTTCAGCTTCGAGTATGTATGAACCGGCGACGGTCACGGGAGCTCCTGCCTTCCCCCACTCTAGGTCCATTCCTACCGTTTCGGTTCCCCCTCGGTCTGTCGTCGACCCAGATCTCAGACTGTATGAGGGGAATGGACCCAGAGTGGGGGAAAGCCGGAGCTCCCGTGGCCATCACTGGTCTAAGCAGTCCAAACAGTATGTCGTAGATTTTGTAGTATTCTCCACTCTCACGCTCTCGTATGGTGGTGCCGGATGCAGTGAAATGAAAAATAAGTCCAAAGGACACGTGTAACTATATAATTTTCGAGATACAGTTTTTTTTCAGAACTCTCAAGGATTGTAATTACGAATTTATGCTGTTTCATCGTTGTCAATTAAGCTAGATTTTTGTGTAGCCCTTTTACGTTGATCTTTGTTAGCTTCAGATATTCGTGAGAGAAATATGTTGAAACAGCGGACTGTATTTTTTAATAATAGTTGTACTCTGGTATCACGAAAGCGCCTGGCGAAGTGTATCGTAGGTTTTTCAGCGTTTTCCATTGTTCCGCTCGCGTCTGGCCGTGTCAGACACGGTGAAATGAAAAATAAGCCGGGAAAGCACGTGTAACTACGTAGTTGTTAGAGCACAGCTTTGTATTCAGATTTTTCGAGCATCGTAATTGCGAAGTTACGCTGTTTCAACGTTTTCAATTAAGCTGGATTTTTTCGGAGCCCTCGTACGTTTGTCCCTCCAGCTTCAGATATCAGTGAAATAAATATATTGTTTAGTCATCACACATGTATATATTATCTCCTTTATACATGTTTGAACTTGAATTAATTTTTTGTTGGTTAGTAGTTACGAAGTCTTGAAAGAAATATAATTGAATAACAAAATAGATCCACTTTTTTCCAGTTGCAATGAAGTCGTCCCTGAAGAATGAGATTGACTCAAATCTATTAATGCCTAATGGATAGAGAAATTACAGTTGAATCAAGCAACACCTAAATGATCCTACGCTAATCTTAAAGAAATACTCCTATTTCACACGGAATGCAAACGAGGCCAGAACAGCGCAAACTTTTCACCTAAAATTTCTCAAAAACAAACGACCCAACAAACAACACAGACCCCTAGCCGCGCCGCGACAACGAATCGTCCAGAAAACAGCTTAATATTCAAATTAGCGTGACTGGTTCCTATACGTAACAAGATAATCCCTTCTTCCGTGGTCCAAAACTTTCTAGACACCGGTCTCAGAAAGGGTTACTTCCGGCCACCGGCACCGATGCAACCGTACCGTAAATCCACCTTAATAAACTCCCGGAAATTTCCTGAAACCGATACGAAAGCTCCGTTTAACGGAGAAAATTCCGGAAAACAACCGAGCACGCTTTGCGAACAGGTGAGATGCAAACGGTCTCGCAGTTACGAGGGCCTCGCCAGGTGCAAAGTAAGCTCTCGCTTTGTCCGAGAAGGTTATGCCGGAAGTGTTTCGAACGCGTCTTCGCTAATGCACTGTGTATACACGAAGAACTTGTCGTCGGCAGTAGGCTCAAAAAGAGAAAAAGGGGAAAAGTAACGAGGGCCTTTGCAGAAACGCTCGTTAATGCGACCTGTCGCGGTGCAACCAGGGAATTTCTAGGGAATATAGGTCGACGGTGTTGCCCACCGACAATGGGAATGTAAAATATAATTGGGGAGCTTGCGGTAAAAGGGCAACGAATTTTCAGCCGCCTTCGGGACAAAGGAAAATGTCAGGAAGATGAACGTCCGTGTAAATGAACTTTCGAGCCCGTAATGAACAGTCCGCTCCTCAGACGAAATTTCGAATTTTATGAACGAACCGACCGGAGGAAAGTATTACTGGAAAATAGATAATTAAGGAGGTGTCTTCCTTTCTCAGCCTGTTCTGAGGATATACTTTGGGAATTTTTTTCAAATACTGAACAATGTGTATGAAACCTTCCAGATTTGTTAATGTACGTGTGCATGGTACATCTTTTCACGGCGCGATCGCACGGTTGAAGTTAAGAATTCTGTTTTTAATTAGTTAGATCCGGAACGCGAAGTTCTCAAACGCATAGTCACATGTAATTTACTCTGGAAAAGTTTCCCTTTGACAATTGCTCTTCCATCCTGCTCGCGTTTTAGCTTACAGCGGAGCTTTGACGGCAGTCCACAAACTCGATTGCAGGCTTTAATTTTCCATAAAACGTAGTACTTAAAAAAATCACCAAAAGTGCTAGTAATTGTTTGAGTAATCTCCAAAACATTTAATTGCTCTGACTGCCGCGTTACAAATTTATTAAACGTCTCAATTTTAAATATTTTATATATTATTTCTAGTACATTCTATCCAGATCCTCAATTTCTGTGCTTCAAGTGGGTCACCATAGAAAATAATTTATCGTGATATTAAGGGTTCTTGATTGATGAAAAATGAGAAAGAAGATACAAATCCCTTCTAATTTCCAACATGATAAAATCTTCGAAGCAGGACTTTGCATTATGTTACTTCAGCGCGCTGTAAATACCAAGGGACTTTAAAATGCATACTTTGCTTACGTTCTAATTTTCCGTAGAACGTAGTACCTAAAAAAATCAATGTTACATTATCAATTTCAAAAGTGTTAGTAATTAAAACTTAATAAAAATCGAAATTGAAATGGTGTCACCGAAACAGGTCAATTTTAAATAATTTACATATTATTTCCAGTACATTCTATCGAACTCCCAATTTTCTATGCCTCATGCAGGTCACCGGAGAAAAGAATTTACCGTGACATTAAGGGACCTTGATTGATGAAAAATGAGAAAGGAAATGCGAGTTTCTCGCCCGATCGACGCACCGGTGACGGATATGACGATTTTCAGGGGCCAATAACGAGTCGTCCGTGATTTCCGGAAGCGACCGGTGGCGTGTCAACGGTCTCATAAAATTCGGGAATTCAAATTGACGTCAGAACGAAAACCGCGAGCACCGGTTCCGCCGGATATTCCGCCAATAAACGGCCCGGTCCCGCGACATGCCCGCTCGTCCACCTCAATATTTGATCGTCCAGATTCTATTACAGATTAGAGCTCGATCGAGCCTCGAATCTACGCGCAATCACCGCGATTCGACAGGATCGAAGCTGCATACGAGATCTGTGACACGATAACGCTAACCATAACTCCTGCGTGCTCATCACTTTCTTCCTTCCCATTTTCTTCGTTCTGCAATCAGAATTTTAACTTACTCATGAGAACCTCGCTGTCAGCCATTTTCCTAAAATTTCCTAAATTGTTTTTTTGCATCGAGTACTTCATAATGTCTGGTTTGTTAATATTTAGATATTTATGTCTTGTTAGAGATGAGTATATTCATTTATTTTGTTTGAATTTAATAAATGAACTATTTTGAATCTTGAATAATGGATATAAAATGCATGTTGTTGAGTTTTCTTAATACTTTACCTAAATAAATGCATAATTCTGTGATATATATTATTTGGAGCTAATGATTAATTCATCAGGCCATTATAGTGGCCATTAGCATATAATAGGGACTTGAGACTGTGTATATACATACCCTTCGCAGCCAAAGGACTTTGTATTTGTATATTTATGGAAAATTGATCGAATCTTGTCGAAATTAAATGTACATAATAGCGTTTGTTACACTTAAAATTAGTTATATATGCTTACTAGTTCGACAGCTTTGTAGCTGACAAAAAATTCAATGACACTGATTGGTTGAAATCAACCTGAAATAAATTGTCTGAAAGCAACAGAAACTTTTTAGAGATGGAATCGAAAAACTATTGAAGTAGTCAAACAGGGACACTAAAATTAATATTCCCCTAGTTTCAATTCCCTCCAGTTCGCTCCTCATTCCCCCTCAGTTCATCGTCGTCCTAGATCACAGCCTGTATGAGGGGGAATGGACCTAGAGTGGGGGAAGGCCACAACTCCTGTGGCCATCACCGACTTACGGGATGATCCAACATATGTATAATTTCGTGTCTGAGCCAGTACAGTTGCCGTTAGCAGACCGATGCTGCCTTACCTGTACTTACAAATTTTCTGCAGAATTGATTATAAATTACATTTCTTCTCTGTCCATATGCTTTCGAACACGAAGTCCATATTAATAATCCAGTTAAACTAATTTTCATTAAACAAAGCAAACGAGTGCGTCTCTGGCCGACCTGGGTCACTGCAGAGGTAGAAACACGTTCGCACGATGAGAGCTCGTGATAGAGCTATTTCCTAGCGAGCACTATGTCGTAAAGACAAGATCTGTAGATGATCCTAGCACCGTTTGAAATTGACCGGTGCTCAGAAGTTTCTATATGACTCGGTTGAACCGTACGAAGACATATCGATGTTCCGCGGGGCGCCATAATCCTCGATCCAAACTACATCCATGTACAGACGCATATGAATGGAGCTGAAACGTATGAACCTAGTGTTCAATCAGGATGAACTGTTTGCTAGGCTCTCAGCCAGCAGGCGATGAAAACGAGACAGGACTATGACCTTCATCATTGAATTTTTTATTCTTTGTTTCCTGAGGTCGTTTCCAGCCTACTTATAATACCTACTCCTCTGTCACTAAATCAAGTTGTACATCATACCAAAGAACTTACCCTCAACTCCTTCATATAAACACATAAATAAATATTCGAATCAAGAAGAACTAAAAATTATACGTGTCAGTATCATTGCAGTACTTAAAAATTCGCTTCTCTTAACGTTATTCTAGAAGACGAAGAAGAAGAAGAAGAAGAAGGTTCTCAGCCAACAGGCGACGAAAACAAGACAAGACTATGAACTTCATCATTCAACTTTCTATCCTTTGTTTTGTAGGTCGATTTCAGCCTGCTTATAATAGTCATTCCTCTGTCACTAAATGAAGTTATACAACACACCCAAGAACTTACCCTAAACTCTATCACATAAACGCGTAAATAAACATTCGAATCAAGAAGAACTAAAAGTTACACGTGTCAGTATCACTGAAGATCTTAAAAACTCGCTCTTCTCTGGCAATGATTTTCACAACACCCTGTACAGCCCAACGATCGCTGAAAACACCGCACGGTGATCAGCAATGTGGTGCACATGAGACGTGTATCGGGTGACCGTGTCTCGAAGAGAAGGGACCCGGTTGCTGACGAGTTATTCGAGGAATGTCGAAAGGATCTTCGGCTTTGTTCGAAAGGATATAGCCGTGCGAGTGCGTGACAATGCCGAGCGGGGGTGGTTTTTAAAGAAGTCGTTGGTCGAGTGCTCGGTGGCACTCTCGGGTTCGTGTGCGGCCACTCGACACTGAACGAGACCACAATGGAGGAGATTTCGTGTGGAAGGTAGTACTCGCCTTGGGCACGTGAGGGATTATTGTAATGGCACCTTTGGAATACGAGAGCGAGTTCTCCTCTCCGCCTCGCGTCTCGGTGATGGGAACCGAAAGGGTGGTCAAGGACGGGTTAAGTAAAAAACCTCGAGGATCTCGACGGTGAAATCGAGAGATTTCTGGCTTCCGTCCAGGACCTTCTGCGGAGAAACTTTCTCGCGACATTAAGCTTTAATGTCGCGAAATTTGGTAATTGAATTATGCAACAGTTCGTTCTCGCTATTACGTAGAACGAAGTACATTGTTATTCATACATATGCATGTTTGATCTCTGTTACTGAGGAATTATTTATTGTTCTTTTTAGAAAGCAGTAAGTTGATGAAATGGTTGAAAATTTTTATTTTCTTTTTTTGGTAAACGTGTTCCTTTAGAAAGTTATTTCATTATGTGGTAATGGAGCTAGAAACCTAACTTGACCACCGTGAATTTTGTGTCTGATTATAAGGATCGTGCAATAACCACGTACCAAAGTGAATGAAACATATTTTTACAATTTTTTGGAAGAAATTATCCGTGTGTAAGAAAATCAGGTTCGTAAGAACGATTTATTAAAATTTCTTCAACACTTAAATTATTTAGTAATTTGAGGAAGCGGCGTCTAGATATTTTAGTAATATCTTTTTAAAAACGTACCCTTATTTGACTTTGTTTATTTAGAATTTCACAATGTATTATATCCTAACCTGTAATCGATAATTAAAGATTACCCTATATACACAATATACAGAATAAGTCCAAGCCATGACTTTATAAATACATACAATTTTTTTAATTGTAGAGACATTGAAAGTATTCACATCTCTCAAAGTTGCTCCTTCTTTTTATCTGTGCACCATATCCACCATTATTTTTTTATCTAATTTTTAAAATTACAAAATATTCAATATAAGATTTCGTCAATGCTAAATTCCACTGTGCCTAACTGTTTGATCAATAAGTAACTCTGCAGGACGCGGTTTTCCTGCAACATTATTACATGGTACACTGAACAATGTCTCTGCCTGAACTTTAGAGTCACCCAGCACACACAGGCGACACAAATTAATTCGCGAAAGGAAGAACGTGAGCCACAGACAAGGCGAAAAATCGATGCTTCGGATAAATGTCCGGCACAGCTGCGTACGAACGCTAAATTTAGTCAGGGGCTTGCAGCAGCCTCTCGTTATTCAAATATAACCGCAGGATCCGCGGAGTGTTGTACTATAAATCCGTGTTAGACGGTGGCAGCTAAAAAGTCGACCGTCTGGTGCTTAGGAATTTATTCGAGCATGATCACCCGGTAGAAACCGCAGCCGGTTTCGTGGGGGATGATGCCACGGGCACGTGAAGGATTATTATAATGGGGGTCTTTAGAATTCTTTCGTGAAACAGGTCCTACTGTCCTACATCCCCGGGCTTCTGGAGTACAAAATGGACAGCGTCGATCGACACCTTCGGAAGACCACCGGCACGGGCAGAATATTTCCGGGAGCAGAAACCTGTAATTTGAAATTTCAGGAATTTCGTTCGATCGCGTCCACCTACGAAATTGGCGCGATCGCGTGAAATATTTTTACACGATATTTGCAGTCTGTTGAATTTCGAACGAGGACGCCGCTGGCATTCGCTTGTAATGAAATTCTCTAAACTGAAAACGGAGATTTGAAACATGAAAAGTGATTAAATTTCAATTGTTTTAGTCCTGTACCTATGCGTACCCTCTGTATGTAACTCCAAATCCACCGGGAAAGCTTGTTATATTTATTTTAATATATTTGTAGCTTGTATATTACATTGGACGCACGCCTCAGCCTTTATATTAATCATCAGTACGCTCTTAAGTTTCCTCTTTCTAAATTAATAACTGACAATTTCTATTACATTGAGAATTATTTTCAGACGGTTGTAAAGATATTGTACAATACATTCCTCGAATTAACAAATTTCTTATATAACGGCTGGAAGACTACGAAATAATTTTTAATATAAATTTATTTATTGAGAACCACTGAGAAGAGTCTAGTCATATCATCGGCTTACAGATGACCGTAGTGAACACAGGGATGAATATCTCCATCGCAAAGGGGGTTAAATCGTTTTTCATAGCCTGGACGTTCCGCAGTTCCATAAATGCTATCTCATTTATCATTCAATGTTGCCCCATAGAATTGATGGTTACATTGTAAATACGTGAAGGTTCGTCTTTTCTGAAGCTATTCCTCAGTCGTACACAGGGGGAGAAAAATTTGATTTCTGAACATGAAACATCAAAGCCACTTTGAATAGAAGATAATTGTCCTCTCGATGCGATTGGGCATAAAATTGAAACTGAACAATTTCAAATATTATTCAGGTATTAACGATGAATTGTTCAATTATTTGACGTTTTTATACTGAATTTATCGAGACACATAAAGGACAGTGAATTTTGGTATTTTAAGAAACAGTTTCTGGTTGATTAAATCGAAACGTCCAGATGAAACGTAATTAATTATTCGCAGTGTAACTTTTCTTGTTTCTTATATGAATAATTGATTTCAATTAGAACGGGTTGCTTGAACCTTCTACATAATAATACGAATGTTTCATGAATTCCTAATAAATCGACAATCAGTATTAAACATCTCAAAAAATAATAATTAGTAACTATCGGTTATTGAAGAATTCTTCTCGAATTTCAATACATCCTTCATTTCCTGGACAATTAAACAATCTATAAAAAATAATTAATCAATAATATTTTCTGGAATTATCGTACACGTGTTAGTTGACACGAAATTAAAGAATCCGTCAAAAATAATTACTGAATATTTGTTACTTGCAGAGGAATTTTTCTAGAATCACAGCGCGTTTCTTCAAATACTTCTGTGAATTTGCCTATTTTCTAAATAATTTTTTATTTAAAAGGGAAAAAAGTAATTGACGGATGTCCGGGTAAAGCAGCGCATCGCATGTACCCCGTGGAGCGAAAACAATTTGGTTCGAAGTATGAGGCATGTTCGCGGATGAAAGTTCCAGTCTGCTGCGTTCTCATCTTACAACGTTAGAGGGACTGCCGCAATTGCGATCTATACGCCGGAAGTTCCGCGTAATGAGTACGCTCCTTAATACTGCGACACGTACCATTAGCGCAGATCAAAACGCTACGGTCTTCTTTCTCAAAGCGATTTTATAAAGTCACTATCGCTTTCAACATTTAAAAGAAGAAAATATCTGCTGCAGGTTTGGCAACTGTTCGCCGAACCTCTGCACGATTATTTTTCTACATGCGTTTTCTTTTCCGCAAACAAAATTTTCTGAATTGTGTAATAGAAATGATTCTAGTGTTACAAATTTAAAATAAGGTTTGCTTGTACTTTGTCACAGCGTGTTATTTCGGTTATTTACAGGATGTTTCTATTGAATTGTATTATACCCCATTATAATGTTGATAAAAAGATATTGAAGGGGTGTAGAAGCATCTTTTTGTCGATTTAAACATTACAGGAAATATTTATAGTTATTCCTTTCGTGAAGAACGCGAGGCTTGAGATTTTTATACTGTTTTAAATTATTTACTCATTTAATTCATCTGCACCTATGGAATGATTAAAGTCGATTTTCACACAAATGAAGCATTCTATAAATAAAATTATTTTGTGCTACCAGTTTAGTTTTATACAAAGAATTACTCGCCTTACTTATTATACTTTGAACTAAGACTAGACCTGTATATAAAAACATACTGTTTAACCGATTAAAATATTTAATTTACAAAGTGAAACATGTTCCACTGAATCACTATCTATAACGTCAAATGCAAGAAAATGAAATCGTGTCCATATGCAAAAATCATTTAAATTAAATTGTACGTGCATCAATGGATTAAACTCTTTCCCGTTGAAGAATAATTTCGCCAGAAATCTGCCGAGAAAATGAAACACGTGCGCTCTTTCGAATTGAAAACCACAGTAATCAGTGACCGACGTTTTATGGAAACTCCGCCGGTTACGGTTTCGAAAAGTAATTATCGAAGGCGGCCGTGTCGAGTAAAGGCGAAATTCGCGCGGAGGGTGGACGCGGCGTCGAAACGGCGAACATTCGGAGACTCCGTGTTCAGGAGATGGGTGTCCTGCGGTTTTTTGACCGCAAAACGAGAGAAGCTCCGCCGCAAATCGGCCCGAACTGTCCGCTCTGTTATTAGTCGCCTCGTACCAGCAACGGCGAGGGAAAAAAACGAACGGGAGGAGCGGGTGAAAAAGAAAAAATCGCGTCTCGTCGGTGTCCGCGCTCGTTACACGTCGTCTCGACGCTCGAAACGTTTCGTCGTCCAGCGACGATAATAATTTTTGAGCGACAGTTATGACTGACGCGACACGCACGGAAAAAGCGATTCGAGACAATGGACCCCTGGCAGCTGCGCAGTTTCACGCAGAAACGACATCCATTTCAATATTTTTTACATTTTTTTAAGCGCGCGCATCCTTAGCCCTTCGCTGTTTACGCGTTCTCCATTCTTTTCGTTGGCGTACTGCTTAAGAAGGTTGTCAAATTTTTTTTCTCATGCGGTTTTTAACGTCACACCAGCTGCTGGGCCTTTAGCGACGAAGATTGATATCGGTAGATTTTAAAGTACAGATTTGTGTCTTTTGGAAATTGCACTGTATTTTTTATGGGGGCGTGTGGTGTGAGAGCAGTTTCCAGTTTCATATCGTGTTTTGGACTTCGTGATTCAACTCTGCTGCACTCATATAGTTGGTGGTTGATTGCCATATAGCTGTGGTAATAGTTGCAGTAACAATTTTTTTGAAGAGAAAATATGAATAAACCAAGTTTGGAGCATAGCGTAAATGTCTAGCCACGATTAATTAAATTCTAAAAGTAACGCTTAGTTGTTCCGTTTTTCCAAGTTTTGGCTTTAATTTAATCTTGTGGAAATTATTTTCATGTGTATATTATAATATTAGATTCTGACTAATGGAAAATATTTGATAATAAATAACATGAAGCTCGATGATTGAATATTTTTCTATGTGTGCCAGAGTTGATGATTAGCGTCCAACAAGATCGTAAAATGAAGTTAATGACATATTCGACGTGTATAGTAAGCCCGAGCGAAAATTATTGACGCATTAACTGGTCTACATAATAAGTTCGACACGAACGAAAACAATTTCCTGTTCGATATATTAAAGTTTCGAAGAAAAACCGGGCTACACGTGCAACGCCTTTTGCAATCGCTCGCGTGCTTTCAGGGATGTCCGTAAATCGATTAACATTTTTCTGAGAGAAATTTTACAGCGTTATAATTTAAACATACAAAAACTACGAACAGACGTCACTCCATAATTTTATTCTCTTATTCTGTACAGGCAGTAACGGTTTAAGAATCATTTTAACCCGGTGAACCGTTAAATTTATTTAAACATTAATTGATATAGGAAAGATTTATCAAAAAGTATGGTGGAAAATAGAAAACATCAATATAAATTGTGTAAAATAATATAAAATTATAAACACTGTACAGTGTATGGAATCTCTAATTTTTACTATTTTTGGTGCAAATACTATTAATTTTCCTATAAGCTTCAGAAGTTATCAATTTATGTCAATGTTCATAACATAGAATAGAAGTGTGCAAAATCTGTAAAACAATCCATATTATTTAGATTATTAAACGTGAAGAAAACTGTTACTACTTTTATTAAAAAGATACAAAGTCTTCTTAAAACTATTTAGTCATCAATCTTAAATATTTTTTGGAAATCGAATACAAAAGCGTATGAGTCATTTTTAAACTTCCATTGTAAAACGAGAGAAATTTCAAGATTCATAAATTATATTTGTAAATAATAAATACAGTAGGTGACTCAGCGTTTGCTCTACCACAGTGAATACCCAATGAATACTATACATACACCCAATACCGAAAGTTTCAGAGCTGAAAGTGTTGTCTCATAAAGCATTCACTATAGTGAAATCAACGGGCCAGCGAATGGACATCAATAACCGCAGAGTGGCCAAAATCACCATCCACGCAAATGGTCGCAGCAATTCAAGAATTCTGGATGTGGAGTTGAATAATAACATATCATTTCTATTTTTCGACCTACCACATAAATTCTTACCTAATTCGCTTGTTCAAAAAAATTATGAGGTTAAATTCAATTACCGATCCAATGAATTATACTCCACTATGACTTTATTAGCTGCATTGCGATTAGATAACTGTACAGAAACTAGACCAAGACATTGTATAAACATATTATAGTCTTTCACCGATTTCTCGTTAGTTACAATGTTTGAATGAGCATAGAATCGCGATAGAGCTCGATAGAAACAGAGGAGAATGATCGTTGTCCTTGGCCTTTAAACGGTTAACCCCTTGCCTTACAATTTTCCAACCCCTATTTGCACTGGAATGTACCACTTAACTACTCTAAAGTCAAAATACCAAAGGAATATTCCTCAACACCTACAATCCCCTTCACACAATCCTCTGAGACTCAAACTGACTATAACACAAAATTTTTCAAAATGCACATCAGAGTGAAACTCATATTTCTAACACATATACCACGATCCGATTCCCAGCTGGCACTCATTATTCCAAGACAATACATCAACGTTCTACGACTGGCCACACTCCGCCACTTTAGGGCTGGTCCCATAAAACGGCTCGTCCAGGACGCGACCTTCTCTCGCAGGTAGAAGCGACCTTGAACCGCTTACCCTCGGTCTCTGTATACCACGCTCTCCAGCATTTTGACAGAGCAGCTCCCGTGTGAAAGAAGAGCGAACGAGACCGCGCTCTTCTACGAGCGGGAACGTCGGATCAAGGCACCAGTACGGAGTAGAGGAGGCAAACGCGAGCGGGTTCGAGACGAGGAAGCGTTCCGCGGACGTTGGAACGTCGACACAGCTCGTGCACGCGAGAAGAACGAGGAAAGCGCGTCGTCGGGGAGCAGAACGGGACGACCGGTGAAAAGCCAGCGGGAAGAGACGAGCGGAGGACCGACGCGAGAAGAAAACACGAGCATACGGTTCGACGACGGTGCGACGAGGAAGAGGCGACAGAACGGAGCAACAGAGTGCGACGAGACAGGCCTCCGAGCTACCAGGAGAGCATGAACGTGCAGACAGACGCGTCGCAGACGAAGGGCGTTCTATCCGTTCCTGGAAAGAGGGAAAAAGACGAGAACGCGGCGGGCGCGGAAGAAAGAACCCCGAAGAGAGCAACGGGGAAGGATGAAACGGGGACAGGCCAGACGGAGACGACCGGTTTAAAGAGCGACCGAGAGGAGAACTGTGCGCGAGCAAAGCAACAGGTTGCCTCGGTAGGAGCTACCCCAACACCGGGGGATGCTACCCCGGAGAAATTCCATACCGATGCCTACGATATACACGCGTCACGCGACACGTCCGATGAAATTAGCAAACACTCCGGGATGGAGGACCCCTGGGAATGCCGGATCATGCCAACGTGTGCCTCTCGGGTTCGATGGTTGGAGGTTGGAGGTTCGACGATCAAGTGATTGTCTTCCGAAGAGGAGATCGAGGGACTCGATGTGCCGGGAATATGATACTGTAAGAGGAACATTGTAATAGGGTTTGATGATCTGTTGCATTGCATGCGCGGGTAGGTCTGACGAGAAAATGGAGTTTGCAATTGAAGGGTTCGCAACGAAAGCAATCCTTATCAATTTTCGTCTTTCTTTCAGGAGAGAAAAAATACTCTAACATCTTCAATTCTTCTTCAGGGGATTTTAATTTTTTTTTATTAATATATTCATTATATTACACAGTTGGGGTGTTATCAGTAATTATGACAGAAGAACCGTATCCAATTAAATCATGAGGTTGTAAAGTTGTTCCGTTCAATTGTCCTGCAAATTAACTAATTTGTCGTGGATTTGTGAACACAAAGGTAGTTTCTGATAAATTAATTATTCATCGATGTTTGGTTTGTAGTATGCTGAATAACAGAGCGCATTGTGATCATCTGTTGCATTGCAAGCACAGGTAGGCCTGACAACAAAATGGACTTTGAAATTTGACTACAATTGGCCTGTATGGTTAATGTACTTTGTCGCGGATTTCAGGAAACAACAATGCTTCTTGTTAATTAATAATTAATTCATGTTTACTCTATAATAGATTGCATAACAGAATACAGTTTGATCATTTGTTGCAACGAAAACACAGATAGATCTGACGAGAAAATGGAGTGTGGAATTGATCTACAATGAACAACATATGATTGCATTACCTTGTTGTGGATTTCAGTAAACAACATTTTCTGCTAATTAATAGAAAACAGACATTCAGTCGACAATTAACTGCTGCTAAACAATTAATAGAAATCTTATGAAAGATTTCTACCTAGCAAAATTAAATATTTATTAACCAGTCTGACAACATCTGTCTAGTAAAACCTTCTCGAATTAGTACATAAACAATTTTAGGGTTATATTTACAACTTCTGGTACGTGCCCTTGCATAACAACATTTGAACATGGTTATATGTACAACAGTATAATAAACCCCATTGACAGAACACGAAGCTGTGTATACAACTCTAAAGAATTCATAACTTCACTTAATTAACCCCCTGCAACACCATGTGACTTGCAAGTTACTTACTTACATAATACACTTTTAAGTTTCATTTCATTTGTTTATCACTGTGCACAATTATATTCTACCACTGTACTGTCACCAAGCAGTCTGTTCGTACATCATTATGTTCATATCCTACGATCAATCTTCGTCGTTTACTTAATGTCTCATTTTCGTCATACGCAAACAAATTCCGGTAATAGAGGGTTAATTTAATATTTCATGCAACACCTGGGATGATAAATATTCGATTAATAAAACGTTTCATATCCTCGCGTCAATGGTGAGCTAGCAATCTAGCAATTCTTCTAGAAATGGAGCAACAAATGATCACGGTCACTCAATGGTCAAACATTCGTAATTTCCATCCGCGAGGGTTCAAGAGCAACACGGTTGGGTTCAGTTTGCAGACGTTCGATCCTCTGGGTTCTGAACCGAGAATGTCTGGCTGCAGAACCACGAATCGTGGGCCCACCGGCACGTGAATCATACTTAATGCAACAACGGCGGCGAGCATCAGAAGCGATCGTAAACCTCCCTGCACCGCGGTGGCCCAGCAACGCAGCCAGCAATTTTTTGCTCGTTGCCAGTGGAACACGTAGACCGCGATTCTCCACGGTCATCTGAATGATCGTTTCTGATCGGTAGAACCGTGGTCCCTCTATAAACGAAGGTCGGTAGAAGTAAAAGTACTCCCCACGACGAAACCCTGTGTTCCTTTATTTGTCTACCGTCATTATATCGTTCGATTCCAATCTCGTCACCCATTAGAGAATTTACTCGATTGCTGGAAGTTTTTCGATGCTCCATGTAAGCACAACCAATTAGCACGTATCAGATTTTCATATTAATTAAAGATAAGGGCTTCATTTTTGGTTTCAACCCCTTGCCTCGCAATGAAGTTTAACCCCATTTCAATCCGATTATTATACTTTGTATATTGAACACTCTTTTTAACACTTTGTCTGCTATGTCACCCACGCGTGGATGACACTCATTGTTGGATTGAATCGTTATTTATTCCATCATGTATAATTTAATTAACACGTTGACTGGCTTATTGTGTACCCTGAAAACGACACCTGCTTTCTGACCTTTTGTACAGCATGAAGATAACTTGAAATTATACCCTTCTTAATTAGTAATGTTAGTAATTATTTATGGTTCTCGCTGACTCTGTTAGATCTTCTAAAATATTTTATGGATAGTGTTCGTGTCCAGATAAATGGTAACTTAATTTAAGTGTCACACATATGTGGGTGACATGGCAGTTAAAGTGTTAATGTGTCTAATAAAATCTGACAGAATCAGCGAAAAATTATTGAACTAATATTATTGATGAACGTGGGTAGAGTTCGAAGTTATGTTCATTGTGTATGAAAATTTAGAGAGTCTGTCATTTTCAGCTAATAAAACGTGGCAGTCAAAGTGTTAAAATATTATCATTGTGACAATAAAAAAATATAACAGAACTTATCAATGCCAGTTATAGGCAAATCGAGAACTTGCCATATTGAACTGATTGTGAGTACTCGGCAGCATTTTGCGATGACCTTGAGAGATAATAAATTTTTTTAAGAGAAAATAATTGGAGATTTCTCGGGTTAAGCGATTTGGATTGTGAAGGGCGTGTGATTTACAGATGGTCGATTGAAACTGAAGTTGGAATTTCTTTTAATTTTTAACTCATATTACAAATACGAATCCCGTTTGGGTACCAATTCTTAAAACTTTTGCACTTAAAAGCGATTTGTACGTGTTGATAGACGCTCTTCAGTTTTCAGAGGACTGTATGACTTCAACTTTATCGCACGAAGTTGTTGGAAAAATTCGTAAGGCGAAGGGGTTAATAAATACGAAGTATAATTGAGTTTAATAGGATTTATTGTTCGCACTGATGACCTTGCTGTTGGGTGTATTAGTGCCTTTTTTATGTGTCTCAATAACTTGTTTCCTGGCCGTGCTGTTTATATTACATGTTATATAAACATGTTGTATGCTAATATTTAATGTGTAAGATTGATTATGCAATGCATCATGTACTTTTGTTACAGTGTAAAGAGGTCTCAAATGGTAATTGTACAGGATGTTTTAGATAAAGGAGCGTAAACAGTCAAGACACGTGTTGTTAACAACTTACAATTAGTCTTGATACCAGAAAGGATGACATAGATTTTACTATGGTGACAAAGAATTACTGATGCATTCTAATACAAATTTGTCATTACAGCTAAAAGAGGTTTTCAATGGTAATTGTACAGGAAGTTTTAGAAGAAGGTGTATAAACAATTAAGACACGTATTGTTAGCAATTTACAATTATTCTTGAGACCTGAAAGGATGACATAGATTTTACTATGGCGACAAAGAATTACTGATGCATTCTGATGCAAATTTGTCATTACAGCTTAATTCGTCTTGCCTTCAAACTCGCGAAAATAAAACCAGTACTTGCTCAAATATGTTTATTTGTACTCTAACAGCAGGTGTCGATCATTTAAGAAAACTTGTCCTTAATAGAACAAATTTGTGTAAATACTTTCTCTGCGGCATACTGATAGCAAATCAACTATGGTAAATCCTTAATCAATTATGTGTACGAGTGTGAAATGTCTAATGAATGATCGATATGCTTTAAAATTGATTTTAAACATTTACAATTGGAAAAATTATTATTCTTTCGATCACTAACATCTGGTTTCTAGTATTCATTCAGATTTCCTGTATGTACAATATTAACAACAAATTAAATTCGTTTCATTGTTAAAATAAATAGAAAAAAAGCCACCCCTTGATCCAGCAACTTACCAGAAGGTTGCAAATAGTATCTCATACATTCTCGTTTATATCTCAATAAACATTAATTCAACCGGAGACTTTCTTATTTATTCCGACAAATGCCACGCGCCCCAGTACTGTGCAACCCTTTTTTCTGAAGCACCCTGTACTTTTGCTACATTGTAAATTTCTGTTCGCCGCAGTATACAATGAAGAACATCTGAAAGAAGAAAAGAAGAACACTTCGTAATGTCTCTTGTCATCATCCACCATTTTCTTCGCGTTATGTTCTCGGTGTACGGAGGGTCGCATCCCTATCGCGATACTTCATCCAAGCAAAAATGAACGCAGTGCACGCGTTGTTCTTTTTCCTTGAAGCATCATCATCCTCCCACAGAAGGATCACGATGTGTGCATAGAAGGCTGTAGGAGAGCCATGTTCTCTCCCGTTTTCTCTCCGTTTCCATGTCCGCCCCGTACTCTTTTGCTCCCTTTGCCAAGGATAATGCCCAGCCTCGTAATTACCATGATCAAACAATGCAACAGGGGATCGTAAGCCTATATTCGATTCCTGTACCTGTGGCTGTCGTTCTTCATGCCGGTGTTTCTGGGATAGAGAATGTTCTATGATAGAACTATGAGAAAACAGGACCTTCTATCTTAATAATCCTCTTGTTTATGAAAAAATGAGGTGTGAAGGAATTTTTAGAATTTAAGAGAAAAATTATTATTAAAAATAGCTGAATATTGTGCTGCTAAGTAACTAAATTTATATAGAACAAGTATTCTTCACTGAGAGAGTCAATGTGTTAGACATTTCTTCTAATTAACTCCTTGCTTCAACTATATTTAAGATATTTAAGACTCTCAGTGCTTTGATAAATAAAATTCAATTTTGAAAAAATTCCAAAACTCAGAACGATCGTATCAGAAAATTATCACAAACTAAAATAAGTTTGAGATGTGCGCTTGTGGAATCTATGCTATAGTCTACGTCGTGAGTGTGAGACATAGATTAAAGTTTCTGCCAGTTGATGACGTAACGTGAGTGGAAACAGCGATTTGGTATTAGAAACTGATTTCAAGCAGCTTCCCAGGGATCCGGCATTCCATGATCGACCACTATAGAGGCTTCGGATTGATTGTGGTTGCACATGGCTCTTTGAGCAGCGGATTATAATTCGCGAATGGAATAGGGGTGGAAGCCGAGGAACGTCTTATCTCTGCACGCATATGTGCAAGATCGTTCAGCCTTTATGACTCGACCAGCATAATTACTGAATCGTGTGATCTCTTCAGCGTACCTCCGCTTTGTTCGAATCCAGTGAATTTCTTGCAAACGCAGACCATTGTGCCTTATTCGAATGAAAAATCCTGTGACTATAACTACAAACAGCAACAAAGAACTTTGGAGCGCTCCAAAAACGCCTGAAGAAAAAAATGAAAAATCGACTTCATTAAATTCTGAGTAATTTATAAAGTCTGTAGAAATAAAGCACTGTGCACAAAAATATATGACAACGGCTATAGCTGACTCTGAGCTGAATTCTTCATAAAAATATAAAATACAACCGATGTCGCGATACAATCTAGAAAATAAAACAGAATATGGTTGCAATGTTAAGATTTATTGAGGTCTCTGCTGAACGAGTATCTTTTCTAAATACCGAGAATAGAATACGAGGAGCGTACGGAGAACAGAGTAGCTTCGTTGAAAAATGGACGACTTAAAAGAATAATTTATCGAACGCTTAATGCTGTTTTACGAGGCACGTTTTTCAGAGGAGAAGCTTGCACATCCTTCAAAAACATGAAAGCGAGTAGACGAACTTTCCGACGTTCTCGAGTGCTTGAAAGTTTGCACAACCTCAGGATGCAAAGGCTAACAAGCAAACGATATAACCTGTGGTCACGACAGCTCTGAAAGTATAATATTCGTAGCACGATACATTCAGGAAATTTGTTGCGAACTTTTTATCATCGCGAAAAATTATGTGGGAACTCTGTGAAAAACATAATGAAAAATTGTTATGTATTTCAAAAGAGTTGCTGATTAATTTGTTTAATATCGATCAGCCTAATGGACTTTCGTGGGCACATTGACTTCGTTGCTGGTCGGTTCAATTACTTAAAACGATCATCCGGTCAAAACTTCCAAGAATTAATTACTACTCTGTGGGTCTGACATTGAAGGGACGGAAGGGTAGAAAAATGAACTCCGTCTATATAATAAATACGATTAAACAAATAACTTCTCATCGAAAACGGAAGCAAGTTCTACAAAATTAAATAATTCAATCTTTCTTACAAATAAAAATTATTAAAGAATAATTTAACTTTGATTATTATTCGAGTGAAAATTCATTATCACGAAATTTCTGGTTTTTAATGTTCTGGCAGTGAATGAGCGCGCCTTATTGAGACTTGAAGGCCGACGGGATTCTTTCGAAGGGTACGTGCGACTGCGTCCGTAAGCTTTCGACTGTCCAGCAAGGAAAGCTTGAAAAGGGAGACCTAACGAGGCAGGAAAGACGTTTCACGGTGTGCTGGCTTTTTCTGCTCGACCTCATCGGCCTCACGTCGCTTTCTATAAACCAGACAAAATATTTGGGCGCGAAGTCAGCCTCGAACTTTTCCAGATGGCATCCCCCGGAAGACACGAACCAGTTGCTTCGGAGCTCTGTGATGTTCAATATGAAGGTTGATCCACGAACATAAAAGCGCAGAAAATATTTAGACGCGTCAACATTTGAAATTTTATAAAAATTTAATTTTTTAGTTAGTAATATTAACTTTATTTGTGAGTTGAACTTTCACCTTGTATATAGAAAGTATGCAAGGAATTTTAGGACCTTCATTTCAGAGGGTGACTGAAGTGACATGACGCACTATTATGGATGTTAAATCACCTGATCATGTCTCTATGATTTTTTGTACAATTTTAATTATACTAATTACGTTGGATAATGTTACTTAGTGATTTTTTTTTAATTTTGTTAGGTGTTTCTGCCATATTATATTTATTCATTTGTTTTATTCTCATTAATTTTGTCTTCATGTTTTCCTAATTCTGCATCCTACAAATTTTATAATTCTCTACACTAAATGGTAGCGATAGAATTAATCATCAAAAAATTCGTAACAAACTGTTACAACACCGTATCAATGAAACTTGCACATTTTAGTAGCAGAAGTAGGGTGAATAAAATGATTTAATTACTTAAGGCGGAATCCCACTTCCTTTAAATCAAAGATCCAACCCTTCGCAGCCATGCTTACACCTTAAATATTCCAAATTTTAATTAAAAAGTATTAAACGAATACATATAATACAAATTTGTATGATGTACAATTTACGGAATTTATTCATCAGAATATACACATGTTCAAAATGGGGAATTTGTTTTGAGTCCCTCAAACTCGAGGGTGTTCTTCACTGCTGAAGCAGTCAATATTATTTCTCAAGTGATACAACATTTCAACCTAACCAAATAAACTGTCTGTTCGTTGTTCCAAGTGCTACAAGTGTGGACTCAGCTTTACAACGTGCAACACATAAAATCAGACGGAAGATTAAAAAAGGGACGGGAGAAAAAATATATGGCGTCGCAACCCTTGGCGGGAGGGCGAAAACCAGACGAGCAGAATCGAAAGCGCTATTGTCACGAACCACATGGAGGACAGGATATTACTCGTTAGTTGTGATTCGAACTTTGTTATTACGACATTGTTTCCCCTCTGTCTTCCTGTTATCGAAGCCTGAATTAAAATATTAAAACGCGGCCTGCGTTAACAAACAACCTCGATATTTAGCAATTACTCCAACAATTACGAGAATGTACTCCTGAAATTTTATTGGAAGACATCGAAGATGAATAATTAAAATTTCTGTGTCTTCCATTGTCTCGCGGTGTCCTTAAAAAAATTAAATTGTCGCTTGTTGTTTGAAAAAATAAAAATAAAATTCACAGTGTTCTTAGAGTGAGACTATTGAAACAATAATAAAATCGAATATATACTCTTCACAAATTTCTACTGTTTAAATAAAATGCATTTTGTCTGCCCCATTGGTTCCACAAGGCTCTCCGTACTTTGTTTCGTGTACCTTCCTAAATAAATAAAATTTCATTAATAAATGATGCGAGCGCAAGGTCCCGCCTCGCAGATCGATTCTGAAAGTCGAAAGCGCGTTGTCCAAGAAATTTCCCCAGCTATCAATTGCACGGTTTGGAGGAAAATTTAATAACAGCGACGCGTGGGTTACGTTCCATGGGGAATTGATACTTTCGGACGATTAATGTGGCGGACGCGCGTGTGCGGTTGTTCAAGGACACGCTAAAACACCGCCAGCAATCCCGTTTTCCCGCAAACCCGTATCAATCCAGTTCTATAAATAATGGAGCTCCGTCCATCGAGTTCATAAATAATGGAATCCTTACTAGGGGTATTGCCACTGACAAGAATTGACTGCCGGCCACTCTGCTTTTCGAGAATTCGAGGATGCAACGGGGCCCTCGCTATTATTCCACGTACACAGGAGATCGGCCATAGATATCCTGGCGAATCAGGCCGTCGTATGTATTTTTAATGGACGGGCACGCGTGTGTCCCTAATTTATTTATCCGAAGCTCGAACGTAAATTTAATTCACCGTGGAAAAAAGTGACCGAACGTGGCGCGATTCTTAAGAGTGCCAGATCCTCGGTATAAAAGTCTCATTAACCCTTTGAGTCCTGAAATGTTTAAATGCACCCTGTGCGCTACACTCTTTCACGTCGAAAACGCGTTAACCCAAATATTTCATTATAGCGATATGCGTGATGTCGATTGTTCAGTTGTTTCAGTATACTATAACTGATAAATATGTAACGTGGAATATTGTTTACAGTTTCATAAAATACGCTGAGGTAATAATTTGTTCGAATATAGAGGTTTGCAGGTTCCAATGAACAGCTGCGACCGAGCCATTACGGTGGCCCGTATAAACAATTACAAAATTGTCCAGTAGAAATAAAAACTCTAGCAAAATTCGTTCTTCAATGATTTTTAGATCTGGTGTCAAATTCAAACTTCGTTAGCCTTCTTATAGTTTATATGAATTAAAGTTTTCGGTAATTTAAAATTTGGTAAAACAGTCACAGAATTTTAGGTTCTGTTCATTATCGATTAATGAAGTATATTTACGTACATTCATATTCCTGTACTCATTAATTAACACACGCACAGTCCCCAGGCCCAAATGTAGTGAAGGATAATTTTGACCCAAAATTATGTAAATATAATTTTCTTTTTGCTTTTTTTTAGTTCTCCACTCATCTTAACAATTTCAAATTATTTTACATACATAATTATATTGAGAGATGGATATGTATGTATAGCAATTGCGAATCTGCAATAGAGTCAAATAATATCGACGGTTGCCATATCATCCGATCACTGAATCACATAAAAATTTATAAATACATTGGTACTGTCTACAACAATTTACAATCAACCAAGTAACCTTAACACTATTTCTACCAAAGGTGTCAAAAGACACCTTTTAAAATTTTAATCCAAAATTATTTTCTAAGGTAACCATTCTTCCTCAATTGACTTTTTGACTTTTCCAATAATCATTATAGAACAATCATTATAGGAGAAGTCAAAAAGTCAATAGAGGAAAAATGATTACCTCAGATATTAATTTTGAGTTAAAATTTTAAAAGGTGTCTTTGGACATCTTTGGTAAAAAAATAGTATTAAACAGCCGATTATTCTCACAGAGGAGATTCTACATAAAAATCATTTCAAACCACATGTGGATCATCAGATGACCTAATTGTACAGAAATTCATTTATGGAAATGTCGTTTCAGTGTCTCTGGCAATTGACATTCCACGGTGACACCCTTCCCTTTTTTTATTAATGTCAGCCTGTGTTTCGACGCCTTTGAGACGGTCCCGGTATTCCCAGGACACGGTAAATTTAAAAGTCCCGGCGTACGCGAAGTTTGCAAAGGTCGCCCTGGAAAGTCCGGAGGCGTGGAGCGTCGCACAGGGTGGCGCGTCCTTTTCGCCTGACCTTTCTCTTCTTCGGCGAAAAGCCAGGCACGGGGACAGCCGCACCACACATGTTCGCCTCGCGGAAACTTCAGCGCCGACCGTTGACCTGGCTTTTCGAATTATTCAACAAGACCCCGACCCTCGGGCCACGGGCCGCCCTCTCCAGAGATATTGGAGTTGTTTCGTGAACGGCGGAAGTTAGAGGCCCGCCGGAAACGCGTGATACTTAATTCACGGAACGCCGCTTTGCTGCTCGCTTCCCTTTGAGTTCGGCTACGCCCAACTTGATTCGCGAGCGATACAAATCGGAGGCGAGCGACACCCTGCGCGTCGAGTCATCGCGAAAAAATTAACCCTCTGCTCTCCGAGCGATCAGGCTATGCGTTGGTAGTCGAGTCCAAGGAGTTTTCTCATAAATTTCTGAGTTACACCAAAGGACCACGAAAGGAAACTTGGCAATTTACTAAATTATACGACTGTTTTTCAAACTTTAAAGTTTCCATACTACGAATTAGGATGACAGTAGAGTAAACATAGAAGAGTATGAACACCAGATGACATTGCTGAACGAACGCATATGAACACTTTTATCTATAAATGATAAAATAAGGGCAGTAAGAATGACCCCAGCATGGTCTAAGTGCCTAGGCAGTACAGTTGGCCTTAGGACTGCAAAGGGTGAATATTCATCAAAAGGTGCATGGAGAATTTATTGAAGAGGAAATATTGATTTTTCATTCGCTTAAGCTGTATGTGGGTAGCCAATTTTTTGTATGCTGCGTGGCAGCCATTGCAATGAACAATAATGCATATGTAACAAAAGATTGAAAATTCTTTCAGTGTACTATACAAGGCACCGTTTATTAGTTTAAATGAATGCAATGCATAAAAATATTATACTTTTTGTAATTCACTTAAACAATTATTCGTTTATATTCTCTATTGTCCATAAACCAGAATTTTTAACGTGCGTATCCTGAGAGCGAATAAAAGTGTGTACAAGTTTGGAGTCTCTGTACTTAAAAATTTGACAATCTATTTCCATAAAGCTGAGGTAAATCGATGTAGAAAGATCTTAATAGCGGTGATCTGAAAGGGTTTATTCGAGATTTTAACAGGAACTGTGCAAATTATGTGTTCAAAGATGTAAGTGGGAGCACAGCTATCGTAGCACTCTGCCTTCTCATAAGTGAAAGCTAGCGACACTGTTTCTGTTTCATCTTCTGGATAGAAATCAGTAATTTAGTGCTTGGAAAAGCAGCCAGTTGTTAAACAATATTCGTCACGCCTGAAATATCTCAACGAGGATGCGCAATGGCGTCATTTTACCGGGCCAATGATGTTCGGAGCTCTTAAACACGATATGAAAATTATAGAGCACGAATGCGAAGCATCCGATACGTAGTTTTTATAATTAGTAAATTCTCCGCTCGACCGTCGACTCCGTGATATATCAATATTTTGATCAGTATTAAGAAAGAGTATTCTTACGAAATTCGATGACGCTGTTAGCTGCAGTTTCAATCACATTTTACGAGGTAAGGCGAATTACGATAATGAATGCCGTGCAGTGCAATATAGGTGGCAATTAAAGACAACGCGCATACGAGACTGATAAAGCGACATACGGGTCGGCTGCATCAAAGAAACGCGCAGTCTCGCTTATTAATTCATGGTAATCGTTTACCCTCCCGAAGGCGGTTCTCAATCATTTAGCGGAAAGTTCGTCGTTGAAACTGCATTCGTGATGCGCTGATCGGGGGAAACACGCATTCCGAAATGGCGCGCACCGTTGCTCGAATACCAAATCAAATCCTCTGAAATTGCTTAAAAATCGAGAAACGCTGCATCGACGGCTCGTTTAGGAAATAACACGAAACACAATTAGAAGGCTATGATAACAGACATAAATTGGGAAGATAAGTTTAATTACAGAATATCGTTGAGATAAGGTAATGGGGACACATGGTGGCCAAAATGGGGTCAGTAGAGTCATCCAAATTACATCTACGGAATTTCGAAGATACAAATAAAAATTTCGTACTCTGTTTAATGTGACTCGTTCCTAAATTACTTTGTTTATACATTTTAGAATAAATATATTTCACACAAAAGTGGAAACTTTAGGATCCATACTAAGATACTTGGAGAACAATTTATGAGTAATGCCTGTGTGCTTTTAACTTTTGTTATCAGCTGCACGATACTCGCACAATAACTGCAATGAACAATCCAGACGCACGAAGGTACGAAAATAATAATCACTTCTTCCAATATTTCTCTAAACCGAACACAGAGTGATCCCAGAGGCCCGCACAGACCGAGGTACACCCTGAAGAAGCTAATTCGTGCGGGTATCGGAAAAGAGCCAGCTCTCTCTTCTCGAACATCAAAGCGTCTCGATAGAGCTCCCGTCGCGGAGGGGAAGTTCAACGCACGGAAAACAGTAATTTCACTTGCACAAACAAAAACGTCTGTGGCAACGATAAATAAACCGTAATACTTTGGAACGATGCGCGGAAACCGTGCAAGGGCCGTATTAACTTATGGAACAGAAATAACAGCTTTTCTGCCCTCAGGGGGAGCCGAAATAACCCACGAAACACGGGATTGTCCGCGACTAGTAGCCCTGAGCACTTGAGGAGAAAGAGAGACGGAGAAAGGGAGCGGAGAGAGGAGAGAGAGAGAGTGCATTCCCAAGTTGGGAATTCCGGGTCGGTGCATACTCGCAGACGTCCATTTGTTTCACGACAAGCGTGAGCTGGTATTATTTATTTCGGTCGGCAACCCTCTCCGGGCACCCTGTCGCGAGAAGAGAGAGAGGAGAGAGAGAGAGAGAGAGAGAGAGAGAGAGAGAGAGAGAGAGACGACAGATGGTTTCGAGAGGCGCAAAAGATTCAGTAGGAAGTGACACGACCGGGGAAGGTCCTTGCCGCTTGAAACGCGATTAACCTTGACAGACGAGCTTCTTACAGGCTGTGCAAGAACGAGGCCTCCGCTAATCGTTTTAAATGGCTTTGAATCGGTTCGCTTATCAAACGGTATATACTGGGATGCGTGCACTGGTTCGTGTTAACTCTTTGCGGTGTGAATTATTCTTGGCTGCTTTTTGATGGATCCACTTAACACTTTGAGTGCCACGCTCCATCAGCTGAAAATGGCAAACTTCCTCAGTTTTTATACAAAATTAATGTAACCATGAATTTCACCTTTTTTAATCAACAATGTCAGTAACGTTCGCATTTCTTTACTGCTTCTATTAGAGCTGATTAGGTGTATTTTTATTAAATAAATAACGACTGCATCTATCTGTTAACCAGATACGGATGACACAGCACTCAAAACGTTAAAGCGTCGGGTACATAGTCCATTATTGTTTCTGGGTTGTATAAGATGCAGTAGGACCTCGAATATCTGAGATGCAATTATTAACAGGATGACTTCCATTGCAACTATGTTTCTACCATGGTATAAAATTGTAAAAGTATGGTGCAAAATTAAATACGCAGGTTCAGTAGCGATCATTTTACTCTGTGACTGATATAAGATAAACAATTTTCGGATGACACGCGATAGGATAATCGAGGTTCTACTGTGTCGAAAGAACGTCGAGGTGCATTCGTGTAAGGTAAAATGATTTTGCAAATGTAAAAAGGATTTTATAAATGCAGGTCAATGCCTTAGGAATGCTGTATAAACGTAGATCATACATAATATAGTTTTTGAGTTGTAGAGACTGTTCAGAAAATTGTTCGAGGTGATTCCACAGTATGTAAAATGCCCTCGTAACTATGTAGGACGTTTCATAAATATATATCAGGACTTCAAGAGCCAAATCTACACACTGAAGTAAGTAAAAAATGTGATCTGAATTTAGGTCGTACACACCATTGTTTCTGACTTATATAAAACATTACAAAAATGTTTTAGTTAATTCTAAATTGAACATAGTGACTGTTAACGGTATGGCAAGTTTCAAAAATTTCCAACTTAAAATTCAAAAGTCGTTCAACGTATATATTAGACGAACATAAAACAATACACCATAAACTTTCAAATATACAAAATTTCCATAAAGGACACACATTTGGAGCAGAAACATAAACTTTATAGCCTGTCTCAAGCATGGGGCAGCCGTTACAGAAAATTCGATGCCTGGGATTGAACTGACACAAGAATTCAACGCAGAAGGGGGGAAAAATCGAAAAGATCGCTTCTTAAATGTTTTGACATGTTGTAACGTCCACGCGTTAATTACACTTTTCATCGCGACCCGTAATCTTTCAAAGGTTCTCCCCTTCGAACGCGGCGGTTTTATTTCATTTCGTTACGAAGGTGGTCCCGTGCATTGAAACCGCGCACAGATGGAGCACAGCTAACAGAAATATTACGGAACAAAACGATTCCTAGGCCTTTCCGGCAATATATTCGTGTCGTAAAGGGTACGGATGGAATGCGTGCAGGAAGACAGCAGGATGATCCAGGCTGAGGCAGAAGATTTTTTTTCTTGAATTCCTGAATGTACGAGATGGATGATTCCGTTGACAAGTATTCATGATAGTCTCTTTGTTTTTCTAAAAATATTTTAATGAGCGTAGCTGCTGAATGTTAGTTTTAATTAATTTTATTATATGATGTTCAACTCGGAGTAACGCAGAACAAGGACGAATAGTACAACTGAACAGAAAGTGATTCTATATGAAGAAACAAATAAGCAGAATGATCCAGGCTGAGGCAGAAGATTTTTTTCTTGAATTCTTGAATGTACGAGATGGATGATTCCGTTGACAAGTATTCATGATAGTCTCTTTGTTTTTCTAAAAATACGTTAATGAGCGTAGCTGCTGAATGTTAGTTTTAATTAATTTTAATACATGATACTCAATTTGGAGTAACGCAGAACAAGGACGAATAGTACAACTGAACAGAAAGTGATTCTATACGAATAAACAAATAAAAAATGTGGAATAAATTTGCTTCGTTCGAAGCTTCACTATCAAGTAAATCGATTTTGAGAATGTGTCAGATATGCGGAGAGTTTTTTTAGAGAAATCTCATTACTTCTCTGTGATCAATTGTTTCTTTTTCTGAGAGTATTCCTAAATATAATTGTTTATAAGAATGTACACCACGATCTCGTTGGCTCAATTATTGATACAGAACACAACATAAGCATAAATTTCATGAAGCATGAGGAGTAGCGATTTAAAGTTTAGCAAAACTCTTAAGAAACATCTACGAAGCATGACTTTCTTGTACATAAAACTTTCTAAGTTTACATAATCATCTCTTCTTCCAGTAACTTAATCCCTTTGATACACTCTCGACCTGTTGAAGAACAAATTTATGAAAGTTAAACAAAAAATCATTTAATTTCTGAATTTATAGCTTTTACATTAAAAAGCAGAAAACTAAAAAAGAATCAAAACTCTATGAAAAAAATGAAAGGACACGTTCACGTGTATTTAGACAGCGTGTATGAATGTTCTTCATCAATAGTATTTGTGTATTTTTTAAAAAGGTCAACCACGACCAACTATAAACTAAAACTTGTAATTTTTAAAAATTCTGGTACGCACGCGATCAAGGATCGGAAAATGCGAGATTCGCACGGATTCGAACGAACCATACAGAAATTCTCACGCACAAAATCCGCTTTGATCCCGGTTGCACGATAAGTCACGCAAAATTAATCTCGCCGTGCTTCTTTTTCCACGCGGCACGTTCGGGCCGAAAGCTCGATCCGAAAGCACGGTTAATTCCGTGTTAGCTGCAAGCGTGACCCGGCCTGAATTTTAAATCTGACGTATTACACGCGTAGCCGGTGTACGGAGTCGCAAGGACATCTACATAGAGGCAGGAATTAGCATAAGCCATTGTCCTGCCATCCTGGCGACCAGGAGAATGCAATCTGAAAGCTCGCTACAATAACCCTTTATACCACCGCAGGTGGAGTACTGTTATAACCGTAAATCGAATGAAAATGTATCGCGTAACTTTCGTGACTCTGCTCGACAGTTTCTGAAATTACGACCGCCCCAATTAACCGATTATTTATTTACGTACCAACGGATATTCCTTCACTCGCGACAGTCTCGATGGCAGCATAAAATTTAGTGGTCATAAATGATTTTACACGTGTGTTTACAATTTCAATTTACTTAATCTAATATGAGGTTGAACATGTTCGAAATAATGATATAATTTTATTTTACAGGTATTTCAAATGCAATGTTATTATTTTATTCCAGAAAGTATTGCAATATGGTGCAGAAGCCACAAATTTTGTTTCAATAACGCTTTAGTCAGTAGTGAACTCGAAATTTCATAACAAATAACGATAAACTGAATTATTCTTTTATCATTTTACCCTTTACCCTGTATGGTAGCTTTAGCATTCTATAAAACAATGTTTTAAATTGTTGTTGTTGTAATATTGGTCTGTTCTTCGAGAAAAAGTGTCCATGTATTTGCTTACAGTTTTGAACTTAATTATATAATTTCCTTGTCGAACCAATACACTCCAAAATTCTTCTACAAGCTGAAGATCAGAAGGCTGGGCTGTGCATAATTTTTAGGTCACCGTTTCGAAATAAGTTTCACTGAAATTAGTAACTGAAGGAAAATTTGTGATTTTTAACCTTAATAAATTTTTACCGCATTCAATACGATAGCATACAGTTCCACCGTATATCATTATTCTATTACAGGTCCGATTGGTTCCACGTTATGAATGCGTATCGCGTATACCGATATCTGTGCATTTCTAACAAACTAAAAAATAATCGAACAGTTCTATTATCAGCCAGACATCGGTGGCGTTCAATTAACCGAGATGCCACGATAAAGCTCGCGGGATAATCGTTTCGGAGCAGCGAATCGATTGAAATAATCAGGCGATCGGGGGTCGCGAATTATTCGAAAATTAACCGCCCTTAAGGACACAAGAATCCTCGGTTCGTTACAGGAGATATCGATTATCGGGGTCTCGTCCTTCGAAAAAGAGAAAACAAACGGCGCTTCCGAGAAACGTGATTTACTCGGTCGTGTCTAGGAATTCAGCTTCTAGTTATCCGCCCACCGTTTCGATTCGAGGAAAAAAGGACGGACACGAGATAGTCCGTGGCGTGTTTCGCCGACGGAAATTTCGATCGGGATGATTCAGGCACGTTAAAGAGTTCCTTTTTTATCACGGGCGAAATGCCTCCGTTCCGCTCCGCAGCGTTCATTCAAAGGCGACGAGATTTTTTCCCGTGCCGGGGAAAAAAAAAGAATCGGCCGGCACATGACGCAACGCACGAGTGTTTTGACAAATGGCAGAGCTTGTAGAAGAGCACATGTCTTCGGGAACTCGCCGGAGGGGCCACCCTCTTCGGCTTTATGCGAATTCTGTGTCAGGAGGATCGTAAAATCTGGAGCCGCGGGGACAGAGGTCTTTTCGGGGAATTTTCACACGGACCAATTAACTTTCCACGCTCGAAACACGTGAACCTACTCTGCGCCCCCGATTTCAGACACGTTTAAAAGGAAGCTGCAGAAGAAAATTGTTTTTGTTCGAACGAAGCGAGGGCTCGTTGAATATCATCTTTCTGGGTTATTGGAATTTTTTAAATTGTTAAAAGTCCGTTTATTATTATTGAAAGTAATTGAAAATCGTCGGGCAGCTTATCTGTGTCTCTGTAAGCAATAACAGATGATTAATTTTTGACTGAAGAACCCGACTGTGATTTGTGACCAACATAATAAAGTACAAGGAGGCAGGAAATTTATTTCTTGTACATTTGAAAAATTGAGTAATGGCTCGTCGTCGGTGGTTTATTACGGAATAATCGCGATCAGATGTCTTGTGGAATCGACGAAAAAAAATCTGACTTGGGAGTCAAAGTTTGCCTTATCGAGAGATGGAGTTCACGAAAAACCGGCGAAAGAAGCCGGCAAAAGCTGCCGATTGGGCTTCGTAATTATGTCACAATTGTATGCCGCATGTATGGCGTAACACTCGGATAACTGGAGTAATGAGGCAGATAAAAATGCGTGGAGCGTCTATTTTAAGAGTTTCTACGAGTTTCGACATGAACAGGACTCCGAACTATTCGTTCATAGAGTAGACGAAAGCATAAAATTCACCATTTCCTCTACGACATGAAATCCATTATCAAAAACAAATCGAAAGAGAATGTTAAGTTGAGGGAAGGTTCACAGGGTGTTGCACTGATGTGTTTCAAAGATTGTCAGGCTTATACCGAGCTCCTTAGCTCAATTATGCTAATATTTGGAAACATCTGAAAAAATGAGGTTTTATCATTGAAAACCATACGAAAAGCAGTCAGGAGAAATGAATTAAACTGTTTCTAAACATCTATAGAGCACGTAGGACGTTCTAGCTTTGCTTCAAAAATGTAGAAAGCGTATCGAACTTCAAATACTTTAAAATATGTTGAAAAATGTAAAAATGGTAGATAGGACATTTTAACCAAGGAGAGTAGTTAATTTTTAAATCACAGCTAATAAAAGTAATTCGACCCCCCAAAAATAATTATTAGTTCAATAGTACTTATTACAGTGAATAAAATGTGTAAATAATGATTATTTTGATAATGTGTATGTGTCACCTATACATGTATATTCTGTGCTTATGCATTGTCAACAATTATTACGGTAATGGTGGAGGTATAATGCATAATATTCAAATATAGGAGTAGAATAATCCCAGCTGCTCTAAATTTTCAGTTAGACACAAAAATCTATCATATAGTATAAAATGGTGAAAATGAAACAAAAATATGAAGGATTTAACATATTAATACAAAAAAGAGACTACATTCTTTCATAAAACGATATAAAACCAAATCTTAAGTATAGGTCCAGTTTTATTATGACGCTGATAATTAATAATTAAACATTTAATTAAAAATTATCGATTCCTCCAAAACAGTTGCCTCATAGACTCAGTTATAATTCATACCTATCGTTCTAAACGATAATCGTACACTCCGTAAGGGTTCATTTGCAAATTTACGTTAACGGAACCCGTTACACTAACAGATACACTGATAGCGAGGATACACCCACAAAATCCAATAAACAAAACAAAAATACTCAAAGTGAAAAAAAAAATCGTTCTAACCCAACCATCTATACTATACCCAATTTTCAAATCACCTTTCAATAACACTACATATAGATCACCGTAGACAATTCCTTGAGTCCTGGATAATTATTATTTCCGCTCGATGACGCGAGGGAGGGGGGGTCGGTAAATAAATAATGTTTTCACTAACCACGTGCTTCTGGCGGCCGTCATTCCCGCTGAGGATGAGCCCGGAGGATGCAGAAACCGGAAACCCCTGTGGACACTGTGGTATACGAGAACCGAGGAATCGACGACGACGCGCACCACCTCCACGGACGGGAGTCGGCCACTGACTGAACGTGACTCTGATTCTCTGGAACCGGGAGGAGGCTGCGTCGACCGGTCAGGGACCACGAGCCTGCGGCCTTCTGACACTCAAGTCACCGTCAATTTCTACCCCCCCTCCACCTCTCTCTTTCTCTTTCATTCGCCTTTGAGTCCCGTTTACATTCCTCTTTTTCTTCGGGAACACGCGACAGAGGGAAATTCGATTGTTGACCGGGTCATTTCGCTTGTCGCGTGACGGTGACGTTCAAACGGTTGCACCGACGTTGTCTTACCAGGAGACCAGTAAGTTGTATCCTCGCTATCAGAGTGCTTACTTAT
Source organism: Macropis europaea (assembly GCA_916610135.2). Classification (NCBI taxonomy): domain Eukaryota; kingdom Metazoa; phylum Arthropoda; class Insecta; order Hymenoptera; family Melittidae; genus Macropis; species Macropis europaea. The sequence continues at coordinate 6,837,977 of OU744348.1, forward strand.
CGTTTGCTTATAGTAAATTTAGCATAACGTCAGTTTGGGGATCAACCCTTATGGAGTGGACGATTGTGTTTAGTTTATTTACCGTTTGTAGGATTTGATGGGTTATTGCTTTGGTGCCAGGTGTCAATCATTTACTGACAATGAATTTCTAATGATGTTATGTGATTAGTCGACTTGAGTGTTTAAAACAGCCCTTACGAAGTGAACTGTGATATTTTGTTTCGATCATTTTTATTGCATTTATCAGTCATAATTAATCTTATTAGATTTGTTGGGTTCTATGGCACTGATGTAACAATTGTTTACGGATAATGTATTGATATAGCATGCTCAGACAATATAAGTCTGTAAATCACCCCCTTAGGAGTGAACGATTATTTTATTTCGACAATTTTTATTTTGTTTGTCGTTTATAAGGGGTTTGTTGGTTTTTATGCTCTTAACTAGTGTAAGAATTGTTTATTGACAATACGACTTCATTACAGGGACAGTGCTTAATAAATTCAATACAATACAAAGGTTCTTGAAATCACTGACTTCAGTGAGACTGTTCAGAACGTGACTTCAGACGTACCTCGATTATCCGAGGTGTAATTAGTTATAGAATCAGTCACATTGTATTAGGGTGGTGCGTAAGAAAAAGATTCAAACGGTAATAATTATTAAATATTATACAATGTCGACGTTCCAGTATCCACGTGCTTTGAATCCAAATAATTCTCCTTTATATTAATAATTTCCATCACCAGTGTCAGAAATATTAACACAGTAAAACTACGTTGGAATTTCTATGTTCAAAATGGACGATGGTGTCGACAGTCAAATGTTTGAAGTAATTTCGTCTACACTACATCCTATTGTTGACCGTACGTAATGTTAGTCTTCTCTTATCGTATTTGCAAAGTAAAAGAGAAAGGAGCGAGTTTCCCACCGAAATTCTGAAATTCTTTGCTTTCCCGAGCAACGCCATAAGGAACTCTTTATACTCGTTTCAAATCACACTTGAAAGAGCTTCAAACTACAGTGGAACCTCGGTGATCCGAACGCGGCTCCTCCGAAAATTCTTCTTCTATGTTAATCATAAGGTGGAATTATCATTAGTGACATTTTGTACTTTATTTTGTACTGCCGTGTATTTTTATATTCTAAATCAAAGGTATCATTTTTGTGAGAAACATAGGTACAATGTGAGGCATTCTTGTTACTGGTTACAGTTCGGATAATCGGGGTTCCACTGCAATAATTTTCGTCTGAAAAATTCGGTTCATCGACTCCACCGCGTCCGTACTAGAAGATGTACAGCAAAGGGTGTCGACATGAATTATAAATTGATTATAAAATGTAGCGACAACTTTCCTAAACACAGGAAGGAGCATCACAAAGTTGGCACACTAGCTAGGATGCACATACGAATCGAGGACAACAACCATAAATTTCGAGGCTCATTCAACTATTCATTCGGCTAACCAGAAACTCGGCTACCGCGCTTCCGAAACTTCGAACTTCGAATTTGCATTTTCACATTCATTACAAAACTCTGCTTAACGCATTCGAAACACGCTGCAAATCAATTTCTCCGAGACAACGATGATCGAATACATTCACTGAGAAAATGTGAAGCATTCGACATTGAACATCAGCTTTCATTATATGACAGATACAGTTGTGTAAGTTTATTATGCTATACCAGCTCTATTATAAATTCTTTCGGTGTTATGTGATCCTTTTTCTGTTTATTTTTAATTTCTGCAGGTATTTATTTATTTGTTTGCTCAGTGGTTTTTGTGGACCTTTCAATTAATTCGAACCCATTACCTTGTTGGAAGTCATTGAATGTGTGCTTTCATAAACACATAAAATAGTTTCAAAGGTTAAAGTCACTGTCATGTTACTGAAACGTGAATATTCACAAACGTATCTTGAAGAAAACTTTTACATTAATTTGATGCTCACCTTGCCACGGGTCACTGTATTTGTCTTGATGCTAACCGTGACACCGTGTTGCGAAAAATGTACATTACCATGTAAAAAAGCATCGATAACCTTGACATATTCAAAAATATAATCACTAGAAAAATTTTTTGACGACCATAGCTATTTATAGCCTCATATCAGACAACTTGTTTCTGAGATACTGTTTTGTATTCCGAGAAACAGAGATCCTCAAGATAGTCAAGCTGAATGGACACTCAGTATATGCCTTTTGCAGCCAAAGGGTTAAATACACAATTAAAAATACTCAATCAGCCAAAGAAGAATGTACACCAACTCAACAAAATCAAGACGAATTTACCTGTTGCCCATATCATTCTAAAAAATCTGAATTACAGAGCTGCTTGTCAAAACTGTATACAATATCCTTGCAAGTGCTTCCAAAGTTTGATTTATTCGGAACCGAGGACTACTTTTCGAAGCCTCGGTGTCTCTAAACACACCCTTCGCAGCCAAAGGGTTCAATCCACAATGAAATCTCTTCAATCAACCAAAGAAGAATTTCCACCCACTCAACAAAACAACAAGTCGAGACTACCTGCTTCTCCTATCAGTCGAAAAAATATAAGTTTCGGAGACGTTTGTCAAGAAATTATACAATAGTTTTGCAAGTACATTCAAAGTCTGATTTATTCGGAACTGAGGACTACTTCTCGAAGCCTCGGTGTCTCTAAACACACCCTTCGCAGCCAAAGGGTTCAATTCACGATGAAATCTCTTCAATCAACCAAAGAAGAATTTCCATCCACTCAACAAAACAACAGGTCAAGACTACCTGCTTCTCCTATCAGTCGACAAAAATATAAATTTCAGAGACGTTTGTCAGGCAATTTATACAATGGTTTGCAAGTACTTTTCAAGTATAGCATCCACGCGTAGGCAAGCGACGCACTTGTGACCCAGTGCGGGTCGCAACAGCGGCTCATTCAAGGACGAGACGACAGGAAGACCAATGTGTTCTGGAAATTCATTCAGCCGCTCATTCACTCGGTCGCGGACATCTTAATGAAAAGTGAGCTGGCGATTTACGAGCGATCGGTCGATGCGACCGCGATGAATAATGTAAAGCATGCTCCGCGGGATGGCCGGTTAATAGTAACGAGCGACATTACAAGCAAGCCACTACAACCAGACACCGAACGGACAGTAAAAATATACAGGGTGTTGCTGAACTACGACAGCAAACTCTGTGGGCTATTCTGGAGGCACTCGAATTAAGTATCTCAAGGTTTCGCATGTACCAAAGAATTTCTTCATTTTATATTCGACAATGCAAGAATGAAAAGGCTGTTGAGTCAGTTGAAAGAGCAAGATTGCATTAGAAAATGGGAAGTTTATTTGTAGATAAACGTGTGCCCTATAGTAGCCCTTTCAGTTCGCCTCTGACATGGCAGAATTCATTGGAAAAAGCAGAAAAGTCTTGGTACATATGTGTCTGAAAATGAGCCGTTTCTGACATATCCTATTTTATTTAGAGGGTATTGAAAACTGTTTAGAACTTGGTAGACATCCTTTCAAAATAAAATAATTACAGTCGCATAGGAAAATAAATGTCACCATGTAGCTACGGGTCTTCAAATAAATCCACCAGAGAGAAGTCACAAACAGTCTGAACTACGACTGATTAAAAACCTGTCCACTACCGACGCGTGGTCTAAAAGATCGAATATCTCTGACACAGTTCATTTTTACACAGTTTACGTGTGTAGCGAAGCTTTTTTGCTCCTTTTATCGAGTTCTACCTGTCTGTAAAGCACCTATAGTTCAGTGACATACTCTCTATGAAGAAAAGGCGCGAATGAGTCGATGGAACGGTTAATTAAATCTCGACTGGCACTCATCGAGACACGAGTGCTCGTTTGCGTGCAGACCGTCTCCTTCGGGTTCGTTTTCTCGATCAAACCGCGAGGAAACGTCGAACGAGGATCTCGAAGAGGCTGAGAAGTTTTAACGATAAGATTTAATAGCGACGGAAGTCTCGAGACGATGGCGAATCGTTTGAACGACCGCCGATTGTTCTTCACCGATCCTTTCCCGCCTTTTTTTCGCGCCTCTGCTTCTCCCACGGGTTCGTTCGAAGTTGAAGGTGTTCCGCTGCGGGAACTCGATTTCACGCTTCGTCGTAACCACTTCGTGTTTTCGGAGAGAACTTCTCGAGTCCGCGATTACTCCGAGGAGGATTGTTTGTTGGGCAGAGGATGTTTGATTATATTTATGGAGACGCGGCTGTCCGTCTGCTTGATTCGTTCGACATGCCGATTTCCGGGTCTGTCTTCTCATAGATCCATCGACATTCTTAAGAATTTATGTACATTCAATCGTTACTAAAATTGGTGTTAATTATTTAAGTATTAGTACCAGAGATTAATTTGATTTTTAGAAATTACTGGGCGCCGTGAATATTTCTGATAGCAATCAGAAATATAGGGACTGTATGCGGAGAAATATTTACTAATACTTTTTAATGCTAGTTTTCATGCTAAAAAAAACGTGATTTTTGTAAGTTTCTTTTTATTTAGTAACAGGGTACGTTTTCTGAATTATTAGGTGCATTGATTAAAATTTGGGAGACTTTAATTTTGAAACCGATGGTATGCTACCGTACTCTAGAAACTAGTATATTAAATCGAATTTTGTGCACGAATATTTATATTAAATATATAGTTTTTCTAATGATGCGATGAGCGTTGAGTGTCACAATCAAACAAATAACAGCTTTTGTCAGTTTTAAACAAACAAAATGAAATTTTTAGGAAATAAATACCTGGCACTGTAGTGTGCTCAATTATCAAGTTAAGTATACATATTTCTACAGCAACAAAACTATTTTATTACTCTACAGAATCATCACTGCTTCAGTTGTACCATCGGTTAAGAAATTATAATATAAAAACCAGCGCACCGCTTGTCAGATATCGTCGATAACTTTCAACTTCAACACGATCAAACGAATGCTCCAAGGCTCCCAAAAAATAAAATACCTGCACCCAACCAATCAATCTTACTTCCCTCGCGAATGAAACGTCGGTCGAAATTCTATTCGAACCATCCACTCTCTGTCAGACGATCATCGAAACCTCCAGAACAGTTCCTAAACCGATCAGTCATTAACAAACTCTTCGCGCAGTTGACACTGTCACCAGCAATCCCTGCTACCTTCAAACAGATTCTCATCAATGCCTAACGCAGATTTAAATTTCAACGAAACTCCACTTCATCACGGGGGACCACCGAGTCTTGCTTCTACCCACGGAGGAACATGGAAGATGCAACTTCGGAGACGACCGACGTTTCATTCTGCGAGCGAGCCCGATCGAAACGCTGTTTATCGAGAGCCGGGCGATGTTTAACGAGGATAAAGGATGAAAGCGATCCATTAAGGACTAACCGTGTGCATCGACGGCGCATCGTGACGATAGCAGCCCGACCAGCGGGAATCCAGTTGCCGAACGATCTTCCTTTTATCACGTTTAATTCGGAGTCCTCCGACGACACTGGACTCTCTCGAGTCCTCACGAAAGGACGCGCGCGTGCAACTCACCAGAGAAAACTGACCGAAAGACGGACGGTACGGAGAACCGACCCCTGCTTTCGCTGTTCGAGAGGGAGGAGCAGAGAGACGGACGCTGAAGAAAGAGGAGAGAAGATCGTAGGAGAAGAAGAGGAACGGACGGAGCTAACGAGAGGGTGGAGGACCGAACGCGAAGCGGAGGACCGTGGAGAAGGGAGGGAATGATGCATGGTGGGGACTTCTAACTCATTCATACTCACAAAACGCCCCCGCAAATTATCAGGATACCCTCTTGCGACCGATGCTGCTTCATTAACCCCGTAACTTATAATAACGAGTCATGCTCGTGATGCGGATCATCGTCTCTGTGTTATGAATAGACTGTGGATGTTTATGCAGTTTAACGTACCCAATATCTGGCATATTTTCTTTTTAATAGAGAGTTTAAGTTCAGTCAACTGCAAATAGGTGGATATCACCGACGACACTATGGGATGAATACACTATGGGGGATTAGATTTTGTTATAGACCAAGGAGTCTCTTGATATTTGCTGCTGATCATTGAGATTTTCATTCAGAGTTTCTTCAATTTGGAATGTAGAACGAGACTAGGTTTATTTAGGGCACCGCACATTTTATATTATTACTGCCACGTCACCCATACATGGGTGACACTTCGATTCAGTCATTACTTATTTGATCATGTGTAGCATTAGGAAATATATCTTAGCAGGTCGATTGAAACCAATAGAAGAATTATGAAATTTACTAATGTTATTGATTAAAAAGTGTATAATTTTGGAGTATATTCATTCTCTATGAAAGTGTGAAAAGTTTATAATTTTCAGCTGATACAGCGTGGCAATCAAAGTGTTAATAGAGAGTTTAAATTCAATCAACTGCATGTAGGTGGATATTACCGACGACACTATAGGATGAATATACTATGAGGGATTAGATTTTGTTATAGACCAAGGAGTCTCCTAGGAAGCAGACTCTTGGTATTTGCTGCTGATCATTGAGATTTTCATTCAGAGTTTCTTCAATTTGGAATTTAGAACGAGACTAGGTTTACTCAGGGCAACGCACATTTAAACCCATGGAAAAACAAAAAGTCCAGCTTTTGAACATTTACAAAACAAATTATAATTTTGTCACATATATGTATTTGCATAAAAATACGCGGTCCAGTTATAAATATGAGTTTCACACGAATATAAATTCTTAAAAATTGTCTGTTACATCATTCTTGACTTTCAAAGGATTGTCTAAACAAATTGTACACATTGCTTATACTCTTATTGTTAGACTTGTTGAATAATAAACTTCAATGCACCTAAGTATTGAAAATATCATATGCCAAAGGGTTAACTGTACACGTACATGTCAATAATGAGAAGTCGAGTGCACACTACCGTCCCTAAGTATTAACCCTCTGAACTCCTAATTTTTTTAATTTTACTTTCCAATAACTCCCCATTATTTTAAGTGTTTTATTTGAAACGTACTTCAAAAGACAGTGTGGTTGATAGGAGCCACTTAGGTACAAACAATCATGTACCTGAACGCTTCAAGAGCTTTGTATGTTACAAAAAAGGATCATAAACATGTAATATTGTTTATCTAGGTAAAAGAAAAATATTGCAAAATACAATACATATTTCAACCGGCAATTTAAAAATATCGAGTGAGACTCGACATAGGAGGACCTTTGAATAAAATCGATGTCGAATCATACTAGGCAAAGGAGTTCAAACGGTTAAGAAATCGCGCGGTTCCAACGAAAAAGCTGCAATCTCGAACGCATCCGCGCACATGTCACGAGGAATACACTAATGAGAAAAACACGGGACTATAATCAAGGACAATTCCGATTGGAAATTTCGACAGCGGATGAACACGATCAGGCTGCAAGCCGGTCCAACGCGCGTCTGTTAATAAACGCGCGAACAATACGCGTCAGGCGGGATTGAATTTCGACAGGACAACGCGCGGACGGTCTTTTATTAATCGCCGTCCCGTTTTGTTAATTACGCGTCATTAGCGACGATCGAAATAACGGGGGGTCGCAGCGGCAGCTGCAACGATCCTGTTTGCACGCGCGTTAAGTCCTCGACAGCTACCACCTGTTATATTCTGCTCGCGAAATTACGAAATCCACCTCTGTCGGAGGGTGGCCGGCCGAAGGGGTTGAGGGAGGATTATTAGCGATTTCCTGCCACCGTCGAAAATCCGCCGCGTGCCCGCGGTTTCGTCTCATTGACGAATTCGATGACAAATCGCGTCGTCGCACGTGCGAATAACCGATAGCGACGCGATTTCGATTAATCCCGACGATTCGACGGCCGAACGACGGCCGATTAGCATTTAACGATCCCGTCCAGTTAATTAGCGCGTGCCCGATTGCTAGATTATTGCCCGGATTCCGTCCGAAATGTCGCCGCGTTCGTTAATTCCCGCGTGATCCTCGAAAGAGGGGAATATCGCTTTCGTATGGAATGGAGATATTGTCACGTACGGCCATTTTTTTTTTTTTAACTGATTCTTTGGTCGGATGTTGACCATGTAGGAAGTCTTTATTTTATTGGGTATGTTTTATGGTATTCTCAATGTATTAGAAATATAACATGTTATCAGAATTAGTCGTCATGAGTAGTCTGAGGATTTTTATGAACAATGTATTTTTAAACATTACTCCTGCAAACTGCACTTCTACCATAGTCGCGTTTCATCAGTTACATTCAAATACAAAATACTGGAGTCCAAAAATGTATATTTGCAGGATAATCCGGAGGCTAGTCATAAATAGGGGGTGGATATGTATACATTTTCAGACTTTATTATTTGTTGTCTGAATGTAGCTGGTGAAATGAAACTTTGACGTAGCTGTATATTTCATTTGACTTGTTTTATAGGAAGTGCATCTTTCACGTACGTGGATACGTTAAATAATTTAACTTAAATTAAATAACTACGTGTTGTCTAATCAAGAATTAGAATGGCAGGGTTTCATGAAGAATATATTAAAAATTCTAATATCCAAGTGTGATATAGATAAATTGTTAAATCTATTTCAAGAATGAAACTCTTTCACTAAAATATCAACTAAAATGACAAAAAAGGAAATTCTAATCTGAGTTAAAATTGGTCCCTTATCTATGTACTAAAAAAATAAAAAAGTCTATCTTTTTAGGAAAATAATTTCTTCTATCCAACCATGGCGTTTGGACGTTGTTTTGCTCGTACATTCTAACGTTATTTTTAAATCGAAACAAGACAATACAAATTAAAAATTGAAATTCTAATCTGAGTTAAAATTGAATGAAAAGTCATTCTTTCTTCTTCTCATCAGCTACGATGTTTCGACTTTATTTTCTTCATACATTTTACCGGTATTTTTAAATATAAACAGGCCGATAAAAACTGAAATTTATCATCCGTCATGAATTGTAATTAAACAACTCTCTGTTTATTTAATCCGCATCGATAGTACGAGCGTGAGAATCAGTTTCAAAGTATCACTATGAGGTGACGACGAGGGCCATCGAACTTTGATGCCTCGAAATAGTGTAACGCGTTGCATGGAAGGGTAAACATGCACACACTCGCATACGCGCTTTGATCAATGAGATCAAACGCCGTTCGATTTCATAATCAAAGAGCGGAAGAGACATGTGACGTTAGGCATTCGAAGTATTTTTTCAGTGCTGATGTATAGTACACGTTGAAATACAACGAACTGTCGTCGGACAAAGGTTCATTCAATTTAGTTGCATACGTACTTCAAAGGACAATTCAATTTACCCGCCACGTTGTATTTCTGATGAAATTCCTCCTCGACTCTTCCATAACTTTTCAATTGTATTTCATACAAATTTTATACAATTTGGTTGTTTCAAGAATTCAATTAATGCTTTGGAGGACGTATGAAGAAAATGATTTATAAACCATAACTGCTACTGTCGGGTCCCACAGATCCAGCGCTTCAAAAATACAATTTGTCCAAAATGCCTTTAATAATATTTCGTTTACTATTATTTTTAATATAGTTCATGCAATGTTATTAAGAAGAAATACATTTTTATTGCAAATTTTAGGACTGGGTCCCAGGGACTACCAGCGAGCAGTACTTAAGTTAATAATTTTGAATAGTAGTAGTTACAGGTTAAAACATATTTCGGTCGAAATTTGTTGAACTCCATGCTCGTGCATCGAGACAAAAATGATGCGTGTTTAAAAGCATGATGTCGTGCGGTCGGATTGTGTAGACATCATAAGAGAAATTGGTCGTGTTCGGATAAATAAACAGTTCTAAATAGGCGTCTCTAAACAAACAAGAACTCCTACGTGAATTCAGCAGAAATAGAGTATTTATTTATTTAAATAGCTGGTAGATAATTCCAGCGAACAGTTCGCTCGAAGTTCACTGTTCGTAAATACTTTACGGAGCGTCTACGTTGATTTCGAAAGCTTCTTTAAGGCGAACTCCGACAGCTTCGATTTTCTCTTCTGCTATGCATTCTACGATACTGAAATTCGAGAAGGAAACTTTCAAAGTCTATTAATTCTAACGTCGGTGTCAAAAGCAAACTTTTGGACACGTCTGCATTTGCAGTATGCACACGTTTTAAACCAGTACTATGTACTTTTTTTATAATAAATCAGACATCAATTTAAATACAGTTTGGTATTAAATTATTTTGCAGGTAACGTGCATTCTACCTAATCCTTTACTTTTTTCAAAAATGAAGTTCAGCATCTTGTGTAATTATAGAATAATCATTTTTCTGTATTCATTTCACTTACTGTTTGGGTTATTAGTTCTGTTTTTCATTAGATTAGGTTCTCTAACAGTAAAGTATTGTTCGTTTAGAACTTCACCTAATCCTAACACACTCCAAAACTGAAATTTGTCACACTATTATAATATAGTATCACATGTCACTGTAATTCGGAGCAGTAAAATTTTCATATTTGTCTTCCTTAATTTTTATTCAACTACGCTCTGGGAAGCGTTTTTCAAATATAATTTTTTACGTACATCGTGACCTCGTTTCGAAGAACAATACCCTAAAATAATATTGAATAAAAGAAAGTTAAAATAGTGTGTACACATTTAATCAATTTCAATGTCGCTGGAAATATTCAAATGTCAGAACGAACGGGCAGATATAAATTCGGTCGAAATTAGTTTAATTTGTGTTAATTAAATTTGGACGATAAGGCCCCTGGTGGGTGGTATTTCTGATAGGAGACACCTCGTGCACGTTCTAAATTGAGCTACTTCGCTCTTTATCAATCCATTAGGTCACTTTTTCACGGAGGAAGGACACGTGTCCTATTGCACAGCGTAGAAGGGGTGGGCGTAAAAGGAAGCAGCTAGTGACCTCGAGAAACATCGTTTCTATTTAGGACACAGCGGATAGACGATAACCGTGCTCCAGGATGCAGCCTGATAGAAAGCGGCGCGTGCGATTTAACTTCATTCAGATAGACAGCCATTCATGTCTACGACACAGTCCACTCTTCGATCCACCGATCCAACCTCAAGCAAGCACAATTTTCATTTTTCCCTTCATCTCCACCTTCATTTCCAATCGATTTTTCCTGTAACATCGATCAATTGAAACACGAGTTACCACTTTGGCTGCCACACTTTATCGGTTCAAAATGACAAACTTTCTAAATTTCTATACAAAGGAAATATAATCGCAAGTTAAAATCTGTTTAATAAAAAATATTAGGAATACTCATAATTTTTTTATTGGTACCATTCAACTTCAGTAAATAAATTTATGAATACCAGAAATGATCACATAAATAATGGTTGAATCGAAATGTCACCTATGTGTGAGAGACGTGGCAGTCAAAGTGTTAACTGAGGAAGACGAGTTAGCTCGTCCTGTGAAAATCGCCCTGCCATAAGCAGGGCGTTTGTTATTCGTCTGACAGTATTTGTTGACGAATAGTTAAACCTGTTAATCAGAGACAACCTAATAAATTAGATAAGTAAATGAAGAATGAGGACCTAGGCCATACTTAGGACCGTGCGGAGGGTTTCAATTTGTAACTGTGATCGATGCTGACTTAATAGTAACTAGCGTTGTGGTATGATTCATTTGAAAAGTGTATTATTTCGGAAACGAATAAAAAAGTATACAGGTTTAACACTAACCGTACCAGGCCCGGTCAAATGACCGGTTTCAAAATTTAATTTAAAACTGTACATTTACTGTTATTTCTTATGTTCATCTAACTTTATGTATATTCTTATATTATCTGATTAATCAATTTCACAATTTTTGTTTCTTTTGATACTTTTTTTACTGTGGAAAATTCATCGCCTGGCTTGTTTATGAGCGGTTACGGTAAGAATAGGTATATGCGAAGTGCCGGTACTGTTAGTGTTAACATCCAATAAAATATTCAGTCGAATTAAAATTCATTTTTTGTATTGTATGTCTCAGTATTGGGCCATAGCAAACGTTTCATTCTGACCGAAACAAATGCGCCTTTTGTACACAGCAACAGTTTTTGCTGAGCGTACATAGAGTGCTCCAAGGGTTAATGAACTATTATTCTTTCTCTGCAACGTATTATATTTTTAGAATCCCGCAGTACGTTACTTAATTCTATCTAATACACCATTACATCTGGTGTCGTTAACACTTTGAGTGGCACGCCGCATTAGCTCAAAATGGCAAAGTTTCTAAATTTTTATACCAAATAAATGTAACCATGAACGTTATCTACTTTAACCAATAATATCAATAACTTTCATAATTTTATTACTGCTTCTGTTAGAGTTTGTTAGGCACATTTTTAATACTCCGCATGATCAAATGAATAATGATCGAATCTACGTGTCACCCAGCTATGGGTGACGTGGCACTCAAAGTGTTAACGATGAAAAAAATAATTTTAGTTCTGAAATGAGTGAAGAGGAAATGAAATTCCGTATCTGCGGTGACGAATATGCTCGTCGCTCCAGGAAGCAAAAATCACTGACACTTACGAAAGAGATCGTCAGGGGAGCGTTATCTTCGTCGCAGGTTTCATTAATTTTCGAGCTGATTAGGGGACATTTTTGGTTCGTTAATAGAATTGGGTCATTAAATAACGCTTTCGAGGCGGCTCTGGAACGGATGAATGACATTGATTATACACGCGGAGAGGAAGAAAGAAGAGAATCGTCATTCTCTGCCGGCAGATACGCGTTATAAAACGACGATGACAGCACGCGGGTATGGGTTACGTTGTGTATGTGTATCAAATACAAAAAGCAAACTTCATATTTTAGAGAAGCGAAATAAGAATCGTGGAGGATCTCGGGATGCGTCGATTGGAATAAATAGAAGGAAGTAAAAATGGCGTACAGCTATAACATCGAAGAGGTACCACCCGCTGATGTGCCTAAAGTTGAGCATGATATACGACGTGCTAAAAAGTTTCTTCAGAAACATAGTCCAGAGTCTGGCGATAGTCTGTGAGTTCGAGAAACACCCCTAACCTCCTCAGGGGTATTAATACATACAGATTCGATTTGCTCTCGGTTTAAGTATTGACGCGATGGGTTAAATTTAAATAACTTCTCTACATTTATTTAAAGCAGAACAATTAGATTTCTATTTATATGTTAGAATTCTATAAATTATGATTCCTGAACTCTTTTACATTCCTTGGTATCAAAATGATTTTTCTTGACCTTAACCAATTTAATTGTTATAAATTCGTCCCGGAGGAGGTTAAAATTCAACGTTTTGTCATTAACCCTCTATAACGCCATGTGATTTGGCAGTTACTTAACTATGTATCTATAAATCTATATTTTTAAGTCTTATTTCGTTTATTTATCGCTGTGTACAATTATATTCTACAACTATACAAACACCAATGAGTCTGTTCGTGTATTATTATGTTTAAATCTCGTGATAAGAAAAAAATTCCGATTGTAGGGGATTAACTCGTCAGCTATGAGCGACGTGTGTATATGTATGTACTTTCTAAATAAGTAGCTTCTTATATGCGAAGAGCCACAATAATGGCATCGAAAATTGGTCGTTATTTGCGAAAAATATTTACGAAAATTCAGAGGAAATATTTTTTATAATTATCCTTGTATATAGCGAACGAATTGTTTATAGAATCAAAGCAGCAAAACATAGGAATATTAATTTTATTTTCACTGAAAACGTATCGTACCGGAAGCGTTAAGAAGAATCGATCGATTGTAATATCTCTGAGTCGAATGAACACGATAATTGCCAACAAAAAGTGATCACGCTGCGATGATTATGTAGAGTAAGTCAATGATGTTAATTGATCTTCAGCGAAGTTTCCATAAAGGATTTTACTCTTCGACGCGTTGAAGTCACTTCGCCGTTTATGGAGCTGCGTCGATTTCGAGATATCATTAACGCTGTCATCAAAGCAGAAATATTTCACGGTGATAATTGTCTGTCTGAATACTCGAGTTAATTAGAGAATAAAGGGGACACGGATGAGTGAATATGAAAAACGTGATCGATCTCGTTTTCATTGTACCGTCCCAGCGGCGCCTATCGGACAATTGTCAACTCCCCGAGTTCCAAATTTATGAATACCATTCGTTAAAATTTTACAAAGTTCGTACCGTGCCCTCAAATTTCATTATACTGTCAGATACGATCATTTGACCGAAGTGCTGGCGAAGATACTCGCAGAGAGACCAAAAAATGCGGTCGACATCTTTGAGGAGTACAGTAAGAAAGTGAAAGAAGAAAGGTTCAAGTCTCAAACCAATCATCTTCGAGATCTGTACGTTCCACCGGCTGAATATGAAAAGGCGAAGAAGCTGATCGAACTCTTCAAGGTATAGAGAACTAGCGTCTAAAATGAAAGTTACTTGAATTAGAGTGGGACCAGCAATATTCGAACTGTAATCAGTAATACTATGACTCACATTGTGACTATGTTTCGCAGAAAATAGATAATTTTATTTCAGAATGTGAAACGCGCAATCATGTAAAATAAAGTACACAATGTCACTGATAAGAATTTTAGCTTGTAACTGACGTAAGATGACCAGTGTTCGGATAATCGAGGTTCTACTGTACCTGACGTCATCCAAAGGTTGGTCATCCTATGACAGTTACAAGCTAAAATTATTATCAGTGACATTGTGTACTTCATTTTACATCATTATGTGTTTAACATTTTGAAATTAAATTATTATATTTCTGCGAAAAATTTTTACGATGTGAGTCATCTTACCAATTGTAGTTCGGATAATCGAGGTCTTACTGTGATTTATATTACACAATAATTTTGTTTTATTATTATAATTGCAGAATGTTCAGCAAATTGAAGAAAAGGAAGAAGAGAGGATGGAAGAAGATGAAGAGGAAGCTGAAGCGAAGAAGATGAAAAAACCAAACATGATGGATCTTTTATTTTATTTCGAGCAAACCGATGTGGGACTGCCTCGTAGCGAGATGGTGTTGCTCAATTTGTCTATTCGAAAACTCATGGCTGAAGCTCCTATAGAAAACGTCAGGTGCGCTACAAAAGTTATGCAAATTAAAAAAAGGGTAGCTCTCATTCGAAACGTTAGAATAAGATCACTGGAGAATGTGGAAATTATCAAATAATTGGAATACTTGAATTGAAATTCTGTATTTGGAATACTTGTTCCTCCATTCTATTTTTTATTAGTACTATAGTGTTTAATTTAAACAAAAGATTTTGGGGCAAGATCCTTGGAAGTCCGAAGAATTATTACGTGGTGGAAGCTGATCTGCAGATGGAGGAATTGAACTTCAGATTGGAAGTAACTATAACCCCAAAATGGGACTTCTATCCTCTTTTCAACAATTTTAAAAAACGTTTTTTCATTACTTCAAACTGCTAAGAATCATACGATAAAGTGTAAAGAAAAATAAGTCACACAAAGGGGACTGAAAAGAACAGAAATTGTTCTGTGATTCGTTAACGTTCCACACAGAAAGTGGAGGAAGAAGAGGAAAGGAGACGCCAAGAGAAACAATTGAAAGTTGAAGAAGAAGCTAGAGCTTTGGAAGAAGCTACCCAAAACGTGGACAGGGAAGCGGTAACGAATGATGAAATAGAAGTAACCGAAGAAAAGGAGGAAGAGGGTTTGAAGCTCGTCTTTCCACCACTGCCCACACATTCATGGAAACCGCCACCGGAAGTTCCCTCGGAGAGAATAGGAACTGGCGTGAATTCCAAGGTATTGTCATGCTTAAAGCCAAAATTAAATCTAAAGAATCGAAACTAAATTTGAATACAAAATGAAGACAATCTACAAATTAAGTTTCCTCTTAACAATAATTCTTGGCCAGAATTTCGCTTTTCATTGAAACGTTCCGAGATGAAAATACCATTAACCTTTTGAGTACGAAACATTTAAACTTTGAATAGTGATTATGGACTTAAATAATAAATACTTTTTAGCTGAAATTTTATTTTTAATTCAGATATTTTCGGACGAAAATATTATTAAACTTTTGAGTACGAAACAGTTAAGAGTCGAACACTTTATATAGACTAAAATAATAAACACTATTTTGAGGAAATTTCACTTTTAATCAGGACAGTTTAGAGATCAGATGAGATTTATTTGACACAAAGTTAAAATGAAGGCTTGATAGCTTGAAAGCTGCAGATTAATTAATTGGAAAATGGAATTACATTCGATATAGAAATGGGACTGAGTCAGATGAGAATGAAGTTTATTCTGAAAATAAACTTCCTGATTTAGAAAATGTTGATTGGCGCCCTAAATAAATGGAAGAAGGTTTCATGAAATCGATTGATCCTAAACAATCTTTCTCGTTGGGGATTGGTACATTACAACTGAATTGTTATCTTTTTTCTGAATATAATAATACTACATTTTCCATTGGAATGACGTTAATCAGAATTTATTCCGCCCTGGTTCTTTGAATAATTATTTAAAAAAAACAGAAATACGAAGTGCTAGGGAGTATATCAAAAAGTATTTATTATTTAAGTCCATAAAAAGTGTTCATCTCAGAGGTATTCCATGCTCAAAACGATAATATATATTATTTTCATCCTGGACTGTCTCAATTAAAATTGAAATCCCCAAAAAGTTAGATTCACAACTAAATTCGCAATTTTCCAAATTTCTTCGTCCGAAAATTCCCTCAACTCTACCATCACGCAGTCAAAAAGTTACCAGAACCATGTCGAAAGAACATTCAAAATTCAAATCTGAATAACTCGAATAAAAAATTATTCTAAAAATCTTAACAAACGTTTCCATGCAAAGGCTTCCGCTTAAAAATTTGGTTGCCAACCCAATATCTATTATTTAACTCCACAAAAATTGTTCAGCTCCGAAGTGTTTCGTACTCAAAGCGCCAATAAAAGCCCAAGAGGGTGAAATCGTTTAAATGAGACCCATGCTGCTCTTTCTAAGAACATCGGTACTAATTGGCCGCTGCAAAGCGTAATTAATATGCGATGGCGAACACGACGGAGGTTTTTCGCGAACCTCGAGGTCGAGCTTGTTCCAGGTGTATTTTGTATGCAACGAGCCCGGTTTGGACGAGTGGATCGAACTGCCACCGGTTACATCGCGGCAGATAGTAATTGCGCGACAGATTGTCCGCTGCTGCACGGGAAATTTGGAGACGCCGGTGCATATCAATTTTCTAAGCGTCCCGTTCAAATCTTTCGACTCGTTCGCAAAATTGCACGGAGCTCCGCTTTCGCAGATGCACACGTTCCCGCCGTTTCCAGGGGCGGAAAAAAATTATCTTCGGGCGCAAATTGCCAGGATTAGCGCGGCCACCCACGTTTCGCCGATTGGCTTTTTCACTTTCGGCGGCGAGGACGAAGAGGAGGAGCTGGCTGAGGAGCCCGAGGAAGGTAATATTTCATGTTCCTCTCGCCTGATCCCTTATCGTGATCCCTTCGAACCCAGTCCGTGTTCTTAATGGCCGCGTGCACCTAACGCAACACTCGTTAAAGCGTGCTTCCAACGTTGAACTTATGTTACCGCGTATACCCGCGCTGACGCGGTTCAATCAATTTCGTGATGCAGCTGGAACTGGGAAGCTATTCCAGCAAACAGTGAATTATTGGGTCGAGTTATAAATCACTTGCGATTTGTCTTCTGAGATTTATTGATGATTTATTAAAGGATGTTTACTGTTGCTCCTGCAGCATGTCTACCTTCGAATATGAAGCAAGAGCCATTAGTCCAGGTAAACTGTTTGAATTTTAGGAAGACATCATTTGTTATGTGCGGAAAGTTATTAATTATTCGGTCCGGTAGTAGTGCAGAGGAATTTTTGTCAGGGCTCTGCTTTGGATATGATTGAAGCCACGAATTCTAAAACGTCGCATGTCCACCGGCCAACATTTTGAGAAAAACAGTTTCTCTTGCTCATCTTCTTTAATTCTCCATTAATCTTTCTGATTTTTCTTGCGAATATTCTTTGTACATCCATTTTTGTGTTGTTTTGATTGTTACTGGATGGATGGATAGCGAGGTGGAACAGTCAAACCAGTAACTCATGTAACGTCAAAAAGTGGACATGTGCTGTTTTGGGATACATAGCGTCAATTGTTTTTGAAAGGATCAGAGCTATTTTCACTGTTAACATAGGTGGAGTGTTATCAGAGAACTCTCACTACGATCCCCTACCTGTAAAGGATTTAGTAGATCCTTCCATGTCGAACTGGTGTCATCATGCGCAGTACATCTTGAAGCAGGGTCGCACCGTTTGGTGGAACCCGGAGAAACAGGATGAAGACGTTAGTAAAAACAAAAATAAATTCTTTCCAGTGCCACTCCCTTAACTTGTTCTAATTCTTTGATCACGCGTATTATTCTTTTATTACTTCGGATGAGATAATACTACACAGAGAGTGTTTTATAATTACGCGTTATAAATAAGGATCGAAAAAGACAGTAAATATATTTTAGAAAAAATTGTTTATTTCATTCGTCGAGGCGTCATTGTTATAGCACGGAATACCGCGTGAAAGCTACTGTTATACACTCGATATAGATGCGAGATATCTCGTCCAAAGAATAAAATGGGTAAAAAATAATTCACGAGATATCTCGTCCAAAGAATCGAGTGGATTAAGGTACAAGCATCGAGCCAGAAACTAGTCACAACGAACGCATTGATACATTCAGGAAGATCTCGACGAGGAAGAAGAGCTGGAGGACGAGGAGGAAGAGACAGGTCCAAAGATCGTAAGGGAGGTCGGACCGCCGCTTCTAACGCCCTTATCGGAAGACGCCATAACCGATTCCATAATTCCTTGGACAGCCACGCAATCCTCTCGCATACAACCAGATTTAGCCGTAGCGTTGATCAGATCGAACGTTTGGCCAGGAGCGTACGCGTTCGCCTGTGGAAGGTGCGTGTCCCCCACCAACAGGTTCAATAATGATTTTCCATTAGGCGGACGTTATATCTGTGATATTTATGTGCGGGTGTAAATTCCCCGGGGACATCGAAGAAACAGGACGATCACCCGGGTACGGTTATCACTGGGACGAATCGACCGGGAAAAGAGAAATTATGGCGCGTTAAAGGGAAATTAATGCCCGGGAAATTACGCTAATGTTACTTTAATGGTGCCGTTCCACAGGCGCTTCGCCAACTTGTACATCGGCTGGGGTCACAAGCACTCGGCGTACAACTACAGTCCACCGTCCATGCCACCTGTGCAGGATCAGTATAAAACAGGCCCGGAGATCATGGAAATACAGGATCCGACGTTCGAACAGGAAGAAGCTTACAGGATCGCCCATCTACCGCCTCCGCCGGCATTACCGATGGGTAAAAACGGTATTCTGACCGAGTCCCGGCAGATTATGGAGAATAAACTGTGTTTGCAGGTGAGGAAGAAGAAGAGATGCTGGATGAAGAGGAAGAGGAAGAAGAAGAGGACGAGGATTGATCTATGGGATTGTTTTATCGACGGAGCGAAGATCTAGATCCGTTGGTAAAACAGATTGAGATGTTTTGTCAGGAGAGTTTATTCTTGAAGACTGTAGATTATCATATGAGTTATTAAGCTTGTCGAGTTGTATCCTTCGAAGGTTATTGCGAAATGCTATAGTATCGAAGTATGGTTAAGTATGGTGCCTAAAAATGTATGTTATAAAGCCTGATAAGTGCGTAAGATTTCGAAGTGATAATAAATGAATTTTTCAAATAAGCACAGACGAGGTATGGAATAGACTAATCAATCATGTTATGGGACTTCGTGTCACACGGTCTGAAATACGGACTGCGCGAAAAACTGGTGGTTTTCTAGCGCACTCTACAATTTAGAACGGTGACTTCAGGAATTACAGCTGGCAAAAGGATAGAGGTTCACAATTCTTGAGTTTTTAGCGAAACGAAACGAGATACGCCATTCTAACAAAAACCAGCGTGTCTGGCATGAAATTATGCATGAGATAGGTTACTCTCAACAATTTCGAATCACTGGTCTCCAAACTAGAAATTCTTAATCGATAGATCTCGATCGGCCGGCCAGACTTGCATGACGCAGCCCTTCAGAATTCTTGAGTTTTTGGCGAAACGAAAAGAGATACGCTATTCTAATGAAATTCAGCGTGATCGGCATGAAATTTTACATAAGATACGTTACTCTCATCAATTTCGAATCACTGGACTCTGAGCTAGAAATTCTTAATCGATAGATCTCGATCGGCCGTTCAGACTGGTCCGATGCAACTCTCCATAATACACGAGTTTTGGAAGAAACGAAAAGAGATACGCCATTCTAACAAAAACCAGTCTGTTCGGCCACAAATCCGTGTGGTACAAAAATACATTGGATGAATGGTCTATTCTGTACCACGTCTGTGATTAGTATTAACCCTTTGCTATTGTCACCTACAGGCGCGTAACAAAATCGCTCATTATGTTACCGCTGACGCCCATAGGCGTTCGCTGCAACAGGTCGACCCGCTAGGTATCATATGTGGCGCCATCTCTGCAAGAAGCCCGGAACTATGTCGCCACCTCGTGTCTGTTACTGGAACTATACATCGAAGTGACGTTCGTAGCGCCCCTGGCGGATTTTCCTATAAATAATCCAGTCGTTTCCGCTAGATGGCGCCACTTCGAATGTCGCTACATAGTTCCGAGCTTCTTTCAGAGATGGCGCCAGATGCACCGTCGCTACGCAGTTCCGGACTTCTGACAGAGATGTCGCTTCATGCGATTTGGAAAACCGTTCACCGTTGACTAATCTTCTGTTGTCAAAACAGTATGAAATTTCCTAGAGAATTTTATTCATCCGCAGTTTGACAGATTGGTAAATTGTTATTTCCTTCATACACGTGATCCTATGTTTGGAGTAGCATAACCTATAAATCGTTCGCTTCCCGCCAAATAGTATAAAAGGACGTGCAGCTTCAAATTAAAAGGAAATAATGACGGAAGAAACAGCGAACAATGAATTTGTGCTGCGGCCAATCAACTGTGAATTGAATCAACTTTCCATGCCTGATGGATCAGCTATGTTGATGCAAGGTAGGTTAGGTTTTGTTGTTAGTGGTGCTGTGTATACAAGAAACGTGTATTCTAGGAGACACTGCAGTGGTAGCCGGTATTTATGGACCAGTCGAGGCAAAGCCACAGAAAATGATTTATGATAAAGCATCTGTTGAGGTGTCGTATATTCCCATTAAAGGACCAGCTAGTAAGTCGAGCAAAACTTCTGGTTATAATTTTATATACCTTTTATTTTAATCTTGAGCTTTTGATTGACCATTTAAGAGGTGGACGATAGAATGTGGGAAATGTATGTAAAAGAAACTTGTGAAGCTGCGATAATTGTAACGTTTCATCCGGCAACAGCTATATGCATCAATATACAAGAATTGGAAGACTTCGGAGGAGTAAGATTTGTACTTGTATACTTTGTTCATGCTAAAATGTTCAAGGTTTAATGTAATTATTCTAAATCAACTTTTCAGTTGTTAGCCTGCACGATAAATGCTGCCTGCCTGGCTCTTATCAATTCCGGGGTACCAATGAAGTTCACAATTGCTGCAGTTAGCTGTATGATAGAGAATGGTAGTGGAAATATCGTACTAGATCCTGACAATGTTCGGTTGCAGGTACGCAGATAGAGATCTGTACATGTTTACGTAGAATTAGATCCTTAATTTATCAATCTCTTTATTTAGGATGCTAGGGCAGAATTCACGTTTGGATTCGATAGTATGAAAAAGGATGTTGTCTGTTGTTACACTGCGGGTCGTTTCACAGAGACGGAATTACTAGAAACAATGGATAAATGCAAGCAAGCTAGTCAATACGTGTTCGATTTCTACAGAAATCTTGTAAAAAAGTATGCGAATGTAATATAATATCTCGTTATTTTTCTGAAATGTTTTTATATTTCCCGCTACTGTCCAGGTCCCTCCGTTTTTCAAAAACATTAATTTGTACAAATAATTCGCTGAAACATCGTTAAGAATTCTCGTGCCTGATGAATGTTGATAATGTCGATTAACCTTATCTGACGTGTAGTTTCATGGAAACTCTGTAAGGTGGCAGCAGCATCTGTCTGGTCGCTTCTGCCCTCTTTGGTCAAATTATGAATTACTGTAAGGTTCAGGAAGATACATAGGTAAGTATGATGCGCGAAAAGAACTTGCAAAAGTTGTTAACACTCATCGGAGCTTTTTATGTTGCATTTTAACACTAATTGACAATTCCTTTGTTTTCAAATGTTTTCCACAGGTATTATTACTGTATAGAGAAGGTTGTGTTTGAATTTGAATATTTTAGCGTGTATACGCGTAATCATTGTTGAGCAGATTATTTCGTTTTTCAATTAATTAGGCGGAGATGTTAATTTTACATAAATACAACACGCTTATGAAACTCTGCATAACTGAGGTAGTTCCTCAGTCAGTTTAGAATACACTGACCTCGATATATCCCAGATACGGTAGAAGTTCGTTTATTGCGAAAGAAGGAGGCTCGTTTATCGTAACAGATTTATCTCGTGTCTCTAGTTACTGCCTCACAACCGATCTCTTCAATATACGGCAACCACACCAATGATTCATTTATTGCGAATTCACGAACCAGACTTTCAACAATAAACGGGCCATTACTTTAACCAGAGTCCACTGTGCTATATTTAAACATCAATTTCAGTAAATCTACTTTCCAATCAGAAATTTTTCATTTTCATAACTACCATCGATAGTTTCCAGAAGAATAGATCAAGGAAATGAGCGAATCTTCCCTAAGGTTCTGCAGGCCCGGTCGTAACTCCGCGGTTTGAAAAAACGGAGAAATAAAGCATAAATGTCCCGGAATGGAGGATCGCGTACGGGGTTTAAGGAGAAGCAGGATATCTGTCGGTAGGGCCACGCCCGGTCGCCAATCACAGCCAGTACGAAGCTTCGACGTGCATCCTTTGTGTCCCGCGGACCCTTTTAGTCCCTCTTTCTGGCTCTCGGGAGCTCAGGGACTCGGTGGCCATCTCTGGACGTCCATTAAATACAGAAATGAGCCTTCGAAGAGCGCCTCGAACGGGTCGGACCAGATCGGGCCCCGACCGTGGTCCCGACGAACAAGAAAAGAAGAGTGAATAAGAGAAAGAGAGAGGGAGAGAGACGGAGCCGGGTCAGACCGGGCCACGTTTAGCTGAGGTCGCCCCGGGCCCCCAGACCATTAACAAGGAGCGGAGCAATTTATGGACCGGCTCGCTCATTTCCACTTTATTATTATTTTCTCATCTCATAGATGGTCTTCTGCTTCGTTTTCTTCTTCCTCGTCTTCGTCTTCCCTTCGCCGTCCACCGTTGCCCCGGCGCTCCTTCTCCCCGTCGCGTCTCTCTCTCTCTCTCCCGGAATTAATACCCACGGCGGAGGCACCACGAGTAGTCGCCGATGAGCCCCGAATGGAACTCAGGGGCCCGGCAAAAAATTGCGGAACGCGAAATATTATTGCCCGGGCACCGCCTTCTTCCCTCCGCCCGGCCAACCGTCGATAATACTTCCAGCCACGCTAATTTCGACCGTTCGCCTCTCCGCCCGGAAGTCGTCCATTTTTCCCTGCCTGTCTGTCTGCCTACCCGCCTCTAGTTTCGCTTCAATTTTATCGTGCCCCCACGCGTGCTGCGTCCGTTTATTTTCATCTGGAAACTATTGGCGGTAGATCAGTATGATTCGGGGTTTCGCCCTTGAAGGAGTTGACTGTTGACACTGTCCGTTCGGATGTACGGAGCGTGGACGTGGGTCCTTATCTGGGTCAGGACTTTTGTCATACACCGGATGGTCCGTATTTAAATTATCAGGTCGATAATTAAATTGGGAGGGTAATTTTAATGTAGAGAATATATTGCAAGATATGCGGGGTTTAATTGAAACTTGCAAATTATTTTATGAAATATAAATATATTTAGGGTTGCAGTCCTTTGGATGGAACTTTTTAATTGAATTCATTAGTTTTAATTTCTGCAGAGCGGCTTGCTAATGGTGCTTCTGTCTGATATTCGGTTAATTTTTTATACTGAATCAATAGATCTTAGGGTAGGTGTAGATGTTGTACTCAATTGCTAAAGTTTCCATAGATGTTTATATTGTGGTTTAATAAAATTAGGACGCCGTTTGTACGTTTAAATAATACAAAAAAGAAATAAGAAAGTGTTGGTATTATAGAATACTGTCAAAATGGGTTCACTGAAGAGTGACATTTAATAGAAAGAAATCTTCAAACTGAAAAAATTAGTGAAAGTACTACGTAGCTTTTGGGTTGAAAGCACCCCCGAAGCGTGTGAGGAGCACGTTTGGTACACTTAAGTAACATTTCTCCCTGATATAAGCTCGCGTGACGATGTGCCCCGTGCGCTGGTCGGTCCGATAAATCCTCGGTACGTGAGTTAATTTTAAACGGTCACGACTTCCAGCCGCGATGACAACTGGTATGGTGGAGCTTTCTCTACCGATGCTTCAACAATGAAACTTCAGGTTGATCTGTCTAGTATACAAATGACCCGTGGACGAAATAAACTATCTCTGTGACATAAACTGATCGACAACACCGAGTGAACGCAATTTAATTATACAATCCCAAATCCATCAGAATCGGACCGTCCTCAGACTCCTTTCACACCTTTTTCACCTGTTCAGGTGTTTCGGGAGGATCGTTTTCGGCGTTTTCTGCGGAGAGCTCGCCTATTGGCGCAAGGGTAGTTGTTATGAAATTAGCATGAGCGATCGGGTCGAGACTGCGTAGGTAATCGTTTCGAGGGCACCACGTCGGGATTGGACAAGCCGGTTGGAACCGGATGCTTTGGCCAGTGCCGCCAATCCTGGCCCCTGAAGACCGTACCTTCGCCACGTCCCATTGGCCTGCCAGGATTTACGATCCTTTTGCCCCGTCGATGAAGAAGATCTTCGGCTCACCGGCCTCCCCCCTTGGTACACCCCTGGCCAACTTCGTACGGCTTGCAATTAAGAGTTCCGATGTCTCAATGGAAGCTGCGGCGAGATTGCACTCCGCAGAGTCCAGCTATGCATCTTTACGCTGAGCTCGTTCCTCTGACTAATTGCGTTCATTAGGGGATGCCACTCACGAGGGATGAATCGGACGTTCCTTCGGCGAGGGATGAAACACCTCACGCGAAGTATCGATAATCGAAGGCACAGGTTTTCGGTATGGCTGAGTATACAGGGTATTGGAAACACATGTGGGCGGTGATGGGTATTCGATACTCTTTCTTGCAAGTTTTCAAGCGACTCAATCATGTTCGATTATTATTCAAAGTCAGAATTTCTTGGAAATCTTGAAAAGTCTGGAGAAACTGAATAGCCTTGATGAGTGTGATAATTTTGGGAGTATTTGAAGTTGTAACAGTCTTGGAATATTACTGATTTTTTAAAATGAAGAACATGCAGCAGTATCGAGATCTTAAATCTAAATTAAAATTGTTCTGTATGTAATGTAATCACATTGGATCGCAGTATTAATTTCAGTGGATAATCACAGTATTTTAGATCGACAATACTTGGAAATCTACATAAAAAGAGGGGCCAAGGTTTAGGTTTCAAGATTTTTAATATTTTTAACTTTTACAGGACTTTTAGGTTCATTGTGAGTATTACACTCCTATGTTAGCGTATACTATTTTAAAACTGTCAAGTTTTTCAAGGCTTTCGGAGTTCGAAGAATGTTCG
Source organism: Macropis europaea (assembly GCA_916610135.2). NCBI lineage: Eukaryota > Metazoa > Arthropoda > Insecta > Hymenoptera > Melittidae > Macropis > Macropis europaea. The sequence continues at coordinate 6,863,690 of OU744348.1, forward strand.
AAATGATTCGAAACTTTCGAAATAACAGAATCGCAAATCTATTGGAACGCTATAGTCCCAATGGCCCATTGTTGTGAGCTTCTTTAGGATATTACATTACTTCTCTCCTTTATTTTGGTTTACATCTCTGATTCTAAACATTCTATTCTTAAGAGTTACATATAATACTTGATAAATAATTCGTATTAGACGAGCTTAAAAACCGAATTTCGCTATCTAAACAAAGTAAAACAAAAAGAAAACAAAAACTTACATTACTCAGCTCATAAACTAAAACTACAATAACACAAGTAAGATAACAAGACGTATATATACACAATAATGAATTGGCAACGCATGCAATTTCTACTACATCAGTAACACCGCTAACAGGACCTAGTAAATTTAATCAACGAGATCCTGTGTCACCTACGCAGCAACGCCGCCGACTAAAAAGACAAGCAATCCGTATCACTCTGCTTTCAATCCCATTAACATTTCGTTCTCCACTCGTGTCCACCCACCCACCGCTACCGGTACCCCCAGAAAGCAACCCGAAGCGGTGGTACCAGCTGAAAGGCTTCCACACGGACGCGTCTACGCATTGTTCCCGGCAATTAAACGTTAATCAACGAGCGAACTTGAGCGCGCCTATTCGATCCGTATCGCTCGTATTTAATTACACATATCAATAATTACAGGGTGGCCGCGACGCACGGTATCGCCCCGGTCAGATATTATCGTCGAACGTAAGTAATTACACGCGCGGTGGGCCGCAATTAATACGTGTCGCGGGCCTCGCGGTCCCCCGGTCCCTGCGAATTGAGTCGTCGCACGAACGAACGGATCCGTTCCGCCGTTCGCTGCACAGGGAGGCCGCCGCGTTTTTTGCGACCTCGTGAAATTCGTCCGGGGGCCAGCCGTCGGAATTCGGGCCCCGGTAGCGCGACAAGGATCGCCACGGAGGCCCCGGGCCGAGGCGAAAGTCGTTTGACGTTTGACATGACTCGAACTGACAGCCGCCTTGTGTAAGACAGGAATCGTGCGTCGTGAAACGAACACTACGGGGGCCCGTGGCCGGCCTCGTCAGGGGCCCGACGCGATTTTCGGACCGTCGGGGATGATGGATTCGCGTCGCATGCCCCCGAAAATTCGACCGGATCACCGTGACTTCGCTGAAATCGCCTTGGACTGTACAACCTGAGCTGTCCGACCCGTTACGAGTCGGAGTAATTAAATAACGTATGGATAAACTGTTCGGCCGGGTTTTGCTGGTACGAAGAGGCACGGTGTGCAACATTCGGGTGCAGCAGGTTTCTTAGGACTCAAGGTCGACTGCGCTTTTGTGTGCACAAGGATAATTTCTTGTTGTTGTAATGAATAGATGGCATGATGAGTGTAACGATGCTCTGTGTGACTTCGATTTTTTAGAATCGTTTGATGTAAGAGATTATGTGGTTCAGTTTCTTTTAACCTTAATCCTTCAGCTATGGTGGAAATAACAGGGTTCTCTCGATGTGTACATAGGTCTGTCCAAAAATGTATATAAAACATTCTCGACCATGGTAGCCAAATGGTTAAATTCTATGAAACCAGAATTCCTTTCACAAATTTCTAATTTACTTCAATTCCTTCTTTCTCTTTCAACAGCTCCGAATTTATATTTAATAAAAAGAATTCTAATTCAACCATGGTAGCAATTCGTCCTGAACAATGTCTACAAACTAAAGGCATGCCACTGTAGTGGCGCATAGTAGCCAAAGGGTTGATTTCCGTGGAAACCAGAATTCCATGTCGATTTCGTGACGTTATCCGAGCGTAGATCGATTAATTTCATGGTACGAGTGCTACGTTTGACAGCTGACACGACTCGAAGTGACACCCGCCATCTGTACACGTGTAGACGTTGCACCGATACACGGCCACGGAGTGGGGAGTGTTTTTTCGGTCTGTTTGGGGCCCGGACGGGCCCCGAGGAGGATGACGGATTCCCGTCACGTAGCTCGTTCGGTAAACGTCCCTGGAGAAGTTTCCTCGGCGTACGTGCCGCCATAAACGATGTTATTATCGATAATCTTTTGTGTAATTCCTCGGTGAATCGCTGGCCAATGGCTGCTCTCGTGAATATCTTTAACGCGCCTCTCTTCAATACGCTCTTCGCTCATTTTCGCCTCTTTGGACGATGACGTGACTCACGGCTACGTTTATTCCAAGGATTAACCTCTCTGAAATGGAGTTTCAACGTTTACTCTTTATGTCAATTTCTTCGATGACTGTATACTTTATTGTTGGGATTTCAATGCCCGGAGCCCGAGCGTGAAATCTCTTATATGCGGTTCAAACGAAAATGGCAGAAATTATCCGAGCGGTTACTCCGGAAAGAATTAATTATATTGCACGGTCGGGTGAAACGTCCTTTGGTATGTACAGGGTGTGTCAGACCGAATGGAAAATATTCGGGTCAAATAAAGAAGTATCGATGGATGTAGGTACTATAGACGTTTTCAAGATGTTCAATGTTTTATTATTTTATATCGCAGAGTCACTGATACCCTGGCAGATTAAATTACTGACAATAAATTGTCATGCTTTCAGGCTATAATAAATTTACACTTTCCCTTTCACTTGCTGTATATGGAGTCCTACAAAGCTGTTATATTATTAAATTGAATATCTGCAAAATTCTCTTTTTAACAATTACTTTAAGGAAAACAATGTTTCATTCTCCAAATAGTAGACATTTAATACTACTTTCTAGGTATTGATATCTATTGTGGTCCTGACGATAATGAACAACTTAATCAACTTGTATTTGACTCCTAACTTCACACTACTTTGCATATCAACTAAACCAACACATACCAGACATTCAAAGCTTCTAACAAAACAAGACAATCGATCATTAGAACAGCCACTTTCAAAATACTTCCCCTAGAACAATGCTAAAATCTTCCCTGCGCTTTGAAAACAGTTCCAAAACAATGCGTTGCAGATTCCAAAATCTGCATCCCTTCTGCTACATAAGTAACCCTTCCAGACGCCCCAACAGGACACGGTAGGAGTGTTTACACAGGAGACAAAACGGCCGGCGCAATGATGACGTTACAGTTCCGTTGTCGGTCTGTCAGACGCGCTTACGAGGCATAACGTTCCCGTGGAATGATTAACCGATCGCCGTCGATCGGATCGACGCAGCGGATGAAGATCCAGCCGGCAAAAAGGGGGCAGATCGTACCGGGTGGCGACGAGAAAAAAAATCAGGACGTTCGAACGAGAAAAGAGACAGAGAGAGACGATGAAACGAGATCGAACCTTCTCTGTCGGTCGAAGCTCGAACGGTCGAATCGTCGAGCTTCCGACGGTGTTTCTGTACGCGTAAGCATAAAGAGGAGAAAGGCCAGCGGACGAAGGAACACGATCAGAACCCCGCGGTGCGAACGCAGCTCGATCCAATCGGCGAGCAAGATTGATGGTTTCTTAATAACCGAGAAAAACCGGCAAAACGATCGCGCCGCGGGTGGCCGCGGTACGCATTGCACTCGAACGACATGGTTTTTCACCGGCTGACACGCTTCAACGAGATATTTTCTCTTCCTACGTCTTTCCGGCGGGTTCTTTCGTCCGCCGCATGGGCACCGTTCGCGAGAAAAATGAGGAATTACGATTTGAAGTGCCATTCCGATCTGTTATCTCTTGGAGTGTTGTTTAACGTTTCGCGGTTCAGCGTGCCTCCCATAGACAAGGAGTACAGGGTGTTTCACGCAACCGGGTGAAAGTATATCGTGAACCCCTTGAACTTTTAATTTCTTCTTTAATTTTCTTTTCAATAACTCTCTAATATTTTAAGTGGTTTATTTGAAATGTACTTCAAAAGACAGTTGGTCGATAGGAACCAATTAGGTACAAACGATGATGTACCTGAACGGTTCAAGCACTTTTTTTGTTACATAAAAGGGCCATGTACATGTAATATTGCTTATCTAGGTAAAAACGAAATATTGCGAAATGTAATACATATTTAAACTGGTAATTAATAAATGTCGAATGTGACTCGACATAGGAGTACCTGTGAATAAAATCGATGTCGAGTCGCACTCGATAAAGGAGTTCAAAGGGTTAAAACGACTAGAGGTAGGAAACAATGTCGGAAGACAGAATTAAATGGTTTTGTATGTTCTACGCTTCTTGCAAAGTGCTACTGCACTCTGTTTTTAATGGAACTATATTATTTATTGCATAAATCGATTCCTTGGGTTATTCTGCGTATGAAAGTGTTGGGTTACGTGATCGTAAACTAAATAGTTCGCGAGATATTTCAATTTTCTTAGCAATACATACGTTGCAAAGTGCAATTGAACATATAACACCATTTAAGTTTGTCCTTTCACATTTTTTCTCTCTCTCACCGTTTTAAAGGTATAAATTCGACCAGTTGCGTGAAACACCCTATATGTAGAGGCTATCTACATGCTGTTCGCGTGGACCACTGAGGACTATTGAAATTTAAATTAACGTTGTCTGTGCAGCATGTTAGCTTCCTCAAGCGAAATAGTTACCGTCTGAAATGACAAGTTTTATGTAGCTGAGGTTTTTTCAAGCGAATCTATCACAAAGGATGGAAAAATAATTGAGCTCTCAAAGGGGTAAGATATAGAAAATACACTAAATGAAATAAATAGTAGTTCAGGTATAGAAATGGTTTTTTTACAGCTTGACATAATTTGGAGATCAGATAGTTTCATAATTTGATGTTTAAAGTTGTATTAAACATATTGCTGAAAGTAATTAGAAGACCGGACACTGAAATATTTTGTGGCATGATATGAAATACCCTGCTCATAATAATTGGAAGTTAGGATTCTTTAACACGTTCTCTGCCACAGTAGAAAATTCCGTCACCAGACAGACAAGCGAAAATGGCTATTTACTAATACACACGGTTGATTGTACAAATATTTCTCTATTTGATATTACACTTTCTATTTCTACTATCATTTCAACGTGAATGTTACTCAAAATTTCATAAAGGTTGATAGTTATCTGATCAAATTAAAATTGATGCGTGTACCAAAAACGGTACACGTGACAGGGGACGTGCTAGTGGCTTGTCATTTAATAGGATATTGAATGTAGTGTTCAACATAATTCGAAGATTAGTAAGTAGAAGTAACTTCTTTCGAATTTCCATATATTCTTATTAAGAGCCTCTGCGAGAGCATGAATAAAAAAAATATATCATTCCGTTTAAGAAAGAAGTTGGTGGCCTTCAAATGTCTTGATGCTTCAAAATGGCACTACGCAATCTCTTTCTCGAAACCAAACAACCCTCGTTTCGATCATCGTTTTACATCTTTCGAAATAAAATAGTTATTCGCGTGATCTATCTCAGACACGTCACCCTGTATAACACCAACTCGAATATTGAATACTGCTAATTAATCCACGTTTCACAAGCGCTTCAAGATCACCCTAACGAATGTAAAACCCTTAGAAAGTGGTGACCGGCCGTAGAATCCACCGACCACCTTCCCAATCAAAATTCTACCACCCCAATTCGTCTCGCAGATCCAAATCTCCGGCATCACGGTATCTCTCAGAATAATCTGAAGCGCCGTACGAATAATTCGTGATCCAGGACACGGTCTATCGGCTTGCTCGTTTTGTCGGGGGAGTAAGAAGAACGAGCAATTTCGGCGCGGACACCGCCTACATCGGTGCTCGAAGCGAAGTCAGTTTGGTTCTTGTCACATTCTTGTCAACCAGGACAGCGTGCCACGTCAATCTCCTGCTCGCTGCGCCCCGCCACGGTCCGTCTTCCTTCTTCGTCTCCTTCGGCTGCCGGACCATGGAGCCTCCGGACGGATGGATGGACGGACAGCTGGACAACCGCTCGATGCGTCAAAGAAAAATATAACCGGCGCCTCTTCGCGCAGCCAAACTGCCTCATTAGCCCGGTTTACCCGCAAAACCGTTCCATTTCAGCATCCTTCGGCACTGGACCACGGACCGACTCGATTTCCATTGGTTCTCAAACGACTCGGTTGCCCGTAGGGGCACGGGACCCGAGACCACGAAATGGAGAAGCAGCTGGGGTGGTAAACTTTGTTTAGAGATCGTAGAATTTGATTTTTACTCAAGTGGCAGTTCAGGATTTCGACTATGTTGCTTCTTGAGTGATTGGAAGAGGTCATTAGCTTGATTTATGAACTTGAAACGTTTTCACTTTGAAATCTCTGGACATTCAACATTATACTGAATGTACTGATTGTATATGTACAGAATGAACGCTTCAAACAGTTCCTATCAGAAACTAAATTTTTATTTTTTAATACTATTTCTCTCCTGAACTTCAGAACAACAGTTGCAGGGTCCGATGTAGAATCCTAGTTTCTCAGAAATATAGTCAGACGTTCTGCTGCTAAGAAGATCCAACTCCTTCGGTTGGACTACTCTTTATAGGCCCGACAGCAGAAATCACCACCAAAAACGAACTTACTAAGTTTTCGAAAGGCTCAGATAAATTCTGCACACGCACCTTATTAGCAGTGCGTCCTCAGACCCCTGATGAAGCTAGCTGTAACGATGGCGAAACGTGGGAACATAACTCCGTAAGGACGCGGCTTACACCCGCAAACCTCCAGCAGCTATCATCATAGCAACCTGGGCCGTGGAAGCCTCAAGGACTTTACTCAGATTCTTGAAAAAGCTACCTACTGACTGAACACAAACTGCTTCATCCAAGATCCTACAAAATTACAGATAGATACTCTAGCACTCATAGTCCCTTACACCAGAGTCGTCATGCTACTGAAGAGAATCCAAACCGATCCACTCGACGCGTCTCTCGACATCAGATCATCTTTCCTCGTATCAACAGCATCGACATCCACCCTATCGCTCTGCAAGATCACTGTCCGGTGAAGTCTTCGAAAATAGCAAGCTTTCTTCCTGAAAGCATGCCAATTATCGCGAGGAGGTCGCGCGAGAGGACTCGCGGGACAAGCTTCATCGAGTCGGAGCCGAGGAGTCGGTGAAAAAATACGGCGGCGACGGGGTCCAATTCATCGCGGGTCCCACGGCCATCGATCAATCCGCAGGAGGAAAGGAAAGGGCGAAAAGGGAAGAGGGAATCGACGCGGCGAAGGTAGCCGCGCAACGTTGTACGCGGAGGGACATTAATTGACACGAGGCGGGGTAGAAAAGGAGAGGAGGGCCCTGAAACGACGGGACTGGTCCGATGAAGGGCAGAGGGAACGAAAACAACGGGTGGCGGCTGTCCTGCCAGCAACAGCAACAACAACAACAACAACGAGCGGAAGGAGAACGACGAGGCGAAGTGGAAGAGAGACGATTCACGTAGGCGGAGCTTTGAAGCTTTGTGGATCGGTTTCGCCGCTCCCGTTCGCATTGGTTGACTTCTGAGCCTGAGATCGTCTTCCGTCAGCCACGTGATCGTCGATTGTTTCCTCTCCGATCGAGGAAGCCTTCCCCTTCGTTTCTTCACCGTGAAATCCACGGCTGTCCCGGAGACCCGTCGCTTGCTCTCTCTCCGTCTGCTACTCCGGCTGTTTCTTTTTCTTCGGCGTCGTCCTCGTTGCTTCTGTTAGGGCAGCACGGCTGAACTAAGATTTATGCCTGCCGCCAGTTGAGACGTTTGCGCGAAGAGATTGGACGAGATACAGGGAACGGCTGCTACGCCGTTGTGCGCAGAAGAGACACCGCCAGCGACCGGACGATGATAGTGAAATATGTACGGGTTCCTTTCGGTCGCTCATACACCTGTAACGCTTTGTAATCGGACCAGGTCCGCTTGGTCTTCGTGTCGATGGAGCCGGCGATCGGAGAACGGCATCGGTCTCATAACTGATACAGAAATCTTTGATGGAAAATTCGATTGCTCGACAGGTCAAAGGATTCTGAAGTCGTGGCGCAGAATAGACAAATGTACAGGGTGGATGGAAGGACCAGTATTTTTGGCTTGCAAATACTTTTGATTGTCCAAGATTTTGTGTTGTAGCGAAGCAGTCGCGCTCTTGTGACCCAAGCAGGCAAAATAGTCCTGAAGGATTTAACAGGATATTATGTAGAGCTTGTGATACTGATGAAATTGTTTTATGGATACTGAAAAACTCGAACATCGTTCCTTTCTGCGAGTCAATAGTAATTGACATATTGCGAGCTGGTAAAATTGTACAGTGATAAATGAGAGATTCTTGGACACAGCACTTCCGATCCTCGTTAAATCAGTTGTTAAATCCTCAAGATTGAGATGAAGGTGACAACAACGACGCTTTGATGCCTACACCTATTTATCAACCCTTTATTTGCGACACCTCTAACAAAAAAGGGTTCTCTGTGTTCTGAATGACACACCAAAATCAGTCGCTGAGTCTGTTGCTGAAACAGCGAAACTGAGAGTGAATGTTGTAAAACATGGAACCTGCACAATTCATGGTGATTTGTTAACCCTTAGGCTGCGAAAGGCGTATATAAATATACCCAGGAAAAGTAACTTCCAATGAACGACCCCTATAATGGCTTCGAGAACTGGTTACCAGTTCGAATAATATAAGAAAATCTAGAGCTGAGTCAGCATATGAGAATAAATAATAAACTGACAAGTGGGAGGATAAAAATAACCAATGAATGCAGGGTTTACCAAGGCAAACGAATACAGTGTAACAAAACGAATGAATCAGAGAAATTAGTCATTGTTGCTGAACTGCTGTTCCGCACGGAGGCAACAGTTCTCGTTGGGAGTGTGCCGCAGTCAAAGGGTTAAGGATCGTTCGAGGAGAAACAATCGAGGAACGGGTGTAACACTTTCTAAATCGAAGGATGGAATGCCGAAACCGCAACCGGTCGAAAAGGAAAGGTTTCACACAGTACCACAAAGAAGCGAGACGAATCACCGTTATTAGCGGGGAACAGTTTCATTTTCGTTCAATCGCCGGGCCAATTTTACAGTAGTGAGGCGAAATTAAACGGAAACGTGTTATTTGGACGGCCCTGGCGGCCGCGGTGGACGAAACGAGTCGCCCTGGGCGATCATACATAATCCTTTAATATTTTCTAGTAGCGTAACGTCAGGAATGAAGAAAGCCCCGCAGACCGGAGAACCGAAACTCGCTTAAATTCACGTCGACGCTAAACCCAACGGACAAGCAATTTTTCTCGCCCGCGTTGCTTCTATCCTCTCCCCCGTGAATAATTAAATCGACGTTCAAATTTCATCCAATTGTAAACTAATCGCGTGGCGTTTCAATTTTTCATGATATCAGGAGCTACGATGATTCCTTGCTCACTCGTCGATGAAGTACTTTCATACAATTTCGGAGATTTTCGGTTCACAGATAATTGCAGAGTTCTTGCAGGAATCATGGGAATGTTTCAAAAGTTCTCACGAAGGTTTTATGACGTTTGTTATAGTTGAAATAGAGAATTTATACCTACCTCAAGATGTGATCAGAGTGTTCTCCGTTCCAGCGACTGTCAGTTCGAATTTAGCATAACGAACGCCATCATCTTCGTTTTTCCGTGTTCACCTTTCTGGATCGTTATATCGATCTCTTTCCCTCGGTATCTGTATCTATAATCGCGTGGTAAACCCGGTCTCGTTCGTTTCGTCGCTAATTATTTTAATTGGCCGGCGCACATTCAAAAGAGATACCCAGAAGGAAGGTGGAAGGTACCCCGGCGACGAGTCCGCTTCGATTACCTATCGTTTCTCTCTATCTCACTCGCGTTCTCTCCTCTTCCCTGTCTCTCTCGCTCTCTTTCTCCTTTATTCGAACCCCCCCTTTCCCTCCGCGTAGCACGAAATCGCTCGTTAGCATATTGATTGGCGATGACGGGATCGCGCTGCGGTGGTCCCAGCTCGAGAAAATGAAATGGAATCGCGAATTAATATCGCCGTTCTAGACGACGCGAACGCGATAACCGATTGCCCCTGAAGCTGATGTAATGGACGGAATATGTGACAAACCTTCAAGGGTCCATGAACATGATCTTTTGGAGCTTTTACTTCAGATTGAAGGTTCTTGGACAGACCCTGGTAGTGTCTATTTCTGTGCTTTATAGGTTGTAAACTTTTTTGTAAATTTGATGAATGGGATGTACTGAAGAGTTTTTGCAGGTGATATTCGCTGCATGAGAGTAATTTTAATAATAGAAACGTTGAAGACACTTTATGTCACCGGACACATGGATTTGTAGCACGTTCTCTTTTTTTATCGTTTGTGAAAGTGTAATAATGCACACTGATTGATTAAAAATTTGGTGAGTTAAATAGCGGTGGTGTGATATTCATTTTTGAAACAATTATTTTCCAATAGTCTTTTTTTAAATTTAGTGTTTTGTATGGGGTAAGTTTGGTAAGAATTTAGAGCACTATATTTGATGTATTCTTACTTTAGTTAAAAACTTCACAATCATTTATAGTGGCTGTATACTTCCATGGGAACTAGAATATTTTACTATATTACAGCTTCTGTAAATACACGTGGAACTGAGAATGTTACCTGTAAATGAAAAACTGAGAAAGATCATTCATGCAAAAGAATTAATTTCTAAAAACAATCATCGTGCAACTGCTATCGAAACTCGTATCGTTCAATGTTAATGAAGACACTGATAAATTGTTACAAGTTGTCCTGACCCTGATTAGGCCACAATGGACGACTTTGACAACGGTCATCTGTCACTGAAAAGTTTATTATTCAAGTACTATGAGAGGAGATACAGCAAAAATATTTGTGGACACGTATAATCCCCTCTAAATAATTCTCTGAAAGTAAATGGCGCTGCGATATAAAATTCTAAACAATTCATGTCCAAGTGAAACTTATATTTACAACGTGCAGACCATAATCTGCAACACTAGTGTGACTCGGTATTACAAGATAAGGAGTCAAAACATTCTAAAACTTTTTATAAATTCGTTTTATAAACATTATATAATACTTTGAGGGCCAAGGAGTCACTTAACACTTTGAGCACCATGGTACATTACCTACAAATGACAAACCCTCGAAATTTGTATACGAAAGAAATATAACCATAAATTCTATCTTTTGTAATCAATAATATGAGTAACTTTCAATATATTTTTACTGTTTCTATTAGATCTTATTAGGCATATTTATTAGCACTGTACATGATCGAATGAATAATGGTTGCATCTGTGTGTCACCCAAACATGGGCGACGTGGCACTCAAAGTGTTGGAAAAGAAAAGAAAAATCGCGGAGCGCATTAAAGAACAATTACACCCCTTGCGACAGCGTTTACAGATGTACGCGAGCTTCAATCTTAATTACTCATTCAGAACACACGGCCGTACAAATAAACAGATACTTATCGCCTCGCCGAATCTAAATCGATGCTTCCCGATTAAAATGGATTCGAAGTCGCCGCGGAGACACGGGGGGATAGAGAAAAAGGAAAAGAACGGAGAAAGACACAGAGGAGACGTGAAAGAAGGCTGAGGAAGGGATGGGTGAAAACCGGCGAACTCCCTTTAGGCTTCGTTAGTCAAAGCCAGTGACTTATCAAAGGGCCCATGCCTCGGCCGATACAATGGCTGAAAATCCTCCGCGTTCGCCGTTTCGTAAAAGATGGCCCGGCTGTCTCGTAAATTTACCAAGGACCCGAGCACTGTCTGTTTCTACTTTGACAGGCAGCCCTTGCTCTATACGTAAATCCGGTGCTGCGAACTTCGACGCTATTATGTTGAGAGGCTTTGCTTTATGTTCGACTTTGTCTCGACAGCGGTCGCTGCACGATTACGCGAACGCTGACCACGATTGTTTCTTTGTTTCTGTTTTCACGAGCTACGCTGAATAGCGTAGGTTTATAGAAAAAGCTGGAAGATTTAAGTAAGTGCTTGCTCAAATGCGCTTTCCACTCGAACTGCAAAATTTATGCGAAGGGCATCATCATTGAACTTTAAAGTTTATGTAGACGGGTGCTATGTGTTTGCATTTTGCTCAAATTTTAAAGGTAAGTCAGACGAATGTTATAACCTGCTCAAACTTTAGTACTTGCGTAGATGGATGATTGTGAAAAATGCTAAAAATTCAAAATTTATGTAGATGGTTCCTGTGCATCCTGTACAAACTTCAATACGTACTTAAATTGATGTTCGTCCCGCTCAAATTTATGCCGATGGTTGCTATGATTGTGCATCTTACTGAAACTTCAAAACACATTAGCTTTATATGAAATCGAAAGAATTCTAAATACATTTTGTTAGCAAATTCAAGATGACATAGCCAGGGGATTCAAGTTACATAATTTCGTTACACAAAATCTGAAAAAATATATCATACTTGGCCCTTTTCAATGTAATGAGTGTCACAGTGGAATCAGTCACACCTGGTCAGACACGTTATTAAATCTTATTTTAAATATAAATCATAAAGGAAATTAATATCTAACTGTTTCATCGTATAGTTATTACCTTAGATTAATGTTACAATATTTATGCTCCTCAAAGTCCACGTCCTTATCACCGACACCCAAAACAAGAGAGAATGAATCAGAAACATTGCAGCTACCGTTCAGCGAATTTCTTCCATTTTAAAACAAAGTTCCGTAGTTTGAATTCTCAGGAATCCAACAATTGCTAAACAAACCCGGCTAAACAAATTATCACGTAGCAGTCGAAATTATAGCGTATAAAAAGAAAGGACAGTGTACTTAGGGGTTCTTAGATGTGAACCTCATACGATCGAGGTATCCTGATCTGGACCTCGTCACGCAAGGCACCCTTGGAAGGATAGCCCTAAAACCCTCGACGACATTCTTAAAATTCATTTTCCTACAATTCCAGGAACCTTCCAGCAGAATTATCCAACCAATCAGCGTTTCACCAATCACCGACCATCTCGCATAGATCACCTGCAATCAGTAAATTCGTCAGCGTTCTCCAAATTAGTTACAATTTAGATAGCAACACCTGAACTACGGTTTTACAACCTGCCTCTATTGTTAATTTCTTGATCATCGATTTCATTGAACCCGCTGTTTCTCAACCACTCGAACTCGTGCACCAAGTGTCCATCTAGGCTCCTGTTATGTTATTATACAACGAAATCGTGTTCAGCGCTCGCAGAGGCGAGACAGACCACAAATAACAGGGGAAGTTAGATCAAAGTGTTGTCTGGCAGTCCCATGGCGTCCAGGTATGAACGTGAACCGCTGTCATCGCGGGTTCGGTCGGTTTCCAGATCCGCTCGAGAGACGTTAGGGTATCCTAGATCGGGTGGACGTTGACAGGCTTAGCCGTGGGTAGGATCGGTCGTTTATTTTGGCGAACGCTTAAAACATTGTCCCGTTGAAGGACTGCTGCCGCTCTCCGGCGAAACCTGACTCGCGTTCGGAACGGTCGGGGCGGCGTTTCATTTATTCAAAGTAAGTTATTGCGATCGGCTCGGCCACTATATTACCGGCCCGAAGACTCTTCTCCTCCGCCGTCCATTTCTCTTTCACCGTTTCCGTCTCTGTCCGACAGCCGATCCGGTTGTCCCGCTCTCGGTCGGGCTCCTGGTCCTGATTTCCAGGTAAGATATTCATCTAATTCCCCCCGATTAGCTGGGCCCCGGACGACCGAATGGCAATCCGGACTGCCTATATAAGCTTTTCAACCGTTTGGACAGCTACCACTAACTTCTCCAAGACCCGACAATCCGTTATATCGCGCGCGGACGCACACACACACCCGAGACTATGCGATTGTACGCTCTAGGACGTACGAGCCGGACGATGGATGCTCGTTTTTCTGGACACCGTGTGCCCCGTCGTTCAAACGAAACTCGTCCGCTTTTTCTACGGTTAATTGGTTTCCGACAGATTTGTCCCGCTGCTCTGTAATTTCTTGATTCCTCGTGATCGGTCGTCCGTTCGAGGACGAGATGTCTCCGGTTCCAGATGGAGGAAAGATGAAGAACGATTGTAGAGGATGATGAGCGGCGCAGGGTGGACGGATGGATTGATTTGGTTGCTGGTACGAGAAGTAATATTAATAGAAATTGTCAACGAATTATGAAATGTTTATTGTGAATTTCAGGGTAACAGACAGGGTTGTTTCAAGAGCTTCAACTCCAGAGTTGTCCGTTTTTACAAGCATCGAGGTCCTTATCAGTTGTCGATTATCCCTATCTGTTGTCAACAACAGAGGTTCGCGTTTACATCTATGGAGACTGCTGTATATTGTCGCCTACTGTAGTCAGCCTAGCGTGGTAGGCCAACAAGTAAGGATTAAAAAAGCTTCATACTTTGAGGAGCCTTCTGCCACTATCCCTACGATGGGGCCACTCTCCTAAAGTAAACATACAATAACTCCCGAACTTGATCAAATATTCCCACAATTCCTCCTCTATCTCAACTACAGTACATCTCATCACAACTTTTACAGGCCTACTTGAAACCGAATGGGTTACACACGCTGTAACCTAGCTTCAGATAACAATATTCCCAAAGATTCCTAATAAACTAAAAATCACATGTTCGCCTGACCAATCCCGTAGGTAACAGTAAAAATACCCCTAAACTTCGCAGTTGTATGTCCGAATCACCCTGTGCTCCGAGCTCGACTTGACACAATTTCGCCGGGCATCCTCCGCTCCAGATGCACGGGGTCCAAGAAGGATTTAAATAGGAACGCGTTAGCCGGTGGAACATAGTTGTCGGCGAACACGAAGACGGAAGTTCGCGGATCTGGCCGCTCAGTATGCCAGTGCGCGTCGTTGGAAGGCCCCTGGGAAATTTCTTGACAACGGCTTGCCGGCGTGCACAACGTGGGAACAATTTGCAAGCCCGTGGCGGCGGTCCCGGTTCGTAACATTCCTAAGCTGAACGGTAAACGGTTATTCGGGACGCGTCCTCTCGTACGTGCATGTACGGGGGAGAGACGCTCGTATCCCGTGACGCCGAAGACGCCGGCTGGAATTCCGGAATTCGTCGGTGAATTCCATTTCCCTGCTATCCGCCTCCGTTGCTTCGTCTTTCGTCGCAGGAAGACCGCGACTTGCTCCTCTTTTGTCCGGAGCGTTACGGAACTATGCTGACGTACCCGTAGGAAGAATTTTCGAACGGTCCGATCCGAAATGGTCCCGTATCGGCCGTTTTTGGAATTTCGCGCCGATACCAGCCACCTGGCGAAAGAATGGGAACGGTCACCGGGGATTATGCGTTGGATGGAACTCGACTTTGTGATTTGTGGCCGCTGTCAGGGAATTTATGGGGTCGGACCGTTTCACGCCACCTCGTGCCCTGAAATAGACCTTTCTGGGTGGATGTTTGGTGTAGCGATGCCGTATGTGATCTGTCTGATGATTGGCTGCAAAGTTCACCTCTTGCCTTGCTATATAGAGCGATACTGGAGATACAGAATACGAGCCGTATGCTATAGTACGAATCCTACTTGAGTACCGACTCTTTAAAAGTTTGCTCTATGAGACCTTTGACTTTCAGAGGGTCGTTAAGAGCGCGTTGTGAGCGCTGATAGACGTTTTGCATTTATCAGTACACTCGAGGAGTTGAATCGTAAATTTTGTCACACGAAATCTTCGGAAAAGTCGTAAGGCAAGGGGTTAATGCTTAGAGTTAGAGGCAGTCGAGGATGTCTGGCTCAAGGCTTCCTTATCTACTACCATACCGTTTTAAGAGCTTGCTATACACCAATTGTTATTGATTCAGAGGCCTTAACGGAGCTTAACCCCTTGATATTAATAAAAATGATCACTTGAGTAATCACTCCCTTCTCGGTTCTGCGATGAACTCTGCACCCCGTGCAATGACGAGCAGGTCACGGACGGTTCGTTGATTTTCGCTTTGAAGCAGAAATACTATCTTTGATTCGTCGGTGCGCGTTTACGGGAGAAGAGACGAGATAGTGAGCTCGCGAGCAAACATAAGAGAAGCGAAAAGAAGGAGTATGTCGTAGCCGGGGAGGAGAATTGTAAACGTCGGCGGGAGTGACACGCGTATTTCGAGCACGCGGCAACGAAATCCCGTCGGTTCTATTTGTGGGGTGCCATGGTGATGTTTCACATTGACGGGGCCGACGAGTCTGTTCGCCGTTGCACCGTGAATCTTCATAGTCGAGAAAACTTGAGCCCCCTGTTTTTTCGCCGTTCGAACGTCTCCTCTAGACGTTCGGCGATTTTATTCCAACACCCCGCGACGTATCGCCGTGAGCCCTCGTAAATTTTCGCTCGTCGTTAAGGGACGTCACAAAGCCAACAGAGTCATTTGCTGAGGCTCGAAAGTTTAATGGCAAATTCCCATGAAATAGAAAGTTATTGTTTTTTTCGACCCGTTGCATACTGGCTGCTCCAAGAAATTTTTGTGACGCCCTTTTGAAAATTGAGAGTCATGCTTTTTTAGTAGGAATCGATAGATGCTTATGATTTAAAATTTCTTTATTTATTTTGTTAAATAAAGGTTGATCTTTAACCATCGATGTTCCTTATTGTGTGGTATGCGCAGGAACAGCGTATGTCGCAGTAGCAGCGCCACTGGGTGCACAGGATTGTATTGAAGTAATTAATTTATTTATGCACGTGTCAGCCTTGTGGAAAAATATAAATTGAATCTGTAATTATTAGTTTATGTGACTAACGTACAGTGGCTGTCAAAAGTTTCTTGTCATAGCATATTTGTCTAGTATCTGTCTAAAAATATGTATTATAAATGAAGTTTTCGATCGTGTCACCATTATTGATGTTTTTCCTTTTTAATTGTGGACGTAAAAAAACTCATGCACAATAAATGTGTGTACTAAATCCATGCGAAACAGTGTACATATAAATATGAATACAACTGTAACATAATTTGCAGATAATATTTTCTGATGTGACAGTCATTTTAATTTTTTTTAAAGTGGATTAGATCACATTTGAATCTTCCTCAGCATGGTTTCAAGAAATTTAAATACTTTTAATATAAAGTAACAATTTGACTTCCTATAAGTTGCACAACGGTCCCTAATATGGAATAAAAAAGTGAACCCTAAACTTTTCTTGGAAATGTTGAATTTAATTTGCACGTTTTCCAATACATAAAATGAATCATTCATTACGGTTTTGCTTATAATTTACTCAATGAACACCTGAGTCAAAATTAGACTAACCTACACGCGGTACATGCAACTATGAACCTTTTAATATCGCATCAAATTAATTTCCAAATTACCATAACAGTATAAAATGGCCTCTAGAATAACACCAAGTTTCTTCAGCATCTTTTCTACAGTTCAAGGTCACGTTCGAAGCGTAGCTGGGACCATCACCTGGTTCAATCAAGAGGGGGTGTCGACTGTTCGTGCCCCGAAGGGGTTGGAAGCGACCGTTTCGAGAGAGTCGGCCAACCAAAGCAACCATAGGATCGTTATGGGGCTCATACGAGAAGCCATGGTGAATTCACGGTTTATACATCCGCTCGTGTGAGTGATGGATAATGTCCACCAGCTGCGTGGCCGTCCGCGTCTACGTACTCGGTTGGTTCGGTCAAGATGGCGATCGTCAGCGTGTAACTGTCTCGTTAGACGAAAAATAACGGGCGAATAATTATCTGTTTCATCGATTCCGCCGATACGCGTTGCCCTTTTGAACGTTAATTAAACGACGGCTTTGTTGTCCGGTCGTTAATTAAATTTCGTTCCATTGAAGCGGGGAGAATTTATGATGGCGGCACTTAAAGGAACGGCACATTAGTTCAGGCTGTCTGTGTGAACGAATTCGACCTTTCCGTGTTTCGATGATAATTAAATCGTAATCGTACCCTTTGAACCGTTATGAAATTGCGGTTCTGTGTAAACGCGAGCAAACTGGGGCGGAAATATACGAGTGCTGTAATCGAGGCAGGAGTTTCAATTGTTAATACAAATTAAGTAACTTTTTAACGAAATTTCTCGTCCGACTGTAGGCAAACGTGGTTTCTGTCAGGAGCATCCTGTGGAAAGCATAATACGCACGTTTATAAATTGTATCAGGGATGATCAGGTTCTGTCTGACCTAGCACATTTATCTGTTCCTTTATTAGCGCGGGTGATCTTGCAATTAATCTACCCACAGCTGGCTACCTCTTTGGATATGCCTTCATAGTCTCCGCATGTCCCAGGTTGTTTAAAAATTTCTCTCTCGTCTCATGTCTCATTAGTTTCTTACTAATACATTTGTCTCTAATTGCGAAAATACCTTTCGATGCATTAGCACACAATTTTGCTACAAAGCTAGTTCTAGTAATAAGTTAGCCATCTGCATCAGCTAATATTCCTTAACAATCATTCTCACTCCATGGAAGACGTGCCTTGGACTTGCAAATCGATGATCATTGATGAATTTTTCTCTAATACTCTAATTGATATCTCTCAGAGATAAAGAAGCTAGGGCCTCCAGGCATCTCTCTACATCTCGGATCATCACAGGCACCTGCCTGAATAGAAAAAAGAGAAGGGTTCTCTCTCGCCTCGCTGAAGAACAATGAAAACGTGATAATGAAAGTTCTGGGGGAGTTTAAGGCGTACGGCGAGACCTATATCGATTATGCGACTGGTCACGCGAACGTTGGGTGGGGTCCCTAAGAAAAGTGACCGGCTCTTTGTAACCAACGCGTCGTTACCGTGCCTCGAATTGTTACCGTAACCCGCGATCATTATGGCGGCTGTTCGAGGTGGAACTAAAGCACAGGAGGACGACGAGCTCGAGAAACATAAACGTCCACGAGGTTTAATGCTCCCAGTCGATTACAGGGAATCACGGTGGCCTAGTTAGGTGTCGCTCGATAGAAATTTATTGGGAACGATGACTGGGTGGATTCGGGCGGATGTAAGGGTGGCGAGTTTCTAAAAATGGTGTCAATGACGCTGAAAACCTTAATGCATAGGCTTTCTACCTTATAAATTTCAGGACATAGTCTCTTATTTTCTGCGACCAACAACGACCACGTGGCCGCAGGCACTCCTTCTTGTACCAATCGCTCTGATCTTCATCACTTCTTTCGTCACTCGGTTCTCCACGCGTCGCGAAGATCCTGAGACTTCTGGAATCTCGATTCGCGACGCTTGTCTCACACGCATACATGCGTACCCACGTCCACTTACACTTTGCTCTCGAACATTCGGTTTCTTCGCTCTCGATTGTTCCTCTTTTTCGTTGGCGATCGCGACAGCCAGCGAGCAAAAAATACAACTTGCATTTCGAAATTAGGAGGAAGAAGCGACCTTGATATTCGATTTATTTTTTAACTGCACACGTATCATATCTTTCGAAAATACAAAGTAACAAGCTGTATGAGAAGTACTGAGGTATCCAAATCGAAAGTGAACGTGTTATCCAAAAGAAGAAGAAGAATTATTTACCCCTAAGAAGGGGTAAAGATGATGAGTCTTAACGACCTCTGTCCTTGATGATCTAAAAATCTGGCGAAAGCAGGCTGTGTCAGTGTAAACGTTCAGATGGATATAATTGAGAAAAGTGGTTGATCGTCCAACAGTCCCTACAGTGCTCTCTTTTATACCATGCTTCTATTTTCACAACAAAAAATTATTGCAATACTCCAAAACAAAATGTATAAAAGTACATGTAGCCCAAAGTGATATTCTACAATTTTATTGCAAAGCCATCGATAGTCAAAGGATGGTGGTTCGAAATCCACCTAAAACTGGGTTAAATGACCATAGCAGATGACGTTGGGTTATGTACAAATAGGAAAAAGATAACCGGAGGCCAAACAAATGAAATGATGAACGTTTAGCACGTTTAGTGTCACAGTGGAAACTGACACATCTAGTCAGACAGGTTACAATGTCCTGTTTGAACCCTTCGTAGACAAACATATTCTTTCTTTCGCTGTTCTAGATTTTTAAAAAATTGGAAAAAATTCTGGGATAGTTGTTAAAGTCTCTGCAACATTATACAATCGTTCGTTACGTTAAATATTTCGAACTTTCTGCAATAGAAATAAAAATTCGGAGGAATGTTCGGAAGAAGTGACAATCTTGCCTGTGCCATCAGCGAAGGGTTAAAAATAAATCGAAAAGGAAAGAGCCGTTTACCATTTAAATGTACAGGTGTTAGTTGTATCTTATCGATACAATATCACTGTGGTCCGGCACTTTATAAGAACTGCCAGCTATTTAATTAAACAGAATTTAAGGTGCTGGTCACCGGTGATTCTCACGGCTGTCAACGTGTTAAAACAGCCTAACCGTCCTCCGACTATCAGTAGCCGGACAGTTGTTGTCCGGTCATTAAACGAAGCTTTATCGGTACATTTCCAAGGAATTATCGCGGCGCGTGCGTACGCTGAAGAAAGCAACACTTAATGGCGTCCCGTCGCTTCATAAATCCGCCGCTTTTTCATCAGTATCCCCCGGCCGCGGGCAATTTCGTGGGCAAGGGCGAACACGCGCACCCGGCGAGAAGAAAAATTCGGGCAGATGCTTCCACGGGCCCTTTCGTTCCCTCTCGAACTCTGCAAAAAGACCAGGGGAAGAGGAGATGGCAAGAGGAAGGGTGAGGGAGTCGCGAGTGTAAGTAACGAGTTCAGAATTTCATTAGCGGACGGGCGGCGAGATTATTTTAAAGAGATACGGAATTACCTGATTAGGAGGGAAAAAGTCATTAACTCAGGCGAAACTAATTAACGCTAGGCCCGAGAACAGCTCCTCTCTCCTAGCCCTTGCCTTCCACTCTCTCTTTCTCTCTCTCTCTCCTTCCTTTCCCGCCTTTTTCCCTTCCGCTGCGTCTTCTTAGCCGGCTCGAATGCTTTACGGGATTATCCTCGCGGTGAAATCGATCCGACGGTTTGTACACCGAAATGGCCGCCAGGAAATGAAGACGAGGGTATTTTCAAGGTGAACTGAACTTTGCTGAGGGTCAAGAGCCCTTTCAAGTGGGTGGTGAAGAAATTATGTGGAAACGAGAAGGGGTGTATTAGAATTACGAGTTTATTGAAGTACAATTTTACGCAGAATTGTTGCTCTAGTACGTGTAAAATACAATTTATGGTTGAATATGGCAAGGCCTTTGATTGTTCAGACTAGAATTAGTAAGAAATGATACGTACCTTTACCAAGTTTCGCATAGAAATGATAATTATATTTTACTATGTAAGAGATGCAGTTACATAGAATTAGGTACACAGAGTCTCTTGTCTCTTGGCAGCCTAATTTCTTCGTATCTCTAATAATGAAGAAGGTGCATGATGGTGCCCTGGTACATTTTATTTATACTGTACAAGAGATGCTGAATACAAATTATGAATACAGGTAGCCAGGTAGAGAAGGGCTCAATATGTCTGCACGACGTTCATACTGACTTAAATTCAATCTTTTACATTTTTACTTGTATGAACCCTTACATGCTCTTTCTTATGCATACCTCAGAAAGAAACAATTAGTTGACAAATTACAGACAATTGTAATAAAGCCTGCCACAGTCTACACACCTTTAAACGAATTTGCCATTTCCACATTCATCATAAAATATTTATTCTTGCGATACAGTAGACTTCCATATAATGCGTATATACGTTCTACGTTACATGAGTTCAATATTACACGAAATTTAATAGAATATGAGAATATATTTCTTACAAATAGAACGAGTCTGATAATCCGTGAAAATTAATAGTAGCAGCAGTTTACAATTAATGAATTCATCTATCACGTTACAGCAGGCTCCACGGTAACTCAAATCCCAGCCAACCTTCCCGACACGCCTTATATTGACTTCTATGACACCTCGCAGGTAAATTAATTGAAACACGGTATCGTTAGCGTGATGAAGCTCCGAACAAGAGCGGGGAAATCACGAGCAGAAAATTTATTCGAACGGAAATGTAGAAGTTCGTTAGCTTCAACGGCGATACATCGACAACGAGGTAATAAAACCTACCGCATCGTATCGGGGAACAAGAATACTAAAAGTGCTATCGTTCCGCTCGAAGCACCGTCGAATCGCGTACATTGTACAGAAAAATCAACACACGATCATCAGCTGTAATTCCCGGGGAGAGACGTTTCTTTACAACTTCCCGATGGATTAGATAATCGACCGGTCTCGAAAACGCATGCTCCGTCGATCCAATTAACGCCCTGCACGTCTGTAATTAGCGTATCAAAACGGCCATGCGAACATCGAGATTTTTCAATTCTTATCGCGTACAGGTGCGTTTCGGGAACAATACACGCTCTGATGCGCGTTCACCCGAAAGGATTCGCCCGGTAATTATTGTCTTCCTCGCGTATTAACAGCGCGAAAGACTTCATCGGTTAGCGAGGTGAGAATAAAATTAACCAGCCTCTGAGTAGACAGTATTATCCTGAGCGCAGCGATTCATAACCGTAACAAGATTAGCTCGACCCTCTCCGTCCGGCTTTTATTGTTTACACGTCCCTCTTTATCCTGCTTCCCCGGGATCCTCTTCCTTTTGTCTTCGCCTCTGTCCCTGAAATCTAGTTGTGAATTAAGAGAAATGATCCTGGCGAAATGCCTCTGCTGTGAATAATAATATTCGCTGATTTTTTTATGCTTACGATCCAAATTTGGATTATAGTATGGGGGTTGTTGAGTAACAGTGCCTCATGAAATTGAGCAAACGTCTACATTATTTAAACTTTCATTTAGTTTCACTTGTTCAGGGTATTGTCCTTTGAAGTAAGGTTACAGTGTCTATAACAATTCATATTTCAACACACCTATAATGGGTTATGGTTGAATGACAATTCAGGAAGACAGGTAACTATGGAAATATTTTATCAATTTTATGAGTCACTGTATATTTAAATTGTTAAATTTCAGTGTTCTCTAGGATTTCTATTTCTGAAGGATGCTATATTTCTGCACTGGATATATTTTCTATAAAGTATAATTTCATGGTTTCGTGAGAGCGGAGAACAGAAAATTTCGTGGGCTAAAAATATTTACGTTCTGGTTGAACGAATACTTACAATTAAAGATTAAGTAACTCACTACATAATGACTGTGGAGCCTCGATAAAGTATAGGAGTTCTTCTTAAGGAGTCCCCCTAGTGTGACGACTTAAAAATAAAGCGTTCTTTCGGAATTTATTGTTAAAAACCTACTTCGTTTATTAACTTAAAACTTTGTGCATTCCTTGTACTATCTTTAAACAATAACATCCATTTTTTTAAAGTAAAAATAGCGATTCTATAAAAAGTTATAAAACATTGAACGCCACAGTGAAAACAGCCATACCTGATCAGACACGATACAATTTACTATTTTTCATATAAACCATAAACAAAGAAAAGATTTGTGTACTCAGTCATGTTCTTCTGTTTCTACATTATTCTTTCAGTGTAAAGTTTGCTCAGAATTTTGCGACAATCGATAAATGTTTAGTCAAATTGAATTTTAGGTGCCGGTCACCGGTGGCCGTCACGGCGTTCAACGTGTTAAGATTACACGTAACAATGTTTCTGGAAAATAGCACAGGTAAATGAAGCCATAAGGGGACTCAACTGGAACGACTCTATTCCCTTTCTCACCTCGTAAGACGATCTACATAAAAACAATTGCACTTCGGACGCCCATAAAAACTCAGAGCACGCATTAAAGCCCATAAATTTGTTTCAACAGTGCAATTATTGCTCGACCGTTTCGGCGAACGAGTGCCTTTTCACGCCGTTTCAATGACCGACTAATAAAACCTGCTCCCGTGAACTATACGGCACGTATTTACCAGCGCATCATCGTTGAACATTTATTCGTAACATCGCCGAGGAAGGAACGAGGAAGACCACACCCCCCTTACCCCACCTTTCATAATTCTTCGACCAGTCACATCCGTTTCAAATAAATATCTGTTATCTGATCGAAAAACGACTGTTTCTGGGTGTGTGTAATTCGCTAATTAAATAAAAATACGGACCAACGACGCGGCCGGTGCTCGCTCCCCCTGCAGGTCTGCACGACTTAATAAATAAGATGCTTTATATATCCAAATGTACGTTTGGAACTCTCTCAGGCTAAGTAAATATTACCAGGTTGCCCCATAAGTAGACTGCCTACGTTTATGCAAATATGTATTTTTACACTCCAATATTTGTTCCGTTAGCGTGGTCAAAGAAACGGTGCATTCACCAAACTGTGTTATGTTCCTTAAATGTTCAGCAAAATGTGCTTTTTATCTCCTGTGCGATACTCAAGGTGCATCTTTCACGTGCTGTAAATTACATTAACATCAGCAGTCTGCTAATAAGCAACGTCGTTACATATTTAAAAATGCACATTGGATAAACACAAATATTCCTTAGTTGTATTAATTGCAAGTTATAGGACATCCTGTACATTGAACGTAATTCTGTTTCTAATTCGTGATTCTTCAGTCTTTAAATAGTCGAGTCGAATATCGAACCTCCGGATGAATTTCGTTTTCAAGCGAACCTTATCGTCGAAAACTCGACATCACTCAAATGATATACACACAATTCATATGATATAGAACTCGAAAAAGTATTCAATACATTTTCCTGATATTTTAGACCATATATTAGATAAATTAGAATTTTTAATTTCACAGTCACAGTAGATGTTATTACGTTACGAATTATACTCACATTTCGTACTGGACTCTCTTTTCGGATTCGATTAGTTTAGATGCAAATTTGTACGATGTCCTGGCAATTAAATTACATTACACCTTGTTAGCGGCTCCTCTGAATATTGAGAATTAATTGTTACATTCTGTCTACATCCAACAGCTTCCCAGACGTTCGATAAAATAGCTTTTCCAACCCCAACATCGAGGGCTATATTCGCCCCTTCGACAAGGATGTTTGTTCATAAACAAAAACACGTATCGATCATTTTTTTGAGTTCTACATCATATCAAACTTGCATAAAAATCAGCGTGTGTCAATTGGGCGACGTCCGTTGTCACTCCATTACACGTAACATCAATTCTCGCGCCCAGGAACAACACGCCCAGCTCGTTCCCCGGAACTATACGGCGCTGAAAAAGCCATAATGATTTTGTCGTTCTTATCGCGATCAGCTGGCCGTATTTTCCTCGTCGAGGATCCATAGGACTCGCGCTAATTGTACGAGGACATAATGAACCGAGCGCGCGTATCACACCGCGTTCGTTAACGCAGCAAAAAGAACGGCCTTTACGAGGGCCAATTATTACGTTCATAATTTATCCGACTGAAATATTCATAGTGCGATGCCCGCTTGATACGGGGGCCGTAGATGCCCCGAAGAAGCCGCGAAGAAGGTTCTTCAAGGGGTTTCGCCTCCTTCCTGTACCAGGGTGAACGCTATTGGCTCCGCACCCCCTTTTCGCTGACACTGAAAGAAAATTACGAGGCAACCTTTCGTTAACGGCTTATAATTAATTTAAACAAGCGGAGTTGCGAGAAACGGAACATCTAAATATTGCAGTTAAATATCTTCTTGAAGTGAACATTGCTGGATGGTAAATTGTTAAGTGCTTTGAACGTCGCGTTGGGTATATTCTTGTTATCTTCAAGTTAAAAATATAAGGTGGCGCGTAAGATGAATTAGATGCCCTCGAGGAAAAATGTACCAACACATTTATCAGATTGAAGAGTAAAATTGTTCCCTTGGATATGTATTTCTATTTGGAAATCTAAGAGAGATACGTTAGTGTACTGTTTTTGGTGATTTACCCTTAGGACTATGCTTGTTTGATATGGGGACCATAAACGTTGTCAAAGGGGCACGAAATATTCTCTGGAATGAGTTTCATCTTCTTTGGCTTATACAGACGTTTTAGGTAATATTAAAATAAAATTTCCACCTAGTGATCTTTCTTAATAACTTATAATTAGACTCTGGATGTTCGTGTACGATTTCGAGATTATATTTACTACTTTAATAATTTCTCAAATTCAGTAGTTTATACATACTTGGATATGTTAAGTAGCATCGTAATTCGCAATCTGGTTAAATTAATTAATCGCTAATAATTTATTTGAAGTGTTTATGGAAAGATGCTTCCTTGATACAGGGG
The DNA here is from genome assembly GCA_916610135.2 of Macropis europaea. NCBI lineage: Eukaryota > Metazoa > Arthropoda > Insecta > Hymenoptera > Melittidae > Macropis > Macropis europaea. The sequence continues at coordinate 6,889,675 of OU744348.1, forward strand.
GCTGCACACACCCTGAAAAAAGTTCGAATGAGGTCCTTCGAAGGGCGTTTTACCTCTGTTAAAAATATTGATATAAAACAGAGCCACTTTACGTCCATGGTTGGTAACTTATAATTAAATTATCATATAATTAAAAAAGTCTGGAACCCTTTTTACATAACATCGAAGTAAAATTGCAAATCAGCTCCTCTTCAATAACTTACCCAAAAAATGACCAGAACAATGCTCGCTTGATACACGAACCTGTGGACCCTATAAAAAACGCTACGAGAGATCCCCGAAAGGGTTTCACCCCCTTCGTGTGCCAAGGTGAACAGCACGGTTCGGGTCGAGGGTTTTCCAGCCCTTTTAGGTAATACTGAAATAAAATTGCGAGCCAGCTACCGATCATCCCCTCCGTCGGGGTGTTCGTTAGGCGAGAAATTTTCAGAATCTCTCCGTCCGAGCCCCATAAAGTTGCGACTAAAGCCGGCGACAAAAATCCTCCGAGTTATGGCTGCACCGTTTTAACGTGCAAGCATGCAGCCGGTTTTTAGCTGTTCGTGGAAGCTCGAGAGGGTTGTTCTCCGGTCCTATACCCTATTCTCGTGCTCTTTCTTTGTTCCTGTCTATCCTACGCTGGCCTCCTTCCCGTTGGAATTTTCCTCTCTTTCCAGCGCACCTACGCCCTTTTCTACGCTGCATGCAATTCCCATGCATATTTGCGTGGTTCTTTACGAGCTACATTTTTTTCACCCTTGTCATCGTCGTCTTGCCGGATATTCGGCCCTCCGGAATACGTACGCGCGAAGGGGCGTACCTTTCTCTCGCTATCCTTCACGCCCTTAATTGGAAATCGGTGATAGGTCATTCGGCGGGGTGAAAAGCACGCACCATCATTACTGTCATATTCGGAAATACTTAATGGCGCTTTAATCGATCGTAAATGCAGCCGTGGTTAATGATTTATGTTTTTCCAGGGCGACGGCAATAATGTGAATTATAAACTGACTTTTCTGGGGTATTGTTTCGTAGATGAGCTCAAGATTTAGTGAATAATTCTGAGAACGTTTTTGTTCAGACTTGTCACTGACGATTCCTTTGAACCACTCCAACTGATCAGAATTACCTTCGACTGCAATTTGTTTTTTTTCAATTTTTGTACCAGTTAAAAAAAGGGAAAATTGTCAGTCAAAATAAGATTCGAGTGAATACATTACAGTATACTTTGAATTTGTATACAAAATATGCTACAGCATTAGTGAGTAGAAACACCTTCATTATAACTTCAAGCTAGAATGATGTAAATCTTTAAATGTGGTTGAATTATAAAGTCGACTATCTCCAGTAATTAATTTACTGCATCTCTGAATGGTCAACAACGATTCTGCTTAGTCATTTGGAAAATAGGATGCACTCATCATGCTAAGTCTAAAGATCCTTCATCTACTTCTATCCACTTAGAGAAATCATCCCCTTGGACTAAAACGACGAGTCTGGCTCGCCAAAGTAACCTAGTGAGTTACAATCTCCTATAATGCTACCCAATACACCTGAGCTACGTGCACAAACATATTTTTCATTTTATTCAAATATTTAGTTTAAACACTGAAACATCTTGTTCACCTATCTATATAGATAGCCGCAAGAAAATGAAATCGTATCCACGTGCAAAAATAATTTGAATTCAATTATCCAAGCTTTTCCATATCAATGAAACAGTTTCCTTTACGTCACAGCTTCTATATGATAGTTTATTAAATTCTTGAGAACTATTCATCTGTTTGGGCCGCAACGGTGCTGTTATTCACCTATCTATACCGACAGGCGCAAGAAAATGAAATCGTATCCATATGCAAAAATAATTTGAATTAAATTGTCCGAGTCTCTCAGTGTCAATGAAATAGTTTGCTCCACCTCACAGCCTCTATATGATAGTTTCCTACATATTTGAGAATTACTCGACCGTTTGGGACGCAACGGTGCTTCCGTGGAGAGAACTGTATCAGCACCCCTAAAATCCTCGTTCGTTTACGCAACTCTCGAACGACGTAACGATGATCGAGGTTCAGCGAGCGTTATGCATCGATGAGTCGGAGAATGCAACTTCATCGTGCCGGTCTGCAGCGGGGCATACCGAACCGGTTTCGCTTTACAATATAACTTACGACGGTAGAAAACGAACGGTCGATAAGCTGATAAACAAATCTGCTCGCTACCGAAGGAACGATCATTCTTCGACCGTAGAGAGCTCCCAGGATCGTTACCGTGCGAAACGGTCTTTTAATCGCCGCAATTTGTTGCCACTCGCGTTCCCCTTTAATTAATAAAAACGTTGAACCGTTGGAAATCGTGTCGATGTTCGGTCACTCTCAGGACAGAGCGAGAATTATTCAAATAAACTATTAAATTCGGATGTTTCTCGACGCTGGAAGGAGTTGACAGTCAATTGACGCATTTTGGATTTTTTTGTTGTGCTAATAATTTGAAACTTTTTGGACTTTCCAGATGAAATTTGTGTCGAAGGGAAATCTATAGATATTACTGTGCGGTGAAAAATCTTGGTCCTTCTAGGGTTAATTATTTTATGTTTTCAGTGCAAGGTTATAGTAATTACGTCACGGATAGATTAGTGATGTAAAATGCAAGGATCATTAAAATAAATTTGCATTAATAAGTTGTTTGCATACGAGTATGTTCTTACACTGTAAGTATTTTGTACATACACAGGATTTTTAAAAGTTGCAAGTAATCTATACAAAATCTGCGGTATTTTTATATACCTTTATTACAGTGTAATTTCTATTCATTCAATTGAACATGACGTAAGCTGCATAGCAAGAATCAGTCTAAAATATCATCTTACGTTCTCCTAAGATATCAGGACACCTTATTTGATAATTTAGAGTTCCATGCAGGGTGTCCAAAGACAAATGTTGTTTCAAATGTAGCCTAAATAACTGATCTTTCGGTGTAGAATCTAATGATGTCAAAGTTAATTATTCTTTTCATGGAATGTTATACCTTTTTGTTGACATCTTACTATATAAAAGATTTACGAACTCACAACCACTGTGTATCCTTAAGATAACTGAAGGTTTAGCATTTGAACTATATACATAGTTTACACGCACGAGTGTGTGTTCTGGTATACAACTATAATATAGTGCAATTTTATATGATATTATAGTACAAAGATACATTGATCGCACAGTCCTGTTCCACGGTAGTCCTCGTAGCAGGAGTCAATTAAAAAAGGATTATCAGGCTCCTCTCGAATTCGTAATTCGAAACGGGGTTCCTCGAACGATCGAGTAAGTGGACATCGATTTTTACGGTCGCACTGGACAGTGTATATTTCCGATATGATTATCGTTCTCGTGTCGATGTTAATGTTCCCATTCAGAGCCGTACCGGCTGTTATGTACTCAATAAATAAGACGATTTCGCGTGCGTTGTACGACGAAATTACCGCGTCTGGTCGAGAGGATTTTTCAGTGGAACCGTACGGAGGAGTACGCGGAAAAATCTACTGTTAATCGACCAGAGATCGACGGTATTTCTCATGCAACCGTGTTGGATAAAATCGAACGTAGACAGCTTTTATAGCTCACTGGGTACGAAAAGCTTCCTCGCGCTACATACAGTGTAAATCGAGCACGTGGAAGCTAATCAACGTTTTGGAAGATTGCAGATGCAGTAAATATATAATAATATGTTCTGACGTATGAGGTTCTGTTGCTGTTACTGCTACAAATTGGTGCAGAGTCTCTGCTCGATGAAAAATTATGAATTTACATTGATCTTGATATAAAAATTATTCGTTGGATGGGGGTTGTCATCCCTGTTTCCGCTTATGCTGGTTTTCTATTCATCTAGCTCGTGATTGACACCCTTATTCAATTTTGTAAGCATTTCATTAACAAGGATTCAAGCACAGTTCGCAATTGTCACACACGTCGAGTTAAATAAAAATTGTATCCAGTCGATTCAGGGATAAATTTCAGTGATTCGTTTCTATCGGTTTTATTAAATTTTTGTTACAACATTTATTTGTTTGTTTATGGATAAGAAACCCCTCCGAGTATGGAGTATATGTATAATATGAAGAAAGATATTGATAGAGAAGTGGTAATAATGATTAATTATTTATTCATGATATATGCAGATTTATGAGTTTGCAATAATTCATCTAAGGAATTATGAAACCGATAAAGACAGTTTTACTAATGAAAGACCGAAATTATAACTTATTAATAAAGCATTTTCAGACACACATTTAGATACACTTTTTAACCCCAAAGTTTTTCGACACTGTGTACAACAATATACATTAATATATTTTTTTAACGTTATACGACAGTATTGTCATGCAAAATAGTTTTCTAAGCTTACTGAAAAAACCACACTCAATTATAACAATTTCCCTCGCGACATTATAATTTCCCGACGCCTTCGGTAACAACACACATTAATACATTTTTTTAAACATTACGCAATGTCTTCTAAGCTACAACCCCCTATCCGTAAAACGACGTACACCATCTTAAACCCGAAATATTCTCCATCGGTTGAGCATTCGCTTCGAATAACTTCCGCGTCCTGATAGCCTGACCTTGCAACCCTCCAACTTCTCCGAATTGTCCAAAACGGCGGCATATCCGACAGGACGACAGATAAAGGGTTTTTCCAAGGGGCATCGATTTTCGGTGGTGTTTCGTGATTCTGGCGGCCGTAAGAAGGCGAACCGTACGGTTTCAGATCGATGCAAGAGAGGGAGAGGAGGGTGGGTGGGAAACTCGTTACCGAAGGGACCACAAAAATACAGAAAAATCCTCGCGACGAAAGCCGACTAGGTCCGGTAGACGGTTAAAGGGGCCGGTAAATATCCGGTCGCGTCGGCTGCAACGAACACGATGCAAGTTTACGCCCGGTCATATACGAGCCGGCACGTGTAACAGGAAACTTACCTTAACCTCTTCACCCTGCCACACTTATTTCGTGGCCGCAGCCCCGTTTTCATGGTCTGGCTAGTAGAAGCGATTTCGAGAGACTACCCTAGGGTGTACACGGTGTTTACGAAATAACTGATCAAACCTCAGCGGCGTGGTCTGGTCGACCCCTCGCCTTGTAGTGACGAGTCACACTCGTGCTGGAGATTAGGGTATGCGCGTTGCAAATATGTGTTTCACTTGAATGTGAATTTTTTGAAATTCTCGATTACAGTTCCCTTGATTTTTAGAGAATTAACACGTCGAGTTCTGTGGCGGTCACCGATGACCGGTACCTCAAATTTTCTTTCATTAAATAATTAATAATTTTCGTATATTTTTGGGATAATATTAATATTGTATTAATAGGATAAGGTAATACCTATGCGTTCAAAAAGTAAAATATTTTTTTCCTTTGCGATTTCTGATTACAATAAGACATTATGTCGTGTCTGACTAGGTGTGGCTGTTTCCACTGTGACATTCAACGTGTTACAGGAACATGTGTGAGTCTACAAATATTTTTTCCGCATCTTCCTTTATGGCGCTTGAATAATATACTTCAGCGCCAGATAGCCGTTGGAAGAATCGTAAAGCAACGGGTTAAGAATGAAAGAGGTTGTATGAATATCTTACCTGGAAATGCATCGTTTTCAAGTTGTGAACACTTTTTGCTGTTGCACAGTTTGAAGTACACAGGTGGATGTGCTGTTAGACAACCAGAAAAGTTCATGCGATTTATTGTTAATTATATTTCTATAAAAATCATTTGTTTTCATTTTTCAGCTTCGAATGTGTTCAGATAACTTCGAAGAAACTTTAGAAACCCTAAAAACTTGTTGCAAAATCTAAATTCTGCTGACATGATTAAACACATCCTATAGTATAACAAGCTTATTCTCCAATAGAGTATCAAACTATCTATGACGTCTCCCGTCAGTAATAAATATAACGGTGCTCATTGTAATCAGGTAAATCAACTTTCAACAATTTCATCAAAACAGAAGAGAGAGTAATATTTGCTTTACGATTAATCCGTACAAACTTTCCAAATTCTACTTATAAAATTATATTGCTCCTATAATTTAATACATTGTTAATTTATTGTTTAAATCACAATTAATAATAAGTATTTTTTATTAATTGTGATTCTAGAAAGTCTGGTTTAAGGTCAGGTGTAGCAACGTCTATCGTTGAACCCCGCCTCTATACACTGACTCATGTTACACTTTTTCTTCTTACATACGTATATCCGGCTCTCTACACATTTTTTATATTCTATAATAAACACTATATAAAAATCATTTGTAACTCACAAAGGGAGCGTTTTTGAGCAGCCTTTTCCGTACCTGTTCTCATCGTTAAGACGAAGAGAACACGCTTTCGCAGGATGGTCAGTTATTTCGGAAACACCATGTAGATACGTGTGTAGTTAGAGTATAGCTGGAGGGCCACGTGAGCACTCAGAAATAGAAGCCGCTGCGCTGTCACTGTCAACGCCTAATGAACAATATATATAAGGCGGCGAACAGCCGGCTAAGAATCCAACATGGCCACCTGCATCCCGAAGGATCGCAAGGGAATCCTGTGATTACATTCCTCGCTCCTCCCGCTTGCCACCGAACACCCTCTTTGCCTCCTTCGAACATCCTCCCACGCTAGGATCTCCAGGGGACGTTATTTCAAGGAAGCCTCCGGCGTGTCTTGGATAGTTTTAGAACATTCTAGTGACAAGCGAAAGACTTGTGTTCTCCGAGCACCGTTTAATAACGATGCTTTGATTTCGTTACCGTTGCTGGAGTTACTTCTTTTACCGAAGAGAATTTTATTACACACTGATCGTTTTGGCGATGTATTCGCAGAGGGTGTTAACACTTTTACGGCCGCCAATGTCTTGCGGACGCTAATTATTTCTGGACATTTTTGCAAGAATTCTTAAGTAACTGAGTATTTTACATTATTGTCTTCGTATTGAATATTCTACAATTTCCACTTTGAAATGTTTATTTGATTTTTGAATGAGTGAAAAATTTTTAATAAAAGCCGTCGACAATTCTGAACTAATTCTGAGATGAGAAAATTCATTTACTCTGCTAGAAGGTGAGAAAAAGCACCATATTGCTTTTGTTTGTTACTTTTTTCCTGACTCGCTTAATCGTAGAGTATTTGATTTATTTGAAATATGAAATGGAGCAATTTTGATTATTGAAATACAGCACTGTACAGGCAGTGAACACACTGGAACAGATTTTGCCTTTGAAATACTGACAAAAGGTTCGAGAGAATTTCTAGGATTTTGATAACTTTGTCACGACAGCTTTTTTTTAAGTCTTGCTGAATGTAGCCCTCAAATCTGTATAAAACAGATGTCAAAATTGTTTGAGATGGTTGAAGTCTGCAACGGAATTCATTGTCGTGTACAGTATATCTTTCACCGAACAATACCCTCGTTCCACACTCCATTTTTATCGCACAGTTACGTCGAATTATGTTCCCGTCGCAGCAGTTCGCGTACGATCGTGTTTTCGTGATAGAAACTTCGTACACGAAGTTCGTGACAGCGCTGGAATCAAGGATCTATCGATCATTGCGACATTATGATCCCTCGGACGTTTCCGTCCCACGTTATGCATACCAGCGTGCGATATAATTTATTCACTCGCGTCGCTCTTAATATCGACATGATCGACTCTGATACATTAAACAAAATCGACGTACAGTTATCAATAAAAAATTGAATGTACATGCACAAAAAATGCAACAAATACACCGACTTTTCTTGATATACTTTGCTTCTAAAAATCAGGTATACAACATGCACAATAAATTTAGAAATCCGCGAAACTGGTTGAAGCTAATAAGCGGTTCGTACGATACACAAAGTTACAAAACTTTATAAGAAGACATTAGTTAGTAAATAAATTATACTCGTTATCGTATCAACGAGCACACTAACATCAAAGCCGAGGCACGAAAAAGTCCTGAGAGCAGCACGATAAATTTTCATGCGCTATTGAACGCGATCGTTATGCGATCGGTAATTAAGCACGCGAGTTCATATACTATTTAACCAAGTGACGAAACGTTCGGGACTGGAAAAACGACATAATCGCGAGAACGGCAGATAAGCGGTCGCGTGACACTGATAACGATAAACGTCTATTAACACGAACTTATCTCGAGACGAAGCTTTCCTCGAATTATTTCGACCAGTCGCCCCGAAACGAACGGCGAGTTCCTGAATCAATTATAATAAACAAAGCGACGCTGACGCGTAATGATTTGTTGAAAAAAGGGAAACAAATATATGCAAGGAGGAGAATGTATTTGCTGGCGCACGCTGCAACGAAGTTATCGATTTCAATATTCCGCGTCAGGGATCATGAATAAAAAACATTTTGTTGCTACGGTAATTTAAGTCGAATCTATTTCACGTTTATTGACATGGTGTCGATGCCGATTCCACGCCGCGTAAGATTTAATTTAATAAACTGTCAATAACCAGGCTCGAATCGACAGGCACCGTGACTTTTTTCAGCCAGCAGAAATCTGCGAACGTGAAATGTTGTTTATTAGTCGACGATCGATTCCGTTGCCACGATAAAAAAAAATATATATCTATATTTATTTGATATTGTAAATGGATGGCCGACAGGTAATTACGTTTTGATGAGAATTACCCGAAGCCTCTTCGCGTATTTCATTTGCAGAATATCGATTCACTGTCGTTATTAATATACTTTATTCCCTCGGTCTTTGTAATTGTTAACTATAGTCGATGTACAGGGTACTGTAAAAAGGAGGAGCCAAATTTTACGAACATGTGCAGAGAACAATTCTTAACACGTTGAACGCCACAGTGAAAACGGCCATACCTGATCAGACACGGTATAATTTACTATTCTTAATATAAACCGTAAAGAAAAAAAAGATTTGAGTATTCAGCTGTGTTCTTCTGTTCCTATATTATTGTGTCAGTATGAAATTTGCTCAGAATTATGCGACAATCAATAATTATTTAATTAAATTAAATTTGAGGTGTTGGCCACGGCGTTCAACGTGCACATGGATCGAAGGATTATTTGTTTTAAATTTATGTGTACCAAATTTCTCGGTTTCATACTAAATGCTGCATGATACAATGGCGTTGCTTCCCTAGGATTGCGATATACTATAAGAACGAGCTATTATCGAGGTAAGACAAGAGAAACGACCATGTACTTTGGATATTCTTCCGGCAGGGTTACCGAGGAGCTGCACGTTCACCTGCGAACACTTAAATGTTTCTGAAATCGAACAATAATAATTATTTTTACGCACACGTTCAGTAAAGAGCTTTTGCTTTGTTGTGATAAGTAGATCGTGTCCACAAGATTAACGAACTCGGAGAAATAATTCTTCCTCTCAGACATTGCAATTTTGAGAATACAGGATAATGTTTATCGAAATGTGGTTCATCATGGAAGGTGCGCGATTTACAAGTCCCGATATTTAATTTCGAATATAGTAAATATCAGGCGGTATCGATGGTTCCGAGGCACCGCTGTCACGCATGATGAAGCTTTTCAATTTCACTCAACAGATAACACCGCCATAAATATCTCTCGTATCGGTTAAAACGGCAGAAGAGAGAAGGAAAACCGCGATCGAGAGAAAAAAAAAAATAAAAAAAGCATTACTCATTATAATCGGGAGCGTATCGACGCACCACTTTGCAAATTGCGTTCATAAATATTCATCGATAACGTTGCAGCGGTAATGAAAGCGACCGAACCGTCGAAAGCGGTCGAAATTTATCGAATGATCGGATCGATCTCCATTCGAGATCGTTCTTCGACCGTTCCTTCCCTCGGCGCTATCGTTCGCCGAAAAGTTTACTGTATCGTACGTAATTGAACGCTGATAAGTAAACTAAAACGCGCGGCTGTTCATTAATATTCAAACGACAATAAATTCTAACTCCATTTCAATCCGACTGTTACACCCTGAATCGACAATATTGTACCTTTGACTGAACATGCTTTTTAATATTTGATCACCATGCAAGTAAAAGTATAGTGGGATTTATTTAAAGCTCCAGTGTTGAATTATTACTGACACCACGCATGTATTATCTCCTGCTACTTTGTATTTTCGCAGCAACAAGCACACACACATTTTTGAGACATGAGATGTTGCGCTGCTCGAAAAAGGCAATTTCAATTTGGCAAGGTAAGAAAAAATCGAGAGACAGTTCTTATGACTAAATTAATATACACTGCCCTTCATAATTGGTGGAACGAGAACAGATTCTAGTTCATACATTGTAAAACAACGCCATCGTACTTGAAATCGAACGAATGTTTGAAAATTCTATTTCTGCGGAAGTAAAAGAAAATACGATTCAATTTAGTTGAAGCTTAGTTTCAGGAGCACTAGTTAGAGCACATGTACCATTCTTATCTTGCATTCTTTGCTCCCTGAGAAAATAAATTAAAAATTGACAAATAAATATAAGTGAGAAATAAAAATGGTTTGCTCAATTTTTAAAGACTAATGTACACACAGATGTATCATGAAAAAACTTCTAACGTCCTGTATGTACCGAAAGATTGAAGTCCGTAATAACGCGTCAGCGACTCCTAATATCTATAAACAAAACAGCAGAATGTCGCGTGGATTTCTCTGTAGCATCCAATTTTTACAAAAACACTGAAGAATGCCAAAGGGTGACCATAAAAATCGATTGCGCAAGGGAATAATTCGTTAGCGGAGGCATCGGCTGCATGCGAAACGCCACGAGGTCTGTCCGCGCGTTTTACGCAATACTAATTATGCAAACGAGAAAGGAACTCGCTGGAAAAATGCACGCCGGGAATAATAATGCTGTCGATCATGCTAATGGCGGAAGTGAAGGCGAGGATAATCGTGGAGGTAATAACAATGGCGTACGCGTCTCTCCGCGACCGCTGACTGAGAGCAAAAGGTGATAAGGTTGACGTTAATTCATTGCGATCGGAACGTTACACGATCGCGGACTGTTTCCTTGGTTTCATTTTATTTTTCAGCCCCGCGAACAACGGTTTCGTAATCTTCGGACACTTCGAACCGAGGAAATGTTGTATGGACGTCGTTAACCGCGACCACGAGCTGACAGTGACACCGTTAACGGGGAATTACACGCCGCTACTAAATCATGGAAATATCATCGATGGTATTACTCAATCTCGTGAAATTGATCGGTCTCGCGGAGATTTGAATTATTATATTCAGAGTGTTTCAGTGGGACTATTTATCTTTCAACGGAGGAGTACTGCACTTGGGAAATAGAATTATTTATTTATTTTGTATTGGAATATATTTTACACGTTCAAGGGAGTACTGTGTTTGCTCGACCTGTTCTGAGGGTATACTATGGAAATTTTTTTTGTAAAAAGTAAATAGCGTATCTTTATGAAACTTTGTAGGTTTATTCATACGTATTCATACTTTGTTCATGAATTTTTGTATTTTGCTATCGTGTAAACTATAATAATTATTCACCGAAGAAGTAGACAGTCATCTGAAATGAAAAAGTGGAAAAATCTCTTAATTAGTATAAGTGTTACCAGAGCGGTTTCACGGTCAAAATATAAGTGAAAAGTTAATATTCACTCTTCAGATTGATGCCAGTCTGTCAAAAATCACTTTGTTTCGCTTTTCGTAATTTTCGACAAGTAGTGATAGTCCAATTAAAAAGATCACGCTGTACCGCGTACTTATGTACTACGTAAGACAAAGGTCTTCGAAAGGTTAACGCGTTTATTGACACACTGAAAAATATCATGCGTGCTATGATAAATATTTTAATTTTATTTAAAACATCGCCGTCATCAGTATAATGTTAATACGTCTCAAAACTTTGCAAAAATCAGCAGCTACTCCATTAAATTAAATTCGAACCGTCAGGTACGTTGATGTGTTCATAATTCAACGTTTCAATAATAGCATGCAATCAAAATTATACTACAAAATAATTAAGCATTCATATGCTCAACGATAAACATCTATAAAAACACATTTTAATTCGCCGAGACGCGGAATTTTTCACTGCGACAATCGTCGCGTTAACACGTTGACTGCCCCAGTGAAAATTGCCAGACCTAGTCAGACACGTCATAAAATGACTTTTCTCACTACAGGTTGTTCAGGATAAAAACATTGAACTATACAGTAGTGTACTGTTCATTTTCTAGTATTATTTCGACCCTGACATTAGTCGGAATTTCATGAGAATTAATAATTATTTAATTCGACAATATTTGATTGTGCAGGCTGATATAAGAGACCCTGCACTTGTAGACGGCAGAGAAATAGCTACAGTTGGGAATTTTTTGTAAGGAAACCACCAGAGCTACTGAAATGAAATTTAGAACATGTTTTATTCATACTCTGAACTATGCACACAATTTTTTTTATCTCAAAATATAGTATTCTGTCCGTGCCAAGCGCACCGCATATAACCCTTGCACGAAAAAGGGGGGTTTCCATGCGCGTGTGACAACTTTTCAAATTTCCAAAAATCCTTTCAGTGTTACATTTCGAAGGATCCAAGATGCCAAGCATAGCCAAATTCATAATTTTCTTACGCAAAAATCCCCTATAATTCCGCGTGACGGTCGCCGGGTTGGGCAAACGGACTTTTCGATTTTCCGTGACGGAAATTCTCGACCAGCCGAAACGCCCGATGCTACCAAAAATGTAATTGCAACGTTGAAGCTTTACGCTCGAATAAATTCAAATGGCGGCTCGCTCGCTCGCTTTAATTCCCGACCGCACGGAGATTCCGTGCGGCCGTGTTTTTACGTGATTCGTGCGAGAGCGTTATTAGAAAATTCCGGGCGGCGCGTAACTACGCGAAACAACGCGAACAATTGGCCGGCCAGGTTTTTGCCTGGCCGCCAGATTAAAGTCGACTTTACGAGCGAGCTTTGCCGGGGCAAAACGCGGGGCCGAGGAAGTTCATCATCATCAAGTCGCTGCGTGACTGACCGACACTGGAACGTAAAGCGAGTTTATACCTTTTACGGCTACTGCTCGTTAGCTTCGCGATTCAATGACCTTCCTTCCACGTACCGTTCGCGAAATTCTACTGAAAATTCATTTATTCTATTACGGAACCTCCATCAGTCCACCTGATGAATAGAATCTCGGATGGGAGAACTTTTGGATACCGCAATGATCATTCACTTCGTGTTGATGATTCCTCAGTGCGTTTTGAGTATATTGCGGATTTTTATGCAATTTAACACTGTGACATGGGTTACACTTTAATTTAGTTATTATTTATTTCATCACTTCTAGTATTTATAAATTTTATTGAACATTAATATTATTGAATCTTTGCTACACAATATGTAGAATATTCTTTAAAAGGACTCCATTCCTTACATTTATTTATTTGTTTCTAATATTACCGGTTACAAACATTATACTCTTATACATAATACATATATTCCATTCGTTAAAAAATATGGTACTAAATCTGTTGAAATTTCATGAGATCAGAATGACATGTTCTTCAAGTACGAAATATTAATTATGTTAGTAAATAAGGTCGATCGGTGCTAATGACGTTTGACACAGATTGGAAAATTACAATTTTTGTTGCACGCCGTCGAGAGGACAAAGCGAAAACTGCCGCAATTAATTTCAGTTTTACGTTCAAATTTCGATGGTTGACGATTAGTTTTCCTATCGACTGCGTCTTTTTCATAATTCTCAAATCCTCCGAAAATAGTGAACGATTAATCTTCAATTGCGACGTATCGACTTGCAGTCTCACGGTAACCGAATTCGCCGACCGATTTTACGTTACTCGCACAAGGAATTGGTCACCGATCGCTCTGACAAGGATTTATTAAATTTATTGGAAAACGTCGGGCAGATTTAACGACAACCTGTCTCTCGTATTTCAGAAATCGCCCACGGCTAAGCAACCCCTTAATACATTCCTGAACTGCATTTCTGGATACGTAAAGTGATCACTAGACCGCGGATCTTTATGCAATTTAGTATATCCAAATTCCCGAAGAACCCACATTCTATAAAATAAATAAAACAAAAAATATACTTTTAAACTTATCAACCCTAAAATGCAGTTCTATCATAGTTGTGTTTCATTAGCTATACTGAAATCTAAAAATGAATATTTGCATAAAAATCCGCAGACTAGTGATCGCTTAAAGCATCTCAATCGTCGATGCAAATTAATGAAAAAGAAGGTATACAAGTAAACAAAAATACAGACGATTTAGTTCGTTTCCCAACATGCGATCTTTTTCACACGACTTCATGGAAATCGTCCGAGGAAAATGTTTGAACGCCGTGCGAAGGAAGGTGGCGAGCTCGTGTTGTTCAAAGGGATCGCTCTATGACGTTCCAAGGGTTCCCTTTTTTCCATCCTCGACTCGGATGTGCCGCTGGTAGCGGTAATTATTCCCCCTCGCGCTTTAAACACAGTAATCTTTGAGTTTCTTCGCGGTGTTGTTTATGGTAATCCGGCCGCGCCGCTATAAATATTCCTGCAAATACAAAAATTGCAACCCTCGTCCGCGGCGCGATCACGATGGCTGCCGCTCACGCCACAGGAAATCACCTGTAGACCACAGCCAAAAAAGAACGAAATCGAAGAAACTCGGTTACGGGTCTCCTCTGCACGGTGAAATATTCTCGACAAGCGGTCGTTAAGATTTCCTCGCCTATTTTTTCACGGGCGTGCATGCACGACGCGACCTCGACGAAGGTACACGATTGTTTAAATTAATTCGCGAAAACGGATGCATGTGCTTCTAAATTTAAGACGCGGCGAAACTTTATTGCTGTGATGATTTATGGTTTCGAAATTCGGGACGAAATTTCGTTTTAGAAAGGGTGGTTGCAAGCAGGTACAGTATTGCGCGAAGGTGATTTAGAAATATAAGTTTTTGTAATGCTGAATAAATTGATCAGATAATTGTTAATTGATAGCGATTCGTGAATCAACTCCTTCGGTATAAATAGCAATTGGTGTTTCAATAATACGAGTTACCTAATTTAAAAGATGACACAAAGTTTACAGTTTCTACAATTTTAACGTAAATTATAAACATCAACACTTTGTGTACAATCCTTGTATAAACTGATCTAAAATCGTGTCCCATTAATGATACAAATTTTCGGCACAGAAGCTGTATCCCTTCTAAACTGCTTGAAAAAACCATAGCTGAAATGAAATTAACACGTTGAACGCCACAGTGAAAACGGCCATACCTAATCAGACACAATATAATTGACTATTTCTCATATGAATCGTAGATAAAAAAAAAGATTTGAGTACTCAGCCGTATTCTTCTGTTCCTACATTATTGATCCAGTATGAAGTTTGCTCCGAATTTCGCGACAATCAATAATTATATAATTAAATTAAATTTGAGGTGTCGGTCACCGGTGACCGCCACGGCGTTCAAGGTGTTAAAATGAATCAGAAGTCGATTCAATTGTACAAAATACCTCTCCAAACGAGTTGAGAATTAGAAATTACAGTCTGTCTTGTTACTCGAATTTCGAACATTTTTAACGACCGATGCTTATTGCTCACGAGCGAACTCGCAGGGTCGTTACGGCGCGGTGGAACAAAAGGAAGCATTTTCTCGCGGGCCGACGCGTGACTCTTAAATGAATCAAAAAAAAAAGGACGGAGCCGATGGTTCGCGCACGAGCAATGCAAATTACAATCCTCTTTCCATTCGTTCCAGGCACCGATCGTCATTTCGCTTTTCCCATTTCGCCCCGGCGGATTCAAACTCACGATTCCAATCCGAGACGTCGGTAAATACGTTCCGTGCTCGCACGATATTTGCGATAGATAGTCCCTAACGAACAGCCGGCCGAGAAGACAAACGAGTTATCCAGTCGATTATTGTCTCCGCCCACGCCGCGGCCTCCGTTTGTCCTTCTTCCTCCCGTGTCCGCTCCTCTGGCTCTGTCTCTATTCTGCGTGAGTCCTCCCGATTTGCCCTGTTCCTCTTCCTCTTTCGCTGCCGGCCGTTATCGACCAGCAATGTTAATGTTAGATGAGCGGGGGCACCTGGCGCTCGCGTTGTAGTTATTGTCATGAGTCGCTGAAATTTTAATCGGCTTCTTCACCTGCCTACCTTTCGAATGCTTTCTCGGCCGAGGGACTCCACGGACGAACGTATGGGTTGGTTTTATACGCAGAAGCCTGTGCGAGATGTAGGTGAAACCTTAACTAGGCTTGACTGAGATCTGGGATTTTCTTCAATGTTAATTGACATGTCAGATCTAGTTCATGCAGAAGCAAGATTTAATGGAGACAAGTTTGAGCCTAAGGTGTAAGTGAGGCATTGTGAAAGTGTAATTGAGATCTGGGACTTTGTTCGGACCTAGTCAAGGTTGAAGTGAAATCTTGTTTGAATTCAACTGGGGGGTAATTAAGATGTCGTATAAACATGAGGAAGAGCTAGCTGGGACCTTGTTTTAGTCTAATTAAAGTCTGACTGACGCCTGACTGAGGCGCAACTGCAACCACGTTCATGCCTAACTGAGATCTGCGACATGGATCATATTTAACCGAGATTTAACAGGTTGAACGCCACAGTGAAAACGGCCATACCGAATCAGACACGATATAATTTACTATATTTTACATGAATCATAAAGAAAAAAACATTTCAGTACTTGATCCTGTTCTTCTATTCCTACATTATTGTTTCAGTATGAAGCTCGCTCAAAATATTGCGACAATCAATAATTATTTAATTAAATTAAATTTGAGGTGTCAATCCCCAGTGATTGACGCGGTGTTCAACGTGTTAACTGAAACTTTGTCTGAACCTAACTAAAGTGTAATTGAGAATTCATTTAAATTTAGCAGAAATCTTAGACTGGGTCTAAACGCAGGCAAGGTCTAATTGAGGCGCCGTTTGAACCTAACTAAAGTATAAGTGAGATCTCATCCGAACTTACTAAATCTAACTGAGATCTCGTATAGTTTTAACTGAGACCTAACCGAGACTACTGATTATGAGATCTAACTGAAGCCTCCTTCAGACCCAACGAAGATCTGATACTTGGTTCAAACCTAATCCACATCTGAGACCTCCACTAGACCTAACTGAAACCTTGTTCAGATGCAAATGATTCTAACCCAGACCTTCCTAGGCTTAATAAAATTTTCTCATCAATAAAATAGCTTAAGACTATACCAAATAGATATATACTTCAAACCTAAGATAACGTCTACTGCTACAGAATCAGCCCTACCCAAATCTAGACGAATGCTGGCGAAAATGTTTGCGCCTATTTTTCGAGTTTAAATAATTCATGGTAATCAGTAAGATACAGTCGATGACACTTTATATATGCTGAAGCAGTGTGTTCTTCAAACAATTGTTTTATTAATACATTAGCTACAGTGATGGATTTTACATGAAGACACCGACGCATCAAGGCTGACTTACGAACGTCACGTTCTACTCTCGTGTATTAGAGCACAGTACATCCAAGCCACGACCACTTAATCAAGGTGAACGTACCGTCCGACTTCCCATTTTCTTGAAAGCCTCTGCTTTCCAAGAGGAACTTCCTCGAAAACGATGATAATTCACAATAAGCCGGTAGCAACCGAACGAGGCTCCTCGATATCGGCATGCCTTCGGTATCGTTCAAAGATTCGAGAACGCATACCACGAAGTATATTATCCCGACAACTGTTAAACGAAATTACGAATTCGTGTGGAGTTACAATGGACCCATAAACTACCTTTGAGATCTCAGCAAATTGCGATCCGATTCAAAGGCACCATAGAATTATCAGATCGCAACGCGAAGCAGCAGCCCGGCTGAATTTCAATTTACCATTTGAACGTTTCTCTCTTTCTCCGTTTTCTTTTCCACATTTCTTTTTTCCTTCCCCGACTCGCATTCCCCCGTGATCAATTACAATGTGTTTCTTAATCTTCCGCCTAATCGAGGGACGAATCTAAGAAACCGCACGTCACGGGCTAATTATTCGCCGGGATGTCTCGCATACCAATCCAATTACCCGACAGTCGACAATCGACCACTCGAATGCCGGTTAAGTAATCGCGCGTATTACCGGCAATTACCCGGCCACGGTATCGTCAATTTATCGGCCACGTTTCAGACGTAGCGCTTAAATTAGCCTTTTGCATAATGAGATAATGCGCCGGTATCATTTATCTCGATCGAAGAACCGACCGCGATGCGATCATCCGCTCGCTTATCGCCGACGCTCTATCGTCCACTCGCTTCACCTTCGACTAACGATCCTTAGATGGTTCTTTCGATTTCTAACGATTAACGATCATTCGCACGACGACCGATTCTAGAAAACCGGTGTATTCCGAAGTTCACAGCTTCTAACTTGCGACCGCCTCGTACATCGATTTTTTAAAGATCGTCGACTGGGACGTTTGTTGATTAGAAATACACCCCTGTACGTGTAGTTAGAAATTAGTATAGTCAGTCAGTTTCGTGGTTTTGGTCGAGGATCAAATTCTGTAGCCTTCAAATTCATTCTAGTGTTTAATGTTGAATAATTTAAAAATATAGCAGTCAAATTTAGTAGTAGCAGTTCTTTCTAAAGAAACGAAGTGTAATATTATCAAGCTGGATGTTTGGAAACTCTAAATCGTTCTAAATATCATAGTCAAAGAAATATAAAATACATTTACGTTAAAGATTAAAGCAACGTCCTAGAGTTGTTGCAGCGGCGACCAGCAGGCCT
Organism: Macropis europaea; assembly: GCA_916610135.2. Classification (NCBI taxonomy): domain Eukaryota; kingdom Metazoa; phylum Arthropoda; class Insecta; order Hymenoptera; family Melittidae; genus Macropis; species Macropis europaea. Next base: position 6,908,413 of record OU744348.1, read on the forward strand.
CATAGTACTCTATGCATACTCTGTTTTACTGGAGATCATTCCGTATGGATTCCAATTGGCTCTAACAATAAGATACTTTAGACACGCGCTCACTACGTGTTGTCCTCTAAGCAACATAGGCTTTCGTCCAGTCGTCGAAATTAAGCTACTTTGAATACAGTCAGTGCTAAGATGGGTGACCGTTTTCAGTGGCTGTGTTGACATATGTTAGTTTAAAACACACCTAACAGTGTAAGTCTCCCGGCTAAATGACCATAGCAGTCGATGCTACAAGACTGTCACAGAGTCTACAGTCTGTGAATCAAGAAGCCCATTCAACGAGAAGATACAGTTTCGAGATCGAGTATAGAGATCCAGAACCCCTTAGGCCCTCTATACAACTGATTACAATGCTGCAACTTGCCTAAAGACCCGTGGAAGTGACCGGGCGTGACATTTTCCCGCGAAATAAGACGGAACGTACGAGTTTTCACGCGGGGGTAGCAGCATCAAACGTCGCGGTGGCACGAGAGGATCCAGGGGTGGGTCTGTTCGAGCTGGCGAGAATGTAATTATGAAGCGGAGATCAACGGGAGAAGATAAGGCCCCGCGAGCGTGATGGATGTTTTCAGCGTCTGCTCCGCGTCTGCTCCGCATTACTGACTTACGAGCTCGCAACTATAGACACGTCGTTCTTTTCTTCCTCCTCAACCTCCTTCCTCATCGCGCTCCTTCTTCTTCTTCTTCTTCTTCTTCGCCGGCTCCTAATGCCGCCGATATACGCCCAAGCAGTCGGCCATTCTATGTAAATCACGTCGTAAAAGACCCGACACCACCACCGGACCTTGAGGAGGCCCTACACGTCCTACGGCCCTCCTCCAAAGGACGACGTCGTGGCACGACATTAAAACGGACGACCGCTTTGATCGCGGGGGAAATTAGAGTGGCCGATGCCGGGGTGTGTGCACCTTGAATATCGATTTCTTTTTCCTTCCTTCTTTCCTTTATTTTCTTCCCTCTTTCTCTCTCTCTCTCCCTTTCTCCGTGTCTCTCTTTTCCGTCTTTCTCTTTGGTCGTCGCTTTTATCGGCCCCTTTGGCATTGTTGGCTCCTCGATGCGCTATTGATATTGGACTCGTCGAAGCGAGACCGACGAAAACGTTCGACCGGCCTTTTTTATTGATAACGAAAGTGGCGGAGGATTTATGGAAATTGGATATTAACGCAGCCTCGAAGGGTTCATCATTTTCATTGATGCTTACAGATTTTCGACGCCTCTTTCAATGCAGCTGAAGGTCTGCTTAAATGATTATGAATATCTCCAGAAGCTGCTGGAATTTTTAGAAATGTTCCTGGAGTTGCCGAGGGTGCTTCTAGTCAGCCATCACTGGAGGATCACTGTGTGCGAAGGATCATTCAATGCACTCAGGGAATATTTATTTGGTATGTGTGCTTGCTTTAAATTATAACGCAGACAGTTTTATGGTTCCATATTTGATGAGGTAAAAGAACTAAAAATGTCCGGACAGTGGAGCATGTTCACCACCATTTAAAAGTATTAGAATGCTTAGCAAACTTCAGGTAAACTTGAAAAGAAACCGTGGAACCGTTAAGAGACGTAAAAAATATTACTTCGTGAAATATGCACTCAACACTACATTAAAAATCTCATCAAAGAAATAAAAAAAAGTATATTAGCCTTTCTTTCAACGGTGTACTGTCCCCTAATTATGGCATTCAATAATATTACTACACTCTTTGAGCAAAAGTCAGCTCCTAATTTTCGACTCCACCTTGTAAATTACCTGCGTTCGTCTTCCAATTTCCCTATGCAGTTAAGACTCTAGGAATCACCCTGTTCAAGAATTATAATTCACTATTTCGTCTTCCTTGATCTAAACAAATACATCCCTATATTTATGATTTACATGCCCTCACACGAATAAAATGTTACCAAAAATACGGTGTATCCTAATACTTTCAAACGGTAGCGCTTATACTTCGTCACCCACTTCTGAAACTCATCATTAGTCAACCGCTCTGTGCCTAAACCATAACCCAGCCACTGTCTACGAAGAATCAACACGAAGGTCTCTTCATCGTTCCGCGTGTGGTGGACACGCGTTACCCTGACGGAACGGAAAAAGTTGACTATCGAGACGCTGCGGGTCTAGTCCAGGCTCGTTCATCCCCGGAAAGCGTTCGAGCAGGCTGTTCCAGGTCGTCGGAGAACCGAGTCTGCCCCACATAAGCGTCACTGTGTGCACCGAACAAGTTCTCCAGGTCCCGCCCAGGTCTGCCGGCCAATAGTCATTAGCTGGGCCCATTAAACCCCCGGACGTGCACGCACGCACGCACTCCGCGAACCCACGCCAGCTAGCATGAGCGGGTACGCGCGTTTGCACGCGGATGAAGGCGGTTTCGAGGAAGGCCGGACAAGGACGGAGCCGGCTGAGGAGGACAGGGACGGAAGAAAAGGGCCGAGACGAGGAACGAAGGGAAGGACGGAGAGGTGTGGTGAACGAGGAAGGGTAGAAATGGAGTACGAGGAGAGGGAAGTCGACGGAGGAAGAGATAGAGAATTCGAAAGGTAACAGGGAGGATGAAGAGGTTGAAGAATGAAGATAGTGGGAAATCAGTGATAGGGGGATAAAATAAAATGATGAGTATGCGGAGATTCGAGTATATAGGAGAACGCGATGAGGAATAGGAATCGAGTGGATGAAGAATATAGTGAACTGAAATGAGGGATCCTGTGTAATTACGGAAACGAAGAGTCTTGAGGAAACGGATGCAGAGACTGGAGATCAAGTTTGTGTGCTTGAAATGAAATATGTAAATATTGATACTCTAATGTTCTTGATGAAGGAAGAAATATATTTGAACGGAGCATTGGGTGAGCATGTGCTAGTAAATTGCAAGAGCGATAACCCGCGGAGGAACATTGAATGGAATAACCGTACCGAAGATGAGGATACTGAAAAATCTGAGGACAAGGGGAAATAATACGGAAGCAAAGTGAAAAAAGGAAGAAGTCTTATAAACTGTATACAAACTATATAGAAACGTGAAGATTCGAGTAACAGGAAGATTACAAACGGAGAAAGAAGTAAAGAAGAAACTTTGGAATCTCGGAGGGCGCGTTCTCAAACACAAAGTGGTAACCATGATACTCTGTCGATCGCAAAAAGAAGAAACAGGAAAACTATGAAAGCGATAATACTGAAGAAAAGTAGAATGATACACCAGATTGTTGTTCAAAGTTAAGAAAATAAAAGAAGGAAACATCGAATCATAGAGGGCGTGTCATTAGGAACATTCTAGAAACTGGCGTTAAATAGGAAAGGATCCTGCAGTACCAGTGAAGAAAATGATCTGGAAACCTATGATACGACAAACAAACCTGAAAGCGGTAATAACACGGAAGAAAACCGTGAAACCTCAGAGTAACAAGACGCAAGGGTAGTTGCTGAAAAATCATCCACAACAGAAGGGACAATACAAAACCTAAAAAAAGAAACTCCAAACGTCATCAGGAACAGAGTAGCAATTATCGTCAACTTAAGAAACATCCAACAGTCTCACTGAAGAGATCTATGTAAAAACAAGGAAATCCAGAAAGAGGAACCTCGAAGTAGCTACAACACTGAAGAAACCGTGAAACCTCGGAAAGCGTGCGGCCGGAGTAACAGGACGCAAAGGTGGCAGCTAAAAAATCACGGATAGCGGAAGAGAAACGGAGAAACGCGAAAGAAGGAAACTTGGAAGCGTATAGAACACGTCGTTAGGGTCGTAATGGCGTTAGGTCCGTCGAAGCGAAACGGTCGGCCAGCAAGTTGGTGTCCAGCGGCTGGCCTGGTAGCGTCTGCCTGTGAGAGACGTTTCGAAACGGTGGGGGATCGTGAACAGGAGGTAGAGGCGGGTCCGGGAGGCGGCTTTAACGCCCGCCTTCCATCGACTTTATAGCGGCTGATAGCGGACAGCGTAATCAAACGGCACTTGCTGCGACGCGGAGCGTTATCGTGACGCGGATGGCGAACGTTCTCAGGGAAGTCGGCCCGTCGACGTGTAAAACGGCCATAATAATGGCCGAAACTGCGAGCGGAGTCGCGCCTCTGCTCTCTCCACGATTTTCCGGAACGAGTCGGCTCGCCTCTACCGAAAACCACGTTCCTTCGTTTCGTCGATCATTACGTTACGACCACGTTGAGACTTCCAGCGAATTTTTCCACTTTACGACCGTACAAACCGAACGGACACAGAACTCCACGTCCTTTTTTCTCTCTCTTCTTCTTCGCACAGCGGACTCGTTGCACCGTGTAGGAGTACCAAACGGTCACTTTCATTCTCGACAACTCGAGGACACCACACGCGAGCACTGAGGCGACACTTTCACCAGGTAGAACACCCGCGATCTTGTCACGGGATTCGGTGAATCCTCGTGGATTTGTCGAGCACAGGGGAAACAGAGTGTTTGGCGGCGAGGAACGTCGCCCGGCTGGCATCATGCGAGGAACTGCGGCGACTCGCAGCCGGCGTGAAGCAGAAGAGGCAGCAACGGGCAAAGAGCGGATATTTCAGCTGCCGGCTCCTGCTGAGATGCGGCGATTATGTTTGTCCATTAATATGCGCCGAGACAAGGCAGCTTGGTCCTTTATCCGCTCGTCCGCGGCGCTCTCACTGGGTCTCTGGGTCTAGGGCCTCCCGGTACGTCCTATCATTTATCACCGGGCTTTCACGCACACTTTTCGCCCTGCCCTCTTCTCTTCCCTACCCACGACAGACCGTTACTCTTCCTCGGTCACTTTGGAATACGGATAAACCAGCTTCGTTCTGCTCCACGCTCGTTCTCTTCCCTATGAAATTGCATTCTTCCGTCATTTCTCTTCTAAATAGTTTGACCGACATTAACTTTCTTAGGTGTTAGGTTCTTGTCAGAGATATTTGCGGAATTCTTTAGCTGTTTTCAATTGTGATGCGATGGTCATCCTATGCTGACTGGTATGATAAAGTATAGGTTAAGTTCATGACATTGCTGTACCTTGCAGTTTGTTGATATTGTAGGGATTCTGTAGTCAGGCTCCTCACGGTCACTTCTGATTTTTTATTTTGATAAGTTATCGCAGACTTTCGAAGTATTGGGGTATTTTTGTCATTTTACGATTATGAAAGTAATATGACATTCAAGGTGAGGGAAATGACCTTGAAGCGTGAGATCCTAATGTCCTTGCAATAATCATATTTTGCATGCGTAGTGCATTTCTTTTTCATTTTGTATTTTTGTGTTCACGTCTGCATCTTTCATTCCACGAATTCTTTTAACTGGTCGCTCATATATATTTAACATTATCCACTAATGGAGCCTTCTGATGTGGTCTGCCGGAGCATCTCTGCAATTGCAAAGATTCCTAGCAAACAATGTCCAGTCTTCTTGAAACGAATCAATAGCACCTCTAATTTTACAATTATCCAAAGTTAACGCCTTTTGGACCCACCCACTCGATTCGACCCAATCACTCATTAATCAGTCATTCAAGACTTAAAGTCCTAGACCGAGGGCCTCCGATCTAATGAGATCCATTCGGAGCATTGGCTGTCAGCTCTTCGAGAGCAGTCCGGTTGCCGGTATTAATAACAATTCCTCTCGGAGAACGGTTATACGGCGGGTCCACCGGTTGATTTAGTAACTCGCCTGTTAACTTGTTTCTTTTTCCCGGTGGACCCACGAACACCGCGTCAATATGTTAATCCACAGAATATAATCCCCTCGATACGAGAGAGGGGCCCGTTGGTTATTAAAGCTCCCGAAGGGCCCTGTCCTCGTCCCACGGCCACGTTATACGCCGTACGTCGTCGTAAATATGAAATATCGAAGTCCGGATCCACGAATCGTCGGTTTCGTCGAACGAAATCGCCAGGGCGACGATGATCGTTTCTAACGTCTCCACCTCCTTCGTTTCCGAACCGTCTCGGCCCACCCCAACCCCTCCATTCCGTTCCGTTCCTATGCCAATTAAAAATCTTCCTTTCGGCGATTTTACGAGAGAACGGGCTCGACTACAGCGTGGGACCCAGCCAACCGATTTCTATGCTTCCACGGAATTACCGTCGCCGCGAGAGAAATAATGTCTTCTTCGTTCACCGGTTAGAAACGCGATTCCGCCTGGAACTCGAACTTTTGTTCCTGTTAATTCCGGCCCGGCTCCAACCGGATCGCGATTGGCCGGTTTGGATCCTGTGGGAGGCATGGAAAAATCCGTGAAGGTTTTCGCGCGGAGGATATGGGAGATTTGGCTTCGGGGGGCTTAGTCGGCTTGGAATTTTATTCAAGTGAAATTTTTGAGGGAAATTTGAAAATTAATTATGTGTTGCGGGTAACAGGTTCGATACTCAAAGTTTAATGACAAAAATTATTTTGTATATGTACTTTTTGGTTTAATTTGTTATTACTGTAAAAAATACTGTGCAATGAAGTCAATGTTGTTATATATGACATAGATTATAGTATTCTTTTTGGAATTTTAGGGATACAGCGGCGGTACAGTATATTTAAAAGTGAAGAATGAATCAGTTGGATGAATAAGTATTATTTAAATGAAATGTAAACTATCTTTAATGGCATACATGAAATATATTAGTTCGATAAATTGAATGCTATTATGAAATATAATTTTTTTTAGCTATCATTTTAGAATCAGGTCTTTCAAAGTGGCGTAATAAATTATTATAAATCTGCATACAATTTTATAATTTTCTAGGTTTATCTTGGATCAAATTCAAACACACAATTTTAGTTTAGAAGTCGCTCGAACTTAATGTTCACAGGCTGTAAACTTCATCTAACAATCAGTCCAGCTTAGGCTTAATTAAAATTACATTTGGATGAGACTTGTCAGTGTAGGTCAGAGTTGTCTCTTCTCACCTTTCCTTGTAGAAGTTTAAGATCCTCTTCATTTGTCCATTTAAAAGAACCCTCAGATTCTTAAAATTCGTCTCTCATGTCACTAAATTTCTCATTGCAACATTGCCTCTATCGTATCTCATATTTTGTACTCTGACATCAGCCGACTTTTTGCACTTTTTTCACGAACTTCCACTTCTGCCCGCATGTAACCTTGTAGTACATATTTTCGGACTTTCTGCGTCGTAATTCTTCCAGTCCGTCACCTTCCGCGCCTCTTACTCCGTTTGCCGGCATCCTCCAATTTCTCCATTTTAAAAGCTTCAAATTCCTCCCGTATTTCAATTTGTCCGAATTTTCTTGCGAACTTCGGCCCAGCAACTCTTATCGTCCCCGCTTCAGCGAGCTTCAAATTCTTTCCCCGCCCCGATTCATTACAACTCTTTTTTCTTGTGCTTCTTGCAATTCTTCTCGTGCTTCATTCGTTATTTCTTCCTCTCCCCATCCCCTTCTTCTCCCCGTCGCATCTCCAGCCGTTCCTTTTGGAACTTCTTTCATCCTCTTTTTCTCCGTTTTGTATGTTCTTCGGCTGTTCGTTATTCTTCTTCATTTCTTCTTCTTCACTTTATCGTCTTCGGATCGTCGCCTCCTACCGAGTCGAGGGGGAAGCCGGTAGGAAGAACGCAATTACATCGGCCAGAATTTATCGCGATCGATGCGCGAAATAGCCAGATATCGCGAGTTTCGTTCTTGCTTAATCCCCGATTACGATCGTGAATAGACAGAAGAACGCGCGGGAAATACTGGACGCTAATGGCGCCGATTTCAGTCGGCCCGATAAGACGGTTCAGCGACTTCGCTTTATGCGTTCGATCGCTCGTCTAACTATAAAATACACAGGTGAATCTGGCGACCGTGCCAGGCTATAGCTCTATCCAAAAGCGAGGATAGAAAAGAAGCAGTTAATTCAAGTGAAATACTGTGTACAATTATGTAACGAAAAATTCATTTAAAATTCTTTGGACTGTTACATTTATATGCGAATATAAGAAAATTAAATAAACTGGATTTGTCTATAGAAATGGAGGATTTAAAGAAGATTTTGTATCACAACAACCAAAAGAGAAGTTCCATTATCAGTGTATAACATAAGTCGGGAAACCCTTCGTAACTGTCATCACCGATATTATATAGTTAAATGAGATTCATCCTCTTATTATATGATTGTTGTTGCAGTTCCATCGATACACCTGCACTATTTTCTTCAACCGAATCGTACGCTTCTTTTATATAAATCAAGTACTCAAGATGTTTTACATTTGAAAGGTGTTAGGTAGGATCATCGAAAGCTACGAGATATTTCAAACATCATTTTCATGTTACCCTGATGATTTCCGCTCATCAGACCACCAAGCTTGCAAGCGTTCCGACCCATCAGTCCGAGTGGATCGTTGAACAAGGAGTTCATCGTGTTGTTGATTTGTTTCATCATCCAGATCACCCGTCAGTGATCCAAACAATGACGTTTTCATACGTCGTGTACTTATGCAAGAGGTTTATGTCACGGTTCAGTGTTATCCGTTGGTTCGTTCAAGTTTAACGACAGCAAGGTGTTTCAGATGGAGTTTATTCCTATTTATTTACAATGCTTATCGCATCGATATGACACATGTTTGTACCAGTATTTTTCATTGTTTCCTGTGTCGTCTGCCCGTCACTGAATCGCGTTCCAGGCGTTACGAAACGGCCTGCGTGTCAGTCAAAGTGTTAAATGGCGAAGCATTGTACGGTCAGGACACTCGGACATCCCCGCAGCACCGAGGAACACGGCTCGAAGCAGGCGAATAAGATTGTTCCGGATCCCTTAACGAGAACGAAAACTCGAAGGCAGTCTGGTGGCTGGCATGATTTTATCTTCGAATTCCGTAACTCGATAAACAACGTCGAGATGTCACGGCAGGTCCCGTGCGTTTCTTCTGTTTGAGAACGGAGGCCTCGGGAGCCCCGTGTCTCGTAAAAATCCCTCTTTATAGCCGCCCCTCTCGTTTCCAGTCCGCTTTTATAATTTCCTTTTTGAAAAATCTCCCTCGAGCTGAACGAAACCGGCGCCGCAGTCTCTCCGCTTCCCTTTTTCTTTCTCCGATCCTCTTTTTTTCATCCTTTTCGTTCTCGATCCATGATTCAGAGCCACTTTCTCGCGCTCTCTCTCTCTCTCTTTCTCTCTCTTCCTTTCCTCGATCTTCTTTTTTCTTTTCTGTTTCTGCAGGGTGAAGCTGCGCGAGGGAAGAAAGAGAAATCGTAGACACGTTCTTTCGTTCGAAGAATCATCTCCATTGAGAAAAGACTCGGCCGAGAGGCTGCTGTACACTGTCGCGATCGTATTAAGATGCGTAGAGGAGACAACTAGCTCCTTGGACCACGTTGATCCGAATTTATTGCGGCCGATGCACGAGAATAAATTCGAGTCTTATCGGTAGTTTCGTTGGATTCGTTTCTTATTGTTCGTTCGTTTTCGTCGTCTTACCTGCCTCTCCGCTTCAGATTTTTACAGTTTTCAGTCAGATGTCTTTTAACCCTTGGAATATTGATGCTTGAATACCGGTTCATTTGGGCCCACCGTAAGAGTTTAGTTCTATGCGTATTTTCTAAACGGTTTCCTAGTAAATTGTGTCGTAATTATTTTTGGAATATTCTGTTAAGTAATGTGAAACAATGGGAAGGGAGAAATATGTGTATGTACAGTATCTATTATATTAAATCTTCATGTTCTGTAATTTTATACAGATTTCATGGTGACTCTGTTTTGTTTCTTCACCTTTATACTGAAGACTGTTCGCAACATACATTACCGCTCTAAAGTTTGGAATCACTTGCTGATTTCTACTAAAATCGAATGTCTTGATATATTTTGTGCTGACCCACCAACCCATACCAGATGTTAACTTTAAGAGCGTTTATTTTCTCTTAATATACGCAGTGATTCCAAACTTTTATGTTGGAACAACTGAGAACACATCAGTGACAGTCGGGTGAGTTAAAACGATTGCAAATTCGTCGATCGAGGGTTAATTCGGACCAAACTCGGACCTCGTACGAGCTACACCGAAACCTAAGCATGTATTTTTGGTAAAGTCTAACAGAACCAGTAAGAAGCTACGAAGGCCACGAATAAACTCGCGGAGCAATTATAAACCGTAAATACCGCAGAAACGGAGCATAATAAATTGTTTCGCCGTGTTACGGAGGATCGAGTGAAATATTCCTCCGGAGCCAGCCATAATTCGATAAGAGAGTAAAAAGTAATCGTAACGAGTGGGTGTTTACCGAAAATTTCACCGGGACGCACAGGGGACAACGTTGGAACGTAAATTGTCCCCGGTGGAGAATAAACTACCGGTAATATGCGTTGACTCTCCCGCGCGAAAAGATCGTCGTCATTATAAAGATAGAATTATACTCTGACGATATTAACTCCGCAGAAGCACTCGGCAATTTCCAGAACGATAAATAACCCTCCTTACTTCGCGAGATACACCCGACGACGCTTTTATTGCGCGTCACCTGAAATTAGTGGGGGCTCGCCTGACAAATTTCATCTTCTTCCAGTCCGGTGCCTTCGATCTACGTGTGATCAACGGAAACACCTGCGATCGCATGGCCGGAACCATTATCCCGTCCAATCGAACTCGATTCTCTTTTTATTTCTCGTTCGATACGTTCCGAGGGTTACTCCTTCATCTCGGCGATTATTCGAATTTCGTTCGGTCGTACGAAGGCTCCTTTCGACAAAATAAGTTGAAGATAGTTCGTCATCGTTCGTAAGGTGTGTGATGGACTGTAGATTGCGCGAGTATGCGAAGACTGGCAAATGTGCAATCAGAGTCTTGTTTCGTTCAAAACATCGGGATATGGCAAATGACGCTTGGAAGAAATTTTGTGGTCAATTTAGCATGCAATACAGCTGATTTGGTGTAACAGTGGGTAAAAAGTTCGCATACGCGTTTTAACGATTTAATATTTAACCCTGCGTAGGCATACTGGATCGCGTATGTTCAAGCATAATTTTTGTACTGTTCTGGGCATTCAAACAATTCGAAAAAATTCTGGGATACTTATTAAAGTCTCTACTACATCATACAGTCGTATAGTTCGTTTCTAGTGTAAACATCTGGAAAAATATCTACTTTAGATTTTTGTAAGAATAGGGTGCTTCATTTCGAAAACTGAACGCGTCCTTGAAATCCTGGAAATTAGAACAGAGATACAAAATAGTTGCACAGTACATTGGCAATTTTCAAAGTGTGTAATATACGTATAAATGGTAGAACAACTGAACTGAATTGAATTTGAACTGTGGAAAACTAAAGAGATAAATATCTATGATATTTAGACTGGTTTGAAGGTCAAAATATTACTGAAAACTTTGTTTATTCTTCAGATTGATGCCACTTTGCGAAGAAACACTTTTTTCGTTGTTCTTCCTTCAGATACTAATCACACTCATACTAACTAAGAATATTCTCAATTTTTCATTTCGGATGACTTCAGCGGCAGTTATCGTGCGTCCCATCCGAGAAGAATCTTTCCACCCTCTCCGCTTCCCCGTTGAATAATTACTACAATTTAAACGATAAGAACGTACAAAAATTCCTGAACGTAGTATAAATCTTTACAAACAAATCCACAAGGATTCATAAAGATATGCTGCTTAGTTTATCCATAAAAAATTCCCAAACGCCAAGAGAGGCGAATACCGTTTTAAAGATCGTCCAGATCAAACCGACAAATACGAATTATAACGAGAAACATTGTAATAATTCCGAGGGCAGGAATACGCGGAACAATTTGGGCGCATAAAAAGCGCGGAGAGGCTTAATTTATCGAACGATCACGCGAAACGCTTCTGCATTCCATGGCCGGTTGGATTCAGTGATTTCGCGGAATAAAGCATGACCGGTGTCGGATGTTTAAGCGGCCCGTAGCTCATTTTCGCCTTATCCACGGCGATAAGCGTTTCCGACGAATTCGAATCGCCGCGGGAGACTGTTATAAAATTTTGCGACGGCCGGTGGAATAAAAAAAGGCGGCGGAGCGCGGATCGAGAAGAAACGGACGGACTTATTTACATTTCAAATTGGCCCGCGGCTCGGCTCGATTTTTTTCACGCGCGGCGGCAATAATTCTGCCCGATGAAGCGTCGCCGGACAAATTTCGCCCCCGGTGCGGAACGTTGAAACGCGAAACGAACGATTTTTAATAACCGCCACCGGGAGATTCTGATTAATAAACGTCGATTACGTTTTATGCGACGCGCCGGATCGCCGGCATACATCCCGGCCACGCTTTTGATTTACCGCCGAACTTTGGAGCTAAATGAGCGTCCACCTGTCTCACCGCGCCGAACTCGGACGGAAAGTAAAACTGCGAGCGTTGTTTAATCCGTCGAATGCGATGCAGTCGAATGTAAATCGTTCGGTGTGTGCGGGATAATAATAATCGAGATTCGGTCGATTTCTTTTATTTGTTTCTTTCATTACGGTTCGTTCTTTTGCTCTGGCAATTCATTCGTTTGGTATTTATTCTCATTTAAATATCTCCTTCGACAGGAAGTTATGAAAACATGCTTCGGTACAAAGTTGCGCCGCTTCGAGAACGAAACACGCTGATATTTTACATTTTTTACAATCATTCTTTTGAGACGTCAGGATCGTCGATGTTTTTTTTTTAATTAGTTGAGATGTTTCTGTTGCCATGGCGTTACAGCTTACAAAACAACGAGTACAACGATGTAAGTATGTTGACTTTTAGGTGAGTTTCGACCAAAGAAAATCGTGTCTTCGGAGGGCAAGTAGAGAAGTCTTAGACTAACACGTTGGAATCGTAGTAATGTATTTTTTTATTTGAATTCTTCTTCTGTCTTTTATCACCCTACTGCAAATTATGTGAAAATGTTTGTTCCAATTTCTCGGATTTTTCCCATGATTCTGCAACGTTTAAGATTATTTAACCGTGCAAAGAAAAGTGAGTAAAGTGACCAAGTTTGTGAATAAATTAATAAAGAATTACTGCAAATTTTTGTATTACAATCTTAGTGTATTTGTGATTCCGCTTGCTCGAAAAGTACTTCTTTTTTAACTTTTGCTACTAACAAACAATGTCAGAATAGTCTTTTCCTATAGACATGGAAAACTTGGATAAATGTGAACGTATCAACGATCAATTTCTACCGAAATTACCGCCATAAATATAAATCAATTATATCACAACAGCACTGTATAATTTATTCAGTTTCTGTCAGTCGAGAAGATAAAACGCTTTGTAACAATTCTCCAAAACCTGTAAGCTTTCCAAAATTCCTCTCTATGATTTTGTATTAGTTTGCCCCCTGTCCGAGTAAAGAATCGTGATTAATTCACCTGGACGATCATTACCGTGCTCCAGCCAAGCATTTCGGCCGATGATCATTAAAAATGAGGAGAGATTTCGATCCTAACGAAGCCTATTCGCGCTTCAATGTCGCTGGCGAGCTCTCATCCGGACGCAATTTACTCAATTTAAGTACGTACTAATGATCGCATATTATGGAGGGGAAGAAAACGAGAAGCAAATAAGAGGAGGAAATATCTGGAGGCTGATGTTTACTCGGTCGGTTATTATTCCATCTGAACGAAGATTCCGAAACGAACGTGCGGGCAAATATTTAAAGCGCGGTAATATTCCGCGCGCGCGCGCGCGAGCACGGAATCGCGCGAGGAATAATAAAAGGGGACGACTGTGAACATCTGTATACACAGTGGTTCGTTAGTGACATACCTGGCTGAACTTTTCGGTGAAGACGACCAATCGTTCGTTCGCGAGATTACGAAAACGAGGCGTGGTTAATGTTGCAGCTCGAATTCTGAGCCCCCCTGATAATGAGTTCTGATTAGTCCACAGGATTTCTTTATACGCGCCTCGCTGTGTCTTCGAGTCGCTTGATTGGCTTCCGAAGCGTTCCACTCAGGTGAAACGTCATTGGGAACCTGTGGAGAAACTCTTCTCAGAGAAATGTAACACAGAAGGTGTTGTATATTATAAGAATTTTTGCATAGAATATTTTCTCATTAGTTTCATCTGCTAAAAGTAAATATTCACAGTGTGTATGCAGTGAAAGGTTGGACACTGACTGCACTCTGCGAAATGAAGTAGTATGACGCTTGTACTCTAATTAACACCGTCGAATATCTGCAAATCAGAATGGTGTCTGAGATATACTGCAATGAACTTGATACTCTACATCAAAAGCTGCCTAGGACGTTAACTCTGTTTAACATAGAAATTGCTAATGTAAATAAGAACCGTTATAATTTGAAGAAAAACTTAATTTAATTAATCAGGAATGCAGTAGATTCTCAGAAAAAAACGCACGTATTCTGCTGAAATTTTTAACTTTGCGAAGGTCTGAAGGATATTAATTAATACGTTTTTAACTATTTCGGGCTCAGTATTCCAGGAAATGTATATTCCTTCGTAAAAATACAATTTAATGTTTATTCGTCGATTATCTTATAAGCATATTCCATGACTCTGAGAAAACTTTAAATAAATCTGAATACGTATAATTCGTCTACTTTTATCAATTTTAAAATAATACTCCAACACAATATATTGTAAGATTTATACTTTAAAAAAAATGCAAGAGTACTTCAATTTCTTTGAATGAGAGAAACCCCTTAACGTGTAAAGGGTTGAAATACGACTTTTTCCTGAAAATTCTGGTAATATTCACCCGATCGCAACTATTAATCCTGTTCTCTGTTTACGATAAGTCAAGTTCGTGGTTCTTTCGATAGATCAAGAAGAAACAGAGCAGAGGAGCAGCCGGTGAACGAGAGAGCACGAGAGGAAACGCCTTCTCCGCCCTGAGACGCCCCCTGTCCGTCATCCCTCTTCTTCTCATTTTATTTCCCAGCGTGACCCCGACGTCTCCGGCTTCGTTTCTTCCTAGCCACCTACCTGGACATAATTACAATTGACGAAACACTCGGTTGAAACGTATCTTTTGATCCTTCGACGTGCCCCGTTAATTTTCTCCTCGAAACTCGTTCTCGAACTGCACCCTCGATCACCTGAATCTTTCCTGGATTCGTAACAGGCCTGTATACAATGTTGCAGTTCATTTACATACACTAATTTCACTGTAAATGCTAGTTCAGCGACGTGTGATTAAACGTGAAGGTTGAATTTAATTTGTACTTTCGGTAGAAAACTTTAATGCTGTCACATCGGTGACGAACGCACGCTTCGGAACATTTCAGAGACAGAGACGCAAGAAATACCCAGATGTTCGGGAAAAACAAAGCTCTTGAGATTTTTCTAGATCTCATGAATTTTCAATTATGCGTGGAAACCCGGTGGAGTTCAGCACGAATCAAGTGTCGATCTCTCCATTCAAGGATATTTTATACGGCCTCTATGTTTCAAAAAGACCAAAAACTGCGATCTAGGTTAGGCTAGTTTTCTTTTACAATTTCTAAAACATCGTCTCTGCTTCGTCTTTGCCTCTAAAATGTTTCTAAGTGAGTGTTCGTTATGTCAACAATTTCCAGGTACTTTGTATAAATTTAATAAATATACATGTTGCTCAATAATGCAGTACTGGAAGTATAACTTTTAAGAGTAAACATTAATGCTGTCTTTTTTGGTGTTAGATGCTTCTCCAATTTATGATAATACGGATAGAATAATTTGGACGATCTGTCGGCACGTATCCTTTCATCTTCTTTATTCATATTCAAACGAAGCATCTGGATCATTAGCCGTGTTTTTCCCTTTTCAGAGCCATCTCACAATCAGCCTAAACGGTCTCACACGTTTACGTTTCTTTGTCCACGAACAAAGACGCATTCAAATTCACCACCTTTCTATTAATTCGAATCCTTAAATATAAAGTGCCTGTTTACTCGATACTCGATACATTTGTTTCGAAGAAACATTAATTCAAGTTCAAAAGTAACCCGTTTACCGGCGAAACACGACAAAGCGTGCACAAAAGCTTTTGTCCCTCTTCTCTTCCAAAGTTGCCCTATCAATAACACCTTTCAAACAATGTATGTACAACGAATGATAGTACAGTGGGACCTCGATTATCCGAACACAGAACACCGACCATCAAAAAATTCCTCTTCCAGGTTAATTACAAAGTCAAATCATCATCAACGACACTGTGTACTCAATTCTATTCCACCGTGTACTTTTACGTTCTGAACCAAAATTATCAGTTTCATGCGGAACATAGTTGTAATGAGAGTCATCTTGTTACCAATTACAGTTCACATAAACGAGGTTCTACTGTAATAGAAATTATACAGTAGTCCAGCGACCGCCAGAAAATCGTTCGAAATTCTCATGTTAACGAACTGGAAACGATGCGACAAGCGGAATGAGCCCTTATGGCTAACCCCTAATCAAAGCTGAAGCTCTCGAACGACAGCGACAGCCAGGAGACCGATCGGTGACTTTTATCCGGCGTGAAAGCGTTGTAATCATCGCGGCCGGAAAATTTGTTCCGTCTCGTGGCCTACCATTACGACGATTAAATGGTCGAAACGTTTCGTGGCCGTTCGTAAGCTGCAATTTTCGTGGCGAACAGCTGTGATCCGTTCACGGACAGACTGCTCGTGCCACGTTCCGTCTATCTCTCTGTTCCTCTCTTTTCCATTCGACCGACAGCGTTTCTCTCGCTGCCGCCTAATGCCTAGGTGTGGAAATGACTTGTGGGATCGGCTGGTAGCGGCATGGCAGAAAAGTGGTACTTTTGAGACGACCCACTAAATCATGGAATTGAGGGGGAACGGCCGGTTTATCGTGAACGATATCCTCTTTCTTTCTTTCCTTCTTCAGTAGTTGCGTTTATGCCGCAAACAATCGTTTAAAGTGGGACTGAGATGATGGATGCGTAAGAGAGTATTAAAATTGTTAGGTTGGTGACTAGATGAGCCTCGAAACTTTGTACGTGGAACGTTCATTAAAATCCTGGAAGTATTTTTGATTCTGATCTTTCATCTAAATTCTTGTGACTTTCTGATTTTGTGACGATAGAATTGAACAGATTTTGGGATGAAGAAGTTTGAAATGTTGCGTGGTAGATTGTCAATTTAATAATACAATGTTGGAATTATGTATTTAGAATGGAATCAAATTTTATAATAACCCTGCCCTTATTTCTACAGCAAATCCTTAGTACAAGATAATTAATTAACCGTAACTCCGAAACAAATAGTGTTTTTGCTTCTAATGATGATAAATATAATTAGTGAATATCTTGAAAGATGCAGCGCATGCAGCAAAGAATCATTACACGCATATCCAATTTTCTAGAACATCAGTATCATCTTAATGATGTTACAATGTAAGAACATTGACAGATCATAGCGTGACCTCACCGGAAACAAAACACTTTCAAAGAAACAACTTGGTGTCGTAAAACCCGAGCTGAGACGACCCGGCGGCAAGGGACATCAATCAAAGCACTACAAAAACGAGACACCAACGTTGGAACCACCCTAGTCTCAAGGAACCCGAATCGGGACCACCTAGCCACAGGAGATGATCCTGACTCGGATCTCTCGGACCTGAGAGGTCCCAATTCGAGTTCCTCAGAACTGGAGGACCTGAAAGGTCCCAATTCGAGTTCCCCAGAACTGGAGGACCTGAAAGGTCCCAATTCGAGTTCCTCAGAACTGGAGGACCTGAAAGGTCCCAGTTCGAGTTCCCCAGAACTGGAGGGCCCGAGAGGTCCCAATTCGAGTTCTTCAGAACTGGAGGGCTTGAGAGGTCCCAATTCGAGTTCCTCAGAACTGGAGGACCTGAAAGGTCCCAATTCGAGTTTCCTAGAACTAGAGAACCTGAGAGGTTCCAATTCGAGTTCCTCAGAACTGGAGAACCTGACAGGTTCCAATTCGAGTTCCTCAGAACTGGAGGATCTGAAAGGTCCCAATTCGAGTTCCTCAGAACTAGAGAACTTCACTCGGGTTCTCAACCTCGGTGTTGCAATCCTGTCTTGGGTGTCTCGATGCTGAAGACTCTCGATGCGGGTTTCTCGAATTCGAAGTGATTCTAATTCGAACTCGGTCTGATTCTGACTCGAGTTCCTCGAGTTCAAAGTGATTCCTATTCTGGTTCATCAAATTCTCAGGTTCCGTTTCGGATTCCTCAAGTTCTCGTCTGTTTCCAGTTAGTCTTATTAGGTTCGTTTGTACCAAGGGTGCCAGGCACGTTAACGTTTCAAGTCGACTGCAACCACTTCAAGGCCATCTACCTAGTGTCCTTCCCTGTTTGTATAAATCACCTTGTACGTCTGGAATCCCGAATGCGTGTCTTATGCAACGATTTGTCGTTGCCTGTGACAGCTTCCACAAAACAATGACCCCCAAGAATCTACAAAGACCAACAAAGTTATATTATGCACAAATCCCAGTTTCTGAAGCTTTCATCTTTGCATAATCACAGAGTACGTCTCTTAAGAGTTTTAATAACGCTTCTCCTACATTTTATCGAGCTTCCGTGATCATTCGTGAGCCTGAACGACGCCAACTAATGCTCCGGACAAATCCGAAAAGTCGTCGACTTCCTGACGAAGCAGAAAACCTGGCTAATGATCCCGTGCCTCGTCCGATGCTGCACGGAGGGATCGGGTCCCGAAAAGAAGGAGGAAGACGAGCAAGAGAAAAGGAAGAAGACGCGTGTCGGGGGATCGGTTTCTTTTCGACGTGAGACCGCGGATGATCAGGTCGCTTTCGATGGTCAGCGGGGTGATCAAAGATCCCGGTCTGCGCCCTTACGGACTGGCCGTGATGGAAAAGGAACAAAACGGTGAAAAAAGCGAAAAAATATTGCGGGTGTCGGGAATGGTTGAAGGAGGACGGAGAACGTAAGAAGGAAAAGGGAAGGAGAGAACCTGCAGGTCGGAGAGTGAGGCGACAACCCGTGACCAATCTTACACTAAATCAACTGACGTGAGCTCCGTGCACGAGATCGTGCACGTGTACAAGGCGTGAAACTGTGTAGACGATGTTGCACGAACGTTCGATAGCACGAATCGATTTTGAAAAAGTTCTTGCTGAGCGTAACCCCATAGACTACTGACGTGAGCTCCAACCGAACCTGCTGTTAAGTGTAGAGACTGTTCAATGAGCTTAATTCGATAAGCTTCACGTTCGAATTACCTTTTGTAAGACTGACTCCAGTAGAGAGAATGTCAGAAAGATGGTGGCCCTACAGGACGGTGGCAAATTCAAAGAAAGCGAAAAATTAATATAGGATAAGTGTAATATATTCTGATGCTTGCTAAGTAGTGAATAGGCTGTTTCAACTTCAGTATTTTTCATTTTAATGTAGTTGAAGAAATGGAATTTCGATTGAGCTCTATTTTATGTTTAAATGTTATGAATGTAAGACTATATAAAACAATGACGCAAGGCGAGTTTTAACAGAATATATATTCGAAGTCCGTTCAATCCGGCGGTTCGGAATAGAATGCCCTGACTTTTCCTAAACTGCCTCCCTCGACTTTTCGCACGATCCTTAGGCCCGGAGTTGAATTTTGAAGGGCCCAAGGGGGTGGTGTTGAGGGGCAAACTCCAGATGTCTTTGCTTGGAACATGCCTTCGTCCTTGGCCTTCGTCACGTTGCTTAGGCTACGTTATAGCATGTGACATCTTACATGAATTTATTTTTTGTTCGACTTATTTTATAAAATGATTATCTTCCACGTATTTGAAGTGCGTCCTCAATGCAGTTCATTAGGGGTATGTTGGTAGCGCTCAACGGTGGACAGAATTGTTTCATTCAGGTTCCGAATCACCCAGAAGAATTTTTGACACAGCAGTTCCTGGGGTGAAATACGGAATAAAAATTTGTCTACTTTTGCCAAGTTCATTGCCTCGACTATGACGAACAGATGTCGATAATAAAATAGATGTTACTTCCTTCTAAGACGTCCGATGCATTCGTGATTACGTCATAAACGGATCCCTATATTTGCGTTGATACTCACAATAACAAAACTGAATATTAAAGCTAATTGAATCTCACCACTTTTTAAAAACGTGCTGAGTTCCATTAAAAGGGAGAATAGTCGCTCGGAGTCCTAAAATCTGAATCAAAATGTAACGAGTTCGTCGATCATGCAAATCGATCACTGGCGAATCGTTTCGATCGTCCATCATAATAGGTCACCGAGAAGTAAACGGCGTTCAGCGATCCGGCAGAAGTTATCCGTAGTATAACGGTTCATCCGCAACGGATGAAGGATGGATGGCTCGCAGTCGGAGATTGCGTGACAAATTATCAATAACTCGAACTCGTGGAGTCTCTAGCAAGACACACCAGAAAGACAGGATGGAGAAGGGAAAGGAAGACTAATGACGAGATTGATGTCGACCGTGTTGTAGAAGCGTTGTAAAGAGACTCCGGCGACAACCGACGACGACAAGCTGAAAAGGATCCTCCTATCGCCTTTCCAAACAACTGTACATCATTTCGAGTGGATCGTTCGGAAAAGAACAAGTTCTCGCCCATCAGACGTGTTTTCTGTTGGCGTGGCGTACGATCTCAATTAACCGGCGCTAATTTGCTTTTCGATTCGACAATTCAGGAATGTAGAGTGATTTGATGCTTCGATACGTTCAGTGTTCTCTAATTTACATGTAAATCAGAAAACCTGTTACGTAAAACATTGCGAGACTCTGTGTTTTAGTATTTAACACATATTCATAAATGGCAATTTTGAGAGAGAAATCTGCTGGATGTAAGGATGAAGAAACAGACCATGTTCACGTGAGAGACGCTACCTTTACAGGGTTTAAACATTTTCTGTAACACTGTAGATTCATAGAACTATCTGAGAAGATTTCGAGTTGCATATAGTCTTAGCATTTCGTTTATTTCAGTAGCAAGATTTAACAGTACTTGTACTTGCACTGATTAGATACATTCAATTGCAGAAGCAGTGGAGACACTAGATAGACTGTTCCACCAATCTCGAATCGATCGAATGATCCCAACTGCAGCAAGATAGACAGCACCAATGCAAATCTCCAATCTTCATTACCAATTGATACATTAAAGGGTTCACTGCTACAGAATTATTCTACCCACTTCAGACTTACAATTTGACAATTGCAAAAGCAGTGTAGACATTAAACAGACTGTTCCACCAATCTCGAATCGATCGACTGATCCCAACTGCAGCAAGATAGACAGCACCAATGCAAATCCCCAATCTTCATTACCAGTTGATACATTAAATGGTTCACTGCTACAGAATTATTCTACCCACTTCAGACTTACAATTTGACAATTGCAAAAGCAGTGTAGACATTAAACAGACTGTTCCACCAATCTCGAATCGATCGAATGATCCCAACTGCAGCAAGATAGACAGCACCAATGCAAATCTCCAATCTTCATTACCAATTGATACATTAAAGGGTTCACTGCTACAGAATTATTCTATCCACTTCAGACTTTCAATTTTACTATCGCAAAAGCAGCGTAGACATTAGATAGACTGTTCAACCAATCTCGAGACAATCGACTAATCCCAAATCCAGCGAGACGCAGAGGACCGGCGCAAACCCCCGATCCATAGAGTATAATACTAAAGCGTTTCGAGTCGGTGAACGTTGAAAGAGACGGGGCTAGGATAAGTAGTTAAGGCGGACTCGGCTAGAGTTTCACTTAAACGAGGAGTTTATCCGAAACGAGCTCGTTTCGCGGATTAAAGCCGCGGACGAAACTGTCTACACGGACCGGGAACAGATGGCATAAGACGAGGCCACTCGCCAGCCAAATTGGCCGGTAAACGTAACGGGACCTTCATGTAAAATGCGTATAACGAGTATGCACGGACCGTGAAATAATAAGCTAACTACATGGACCAGGCATTCTACGTTTCTCGAGTTGCACCTTCGCTTTTATGTCCCGCGTAATTCAACCGAGATTTATACGAATGCTTACGATGGGCTCAGGGAAGATGGCCTCGCTGCAGACCTCGATGGGTCGGAACGATGCGAGAAACTTGTGACTAGACGATAAACTTCGATGGAGATCGATCTATTGATCCGATTGAAACTGAGATTCTCCGTTTCACTGGTCACTGGTTGCCCAATTTTTAATTGAGACGCTTCATAGATGATTATCTCCATTGTAATCCTGATGAGAGGGTTCAGTTTTTCATGGTACAGTGTGTACATAGGGAGTACTATAAATGTATATTATTTAATTATACAGACTGAGTTACCAGAAATTAATCTCGATAGTATTTTTTGATAAGTTGAGACCAGAAAAAAATATGAGCAAGATAGTTTCTCGTGTTCGATGGAGATCTTATGTAGTTAACGATTTGCTTTTTGGAAATCTGGTATTTTCAAGATGGCCTTGAATTTTTTAAATGGCCTCATAGATATATTTATTTCACTACAGTATAATAGCAGTTACAAAAAAGAAATGAGTGTCCCCCGAATTACTTTAACTCTTGTTACATGTAGAAGATATTATGAATTTAAGAACTTAAGAACAATTAAGAAGAGGAAGAAGTAGAATCGCTTTCAAGTTGTAATTTGTCGAGGAAAAACATTTTAAACTGAAACATCCGACGATTTCTTCAGAAGAATATAATATTATTTTGAAATTTAGCAAAACTGATCTTCAAAAGTCTTCAATACACTAGAACCTCGATCATCATCGATAACATTGGTCATCCCATGTTAATTACAACCTAAAATTACCCTTAGCGACATCGTGTGCCTAATTCAATACCATTGTGCATTTTACATTCAGAAATAAAATTATCATTTTCATGTGAACGTGTTCACGATGCGAGTCACTCTGCTGCTAATTGTAGTTCAGATAATCGAGGACTTCCTGTACATCCATTCTCGTATCTCTGTTACACTCTGCTTGCGCTCTTTCGAGGGAAAAGGAGCGTCTCGGAACAGAGGAACGCACGAAATGCTAGAAACGTTCAGAAATTGCGGCGAGAGGAGCGGAGCCGAAGCCGGTGGGCCGTCCTCACGGTTCTTCTGCTTTTGTTTCATCGCGTTTCGGTGGTGTACCACGGCTGGCCTGCGAAACCAGAAGAGGCCGGGGTATACACGGAGAGAGATGACGAACGAAAGGCGAACGAAGAGAGAAAGAGAGGAGCAACGAGATTGGACGAGGCTCTCGCGCAGCCTGCGGTATAATTAAAATACAGCCGAGCACCAACTGCTGGCCCGTGCTGCTGCTGTTGTTGCTGCCTTCTCTTCTTCTCTTCCATCATCGTCTTCCCTCCCCTTCATTTCCCTCTTTCGTCTTATTTCCTCCGTTTCTTCCTCTTTCCGAGCCGCCGTGGCTCACGCGAATCACCAGCGACGTCGATTTGCTTTCGACCTGGTGGAAATTGAAGGGTTCATTACAAAAATAACCCTTGTCAAAGTTTACGATGACAACACGACTTCACAACTTCATGATCTAATTGGATACAGTCCTCTGCAATATAATTACAGATAACGCGAGTGAATGTAACCGACCGCCGTTCAAGGTTGCCTGGAAGACTTCTTCAAACAGAATCTCCTTTAGCCACGCCATGATGACCTGGCCTGACGAGAATCGGAAATAATGAGCTCACGGGTTCCTGATCTGCTACCGTACTGTTGCACGAGCTTATGATACCTCAGTTTCTATTAACTGAGAGATAAATAATGTTCAAGTTTATCCGTATGAACAGAACAAGTTCATCCATGTCATAGGCTCTGTAAAATAATTTGCTGAATCTTCAAGAATTATTCCGCCAGGTTGGGTAGCAGCAAGTGTAATTCACCCGTCTGTGTTGTAGCGAGTGAAGCACTACAGAGGTCTTTCTTCTCCTAAATGCTGAAGAATACCTTATCGGAAGAAGAGGAGGGTTTGAAGCGATGCGACGATGCGAAAGGAAAGGCAGCTTGCCCGGGGGTGGCCGAAAATTTTTCATTGTCAACGCGTTCGGTGCGGCACGTCGGTTCATTACGCATAACGAAGCGATTGCTCATATCGATGCAAAGAGCACGCACCGGACTGCACGGATACGCGGGCAGACTACAAATTATGGTGCCAGCGTCCTGTGCTCCTCCTCTCTTTCTTCATCCCCTGTCGTCATTCTCGTAGCCTCCGTTGGCAAATAATTAATATTCATTACGTATTAACGAAGCTATCGCATAAATCGCGGCACCCGCGGCAAAAATGGTGCCGAGGATAGCGGGCGAGCGATTCGATTCCGATGGAGAACGCCATAGTTCGGTCGCAGGCCGGGAGATGTAGCAGGAGGTACCGCTTTCGGGTCAAAGTGAATGCATCATGTGGAACTATATAATAGTTGAACACTTTATTTTGTCAGCGGCGTCAGTCACTTTTCCGGAAAACTGAGTTCAAGATGCATGGGTTGTAAGTAGATGTGATCTTTTTATTTAGAAACAGTTTGTTGACAGGAGCTCTGTAAAGCTTTTTGCTATTGAGGGACAACATTACTTTATTGATCATATTTGGGGTAGTTGAATTGTTCATATTGTCATCAATAAAACAGGAATGAATAAGGAGTTCCATTTTATAGAATACTTTTCACTCAGTGTTGTTTCTTGTTTGTTAGTTCCCTCCCTTTTTTTGTTGCTTGTCAAAATATAGAGGGAACTCTGCTAATTCCGCAGTAGTGCCTATATGATTCCAGTTGTTCCTTTTCAACTGTATTGGGTGTACAATTTAAAGTATTTGTATTCTAATACAGTTGTTCGTTTGATCTGCTAAACAAAGGTTTGTTTTATCCGTACATAGCTCGATATTCCTTTCCTATACAGATCTTGCAATAAATACATGTTTTTCCTGGGTAGTACTGCGGAATTAGCCGAATTTTCCCTACTCGTTCTTTTATTTCTCTATTTTTTTGTAATATCTTTTTGAGTCTGACTAATCTAATTTTAATACAACTCGATGTGTAAAAATCCTGTTTGCAGACTGAAAGAGGCGTAAACCTGCCAATTGCAATAAATTACAATTAAAAATAAGGAAAGTATCCCAAGTGTTCCGAAAAATACTGTCACCATGTGTGCTTGCATTTTTCTCCAATAACATTCAACAGATTACAAACTTTCGTTTATAAATTAAAATATTCGCCTCATCTACGATGTCAAAATGAAAACGAAAAAAATACGTAAACACTAACTATGACGTGACAGTAATAGCCTGAGCGAGATACAAATTACAGTGAAACATTCAGTTCTTGAATGGGGCAGGAAAACAGATTCCCATCAGAAAATCTTCACAAGTCCTCGCATACTCCCGAACTTTTCCGCTTCGCTCGAGCGAGCCGAAACGCGGTTCCCCGGGTCGCCACATTTTTGATGTCATAAAGGGTCGTTTTATCGGCGCGTTTAAGGGTTATTGTACAATAAAAGCGGCATTATTATCAGTTAGCCGGTGCGTAAGGTCGAGAGGCAAGAAGGAAAAAGAATAGAAGAGTGTCTACACTCCTCGGAAGCGAGTCGTGAGAAGCACGACCGGCTTTATGACTCGTAAAAAGCTCGAAACGTCTCCCCGTCTCTGTCCATGTTGATACTTCCCTGATGGCGACGACACGCGCCCTTCGTTTACCCGGTAACCGTGAAATTCGACTGAATTTTTCGTTTTGCTTCTGCGTCTCGAACGATTCTCAAGAGGGGGGCATCGTTATTCTTCTTTAGCGTCGATCTCCGTCCGCTAATCCTCGACTTATTTCGAGATTTCTAGATTAGATACGCGGCTGAGATCCGCTTGGATGTTCTTTTCGTGTGGCAGCCTTTAATTAACTCTTCCGCGATTTTAAACGAACCTCCGAGTCCACGGTGAGTCGCTTCTGCGGATTCCGTGGAGGAATTAACGGAACGATCGCGAATTTTCCGTAGAATTTGCGTGAAGAGTCGAGGACCGTGACTTCCGAGTCTCTATATTTATTTTTATCAGAAGAGGATTAGGTATTCGTGATTTTAATGGCATGTTTGAGAGGACTTGAGGTACCGAGGCTATTCTATATGCATTGCCGACTTTTTCTGACAGAAACCTGCTGTTTTCTGGAATAACAGATCACTTAACTTTAAGCTGCTCTAAGTATAATTCACTCCGCGATAAATTTAAATTAAAACCCCTGCTTCAGGACAACTTCGAAGACGAACAAATTCCTGCTGCATTTCATGAAAGAAATCAAATTGATCAACAAATTAATATGATATAAGTAATCAAATGTAATTACACACAGTGTATTTTTCAAGCTGTCGCTAATAACCTTGCAAACGATGCAAGATAAATCATGAAAAAGAAAAATAATAATTCTTGGAAATTTCGAGTCGAGTTGAACAAGCATGAGGGCGCTCGAATTAATCGGAGGGTAAGTGGGAACGCGTGTAAGTGCGTTAAGAGGCAGAGGTTTGAGCATTGACCCTGAGGGATTTGACAGTGATCGATCGATATATTTCCTGGACGGCCGCCTTATTTCCAGAATTCATAATTCACCTACTCGGTGACACGTCAACGTTCGCTTTCGTTGCCGCGATAAATAAAACGCGTAAGGATATCGGATCGGCGGTGCACGTAAGTGCTGTGTCAATGACAAACATCGACTAGGCGTGCGGACAGCCGATCGAGATTTATTCCTTCGATCTGATCATTGTCCCCTTGTCGTAATAAATTTCTGCATGCAAACACGCCCGACTTTTCTGCGGCTTTTGCCCTAATCTACTTCGGCCTTTCGTCACCGCTTCTGCGTTCTCCGAAAGCTTCTATCAGACCTTTCACAATTCTTTTCTGATTTTCTTTTCTTTTTCTTTACTCTATTAGGAAAATAAATTTCATCATCCACGTAATTTTCAATTTTTTAAACGCAGTTTCTCCTGGTTTGGGAAAATTCTCGAAACTCTTTTTGAAGAAAATAATTGGTAGTGAATTTAAATATCAGGAAGAGCTACTATGACGTACTCAAAGGCTTACGAATAAAGTAAATTATAATTTTATTCATGGGTTTATCCTTTATATATGCGTGATAAATATTATAGTATTCTATTATGTTATAGATAGACTAGATTATTCGGTAATAATTTATAACTTATGAAACGATACACCTTATACAAGTTAAAAATATTATTTTAAATTATATTGCCTCATGAAATCGTACACAGACAGCATTTTGTTTTTAATTAAATTCCTGCATTCTGGAAGAATGCTTCAGCTTGGTTTTGCAAAAACCGACGCCTCGTACGAAGAAAATTTTATTCTATATTTTCGATTTATTTTTCCATGAGGAATCACCTCTCTATCAATTGTACTACAATTAGTAGAATACCTTGTATAGACACCCACGAAGGAATGTTGTGGTATTTCTTCGAGGGACGTTATATTTTTGAAATTTCGGTCATTTTCCTGTTCTCTCCATTTTCTGATAACACAAAATCATGAACAATGTTGCTACTAAAAATTGGGAAGCTCCATTAATGTTTCCAGATTTGTTACGGTCAGAAAGTTCTAGTACGTTCGTAAAATCAGATTATCGGAAATATGATGGAGGGATTGATGGTTGGGGTAGGTTGCTGGATTGTTGCTCGCTGGCAACCTTTTCGTGCGCTGGAAACCGTCCGATGCTACATTCTTAATGACATCCACGTTTGACCTTCCTATCTGACATTTCGCTTAACCTCTGCCGACGTTTCTCGGAATCACAAGTAGCGTTTTGCGAAGGTTACGTACGTCGCGTTAAATCGCGTAAAAGTTATTCGATGCACCGGCCAGCTTTCGAATAATCGCGCGGAAGACATTTTCTCGCGAACGTCTTATAAATAAGTCAACCCGGCACCGAGAGAAGCGATCTTAGATCGTGTTACAAGTGATTCTCTGTTTTATACGATGTACTTTAATCCCTCGACGGGATTTTAATAAATATCGCGTCTAAAACGATTCTTCGTGTTCGTCGATTTTTTATGGTTGGGATTTAAACTCGTGACGAAATGAACCGACTGTCAGATTCAATTACAATCAACTGGGATAAATGTCGGATCGTGTACAAGAAATTGTACAAAATATAAACAATTATTCCTGCCAGCCTATCTGGCTGTTTAAGGATTCGAAGAGCACCCTGAGCGAAGATTAACTTGATCAGTTATCACGTCGTGATTATGGACACAGCATCACGTTGAGTCTTACGAGAATCGCTGCAAGACCGAAATTAAAATTAAAAAATTAGTAAACAGTGGCAACAGCCATTGGCGACTGTTATCGATTCCAGAAATGTGGAATTTTTTAAAAATCAACATACATCTGGCTTCACTGCTATCTTGCCTTTCGATCGCCAAACAAATTTGTGATCATAATGATTAAAGGAAGAACAAGTTTAAAGAAGTTCTGTTACACTATGTGCTCAGTGTTTTAGCAATCTAATTCTTTAATATGTTATGCTGCAGCCTTTATCTCATATGTGGATGCAAATAAGAAACTGTTAAAAAAATGCGCTCTGTATATCAGAGATGCTCAGCCGGAGCAAGGACTGGCTTCAGCCTACCCCCACTCTGCGTCCATTCCCCTCACGTAGCTTGTGGTCTGGGTACGATGTCGAAAACATCGGTGATTCTCAGTAAGTACGGCTCCTCAAGAGACAGTGACGTATGAACAAGTTTTTGATGTATGACATGAGTTTTATCCAGAGATTATATCTCTATTTTTTTATTAGGTGAGGAGAATGGATGCAAATTAGGGGTTCGGCGGAGCCAAGTGTCGCTCCGGATGGCCATCTCAGCTGTATATAATAAACAAGACTATGTTGAAAAAAGTGAGTTCACTAACTGTACGGTATTTTTCTCCTTATACATAATATGAGTTGTAGTCGTCTTTGATTCAAAGCATGTGCATGCAGTGACTCACGAAACTGATCACACGATTATATTATTTTAATATTCTTCTACTTAACACTTTTTTAAGGCAGTGTTGTTTGAAGCAGGGACATGGTATCTCGAAAAAATAACATTTCAAATGCGCTTGAACAATTTGCAGTTGGTTGGTTGCACTAATTATGAAAATATTCGAACAATTCCGTGAGTCACTGCATGTCCTCCAATTTCTAAAAATGGTAACAAACAGGGAGACAAAAATTACTCATTCCCGCTCCAAACTGCTATCGATTTTCTTAGCTTGGTGATACCTTTTCGGAATTTGCTAAATATCCGGCTTCGCAAGCACGTGGGAGTCATCGGCGTCCGATGGCGGCGGTGCCATGTGTTGCATCGGCGTGCAAGAGAACGAGCGGTAGTGTCGCGTGAGATTTACAGCGATTAATTCAGGCACGCCAGCGGTGTTTCCTGATCGCGTTGACGCCGCCTTTGGCCGGTCGCCGCGAGAAGATCGGGGCCAACTTCAATATTTGAGAAAGCCTGGAATCCCTTGGGCGCACGTTATCGTGTTCGGCTGACGGTTTCCGTGCGGCCGCGTACGCCGAGCGAGCGAGCGAGCGAGCGGCCGTCCTCGCTCCTCCTCGCGCTGACTACCGAGATTTACAATGAGTTTCCGGTACAACCTGGAAGGAAGTTTGCTCGCGCCAGACCACTTGTACCATACCTCGCTACATAAACGTTATCGCGGACATATCGCGCATTCGGATCTCAAACAGCCCTTCCGCCAATGCGGAGACGCCTCCGTCTCCTCGGCTGCACGCAACAGACGCCCGCGTCTCTCGCGTCTCTCGCAAAAATATATTGCTCCGCTCGAATCGACTGTCCCAAATTTTCGCTTCTTCCTGCGTCACCGAGACGAACGGAGGGTCAAGATTAATGGAATCATGCGATGTCAATGTTATTGTTGTTAACCCTCTATAACGCCAAGTGACTTAGAAGTTGCTTACCTATGTTTCTATGTATTTGTTTTGTACATCTTATTCCGTTTGTTTGTCACTGTGTACAATTATATTTTACGTCATACAGCCACCAATGAGTGTGTTCGTTTATTAGTATGTTTATGTCGCGGGTTATAAACTGTATCATTTATCTTTATTGTATACGCAAAAAAATTTCGGTTATAGAGGGTTAACCCGGAAGAGTACCTATCTTTTCCTGAACATGAACGGTATCTTGGGGTGCAGCAAACTTGTTAATTCGCATTAATTTTCATGAATATTTAAAATGTAATATAATACAAATATGAAGTTTAGAAATATAAGATCAAATTGAAAAGGTAATCCTTAATACAATTAGAGCAAGAATTAGAAGAGACGAATTTAGATACTTCGTTTTGCTGGGGTACACTTGTAACAACGATGAGCTTCTCAAGTTATGATCAAAGGTTGCTACTCTTTGATTTCTATAACATTCAAGGTGCTGCTAAGTGTAATTCTCATGAGATCCCAAAAGTTGATGAAATCTTCTCCAAATGCAGCGTAGCTTATCCGATAATCTAGACGCTAATAGCATTCTTAAGCCGAAAATTTGAACGTGCAAAAATTACGGCCTCTTCTAACCTGGCTAACGATCTGCAGACCGTAACAGGGCCTTAATTACTTGGTCCATTAATTCAAGCAAGCTTGCCTTCCGTCTCTGGTCCGTAGGTGCTAAAAAATAACAATATCTTGGATGTCGTGTCATAATCCTATGGTTCCAGTGATCCTAACAGGTCTGATCTATGGGTCCTCCTGACCCGTAACAGCTACTTTATTTTTACTTTCCAGATTTAAAATCAGAGAATTTTTCAGCCTGTTGCAGTTGAGCATCTTCTCTTCTATCTTCCAAATGAATGTCAGTGCATAATCAAGGCGGACCTACCCTGTTTCCAGTAAACAATACCAGCCACCCGGCGCAGCGACGCAGCTACACGTGCGAGACGATAGCCAAACTTCGGAACAGCATCGAAGAAAAAAAAAAAGGACGCCGGATATCTCAGGGTAACTCAGTTCCCGAACGTCGGAAAGTTTAACCTCTGAACGAGATTTATGCGGTACTTTTGAACTTCCGGTTCAATTTCCACGAAAGTTCGAGCACGTTAACTCCCGGCCCTCCGTTCCCTCTCCGTCGAATAATATCACCGAACGACAAGTGTAATTGCTTGTTCACGGTGTATCAGCCGTGAATATCAGGGCCGAGGAAACGAATTCTTTTTCAAACTCCCGCCAACTTTAATCCTCTTACGATTTTCAGCGCGAAGCATGTTCGAGGCACGATAAAATCCGCGGACCGTCTCGCAGTGGCGTCTCAGAGTTTCCTCGATGACCGAGAGGGGGCCGCGCGATAATTAACCGCATTATTCCGTGGCCGCGCGCGCCGTTCGCACAAAGAGGAAAGAAGACATTGAAGAATTAAAAGCTCGGACGGGCAGTCGTATAAAGAAGGATTTTCGATTCAACGGAGGGAGAAATCCTTATAAGTTGACGCGCGTTGGATCGGTAATCCCGGCTATCTTGGCAGAAGGACGACGGGCCACGGATGCTTCGCTATTTTGCATACTGCAACGCGGCGCGGCGCGCACGGCCGTATGCAAAGTTCTGACGAGAAACAAATACCAACTAGGCCCGCCGCTGGACGTTCTTCGAGAGGTGCGTGCTGCTCATTATAAAACAGCAGCCGGATCCGCGATCAGATGATTCGAATTTACGGTAGCGTGCGCGCACGGGGACACGGTCTCCACGCTTTTTCCACCGTGGAATTTCGCTGCGACCTTTCCGCGCGACTCTCTTAAGATTCCAGCTACCCCCCGATTAATTCAAGTCCGTTGCACCGAGCTCGTTTCCACGCCGGTCTCCGCGGTGACAGTCGGGAATGTAGATCATTCCCTGAGAGGATTAAGATCTTCGACTCTTCAGGAATATCGTGAAGCGTTCTCGAACGCGGTACCAGGTCCGGTGTATGCGGATCGTATTGACGCGGCTCGGACCGGCGGGGAGGAAAAAGCGGACCACGGGACATTTGCATGTTCGTTTTGAATTTTTGTTGTCTGATATTTTATTTACAATGTTACAGTTTCAGCGGAGCTTCGCTGTTCCTGTTTCTGATTTGAATTTTAGATTCCTGTCAGGTTCAACGTGTTCGGTTGGTACCCGTGATGCCTTCGGTTTGTAGATTTTCTGTTGGAAGTTTCGATTGCCTGATTTGGATGAAATTTCATCGTCTGTCGTAATAAATGATGTTGTTATACATTTTAGTAACGTACTTTAAGATAAGTAGGAGTTAGATTGAACAGAAAGCGGTTTATGACATCAATTTTCTGGGTAAACTTAGACCTATGAAAATATGCAGCGCCTTTCGATCTGGTTTCTTGGCTTTTATTTAATTAACATATGTTCATGGAAAAATTGTTTGTAGTCCAATCTGGGTCGATTAATCCTGAAACACGTTGACAGCGACGAAAAAGAATTGATGGGAAGGGAATTACATTACCACCGTCCATTTTGATGAACACTGATACAAGTAGAAACAGCGAGTCGTGCACAGACACGCTGATCAAGTCACTCTATCACACGCGAAACCCGTACGGAAAATATAAATAATAAATAAATCTGATAGAAGTGCCCTACAAAGATAGGTCAATTATACAACTGACATATCAATTTTTAATATGCTCTAATAAATAAACAGAAGGAGCCACCAAACATAGTATTTGATACGCTGAGTGACGCAGTGAAAACAGCCATACCTATTGTAGGGGCACAGAGATTAGGCATTACAAGTTCTCTGTGCACTGTGTCTTAACTTATACCTTCTGTTATATTTTCTACTGACACTAATTTAATAATTGATAAGATCTTAATCGTGGAAATTCATATGTGTCCTGTTTTGATTCGATTAAGTGTTCTACAAGTGACCTTGAAATGCCCACTTTCAACGTCTGTACTGGATATAATAATACCTCTTTATTGATTCAGCCTATATAAATCTAAAAAGTAAGACAAGGAAGAAGAAGCTGAAAATAAACAATACCGAGTGAAGTACTATATTATTTCAAATCTCATTTTAATCAAAACTCTGAAGGAAAAGATGCCTGCTATTGAAACGTGCATTTGTTTTCCATCATTATTATTACAGTGCCGATGTCACACAGCTTGTATGACACAAATGAACAATTACTCATTTCAACCAAATGCAAGGCCACTGCCGACATATTAACTCGTACCTGAAACACGCATTGCGTCCCAACAATTCTAAACTGACACCAATAACAATAAAAATCCCCCCAACAACGGCATAACACAATAATAAAAACAATTTAAAATCAGGGTTGCAGTGGTCCATCAGCTGGACCTCCCGTTCGACGTCCACAAAACCCTGTCTCCACGTATCGATTTTCCCAAAACCGAGCCGTCGTGCAAGGGACCTTCGTTTCACATTTCCCGCTTGCTTCCTCACGAACGATCATCCCGCGTTATAATGGTGTGCGTGGTATCGTCGAAAGTGTCTGGAGGAGAAGGCGCGACCGCAGAGAAGGTCGGTCGCCGAAGAAGAGAAATAAAAGCCGGTAAGGGCCGTATAAGAATCGTATTCCACGGTCTTCATAAGTCAGCGTAACGATGCCGACCGAATGAGAAAGAGACGGGGTAGCGAGGGGTGGCCATCGGGAGGGAGGAGGGCGAAAGGAAGAAAAAAAGGAGCGCAAGAGATAGGAGAGTCCCGACGCGGCCGTGGAAGAAGGACTCATCCGCAAAAGTCGCCGGGTTTCGCTCCTCCTTCGGAACTCTTGACGCCGCCGGCACGCCTCGCTCGCCGCCGACTTAAACGTGAATACATTTAAATGGTAATCGTCGAAGCTTGAGTAGCGATACAATCCGCCGTATCGCGTGTACGAATACGCGTGAACACACGCGAGCGTGCGCGAGTGTTCGCGCGATGCGTGCTGCGGGATGAAACGACGCGTTTCGTCGCGGAGAAATCGAATGAACCTGCTTCTCGGGGTAAATAAGGGTATAATTTAAGAAGCTCGGGGAAGATGGGTTCTTAGGAGATTGTTTTGTACGCAGGCTTTGTAACATAGAGAATTTTTGTTATTTATTCTCGTCGTTAATCCTGGCCGTTAATTTCATAACCGGGGAACTCACTTACCAGCGATTTGCCGCGCATCTGGCGAGCTTGCTGCTAATATTCGAGAATACTATTTCTGGTGATACCTTCGATGAATAAAGTTGGTCCTGTGGGGAACAAAGGACACCCCCTCGCGGACTGAGAAGGTTCAGGAGGTGTTGCAAGTATAGTTTCGAGTATCAGCGGTTGTTTAATCAAATAAATGGAGGCGAAAATAATGTAGTACAAATGTGAAAAACACGTGGCAAGAGAAGCGAGTCAGAGAGCAGTGTGAATGCAAACGCGCGTCTAAAAAATAAAAACGCATCTAGAATAATCAAACTGAAAGGCGGTCTAATTCGAACGATATAAGAGAAATGACGCTTAGAGCGCTTTATATTTATCCTCAACATACAGCGTCGCGGTGCACCCTTTTTCGAGGTCGTGCGTACCCCTGTTTTCGAATATTGGTACCTTGGAAATAATTAGACACGACGATTAAGGAAATTTAAAGAAACGAAGAGACACTCTAGTTACGACCTTACCACCAGGGAGTACATATTTAAAACACCATTACACTCCTTCTCCATAGTTTGTAACAGCTAAATAAAACCAGACCAATTTCAACTAATAAAATTCCTTTCAAGCTAATTTCTAATAAAAAGATCGTCAAGCTATCTGGATGAGTAGACATCGATGGTTGCGAAAAGATTCATGGAAAATGGCGAATCTGTCATTCAAATATCATCATGATATTTGATTTAAAAAATCGTTGCTCACAGATCTCTGCCGGCGCAAGTCAATTTTCATCGAAAAATTCAAAATAAAATATACTTGTCATATTACACCATGTCCGCAGTAAAATCTCTATCGAATAAAATTGAGTAACGTATCGCGTTTATTGGACTTCGATTGTACAGTGTGTCCGGGGTAACTCTGGGCAATCCATTATTTTCTATCATATTAGATATACAAACGATTGTTCATTTAAAAATTATATAGTACAAAGGGGCAAATTTTTTGGCGAATGCAATTTCTTTTTATATTATTACTTTCAGAGACACGAACGTCAAGTTCGTTTTTTTCAACAAAATTATAGATTGTTCTTCAGATCATTTGACAATTTTTTTTCAAAACGAATTCATTAACCTGTAACACTTTGACAGCCATGTCACCAATATATGAGTGACATTTCGACTTAATCAGCACTTATTTGATCACGTTTAATATTAATAAACGTGTCTAAACAGTTCTAATGGAACCAATAGAAAAATTATGAAATCTACTGATATTATTGATTAAGAAATTATTTTACAGCGTATTCATTCTGTGTAAAACTATAGAAAGCTTGCAACTGTTAGCTGACGGAGCGCGGCAGTCAGAATGTTAATGTATGAGATCACAAACGACATTGCTTGTCGGATAACCCGATAACAATAACATTTTAAGCATTCACGACCGTACGTTCAGTGAAACTTCTATTATCTGTCAACGAGTTGGCCATAGCAACGGAAAGACGCGAAGCATCCGTGGAATGAACAGTTTCGGCTACCGCGGTCGTTATCATCGGGCAGATGTCGCGAGAGAGTAACCTGCATCCTGTCGCTGCAGTCCGGTGCATTCGTTGCCTCGACCTCCTGCAACTCGATCTTCGAAGGGAAAGAAGGACAGCGGGAGAGAAGAGGAGCGAACCTGGAGATCTTATCGCGGGAAACGCAGCCGGTTCGACGTAGCAGCAAGATAAAAAGGAAAAGGGGGAAAAGGGAGAGGGTTTCGCGACATCCCGGTAAATTAACTCGGCTCCTTCGTTCTGCTCCCTTCGCGTCTGAATTCTCTCTTCCTTGAACCTACCCTCCCTCCCGGCAGCGCCGTGTAATTACAGAACGCTTTAAATACTCGAAATGCTTCGTACGACGAAGCGAATTTAAAAATTACGGCCCGGCGAGATCGATAAAACGCGCGATCCATAAATTGCCCGGCCGGCGAAATCTAGCGTTCTTATCTTGTCCTTTATCGTGTAGCAGCCGGCACGGAAATCGAAACGAACCCGGGAACCGGGATTAAGTTGATCCGTGTCGTTGATTTCACGGTGATTTATCGATTTTCTAGTTAATGATCCGGCGAACAGGCAACGATGCCTCGCCGTTCGTACGTATCGGCGATTCGGTGCCGGGGAGTATCGATTGCAGATTTCATACCGAGAGGATATGTTATACTTCGACTGCCATATCTGAGCACCCATATGTGGGCGATACTTGAATTCAATCGTTATTTTATTATTTGTACCATTGATGAATGTATCTAATGAGATCGAATAGAAACAATCTGAAAATTGTGGAAATTATCAATATTATTGATTAAAAAGTGTACAGTTTGAGGTTACATTCCTTTTGTATAAAAGTGTAATGTTTCGTGGAATAGGTAAATGTTTTCGTGTCTTCACGGTATATATTTATAAAAATCGATTTTAATGTGTCTAACTAGATACGGAATTTTTCACTTCCGCACGGAACGTGATGAGGTTGAATGCTATACCGTGTCTGACCATGTATGGCAGTTTTCACTGGATCGCTGTATTCGGTGTAGCAGTGAAAAATTCTGTATCTGGTACAGTAAACCAGCAACCAATTAAATGAAACAAATTATTTTCTTGAGTGAGCATCCTTATTACGTTATATTCTTGATTTTTTCAATATTATTTATCATTTTATGAAACTAGAACCGAGGTGTTATTCAAGTTTTGTTGAATTCCAAAGTCGAGACATAGAAAACCTCTATACTGATTCGCATGAAGCGTATTACAGACAACGTTTACATCTTCAATTAAATCAATCTGTTAAATGGTTGAATCAGACATTTCTACAGCGAACCCTTAACGTACATTGTAAATGATTATGCAAGTATGACGCAGGCAAAGTATCAAGATAACATAATCCACGCCAAGCATCATACTTTCCTCTGAAATGATAAGTGTTCCAACACGCAAACAATTTTCAAACAAATTTTCCTCGTACTTTTCTGCCGTCCCAAATCTCCAAAACGCCAGTAGCAACTTCTATCTAACTCTCCGTGCCTCCGTACGGAGCAAAGTCACGGAAATCGCAAACACTTCCGTGGTATCGATCGTCGTCGAAGAAAGCAATATCCGAGTGAGCCGAGGAGACGATATATTAATCCGTGGCTCGTTATCGCGCAGATTTCGTGGATTTCGTTTTCCTTGGCCGGTGCAACGGCAACAGCAAGTGGTCAGGCTGTTTACTGGGGGCCCAACATCGACCAAGAATCTAAAATATATACACCGTGTTCATAAACGAATGGTAGGGCTTCACAGATACGTATTTTCTGTATTTCTTATCCTATACAGCCATGATGTCTCTCAATCGGAAGTGCAAGTGCTCAAATATGATGCTCGTCACTCAAAGTCCCAATATTGGCGCACCTGTGGTCCCTAGGTGACATTCAATCAGTAGTTTAATTCTTGGTAGACCCAATCGAGCTTGTAAACGGTACACCACGTTTAGACACCTGAAATCTGAGAACGCAGAAAGCCTTTCTCTCCTTGGTCGCCACTTTTCGAGTTTATGGTACCATGCGGGCGTAAAGAGAAACTTTGACAGATGACTGACAAATTTATGCGTGTATTACATTTGTTAGAGTTCGCAAATAATAATCCTGGTACTTGTAATACAGAAGCTTTATTTATTAATAAGAAGTCGTTACTTCAAGATTCAAAGTTTTTAATGCAATCCTTTAAGTAGTCCTTTGGAAGGCAGTGTACCAAGTTGGGGGTGTAAAAGTACCAATAAATAGTAGAGGAGAGTTTATTTTTTAGGGGTCCCTCAAACCCACCGTATGGGGGTTGCAGACGTACCCCATTGCATATTTTCAATTTCGGAAAAATCGGCCCAACTCGCGAGCCAACACCTGCACATGGGTTTACGATGCGCCAATCGCCATAGAGAGCCCAGAAAACCCCCAAGTGTCCAAGTCCAAACTTGGGTCCTTCCTGGCAATAAATAACTAAGACCTACAAGCTACATATCACTATTCTACCTAATCTCAAAAACAGCAGAAGTCAAACACGCATCTCAAACGAAGTCCCCGTCACTGATGTATCTATACACATCATTCGTTACCTGTCTTAAAACTCATAAATGACAACGACGTGCCATGCGTCGCATGCTTGCGACCAGTTTCACTCAACAACAGATTAGGTATCGAGAGATCTCACAGCAGTAAACCTAACACGATTTGAAGTTCCCCCAGACCTTGCAACGGAATTTCAGCTCTGAACTCGAAAGATATCGCACGCCCCCGCTGATTAAATACCAGCCCAAGCGGTTACCAACGGTTCCTCACCGAAAACCGACGGAGTTGCACGTCGGTGGATCCTCGCCATTCTTTCACGAACACTGTGTATATTTGTGGGCGTGGAGGAACGGCAGCAGTTGGTTCACGGTCGGTAGGTCGAGAGAGCATTGAGTTACAGCTTCAGCTCGTACGGCCACCGGCGTCTCTATAGCCGAAGCAACGCAATAACAACCTCCGTAGTTACGCTGCAAGATTCTATCCGCAGATTGCCATGGCTCGTGTGTACACCGGCCGCCGGTTTTTCCACGGGAAAAGCCACGAGCGACGGTTCCGCGCCAACGGACTGGATTATTCGTTTCACCCGGCCAACCTAATCGCGTGCAGGGGGAAAGAAAATGCGGATCGACGTTCGTTTCTTGCTAGCCGCGGGAAATATGTAGCGGTTCGTTCTGGCGCGCTCGGAGAACCGGAAGTCACGCGTAAGCTACGACCGCGGACGACGTTCGCCACGAAGTTGCGAGGGTTTTCGTTCTTTCGGGGATATTGTCTTGATCCGGCTACCTTGCTGCAGACTTTTTATCGACGGTGTTTGTTTCAGCTGTTAGGCAGTGCGACGGGGAACGTTAAGACACCGTCGCAGAATATTGCTGTTTTTTAATTTAGTTTTAACCGGTCGTCTGTCTATGTTGTAGACCGAACACGGTCTGTCTATGGTTCTTCCAACTTTCGCTTCTCCCAGGGCTTCATAGTCTGGTAAGATGTGTTGCAGGGTCGAGTTTGTGAAGGATTAGAGAGAAACCAGGTAACGATTCATAGCATAAAGTGTTTTTGAAACAGCATTATACAGCGTGTGGTTTTTAATTTTTGCTCGTAGAACCTGTTACATGGCACAGATTCATATTGAACTCTGAGGCACCATGTATAAAAAGATAAGACATTGAATATCATACGGTGAGTATTAAAACTTTCAATGTCCAAAAGCACCTGTACAACATACTTAACCCGTCACTCTCTTAAATTCCGTTTTCCTCTTGGCAGACATACTTGCAAGTCCCGTTACACTTTTATTCCAAAAATATATAGCGCCTGTTTTCGAGTCAGAGGTAATTTTAAATCATGCCTTAAACTGATCATTCGCTGCAATCTATTTTTCCAAACTCCATATCCCCACTCTGTCCAACGAATATAACTCTCCCAAATCCGCCCACAAGCTTAACGGCAATATCGCAATAACTTGATCCTCCAAATTTCGCAGTAATAAAAAGCGCGGTAAAAAAATCCGTCGCACGGTAGCCAGCAAAAGGAAAAGGAAATTTAAACGATCGAGTCGAAGGACTGCCTTTAAAATTACCTGCAATGAAAAGAAGCTTAAGGGTATCGCTTGGCACACGAGGAAATACCTTCGAGGAGTATTTCCACGTAGCCTGCTGGCGACCGGTGACCGCGCGTTAATGGAGTCTGAATATTTATTAAGAACGTTAATTCGAATTCTCCGGTTTCGAGTTCCCGGTTAATCGAGGATCGCGCTATCTTCTCCGTGCTGCTACCTACCGCGATTGTCGCGTTTAATCGCGACTCGTCCGCGAATTTAAGGCTCGAATTAGCGCACCGGTCGTCCTATAAATCACAGGGTCGTACGATTAAAGCGATGCTTGTTCCAGCGACGACGAAATATCAAGCAACGTGCGACGATATCGTTCAGACCCGATCTTTAATTCTTTCACCGCTGCCGACGATTATACTCGTCCTCCACGAGACTGCCTATGGGTACTACAGTCGACTGGCCGGGTACTATAGGCCTTGCGCGAATCAATGTATCAGCACTAGTGCTGACTACAGTCGCTCATAGAAGAAAATTGTTTAATCATCTAATTGCTTGGCAGGCTTTATAGCTTTTCGAATTAAATTTTTTATTTAAATTTCATTTTGTTCTCTGTACTGGAAAAGTGTACGTCCCGTATGACTGTACCGCATTGTCGACTTCCGGCCAAACGCTGCCATATTGAATGGGTCAAAAGAATCGAGTGTATTCGTACGTTATCGTGTTATTTGAATTGTTAGCAATTAGATGTACTATTGCTGAAACGATTGTTGGTAACATTTTTGGTTTAGAAAATATGTAAAAATAGTATGGAAGTTTTTTAGTATCAAACTGTGAAAAACTTCAGAATTTCTCTTATCGTCAGTGTTCAATGAGAAAAAAATTAATCCCCGTGGAAAGGAAGAGAGCATGAAAGAGTTCACAAACAGAATTCGATTTTCTGTTTTACGAAAACCAAAATGGCAAAGGCGTGTACACCACCCGTGTGCTAACAGACACATTTTACGAGAATCGCTGTATCTCCTTCAAATATTAATATTTTTTAATACAATTTTAAATACAGAAACTTTGATAAACGTTCCAACGAACTACCAAATATCAAAAGAATCGCATTTGCACTTTTGCCTCGTTTCAAGCCCAAAGGACATCCACCTGCCAGGCTGATCACAGTAGGCTAACCTCTTAAGGATCTCAGAGACCTTCGCATTGACCAGCGTCAACAGATGTTTTATTCCTGCAATGAAAGGGACGTATCAGGCGTTATCGGGGCGTCGGCCGAGCCCGCGATACATCGCCGATGCAAAAATATTCACCGTCGAGAGATCCGTGAATTCAATCTACCGAATGATTAAACATCTCACTCGAGAGATCGTCCCGGAGCTGCGTGCCAGAACACGGAGAAAAGAGAGCAAAAGAGGGGGACAACATGAGACAGGCAGAAAAGGCCCGGGGTATTCCTCTCTGAAACTTTTTCTTCGTTCTTTTATTTTTATCTCGGAAACCGACCGCGTCCCCGTACAAATTGCCTTTCGTCCCGCTTATCTCTGCGTGGCCCCTCGCGCGCACATATTTAATTAGAATTAATGCTCGAGCCGCGTGAAAATTAGCATCGTGGCCTGTGCGAGCGGGCTGCCTTGCCCCCTTCGGCCCCTTCTTACGTCATTACCGGAAATAACCCGGCCCCGCAAGGT
Source organism: Macropis europaea (assembly GCA_916610135.2). Taxonomy (NCBI): domain Eukaryota; kingdom Metazoa; phylum Arthropoda; class Insecta; order Hymenoptera; family Melittidae; genus Macropis; species Macropis europaea. Next base: position 6,949,653 of record OU744348.1, read on the forward strand.
GCGAAAACCGCCGCAGTGGTTCGTGCGAGTTCCTCGGCCAGGGGTCGTTAAAACTTGGACTCCTTATCTGGACCGGATCGCCGACCCGGTGAACGCACCTCTCTTCTTGCTTGGCGTTACAGTTCCTTTTTTTTCAAGCACGAACGAGGAATTCGCTCCGATTGGTTGAAAATTCGATCGAGAATTCGAGGTGGATGCGATTTATGCGGTCGAATGTGTTTTGATAAGGTAACAAGGATACCTGTTTGTGATTATATCGAATGAGCTGTGTATGTTTCAGAAGGGGTGATGTTTCAATGTTACAAGAAGGAAGAAGTATTTTGATGGGTATAGAGGTAAGAGTTCTTGTCGATTTTAATCCGACGTCTGTCAGGTGGGGTGTCGCGTACTCCATGCAAGTGTAGCTATATTATTTTTATTTAAGTTTGAAATAATCAGTATTTATATCGTTCCTTCCGTACGCAATTACAAATTTTTTAATATATTTTATAACTCTGTCAAAAGTAGAAATATTTGAATTAAATCTGACACTCATGGAACAGATACTACTATATTTTGTACGTAAAACTTATGAAACCTAGAGTATGAAGGAAAAATACATAATTCTTATATTCAAGGACATTAACAATTCTGACATCATCATACGTACACTTACTTATAGTACACATCGATCTGAGACCTGAAACTTTCAATGAAATGCTCAAAATTACTCGATGAGGATTTGACTCCGCCTGAAATTGCTGTTTGTTTTTGAATCATACAGAGTTCGAAGTTGATTGTTTATATTGAAAATTAAGGTCCTCCGTAGACTGCGTGCGCGGACAAAATTTCTATATAAAGAACGTTCGGCTGTGTCGGTACGCGGCGGCTCGAGGAAGCGGTGGCGAGTATAACGTTATTCGAGCGGGGGTGAGTTATCGTATTGGACTCGGGGGAGGAATGATATTTTTTCGCGAAAAGCTGAATGCCGAATATAATATATGTCCGACGTTCTAAAATCGTAGAATGCAAAGAGGAAAAGATATTCCCGCGAAATCCTGAGTCCCCTCCCTTGGGATGCACGATTGCGATACGAGGGATCGACAGTTCGACATCCGCAGCTATAACTATCGATAGGTTTTGATGCACGTGAATCCAGTTTCGAGTGATTCATGCACAAAGTTATTCTCATGATACTATTCACGGTGCAACATGAATCAGTCAGAAGAAAAGGCAGCCGAAACTTAAATTACGTTCGGTTTATTCATTAGCGGTCATTTTATGTACTTTTTAAGGGTACGCAAAGTAAAAGCTACTGAAACGAAAACGAAGCCGCAGTTTGCAAAATGGAAAGGAGTTTTCGACTCGTTTCAGAAGCTATCACCTAGAGAAGGGAAAAATATATCGATTCATTTAAAAAATCTAAAGTGATCTTCGTACCTCCTCAGTAACTGTATTTGCAAAAAAAATGTTATCACGCAATAACCCCCTCCGCACAGTGTACATTTTATCGGAAAAATGTTCCTCTGCTTGTTACAGTTTTCGAAATAATTAGGGTGCTAATACTTTCTGGTCCGCCCTATATAATGAACTCAGTGTTCGTTACAAACTTGACACGAATAAGAAACGGTTTCATATCTTTTCGTAGGCAATGTATCAGGTCATTTCATAAGCAATGTCGTTCCCTATCTCATAAAATATATATTAAATAAACATAAACATATTATCCGACTTTGTCTTATAAAAATTATACTCTGCATATGATGGAATGTGATGAACATACTTTGTTCGGAATTTTTCTATGAAAATTTGGATTATTCAGTCTACAAATAAATAAATTCCCACCTCACAAGAATCGACGAAACAGATAATTTTTACACACTCATCAAACTGTATAACGTGTACCTAACGTGTACACTCGGCCCAAAAATGAGTCACTCAAACACGGCTTGGCAGGGAACCTGTCAAAAACGACCTGATACCTAAGACGCGGTGGCGAACCTGTTAACACTTTGAGTGCCACTATACAATACCTGAAAATGACAAAATTTCTAAATTTTTATACAAAATAAAAATAACTATAAATTCTCCTTTTTTAAATCAATAATATCAGTAACCCCTGTCATTTTTTTTACTGCTTCTATTAGACTTTATTATGTACGTGTCTTAATACTGTATGCAGTCAAATAAATGACGATTGAATCCATGCGTCGCCCAGATATGGGTGGCGTGGCACTCGAAGCGTTAATTACTCGTCCGATTAAAATTCTCCCCGAAGAACGGGGTTTCGTGGTCGAAGGGACGTCGTCCCGCAACCTGGCAGCGTTTCGTTCTCCGCTGAATGATGCGGAGGCGGTAGTGACGTCATTAGCAATTCCGATCTCGTCGGGCGGAAATTATGTCCAGTGCGATGCGACTCGCTCTCAATATCCTCCCCTTTCCCTCCCCCAACGGTGCAGGCCTGCTCTCGCACACGTTCCACGCGGACGAAGAGAACCGAGGCCAAACAGCCGCGCAGCAGCCGCATACGTACACGTACAGAGAGCCGAGATTCCTTCGCTTCCGGTTTCCGGCACGGGAACGGCTTCGCTGTGATTGGCTCTCCCTGACGGACCCTGCGAAGCAGCCCAGAAACGCGATATCGTTCGCCCGATATAGAAGCGGCGATTGTCACTTCGCTGCGTCCCGTTCGCCGAGACACCTGGCCGCATTGACGGATAATTAGATCGGCTCCACGTCAGAACCCCGATCGATAGACAAAGTGTTCGATGCCGGCGAAATTGCCTGGCCATCGAGGCCCGACCGATACGGGGAAATCTTTGTTGCAACGTCGAGGGTGGAAAATATTGAGACATGGGTCGGCTTCGGTGTGCATGCATGTTAAGGGTGTTCGAAGAGGGTTCAGATGTTTGGAGGCTTGTTAGATTTGCTGAGTTGGAGAAAGATTAGTAGACATCACAGGGGTTTAAGTTATCCTTTTTTGAAGGAGAAGATAGGTTCCATCTCTGTGTTAGGTGTTACACTGCTACCGTGACATGGGTCAGTTTTGGTGAATATGTATGTAAGGGGTGTTTGGAGAGGGTTCAGATGTTTGCAGGCTCGTTGCATTCGTTGAGTTGAAGAACAAATTGTTAGAGGTCAGGTTCTTAAGATACCCTTTTTTAAATGGAAGAATAGTGTCTGTTTTTGCACTTCAGAGTACATTCATAGTCGCGTGTGCTGTTATTTCCATTCAGTAGTAGGTTAATATCTTCCTGTCATTCAGTTAGGTATTGTTTGAATAATTCATGATTTATTTCGAATCACTAATCTTTGCTTAGGGCAAATGTTCTTGAAAAGTTTCTTGTATTCGTTGCCAATAGAAGATTAGAGAAATGGAAATTACCGATATAAACAGAATACATTATCGGGAAATAAAGTGATAACGTACTTTGAAATTGTTAACTGGTATTACTAAGTATTAATTAAACTTTTTCAACATTCTGGTTGTTCAAGAGTACTGTTATCGTACAATATGGTGCAATTGGTAAAAAGCATAATTTAGTTCCTATTCTTCTGACGGGATACCGAGTAGTAATACTATACTGTTTGGAAATACCAATGCAAGTAGAAGCAGGGAGCAATAGACAGACACACCAGACAAAGCCTGCTTCAACCTTATATCCAACAAAAATCAAATTCTACTTCCTTAAAAACAATAAACCTATTTCGTCTGATTTACTAAACCTGTGATCGAAACTATTTTGTAGATTTCTAAAATTGCTACATAATTTCAGACCATTTTTTAAAATCAGTCCACTTTCCACGGTGTTTTTGTTACAAACTGCAAATGTGAATGCTGTCAGGCAGTATTTTACGTAACCATAAAATGATTTTCCCTAATGCTTCTAACGCTGTTATAATTTCCCAAATTTTATAACTTATTGTTAGTTAAAGCACGAATAAAATAAAAATAATCACCTATAACTGAATACACCAATAACGATGAGACTTTAGAAATTAGGAATAATGTTATTAGACGACAGCGTGTTTGCAATGATACTTTTATATAAATAATTCTACATCGAGAAACTTCTTGTTTTTCCACTGAATTTTTACCGTATTCACTTTTCGTTGTTATTGATAAATAAACTATTTTTTTCCCTCTGGAAGAAAATTAAATTAAAATTACAAGGTCACGCGAAACCATCGACGGTTTCGTCTTCCCAGGTGTTCCGTGCGTCGGACGAAGGTAAGTCACGAAATTGAAAGCCCGTCGCGGTTCGATCGGCTCCGATTCGATGTATCGACGCAAAGGCAACGTCCACGTCGCTATTCCCAGATAGAAACGTGATTGTCAGTCCGTGTTCCGCCTACAGGATGCGGCGCGAGACATTGTCGCTAGATAATTGGATCGGCGAATCGTAGCCATCGTGCCACTTCCAAGCCGGACAATGGCGCAACAAAAGAGCTAGTTTCAGGCTCGTGTGTCACCCGGGAAAGATGAGGGACGTTCTATCAGTTTTCAGACGGTCGATTGTCCGAACCCGAAAGGAAAGTAATTAAAGCGTCGTACACTGCTCCGGTCGGTAGACTATGGAACCGATCGCATCTGTGGACACTGCATCGATCGAAAGTCTAACAGAACCTAACTTATTCATAGTTTATTAGCTACGATGCTGAAGAACCGCAGCATACAGGATACAGCTTGCATCTTGAACCCCTTTACTGAGTTTTATAGTTCAGATTTCAAGCGTTGTTCATACACATTTCCATGATTCACACAATACAAATTCGAATTTCAAAGTTATCAGCTCGAAGTAAATCCTACATGGACAGTAGCCAACAAAAGGGTACACAGAAATTGGCGATTCAAACGCAAAACAGCCCACAGATGAAACGAAGCGATATTTCTCCATCTTCCAGGGAATTCTTCACCGTAATAACAAAGATCCTTGCTTTATTCGATTTCATAAATTCCGTCCGTCGAACTCGTCCGCGGGCGAACAGATTAATGTCCCCGAAGTAGCCGGTGGCCAGGCGACAATGGCGGAGGTCACGGGACCCGGACAAAACACGATTGCCGCGTGTCGGTGGAACGCGGTAACGAGACGAAGGAAATTTACGATGCGTCGCGACGATCTTTTGCAAATTCGGGCGTCCTCGTTCGAACGGGGCCACCGTCGAACGATAAATATATTTTCAGCTCCCCACGGGATCATTGTCAGCCCGCGTAACGAAGAACGCAAAGGAACAACCGACGCGGTGACGAGCTCGCACCCGTTGTTCCATTAAAAAAGGAAAAGAGAAAAAAAAAAGGAGCAGAACCGTCCGCATCGTTGTGAAAAGCGTTCGTCTAACGCGTCGATATTTATCCGCGTTTCTTCGCGAATTTCAATCGCCGCTGTCGGTTCTCGGTTGGCAGTCTTTCTCATTAGCGTCACACACGCCGATGAGCTTTTTCATTAGCACCCGCGATGCATTCCCGGTTAGACAGCGCTCGAACGCACTATGCCGGCCGACGGGGACGAGCGAACACGCCGGTGGTGCGAGAGGAGAGCGCGGCGAGGGGCTGCGGAGGGTAAAAAGAGCGGCGGACGGAAGGGGTCGGGAGACATTTTTAATTACAAGCCGGAGGTACCGGCATCCCTCGCGCCAACTACTCGCCATCAGCTGCCAAATATTTCCGCCCTGTCATTGGATGCCTCTCCACTACCCCGTCCCATACGCCCACACCCCCCTTAACCGCTTTCGAATCCGCGAGGTGACGAATTTACTAAATTAGCTGGAATTTCTGCGATTTCTTCGGGGGCCCGATCGATCGGTGGGATCGTTTTCATTGGGAAATTGTGCCGATTCGTGATGTCCTACATTCGTGATTTTTTAGAAGATATGACTGGTTTTCGTGCGTTGTGCGCATATGCTCCAGAGGGTGGCCGAGAAGTGCTGAGGTAGGAATGATTACTGACACAGTGAAAACAGAGAGCGATAGTCAGCCACTATATTTCCTGTTTCTATATGAGTCCTAAAGGAAAAAATGTTTAAGTATTCAGTATTGTACACGCCTGTCTATGATAGTGTTGGAATGTTAAATTTGCTCAGAATACAGTACAACTGAATAGTTATTTAATTAAATAAAGTTTGAGGCGCCAGTCACCAGTGTCCACCATGGCACTCAACGTGCTAATAGATCATTAATAGATATGGGTCTGAGAAGATTGTCATTGGTTCAACCAAAAAATTCATCTGTCCAAATGTTGATTTACATGATTCACGGCCCCAATTTTCACAATATTTTCTGAAGCCTTTCGATTCTTCTCTACGCATCATCGAATCGAAATAATTTTTTGTATTTCCTCAATTGTAGATCTATTCTTGTTAGAATAAGCAATAAGCTCTGAGAAAATTGTACTGTAACCAACAAAAAAATATGTGCAAAGTTCATCTATAGTAATAATAATATTTCATCTCAAACTTAAATACAACTGTATCTACGTATACACATATCTGTACAGGAATTGATGTTACAGATAAAGTAATCTGTAATTATACTCTCTCTAATAAATAATGTTAGCAATTATTTATACTGATTGCTGGTTCTGCTAGATCTTCTTAAATATTTTACTAATAATATTCATGTGCAGACTTATAACAATTGAATTTAAGCGTCAACCATATATGGGTGATATGGTAGTCAAAGTGTTAAAGTTCTGTAGGGTTTTTTCAGTGAACAGAGATATTTCGCTTTAGGAAAACAATAATACTTAATAAAAATGTCAATTTGCTCTTTACAGTCTGCACGTTCTCTCAATGTTTCACGTAAAACTCTCGCTCTGCCATCCACTCGACATCCGAAACTAACTCTTGACACACACACACATTCACACAGATAACACGCATACACTCTCTAGGCCCTAAGAACACTTCGATGAATCCGTCGCACGCATCGGTCCGCATTTGTTTATAACCAAGCCCTACGGTTCATGTATATCGTGGTACCTACGTTCACGATGCTTTCAACGAAATCTTTTCGATTTTCCCGATTGAAAGAAAATGCTACAGACGAAGCTGCACGAGTTCGTTGGGGCAGGTGACGTCGGAACAAGGGTAACGTGTGTGACGTCCACGAGACGACGTTAATATTTGAAAGCCATCTTCCCGCCGGTTTCTCATTCCTACGCCACCATTTTCCACCCCCGCGTTCTCCCGATGCCGAGTGACACCTCTTGTACGAGCGCGGGGGCACTCGACGATTATTTATTTATAGGCAAATGAAGTAGAGGCTTCCATTAATTGATGGGCTCTCAGTGGCCGCCGGTCGGGGGATGACGTCTATCATTTTAATTTACCGCGTCGTTATTAAATCGTCCCTACCAGCGCGAGGAACGCTCGCCGCAGAACGAATGCAGAAGGGAAATCTCGTCTCTTACCCCTCGTCTCGCACCGCCCCCCATAAATCGCGACGGTGTGGAGGTTAGGCTCGGTGCACGTACACGCGCCTGTACATGTATATAAATTTTTTTTTTTTTTTGGTCACTCTTCATCGCTTTTCGAGGTGACGTTTCATTGTTTCGTTTCAGGAATTATTATCGCGAGAATTACGGCCATTGCGTGGAGGTATTCGAAACGTCAGAGGGCGAATAAAAATGTGGAAGGGATTTATGGACGATCAAATGGAAGCGTTTCGGCATGGAATATGCAAAACGGCGATAAAATTACGTTTACGTTTCGGTGATTTTTTTTTTGTACATTTTTTAGTAGAATTCAGTTGAATTCTCTCGATGATATAAAGTTCATCCTTTTCGATTTTACGCGGACACACCGCAGCAAAATATTTCGTAATTAATTGTCACGACCGCAATATTTATTTTGCGATTTAACACTTGTTTTTTAACCGTAGAATCTTTTCATTTAGAAGTTTCGTAACGAAGGAAAAATTGCCCTCGTCTTCGGGTTCTCCAGTTGTTTTAATTACTTTTTAATTTGTTTCGTAATGGCGAGGCGTGCCCTCATAATTCCAAGTATTTTTACGGCGAGCACGAGGCTACCCTTTTCACCGGCTACTTCTCGTATCTGTGCTCGTCCTGAATAATATTCAGACCGTGAATAGTCGCCGGGTTTCCGGGCTCCAGGGAGAACTACATCACCGAGAACTTTCTGCGAACGGGATGCACGATCGCTGACCGGGGAGAATTAGTTTACAATTAAAAACGCATCCTTGTCCACCACGGTGCCACCACTTTTTTGCTCCCACTTATCTGCTTCTCGCGGAAAAAATTAGTCGGAATAACTTTACTTGTTTCGCGAATTGTAACGCAATCGCTATCACGGGACGACGTGCTCAGGTTATCGTTTACCCCTATTCGTGATCCCTTAAATTTGGAAAGCCAGGTAGTATGCGATGCCACGATGTAATCGTGCACTACGTGGCTGTAATTTGGGGAGCAACGTGTAGCTCTTTGGAAAAGTAAGATTGCCAAAAAACAGTAGTGGATAAAAGTATATAGTTACGTTTGTTACTGAATTCCGATGATGAAGCGATTTGAAAGACTGTGATAAAAATTTTACATTATTTGGAAGAATAATTTCACCCTGAAGACAAGTTATATAATGTTTCTAATAAAAATGAATTTTTGTGGCCAATGATTGCTCAGGGTCACTTAAAAATTACACCTTTGTATTTAACGTTGCCTTTGTTGTACAATTGCGTAAAAGAACATGTGTGGTTTAATGAAACGTTCAATCACATTTTGAGATCGTAAAAACCAGTGTAATTTAAAAAAGATAGATGTACTTAACGAATTATGTATCCTGTTTTTAAACAATCACCAAGAATCTTTGCAGTAATGTTTCTTGGTTACTGAGATATAGACTTGCAATATGGTACCTGGCCCACTCTGTATATTAAACACACTGCTCTTCTTAATATGATGTGACAAGATTCATGTCTCCGTCTCTTAGTTCGTAAATTATGAATATAAACACACAACTAAAGTTTATCTGGAGACTTATTTAACACGTTCCCTGTCACGTGTACTGCTTTCCGTACACGCATCAATTTTAATTTGATCACATAACTACCAACCCTTATGAAAGTTTGAGTAACATTCAGATTAAAATGATAGTAGAAATAGAAAGTGTTATATCAAATAGATAAATATTTGTACAATCAACCACGTGTATTAATAAATAGCCATTTTCGCGTGTCTGTCTAGTTATGGAATTTTCTACTGTGGCAGGAAACGTGTTAAAGATCTAACCAAAACTTTAAGTACCTATAAGCAGGAATACAAAAATGTTATTTCTTTATTTACGGTATAACTTTTCCTTTTTTAATTTAAGAATGTTACAACCAACGTATAACTGAAGGAGAAAAACAAATATGGCACAGTAAAATCTAAATAGAACTGAGAGTTGCTTTGAAAACTGCTAAGGCGGAGTATGGACATACAGACCCCAGACTAACTCAATGACTTAAATTCTAACAGAGATTCATATATTTAAATACACATAAATCTATTCAAATTCCGAAAATTGAGTTCCGACTAAAGATTTAAACGCTTAACTAAATATATCACTATCCAACTACAGAAGTATCAGTCTCCCATTCTGAGGACGTTAAAAATTCCCTAAAATATCCTAGCCCAAAGAGAACGTGTGACGGAGGAAGAATATGAGCTTATCGAGAGCCGAAGATCGACGCTCGAAGGGAATCTCGTAAAATCCCAGCGCAGAAGTCGAAGTTTCCGAGCGGAGTTAACCTCCCGCGACGAGCAAAGAGTCGGCCGCTCGTAGTTTCGCCGCGGCGAAGAAAAGCGACGCTCCTGACGAGACGGAGAAACGGCGACGGTGAAGTAAGACAGCCTCGAAGAGAACGAGGGACGCCCTCCGTCGGCGGGTAAGCTCAGGATTTATGGTAGCGTCGCGACGTCCGTCTTCACTCGCCGTGACGCCCTTCCACCACTCGAAAAGTCCGAGACGAGAACGCCGCGGGAAAGCGACCGATGTCTCTCTTCGTGGCTTTCGCTTCGTACATTACAGGGATAACGTCGCCAGCCAAGGATATCGTAAACACCGTGCAAATTATCCCCACGAGACACATTCCATATATTTCGACGAATTTGTAATTGTCCTGTATGTTGTGTATCGTGTTCTTGAAGACGAGTCATGAAGAACTCACGGGCACTTCGCACTGAGAGTTAACGTCGTGTCTGAAGTTCCGGGATGAGCTGTTGGAGACAGAAGTTAGGCCTGGCTTGCGTTGGCAGAGTAAATGGGAGACTGAGTAAGGATGGCAGCATAAATCCGTTTACTGTACTCCTGTAAATCATTGGATAAGTTGTTGGCAGACTACTCAAGCTGATAGTTGGCATAGTATTGCATACTTTATATTTTACTACAAGCCCCACCCGCCTACCAGTCTTGTATGTTCACGTTGGGTTCAGTAGAGTATAGTTGTGGGGTGAAACATTACTTGTGATCAGAGTGCCAATTGGTGGTCATTTCAGCGTGTTCATTTCTGAATTATCTTACGTCACAAATGGGCTGGTAGGCCAATCGCAGCATAGGTAGAATTTGGAATTCTGGAACACGTCTGTCTTGATACCAAAATCAGTTTGACACGATGGGTGACAAGCGGTTATTCGGGTAATCTCCACTAGTTTTAGTGATCAGATCTGTTTGACGAACTAACTGATTTTTCAGACCATGAAGGACCTCAAACGATAGGCCATTGTACACACCTAAAGCAATAAAGTTGACCTTCGTATGTTTTCTACGCGTACACCTACAACAAAATTATGTCCCCCTTGAAGTCATACATTTGTCTGAAGCATTTTGTTGCATAGAACAATTCCATAGAACAGTTTTCCATAGTCATAACTAGAAGTAGGTGTCATTTAGGTGGCCAGCCTTAAATGCCTCACCCTCTATATCAAACATACATGAAATGTCCATTATTGCACGTGGTGTGTGACAGCCTTCAACTGATCTTGAACAACAACGCCACATCCCTATGAAATAATGAACAACGTACACAATCTATGTCTGTCAGTTCAAAACGGGGTCCAGACTCGCCGTGAGAAATTCGAAGCAATCATGAAATTGCAGAATTCCACCGACCATACAGTAAACTATGCAAAACCGTCCGAAAGATTTAAACGGTACCGCATCTTCCGCTGGACCGAGAGGTCCGCTTTCAGCGGGTATTGCCAGCTCCTCGAAAGAGGAGGATCCTCTCCTCTCGAGCGGAGGACAAGCGGGACCGTTGACACTCGGGATGGCCGGTCTGAAATTACTTGAAAATTCTGACCGCGGAACAGCATCGTGGAGGGAGTCGCAAAAGGGTCTCTCTCCTGGATATCCGTTTCTCCGTGGCATCCACGGGAAAACGGTATCAGTATGCGAGCTACGATTCGGCCACATCTCGCGCTCATCCCTCGACTTATTGCGGCTTAACTCCCTCCACCCTGTGCCGCACACAACGTGTCCTGCACGTCCCTGTGGCCTCCTGGTCGCACCCTGAGCACATCCACGACCGGTGCACGGACCCCGGGCCGCACATGTCTGCCTCGCGGCAGGCAAAGCCTCTAAATTGTTTCCATCATAAGTCCAGATACTCGTGGCGCATATATACACCGGGATAACTCTCCTCTTTCGAGCCTTCGTGGCGAGCTACGAAAGGTTCTCGTGAAATACGCGAGCCGGCTCCTACCATTAACCCCCGATGATAAGCCTGCGGGGGCGGGGATCCGCGTTGCCTCTTTATTCGCGTGATTCCCTTCGACGCCAGGTCGATCCTTTTACCTGCTGCCATTGGACGCCCGTGGAGGTGGAGGATGAAGATCTTTGAACGAGCTGCGGTGTCTTGTACGCCGTGGCGTTCACTGAATTTAGGTGTCCCTCTTGGGAGAGGTGTAATGCAGTTTTAGGAGATGCGCTGGCTTTTTTCTGGGGGGTTATATATTTTGAATATTGTTGGGAATTTGAAAAAAAGAGTTTTGATTGAATGTTTCTAATTTCGAGGGTTTATTTATTCGAGTGTCTTAAATTAGGAGTTATTCGAACTATAAGGCAGACCTGTTTTTATGAGGATTAGGTCAACAGATCTTGATAGGAAAAAGATAAAGCTAACTTTAATGCAGATGTTGTGTTAGTTTATTTAATCCAGGGTTTCCGTATCGTGTTACTATCAGTCCAGTCTCTTAAATTAAACAAAGGAACTGGTAATTCAATGTTAAGTTTAGTTCCGCTTCAGCCTTCTCTCATTCTCGAAGAGTTTCCAAGGTAGCCACAGCCGCTGGCCAATCCCATGCATTCAGAGACGTCCACTCATTCGGATATACGTTTGCCAATAACCCTGAAGACCGTCTACATTTTTATCCTCTCTACGAGGAGACCACCTACCGGCACTTTAATACCTCCGCATCGAAACCGGCAGACCGGATAAATGTCCCAATGCGAGATCGAGGGTTATGGATCCGGTAGCTATGTACTGGATTTCTTCGTGGTGTTCGCCGATTCTTCAAACGATCAAGCGTGCCGGCAAACACAGCAGAAGAGAATAAATAAGTATTATCGAGTATTTACAGCTAACAAGTTGTTGAAATGATATTGGAGAATGTATAGAATATTATTCGGTACCAGTACACATAGTTAGCTATTGCATGGACAGTCAGATTAGACTGCTCAAGCTTGGGCTAGGTCTGGTTATAATTTCACCTTTTTTTAATTTTTATGAGAGTTCTACTTTCAAAGTTAGGTGATTGTTAATCTTGCTAGGAAACAGGACATGATACCGTAATACAAAACCCCTTAATAACGACTCAGAACAAAATTCAACAAGTTGAAAGAAAGATGTGTCTCATGTTTAATGATGCTCAGCTAACAATAAGACAGAGCACGGGAGATACACACAAGTAGAAGTTGCACACATGCAGACTGGGAGACACAGAATCATCTACTTATTTTCTTTCCGTAACACACTTCTCAACTATGCATTCATGTCACGATCCAATCATTCCTATTCATTACAATCCATTCACACACTCTCTTAACTGTTTCCCTCTCAAATACCGCCCGTCTCAAGTAACTAATATACTGCTTATCGAATGGTTAATCAATAATTATTTTCCTGCCTCTTACACATTTCACTGAAAACCTCTACCTTACAATTTTACCTTCGACAACACCTATCCAGACAATCCGGATCACCCAAACGGTGTTAGCCAATCAGCTGAGAATATCCCAGCTTCCGACCGCAAAACGGTCAACTTGCACCCTGCACATCGATTTTCAGCAGCGTCGAACGAAGTTGAAGCTGAGAGTCTCGCTAAACACCTTGACACGGAAGATCAGGTGCGATCGTTGGGAAACGGGGCTCGGGTTTCCCCGGCGGTTGGCGTCAAAGTGTCGCAGTGCGGTACAGAAGATCTCATACGTGTTTTATGCGCGCCGCCGTGTAAACCCCGTATCGGTATAAGCGCGTGTTTCGCGCTTTCACGGGGTTGGTGTGGGTCGATGGGATGAAACCGCGTCTACGACGATGGAGTCCGTGTTCCCGTGGAGCTGAAACGAGAAACACGACGGGCTGCTGGCGGGGCCGTGCAACGTGGAAGAGGAGAGGGAGGAAACGGTGCGGGATGATAGCGAGGTCTGATTACGTATTTACTAGGAAACGGAGGCAGAAACGGAAGGGAAAATTCGCTCGGTTCCGCGGTTCCACGGACGGCTGTGCGACTATTTGAATTATGCATGGACACGGCTTGCCTACAACGTGTATTGTTTGCGGTACGCGATTCCGATCCTTGAGTATGACGCCCGGGGAAACAGAAATCCCACGGTCCGCTCGATCGTAGCTGAATTTCGAATTTAAACTAGGCCCGACTTGTCCGTCTTCTCGCCGCTGTGAAAGAAGGTAGCCGTTGCGCCCTGCGCTCTGCTCAGAAAGTACCCTCGCGCTGTTGCGTTTCAATTATGGTCGACTGATAATGAGATTCTACTTATTGGTAGGATCGATACAGTTAAGAAAGTAACTAACGTATCGTGTGGTTACTGAGAGTATTGCGTTGCCACAGGCTCCGCTCTGAATCAGTGTTACTTCAGTATTGCGGATGTTCGTGCACTTTAGGATTTCTAAGTATACTAAGATGACTCGTTTTGAGACAATAGAAACTAGTCTCGAGGTGCTGCTTGTTTATCTGTAATAAAACATGATAATATTTAATAAAATGAATTTGAGCTGCTGTATAGAGTCGGTTAATAAAATTCAGACAATTTAGATGAAATTAGATCAGTTTTAATTCTGGTTTCAAATCGCAAACGGTTCACGGTTGTGTCGAATTCAGGTCTGTCTTAAATCGGGTTTAAGTTCATGATGATATCAGAGGTTGATATCTCATGATTTTCAGATAATATTAAAATCTTCCTTATGAATGTATCCATAGCCTTTGTATGACATCGGATGCAAATCTCTTTTCGTCTAAACATGATGAATCTGAATAGCTGTATATATACATGTAGATATAATTGCAAAATGGACATGGAGCTGCTGTTGGTTACACCTCGAAGTACTAAACTTTATTTTATGTTTAACTACAGCTTCGTGTTCAAATAAAATTCTTATTGCAGATTGATTAAATTTTACATATATTCACTGGAATCGACAGATACGCATAAGTATAAACATTGATCTATCTTTCACCATTCGAAAGTTATGAATGCTTCTAATTTTCCCGAAGTCGATAACACCCACGTAAATCCACATACGTGGATATAAAAAAATCTCGTCTATTTCGAATCAACTCCGTCATCGCCTGTCCAACATTTTGGATTCACCACGCGTCTCTGGCCACCTAAACCAGTGACGCAACGATTCCCGACACCTCGAAGTTTCGATAGCTCGTATATCTCCGCCATAATCCTCGTCTTCCCGTTGACGAAACAGGGACCCCTGACATTCGTTCGAGTCGAAATTAGCCACGGTCTCCGGCGTTCGGCTCCGCTTCGCCGTCGTAAAAAGTAAGAACATACTGTTTCGCGCGTCACCGGCGAGCGGTGTGGTCCGAATAAATTCCGCGAGCGACGTCTTCCCGCCGGAACAGGGCGAAAAAAGACGAAACGAGGCTGCAGGAAGAAAGAAAAAAAATAGAAGCGCGCGACACGGTAATCGGGGTGCACTCTCGGAAAGCGTAGAATTCCGCGGGCTCCTCGAGGGGGTTGTTGCCTTTCACCGGTTCCCGCGATTCCCTTTTCACCGTTATCCCCATTTTCCCGCAACAGTTTTACGCGGCTGATCGTCGCGGACGAGCGTAGTTCCCTTTTTGTCAGGTCTGGTGAAAAACGTCGTCGCAGCTGCGGAATGCTAATGTACAACGGCATGGTTCTGCTTTGCACTTTAAACTGTCGCACCCGAAACTCTTCCTGCGAGAAAGGAATACACACGGCTGGAGGAGGGTGGAAACAGGAGGAGGAGAAGGGCGGGAGAGGGAGGAGAGGAGCGAGAGGGAGAGAAGAGAAGAGAAAAGGAGGAAAGCTTTTCTCCCCGGACGATTCCGGCAAGCGGTGCACCGTGAAATTCGACGCAGTAAATTCCGATAGCACGGTTGCAAGCTCCTACCTCCTGCCACGGTGTTCCATTTCGGATTCGATATCGGGTATCGATGAGCATTGTTTCACGTTCCCGGCAAGCCGTGTTCCCCGGGATAAGTTAACGGTGATTCGTAGGAAAACCGGACGGATGCTGAAAATATCTCTCGCGCTTAAGAATGTTGTTCCGTCGGACGCGGTGCAGGTATTCCGCATGAGATTATCCAGGGAGTTTTATTATTACATCGAGGTATACGGGGCGTGTCTTCGGTGCATACATTCTGTATTTACGCACGGTAATGTGAGCTTATATGAGAATATGTACATTTTTGTTTCAATTCAAAACTATTTGAGAAGATAACTTTGTTATGTTACATTTTGTATGTTGCAGTCGACGTATGGTATCGAATCAGGAATTTTTATAACGAATTCGGAAAAATATATGCGTGTACAATGCGTTACACATAGTTTAGAAGAGAATGTTCTATTTATACGTAAACAACGTTGCCGTTTAACACGTTCCATACCACAGTGAAAAATTCCATAACTAGTCAGACGCGTGAAAATAAGTTTCTATAAATACATAACGTTAAAAACACAAACATTGAATTGTCTTATGATGTACCACTCATTTGGTACTATTATTGTGGCGTTCGTTTTAATTGGAATATAAAGAATATTACCATTTATTTAGAATAATCGAATTTGGTGCGTGGGGCGCATACGATCCACGCGGCACGGAACGTGTTAAGGACCACCAGCTCTCGTCCGATCAACAAAGTTAAGCTATTATACACTGGGCATGTTCAACTAATTGCAAGATAGGTGACCGTTTCTCTGGACCCCTAAATGACCATTAGCAGTCAATACTGACTTATACAAAAAACATAAGAAGAATACCAACCGTATAATAGAATATTCAGATATCTCTAATTAATAATTTAGTCTCTATATCCCAGTACACTTACCTTACCACCAAAAATCACTCAGATCGATTGAAGAAATTCCCAAATCCCACGGTGCTACGTCGAATCCCACTCGTCGACGCCACATCTCGTTGGTAACGCCGTAACCGCGACTACGCGTCGAAATTTTGTCCCCTAATTTTCCTAATGGACATTAAAGCGTAGTCGGGGAGAGAGGTGGGGCCACTTAGCCAGCGTCTCCGGCGCCGTGACATTTTCATCGGGAGATTTTCTGGGATAAACACGCGGCCACGGAAGCCGTAGTAATGCTGCGGTTCACGAAGCGGAGCTTCGTCCTCCGGTAATCCGGCGTGACACATCGCCGATGCATCGAGCCGAACGCTCAGAAGCCCGTAGAAGGGAGATGCATTTGCAGCCGATTGTCACGGCTCTGTGTTTCGGCGTACCAGCGACAGAGACGACGACGTCGGGTCCCCGCGCGGATGCACGCCCGTAAAACGGAGACGGATAAAAGATAGGGTTGCTGGGTGGGCGAGGGAGAGGGAGAGGGTGAACGGATTCTGTTGGCCCGACGTGGTTGCCTTAAGTCTCCCGGTTGTTAAGCCGCGAGACGAATTCCCCTGGACGGCAACGTTTCTTGCTAATGCCAACGCCGTACCTAATCTGCCTTTCGCCTTTCCTTCATCCATTCCCGCTGCACCGCCGGAAAGCTCTTTCCTTGCATTAGCATCGAACGGGCATCACGTTTCTGCGTCACTCGCCGATGTTACAGGTGCCTGCGAATCTGCTGCCCGGGAACCTCTGTTTTTTCCTGTTGGTTGGTGTAAGTGTTCATAGAATGAACGTTTAGAGTACTGTGCTGTGGCCCGAAGGCGCATTTGCACTGTCAGAGCGATAGGGTGGTCGCTATGGTCTGATACTGAGACATATCATACGAAATAAGAATTTTAATCTTCTGATATAGTGTACAGAGGATGTCCTCTCATCCATGCGACCTGACTTCTGAAGTTGAATCGACATTTGAGTTCCCGAGATTCACATGAATGACAAACTACTAGAATTCAACACCCACGACATCTGTTCCTAGACACAGAAAGCAGCGACATCTGTAGCATACATTACGCGCTACTGATAAGACTTCAAGTACCCGCAGAAAATTCATTGAGCTCGAGTAAATTCGAAAACACCGCAGCCAAGCCAAGAAACGAGTAGCGGAGGAAATGGAAAGGAACAGAAGGGAAAGATCATCCGTCTCCGCGAGATCTTATGAAAATTTAGCTAGCAACAGAGTCCTAAATCTCATTAAAACGCGCAGCTCGCGCTGGGGGGTTGTGCGAGGGGTGGTGTACAGCACGACGAAGAGGAATGGAGGGCAAACAGAGGGAACGGAGAAGGAGAGAAGGGACACGGGCGCGTTTCCGAGGGAGCAGCGACTGCAGGGATGCCACCCTAATTACCTCTGGCTCGATAAAAAAAAAAACGAATTAAAGAAAAGAATGAGGTGGGGCCGAAGGGTGGGCTGCTCGTGACAGCCAGCTAATCGGGGTGTTTAAGAGTCTACACTGATCGCCTGGGCCTCGTTAAAACCGGGCAGAGGAAAAGGCTCTCGCCGCCTTATTTTTGCCAGGCGTGATAATGGGGGTTGGAAAAGGCGGAGAACGAAAGAATGCTGAATCGTATGGCCACGCTTGTGATTTACGGCCGTAGGCTCGCGCCACTTTGCATACCGATCGACGAAATCGCGCCCGGCCATTACCGGATGCCCAATGAAAGGCCCCCGATGATTCATGCATTACGTGCAAAAAATTGCACACCCCCACGGGAACGTGATCGCGGATAATTACGCTGCTAATTAAACGGACGATGGAACTTTTTCGCCACCGTGTGGCCTGCGAGAATACAAATCACTGCGAGTGGCAAATTAACCAGCAGGCGGTGTCTATATTTGTTTAATTTATTATTCGACCAGTCGGTGATCATTTGAATACCAATACCTGATACTTCATCATTTTTCTTCAGCCCTTACATTCAGGAGTTGTTCAATCACCTCAGGGATGAATTTATTGAGGCTGAGAGAAATAATTTGTGCAACTATTTCATAGCTACTGGGTGATCATTTGAATACCAATACCCGATACTTCATAATTCTTTTCAGCTCTTACATTCAGGAGTTCTTCAATCACCTCAGGGATGAATCTATTGAGGCTGAGAGAAATAATTTGTCGGATTAATTCATAGCTACTAGACAGAAAACAAAATATTAATAGAATTACAAAAATATCTGAGAAAATTAATATACTGGGTGTCCAATAAGGTGTTTAAGGAACTTCGCCTACATGTTCAGCAGGTTATCCTGAAGAAAAGAATGTTATACACGCTATAGGTCTGTTTCGTTTCGTTGCCCAGAGAAGCATTGTTTATGCTGGCTTGAAGAGCAAAGGAACGTGGTTTTCGATTCTGCAAGCAAAGCTTGTGCATGACGTTCGATCTACGTATCATGGTCACTAGACGTTATATTTTTGTCAATATTTAATACTGAAGGAGGTAAGGGTACAAGTATGCGTTAACAACCTGGAGAGGGTTAATAATTTCACAAAGAATTACTTTCACAATCTTTGAATCAACATGTATGATGTTTCATGCCCACCCTCCGTATAAAACAGTATGACGTCGATTTCAGAAAGCTTCATGGCTCGTACAGATTTCCGCATGTCTGATGAACGCTTCCGCCGTATTCCGAGCGAACGAGGCAGAAATGAAATCGGCGACTTCGACGTTAATAATGAAAAGAAACGAGATAACCGTGCGCGTCCGTCTCCGTGGTAGACGTGATGGTTGGGAGGGACGTAATTAAATAAAGTCACTTTCTTCCGTTCTCCATTATCTCTTATCTGGCCGTCGCGATGCTGCCGCCGTCGCCGCGGCCGAGGCGCGAGCCCGATATTTTATTTATTTAGATGCCGAGATGAGAAAAAGTAATCAAGGGTGCGCTAATGGAAGCCTCGGCTCTCCCTCGTTTCCAACGGTGAACTCTTTTTTGTTTCTCTTGCCACCCCTCCAGCCCCCCGGTCGCTCCATCACCCCGATAATTACACGGCGACTTAGCGCGCGTTGTCTCGCTTTCGATAAAATAACGCAAATGGAGCATTTCCGCCCACGATGTGGCCTACGTTGTTTTTTCACATGGATGACTTGACTGTTGCGCAAAAATGAGAGGGATCTGATATCGAGATCATTATGTGGAATCGAGACCTACGGAGCCAACAATAAGAGGAACCGTGGAAGCAGGGATGTAAAGGTACGTATAAACCGGGCAACAATATCTGGAAACATGTATCCTGCAAGCTGGACACTGTGATACGTATAGACTGGCCGATGGAGGGTGAACAAGATGGCCCGAGTGTCTGGAGACACGACATGAAAGGATGTTGCTTGTATCCAGGTTTCGCGTTTCAGATGGAAAACATCACCGAGTCTGCGGAAACATCAACACTCATATTAACAACACGACATCCTCTCATGTCGTATATTCCAACTCAGGGTCCTTGAAGTTTCCGAGGAGATGAGTCACTCATCTGTTTCGATGTCTGGAGGCGTCATCTTGGGTCTTCTGAGGTCTGAGGGTACCAGTCGTGTCCCCAGAATTATCAGAAGATTCGACCAGATGATGCAAGCGCCCAGAGGTTTGTCCATTTTTTTCTATTACACGTTATCCTCAATCTCCTTTTTAAACGTTTTTGAAACAACTATATTATATCAATACCTGCTTTTACTTTGTGGAACATAGCGAAAATATATTCAAGCGAGTTTCTCTGACGCGCATACTTCCACAGAGAATTTTGTTCATCGACATGTTTCTTCTGTCGGAATGACTTACGACAGAGGACTGAAATTAACCTTACAACTTTTCTATCTTCTTCTTGGTTCAGCCTCCTTTTTTTTGTATCATGTTCCCTTGCTCCCTGTATTCCGTGGCCGGTATAGGACCATCAGATTGTGCCTCAAGGAAATTGAAACATCCACCGCCTCGAGGCGAACCGAGACCATGATTTAGGGAACGTTCTGAGTTATGCGTTCTCCTATATTAAAGTATTTCGAATGCAAAGCTATTTCGTTCGCTGCCCTCCTCTGACGCCATCGCTTCCGTTACCTGAATTTTTCGCCGAAAACTGCCGCTCGATGCGATTTCTTTATGTTTGTTGGAAAACTTTATACCCTTAAATCATTATAAAACTATACTACTGTTCAACTGTGCAGAATAAATTTGCCAGAGAAGCTCCAATTGTTTAAATGTTGTCCAACGAGCTAGATCCAACATATTCGATCGAATCAAATAACTCCCAACTCAGGCGGTATAAAATAAATATATCTACACCATGAAATAATAAAATAATTGTATTCTTAACGATAGGTATTTATAAAAGCTATTTTAATGTGTCTAGCCAAACACGGAATATTTCACTGACGTCCATAACCTATTAATATTCTCCAACGCTCCAAATATTAATCCTCCGCATCGAACAAACCAAAACTGCGAACTCTCCAACACAGTCGATCGAACGAAACAATCCTCATGATCAACCCCAGCGGATCTTTAACACCAGGGACGATTTGGCGGCTTCCGAGCTCCGTTTCCCGGCGTCTCATCGCGAAAAATCAATCAATCCCGTCGACGAGAACAGAAACGAGGACATCCAGGCTCGTTTGTCCGCTCGTCTTTGCCGGGAACGATGTCCCGAGGAGGCAGAGAGCAGTCAGTCCCGAAATCGAATTTGTCTCTCGCGACGATCCATTATCGAGCACATCCCTTCAGCCTTTTTCTCTTTACCCGGAGCAACGTGGAAAAGCTGAACGTATACACAGGTAGGAGCGCCGGCGACCATGCCGGGATGGGCCATGCATTATGTATAATACATCACGTTATTGGTTCTCTCAGTGATTCCACCCTTGCTCAGCCTTATCGTGTACCGCGGCACGGCCCGGCCTAGTAAAACATAAGCATTGGGAAACGATAAATAAGGGAAACGTGGGTCGCATGCCGCGCCACGTTCCCGCAGAAACTGTGCACGAGGAAAATGTTCTTTGCCATCTACCTCTCTCTGTCTCTCTTTCGCTCTCTCGGTCCGTCCCTCGCTAACTCTCTCTCGCTGACTCTCTGTATGGTAACCCCCGCGGAGAGAGGCGTCGTCGAAGGCTTTCTTCAGGCTTCTCCCGATTCCCTCAAGAAACGAAGGATCGAAAACGAGAAGCTCTCGATCCACGACCCTCGACCTATCACGTATGCGTACTCTCGAGCACCCTCATGGCGACGCCGTTACGTGCTCTTTTCGATATTGCCGGCAAATTGTTTAGGTTATTCGTTAGGATTTATCGTGGGAATACACAGGGATATACCGGATTTTCGTTATCGTCCGAACCGCGGCGGATATGAATTATCGCCGCGTTTCGTTATCGTATTATCAGTTAGTATAATGTTAATGAGCCTGCCGGAAATTATTGTTTCGCGTACGGGAGATATTCTAAATAATCGTCCGCGTCCGATGGGTTATAATAATGACAGAGGGGCGGGATTTATGGGCGGGTTGACTTCGCGCGATAGTTCCGATGCTGATTTGTTCCTACGGTTTTACTTTCGTAATGTCGGTGTTTATCGCGTCGGATATTAAAATTAATCTAATTTTCGCTGAAATATTTAATGATTTTTGGAGATATTCACGCCTTGGCTCGAACTATTTTTGTATCTGTCACATGAATCAGTGGCCGAATAATTATGCAGGTAGAGTCACTGGAAATTGACGTCTAACATAATTTCTGATTCGTTCATATATTATAAAGAAATTAAATTTCTGATGTGCCTGACATTTTGGAAAAATGTGAGATAGTACTTAAACAACTGAACAAAAAATATCTAATACATATCATATTGACCTGTCAATAATTCAGGGTTGGAAAAATGAGGTACAACCCAAAGATTATTTACCAACCTAAAGACATAGCAACTTTCACAGAATTTGTCAAACAAAGACATAGTTAACACCTTCAATTGTACGTCGCATCATTCACTCCTTCATATCTGAATTCTTAAATTCATTCTAATGAACCTGATGAAGTTTGATAATTCCCAACGGACGTATTTTCCCAGAAAAATTGCAGCTGGCCAGCCTACAGACACAGAAACCTTAAAAAATTGTTCGAACCAGAAACGTGTTTCCCGGGAGTCTGGCAATCGATCATCTCGTCAATGTCGCGACACGGTTAGTCGATACTCGATACCGAGGTTCGACGGGGGCGGTGTCGATGATAGAACGGGGACTCTGGTAACATCGCCAGCGGAGCAACGTACAGGGTATTCATCACGTTATCAAGTCCAGCGCACACGCAGCGTGTTTATACACAATTATGCGTGGCAACGTGCACGGCGACGACGACGACGACACCGGGTGTCAGAGAGTCAACGAGCGGGCGAACGTCTACCGGGACAACGTTTCTCGCAGGAAAGTGGGGGCTATCCGACGTTTATCATACGGCACCGAGTGCCACGTCGGTTGATCCATGGCTCCTCCGAGAGAGGAGAGACCAGAGTTAGGGAAATAGGTTTGGGAAGTTGTTCGCTGCGTCCCAGAGCGTCCAGCTCCTTGCCAGGAATACGGAATCGCGAAACAGGAGGCGGTGAAATTGCATGGGCGGACTCCGATCTTCGAGTAGAGTTTCTTTTTATTTTTTTTACGCGACTCGACTGCGCAGAGAGCGATTGAACGTGTTTTAGTATCGAATAACCCTGATGCATTATTATGTATACAGTGAAATCATGAATGGTTTGCTAAGTATTGGTTTATTAGCAGACTGGTAGTTTATGGAAGCTCATTGACTCGTATTTAACACCTTGCCTTATAACAACGAGTCACACTCGTGGTGCAGATTATGATCTATAAATTATAAATATCAGTTTCGCTTAAATATAAATTCTTGAAAGCTGTATATTACAACACCACTAACTTTTACAGGATCATCAAAAGCAACCTGTACACGTTGATAAATATTCTTCCTAGATTTCACCCTTAGAACACTCGAACAATAAACTTCAGTGCAGATAGCTACTAAAAAATTCATAAGGCAAGGGGTTCAATGATCAGAGTGTACTGATATATCTTGTGAATAAAAATGATTAAATAATGATGTGTAAATATATTAAAGAAAAATATTAGGTATTACTTACTGGAACTAGGTTCTTCAAGGTCATGATTCTTAGGATTAAAGGGTAGGTAAGAGAATAGTATGAAAAATATTAGAGTGTGAATTAATTAATTTTTAATATTTTTGTGTTTTGAATGTTTTAGATTTTCAGATGATTGTCAAAGTAAATATGATGTGTTTGGAGAATGATTTAATGAACTCGTAAAAAGATTAGTGCAGGTCCTCACACTTCTTGTGTCATGAACTTTATTACCATTTAGTGTTGTAAAGTAGTGTTTATTACCATTTAGTGTTGTAAAATATAGTGTTCGATTTTAATTTTTATTAATGTTATTACCTCACAAGTTGCAATCTTTTGAAATCCATGGGAGAGACTGTTCTATCTATAACTGAACATTACTAAAAAATTGTACATAGTAAAATCAATGAAACAATTCGAAACAAAACAGAAAAATACCACCTTCAGCAATTTCCAAAAACGAAATCAGACTCGTACCAAACAAATTATGGCGCCTACAGGGCTCCACTCGACTACAACAATTTAAACACCCCCTCATCATTAACTGTATTATTCTATAAATTCTGCAAACCAATCGATCGCTTAAAAATTTGTATCAACGCATCAACACTCTCAAAACAGTGTAATAAACAGACGCAATTTTCATTTCGAAATCACGACGCCGCGAAACTATAAATCACAGACGAACACGTTCCGTATGAGAAAGCAAGAGCCACCAATTCCCTCGATCTTTTTCGTGCACCGTATCTTTTCGATTCGCGGGAATATTCTAAGCAACGCACGTGTCCCCGGGACGCGTTTCACATTCTCGCGAATTTTTCCGTCGTTCGCCACCGGCGATCCCGGTCGTTCGTTCAGCATTCATCGACGGATTTCTTGTTTCCACCGCGTTCGACCCCGACGACTGACGAATTTATTGCATCCGAAACAGACCGAAGATTTCGCGGAGCCGTGCGAAAGAAGCTCGAACAACGGGGAGGCTCATTGGGAATTCATGCAGTACGTAGAACCAGGACTCCAGAACAGAAGATCGTGCTATCGGATGGCGAAGGGGTGGCCCGCGGTGTCGGGAAAGATCCCCGGGAAGAAGAAGAGGAAGGGAGAAGGGCGAAGGAGGGGGTGCACGAGCGGTGACACTCTCATTTCGTAGAGAATTTACAAGCCGCCCTCTCGCGTGCCTTGCATAGTCAGACCTAGTCCGACCTACTATACAAACTATATTCTGAACAGTCTGGCATAGTTAAGCGCGCTTCTACTAGGTGTACCTTTGGTGTTTACGAAATTCATTGAACCCCAAGACGCTTGTGACGTGTACGGTTCAGGTGGAACAAGGGTGACGCGCGTCGGACATTAATTGGCACGCATTTTTTAAAAGAAGCGCATCCTGTAATACTAAAATTTGATGGATTATAGACGTAATCCAATTAATGAACTGTGATCCAAGTTACTCGAGTAACGGCGTAAGAGAGATAAGTAACAATTTCAGTATGCATTGTACTGTTAATTCTCCAAAGCGATGAAAATAAATCAAAGATCACTACAAATTTTCAGGTCAAACGAAACCACCCCCTATAAAAATGCTGTTCGCCCTATATTAACAACTATAAATTGTACAATCAATGCTCCTCTTCGGCTAGTTCTTATCACCTGCAAGAGTACTTTCAGCAAAGCGTCAGTAGAAAGTAGTCAAAAAACTCTTTCAACAGACTTACAATGAATCACTTAGAAATTTCTGTTAGCAACGCTCTGTATCTACTTTTTTATTCTCGTATCGTGTATCAAATGCACTTCCATCAACGACAGCGGCGGTAGTTCGCACCCGAGGGTTGGAGGGGCGATTTCTCGGGGCACGATAAAGCGAGCGGAGAATTAGGGTTGCAGGTGTTCACGTTGGTACCACCCCGGGGCCGCCTCTACGTCAACACGGAGTCGCCGTTTCGCATCGAGGCGAATCCTCTCGTCCTTTTCCAACCGGCATCTTATCCACTCGACATCGTCATCCGACGGAACACCTCACTGCCATTCGGCACGCAATCATTATAAGCTGCCCCCGCGCGATGGCTTCGCGAACGGAATCGTTGCGCCATTATGGAAGTTATGTGGGCGTGCACGATTGCAATTCGCCGCTTGCCAACTTTATTTACGAATTGGATCGCCGGACGGCACGGAAGCACGAGAAACCTGTTCCTTTTCGCGCCGCCGACGTGGATTTAAGATTCCCGCGCGGGGAAATTAACGATTCCTTAACGATTCGATGTTTATTCGCGCTACCGGTGAAGCTCAAGATGGCCGACTGGACGCGGCCAGGGCACTTTATTCCTCGGAACGGCGGTTTCAGGGGAAGAGAATCCGATCTCCTTCGCAGATTCCCATGTACGCTACCGGTCATATACAGGATGTTCCAAAAAAATCATTCAATATTTATATTGTACGTAGGACACACCATACTGAGTCAAAAAACCTTGGTAAACATAGGTCGAACGCTCAACCGTTTCCGAGATATAAACATTTTTTTATTAGCATCGTGATTGACTTATTGGCTTCTACGTGTTGCATGCGATGTTTACCTCAGTGTTTATAAACCGTGTTCTGAATGTCATTCAATTTCCATACGTACTTCATAACAGAAGGTGCCAAGCACATATGGAAATGGAAGGAGGACATGTGGAACACCTTCTGTAAATATCGAGAAGCCAGTAGTAAGTCAATCATGATGATAATATACAAAAATGTTTATATCTCAGAAACGGTTCAGCTTTTCACCTATGTTTACTAAGTTTTTTTTCTCAGTATGGTGTGTCTTATGTACCATATAAATATTGAATGGTTTTTTTGGATACCCTGCATGTGGGGACGACTGTTTCCAGTAAATAACATATTTTCATTATATCCAGTAAATTACAAATTTTTATTGATTTAGAACTTTCGGTCAAAACAATTACATTTCGTAGGCAGGTAACGTACCTGCTTTTACCCCTATAAAGATCATATAGAAATTCAGAACTATAAAATCAGATTTCAAGAATTTGTAGCCTTCCTCATATGTATGGCCGGTAGTGTAGATACAGAGAATGCATCATAATTTCAGTCGTGGATTCAGCACACACAAATAACAAATAACAGTTCATATCAACGTTCGTCTGATCTGACCTTCTTTGCGAAGTACAGTTGCATACCGTAGTACCTGAACGTACTAGGTGCATCATTCATCCCACATACAGAATCAGAGGGTTGTAACATGAATAATACACGTAGCACTAAATTCATATGGAAAGTGGAATATATAATATTTGAAGGAATGTTTTCAGTAACTTTACACCTGACACTCTCACGTAATACAATTTATCTTCTCCAAAAATGTAATATTTACTTAAAATCTATTTAGCTTTGATAATATTTGACACCTTAGCGAATGAAAAGCTGTTACTATAATCGTCTAGTCATCTTAGACGCTGGATATTAATACCACAACACGCAATTTTGAAATATCACCACCCACATACACCCCATCGCGGCAAGCATCACAGCGGAACGATTCGTGTCCCTGCAAGAAGTTCTCTTATCAGCTGGTGGGTTGCAGAAAATTCCAGCTCGAACCGTAATAACTCGCGAGGTATCTAGTGGTCCATCGGAATTCCAGCGCTTTGTTCAAAGTGCTCGAAGTGAGACGTGCAACTCCGCCGCGGTCGGGATTGGGGGTTCGGGACGAGGATATGATAGGATAAGACAGGGCCGGGGCGGAGGGGTCGCGGGGGGTATAGGAAACGGTACATGTCGCCGCGGGGAAACTTACATGCATATCCTGAGGGAGGCCGCTCGGCGTCAGGTTGGCACAAGGGTGGCAGAAGTTACGGCGTCTCGACGACGCCACTTCCTAAGTCTGCTCCGGCATTACCTTACCAGGACTCTCTCTCTCTCTCGGCTATCCCCTTTCAGTTCGCAGCCTCCGACGACGCCGTACTCGAGGCCCAGGTGTTGCTTTTGCAACCGGTTAAAGCTACTCCGCCGTTCCTGTCGCCGCTTCCCGTGTTCTCTAGGCCTTCGTCGAGCCTACGGGGGCGAGACGACTTCTACGACTTCGGGGCACCTGCACGCCGTGGTCGTCGGCGAAACGACGAACCTGATGCGCCCTCCGGTGTTGATGCAAGTTTCCCGGGAAGTTTTCCTACCAGGCGGGGCGGAATTTTAACGCGACCGGGAATATTAAATTTGTTTAACAAGCCTTTCGACTTCGCCCTCTCCCGGTGTTCGGTTCCATAACTTCCTCCGTTCGGAACTAAGGGATCGCAAAGGCTGAAATTAAATTTCGTCTAATTAACGACCCGGGGAGCGAGGGGCGTGATAACCTTTCCGTTGGATTCTTATTGCCCTCCTGGAAGTATCCTCGCAACTTTGGATGTTTTTAGTTCGCCGTACTGATCGATACTCGCGAGAGTTTCGTTCTAGACTAAAAATTGCGTTGGGTGTTTAATTAACCCTCTGGTTGCTAAGAGCGCATACCTGCTCTATCAAGAGACTGGTCGTTATGATTCATGGCTCGAACAGAAGTTTTTTTGATAACACATAAATGTTACGTGCCTCCTGAAAGGCTTAGGCAACCTCCTTTTGTTTATGAAGATATTTCCAAAACCCTTCAACGACATGCGTGAAAACCCGTGTGTTGCAGGTTCTATGGACTCTCCTAGATAAAAAATTCGTAAAACACGAACCAGAAGAGGACATACCGTCGAACGTCCAAGTGGAAGGTAGCAAATATTCTCATAAAAGACAAGAAATGTCCTTCAGAAATAGCTGTGCCATTCTTCATTCATGATCCCTTTCTCGGTAACCGGTCAGAACCAAACACTTGCTCCGGCACGAAACAACCTGTTAATAAAGCATCAACTTGAGAACCTATCCATCTCGATAGCAAAGCATTCCGAACCGACAACCGTCGAATGGAGAGGACACCTTAAACCCGAGCAGGAGTTCGCATAAAGAAGGAAACGTCGTGGCTAATCTGCCGGCACGCCGTTGCGGCGGACAAAGCGAATCGACGAGACGAAGATCGTCGTCGGGATATCTTCATCCATATCAATTACTCTACGATTAGATGGATGAAGATACGTATGCCGGGGAACGTGGTGGCTCCGAAGAGGAGGCGGTTCCAGAGACAGCGGGGCCCTTCGGTCCGCAGAGGTCCACGGTAGTCAACGGGTGATTGACAACGAGTCCACCGGGCCGGACCGGCCTGATTCTTTGATTGAACGCTGTCACTGGTCCGATAAGAAACGGGCCGGCGAATATCTTAATGAGGCTCGCCTCTGCACGGGCTTTTGCTCCGTTCGGTGAACGGGCTGCTCGTGCGTTTCACGTGGCTAATTAACCGGCTGGATCTATTTACACCGCGGGGTATCGGGCTGAAGTTGACGGACTGAAGTCTCGGAGATACTGCCAATTAACGGTGGCCAATCGATCTTTCGCCGCTGCGTTATCGCGCGGCTACCTTTTTGCCTCGTGCAGAACTTCCATCGATCGGTAATTAAGGAGGATCGTGAGGCAATTGATCTGGAAACCGAGCAAAATCGCACAGCGCTGCGCTGATTGTCTCGGTGAGATGCGCGGGCGAATCTCGGATACGTGAATCGTAAGTGGTTCAAACGTAATAGGGTGCAAGTATAATTTAGTGCGACCGATGGCACGGCGAGCGTTTATTCGAGGCTGGAACCACTTTGTAGGTTTGAAACGTTGCTTCCGAAGACATTCGTACAGTTCTGAGGCTAGCGTTGGTCTATGAACCTTTTCCAATTCCTCGAAGGTGTTCGATCTACTTAGAGGGTGTGTAATTTTTGGAGGGTGTACAACTTGAAATTCTTTAGACACACGTTTTAAAAAGTGACAGGAGTTACATTTACGGCAGCAACCCTGTCAAGTATAAAATTGTTAAAAAGGAAGCGCGAAGAGGGGACGGGACTATAATTTTATTTCCGTGGCCGTTCATAATTCTGCTCAGCATCCCTCCTGTCACCGATGAACAAAGGAAGATCACGCACTGTCGGGCGCAGTTCGTTGATCTGAGTTTATAAAGCGTGCTTGATCGCGATATTGGAATCGCGAAGGCGGGTTTCCAGAGCGGGCCGAGTCTCCGACAAGAGGACAGAGAGTGGGAGTAACGTCGGCCGAAGGGAAGCGTGGAAGAGTTAAGGAGATACGGTGCATGTAAGACGCGGCCGTTATCTTGTCGATCAAACAATTAACAATGCCAGCCGGTAAAGGCGAAGCGGCAAGGAAGAAGAAGGACCGGCACGCAGGAGGTGCACCTTGATCAAGGGGATCTTCCGAGTCGGGAGATACCGGCATGGAGGAGATAGAAGGGACCGATCGACTGTAAGGTAGACCCCGGCTCTCGTCGATGTCTCCTTTTCGCAGTGTTACCGTTAATTACCCATTAATTAGCCGTCCCTTAATTGCCAGTGACCGTGCATGCCCGCGTACTAGTCGAAGGACGAGCTCGAACCTATATCTGCTCCTCTTTGTGATCTGCCGTCCTGAATTACCGACCACAGCCTCCCTGCAGCGTCTGACTTAATATTGGGACAATGCCATAGCAGCAGAATTCAGAAAGAATAATATATATTTGGTTAAACGTACATCCCATTTGACCTTGCATCCTAATTATGGCGAGTCGTGTTTCTTGGTACAGAGATATAAAAATTATTCGTACCCTCTGTTTCTACGCAAGGAACAGAACAAAATTTTGAAACCAGCAGTACGGGTAATCGCTTCAACTGCACATACCCTGAAAAAGCTTGTCAATCGTTGATCTCACCAACCATAATACGATCGACGAATATTCACACCTTCCGAATTCTTTAAGAATTGTACATTCACAGCAACGTCGAAAATTCGCCGTTCTCCTTCAGAGTCGGTGAAAATTCGACTCCAGTGTTTATCTGTCAGCCCCGTCGGTCCGAAGAGATAAATGAAAGGATGCACGGCAGAACTTGAGCGCTACAATGTAAAAACTCCCACGCTACGGCGGCCATCCATCTATATAGCAACAAAGCGATCGCTTCATAAGTCAACGCCAATCAGGTGAACGTTGTAATGGAGGTTGAACGTCGGCCGGGCTAGAGGAGGACGAAGGAAACGGGCCTGTCTTCGGGGACCGCGGAATCGGGAATCGCGGTGGAAGAAGAAATATAGCACGGGCTGCTATTTCACCCGCTAAAAGAGAACTGGCAGGACGCCCGGCCGTCGAAAGTGGAAGAGAGATGGAGAGAGGATGGGGGGCACCGGATATAATGGCACAAAGCTTCTTTGAATCTTAGAGCCTCGCCGACCCGCGCTGCGCTTCGCTATCGGCGATCTGCTTGCATCGTATGCAAATCCTCCTCCTTATAAATACATCAGCCTCCGTGGATCTTAGGTGCCTCCGAGGCGAACCTCCTTTCTCCGGCTCCGTTTCTGTCCACCTACCCGCCTCCTCGCTGTCGACGCATTGACAGTTGACTGGGACTTGCACCCCGTCCCCCCCGAACCCTGCAGAATGAATATTCGGATGTGACTTTGTGTCCGGGAACGCGAGATTGATCGTTCCAGCGTCCACCGCCGCGACCGAGCGGAACACAGCGCGAACGGGGCTTGAAAATTGTGTGGTACCTCGGAGGATTTAGGATGACGCCGTTGGAGCAACGAATTCTTCTTGGTCACGGGACCGTTCGGGATTGGAGCGGTTGGAGAATTTTTAACCGAGGTGCTTCGAATGGACCTGACATCAGGATAGATGATATGCGATCCTAACAGATAAATGGTTTACGAAAATCATCAATTTTTTCTGAAATGTCTCTTCCTCGAGCAGCACACTCTGACCTAAATTCAACCGCGGTTCACTCGGAGAAGTATGTTAATATTGCAACAACAAACAAGATCCTTCCATTAAGGCATCCACTATAGAAAGAAGTTGCAATAGCCATCAATATCAGAAAACTTTCCCCAGAACTCACGCATCCCCGAAAGCGGTGACCCAGCTACGGAACTCACCCCCTGAAGCTCCCATCGGCACCGCGATAAATCTTCGGGACTGGCCTTTTCGTTTTTCAGGGGAGATGAGGACCGCCGGTGCGCGAAACTCTCGAACGTGTTTCGATGGTGATTTAATGCAACGGTGTGCAGGTGTTCTGGCCCGGCCAGGTATCACGCGCTCTTCAAACAGTCTGCTGAAGCTGTCTGCAATGGGAATCGAGCCGGAGGAGGCGTCGTGCATTTTGATGGACCCGATCGGGCCCCTCGTGTCCCTCGACCGGCCCCCGTGTCGGCACAATGAGACACGTATCATCCTTATCTTGCCGCATCTTGTCACGGACTCGGTGTATTTAAGGCGTCGCGCCGATTATAACAATTTGTTCGCGCCGCCGGGGGCAGGCCTGACCGGATTACCAAAACGAAACGGGAACCCTCGTATTTCCCAGAAAATCGACCCTCGAAATCGTGATTCCTGTCAGGCTGCGACGATTTCGATGGCGTTCGATTTTAATCGAGGACGCGATCGAGTTTGGCGGTGAATCTGAACGATGATGGAGCGTCTGGATATTTAATTTCGGAAACTGATGACATAAATGTATAGGGTTTTCCATTGAGTTCTTAAGGACGTCTTTTTGTAATACAGGGTATTATAGGGTTGCTACTGATACAGTGTGACCCTGTACGCACCCTGCATACAGGGTCGTTACTCATTAGAAACATTAATACATTCCTAACCGCTGGATTTATACTTGCCTAGAAGATGGATACATTTTTACATGAATCATCCTAAAAAATGTGCATTTATTTGAATTTTTACAAGTTCTATGGCAAGACGCAAGTAGCATGGGTTCAGGAAAATGGTTCACCGGGTTTTACGCTCCACCATGTTGGTGCACAGCTGTGACACACGCTATGAATCTGAGTATTAGTATCTCTATGTTTTGTTGAGTATTAGAAAAATTTCATAACTCTGAAATATCTTATCAATCCACATCATTGCCAGTGTTATTAGCGTTGATTTTTCTATGTGTTCTTCACTCGACTACACGATACTCCAAACGACAAAAAGTACCCAGATCATGCGATCAATCAAACAATACATCGGATTCTCGAGACACTTCACGCGGCGACGTTCTTTTCCCCGAACTTTTCACGCGGCGAAATTAATTACCGCGAAATACGCGGACGGGCTCGTTGAACGAGGAAATAATGCAACGAGCATCGCGCCGCGTTACATTCACCGTATTTCCAGATTTTTAATTGTCCCGGCGGTGTTGTAACGAGAAAAATGTTACCGTCGCAATTATAGATAACAAATGGTTTGTTTGGTGGTCGGTTTTCGGGAACGGTTCCCGTTGCACGCTCGTTACTCCGTACTTGGGAAATGCGAGAGAAAGGACGGAAAACCGTGAGAAGAGGGGGTGGACGGGGGCGCGGGCGGGCGGCGTGCAATAATGCTGGCCTGGAAAAGCTGAAAAAGAGGGCCAGAAGGGCAGCCATTACTTCCGACGTTTCGCGTCCAAACGATCGCCATTTGTCTCCTCGCAGCCGGTGTTATGCAAAGAGCCCTCTGCCACTCGCTGACTCGTTCCGTGTTGCGCTAGTGAAAGTTATAAACAAACGACACACCTCCGTTTTTCTCTTCCTGTCGGAGCGCTCGCGCTTCCGCCTGGAAACAAGGTCAACTTTCAACCCTTGCGAAGTCTGTGAAGGTTTGACAAATTTCTGTGCGCCCTGCGAACTCGCGAGCAGACCTGCGATGTCCGGTAACTTCCTGCAATCGTCCTTTGGTGTAAATAAATTATTTGAATGAAGGACTAGAACGAAATATTTTTGATAGATTTGTTTGTCCCATATAATATAATTATAGGAGTTTGGATTCAACCTGTTTTGTCAAATGGGATGTAAAGGAGATTTCCTAATTGTTATTTTACGACTGATGTTTATTTAAGACAGAGAAAATTTGTATGCAATTTAACACACTTGAATGAAAGTTATAATCCGCAAATCTTTCAAGAAACAAAAATGTTATTCTCGCATGAAAGTATAAGAATACTGAATAATAGAAATGTATATTTGCATGAACATTGGCAGTGTAGGTATGATGTGTCACATGTGTGGTAGTTTTTAATTTAATCCAAGGTATTTCTGTTCGTAGCTTTCGCTAGCCAGCGAGCAGCAAAATACGAACGTGATCGTATGGAAACGTGGGTCAAGAGGTGACCAGATGAAGGCGAAGACAATGTACGCTCCTGGCGCCGCTCGACAGAGATATCACAACGCCCAGAACGTGATCCTTTGTGGAGGATCCCAGTCCTCGATAAATGTACCTTTGTCAATCAAAATTTATTGTTCCCGCCTCCAACATAACGTGAACTGAATTACATTTTTCACCAGTGGATACACGACTCCTTTTATAACGATCTTTCGTTATTCTACAAATTTGTAAGAAACAAATGAAGTCACGACTTGGTATTAAATTATTGTCTTAATGTTAGTTTGACAAACATTCTATCCAGTGCAGAAGTACATAAAATGAATTGAAGAAATTAATATTGCAGATAATAAAATCCAACAAATTTGGAACGAAATATAGCACATAATGAATTTAGTCCTATATAGGTGTCTCTATCGAGATGGACAAGTTATAATTTTTTAACAATTGATTTTTTGAAGTATATCTAACAGTTTCGTTTCATGTTTAGCCACAGAATATACTGATTAAAATTTATGTGGACATCTATCAGACTATGTATAATATTCCAGAAGCTCATGCGAAATCTTCATACACCCTCGTCACTGACACCTGCAATTATTACACTTCGATTTACAATTCTGTAACCGTACCAGCGTTCGACACAGCTTTTCGAAGCTGCAACGGGAGATTCTGGCATAAAATCGCTATTGTTCCGGAGGAACGTAGCTTCCTCAGTGTTCGTTGCGGAGTGGACGTATAAAATGTTCAGGAAACGCAGTAGCGAGTCGAGTTACGTGGTAGACGATGGTCGATCCGACGGCCATTAGCTCCGGGTAAACAGAGCCATACTTTATTCCTAGGGGCGTCACTCTTCCTCCAACGCGGTTCCGTTCCTTTTTGCCCCCGAAACTCGTAATGTTCTCTGTCAGAAATACGGTGGAGGTCGGAACGGTAACGGTGTTCGTTTTCTCGTTTAAACGCAAAAAAATCCTCTCCAACCCCTCTATCATTCGCGAAGAAATATCTCTTCTTCCCTCGATCGACCGTTCGTTTCTTGCCACTTCGCCCTTTTATTCCGCGAACGCGAAGTTTTAGCGCGATCTTCCATCCAGCGACGCGACTTTCTGAGAAAAATGACGAGTCATCGAATTCTATTGCAAGAACGGGGCGGGCGACTGTCTAGGGAAACGACACGTGCGACACCAGAAATCCCCTGGTGGACCAATTAACGTCGAGGGGCGAGTTTGCTGGTACGGAGGGTGGAAAATAAAAGCGATATCGGCCTTTCGTTGTTCTTATGACTGTAGTACATTTCCAAATAATTCTCAATACAGATTTATGCAGGTATAATGAATAGATAAAATTAGATGAATCTTTGAAGGCTCCTGTTAGTCCCCCGAGGGTGAATTTAAACACAAGAATTACTTAAAATATATTACTTATTGCAATACTACCTAAAGATTTACAAAACACTGTTAAATCTGACACTGCTTGGCTGATTACTTTTCACTTTCCGCAGTATCGAAATTCCTCATATATTTTGTACTTTCTGACTCTTGTACCCACTTCTCGGTTTAGATCAAATGAGAACCAACTATAGAATGTACCGTCCGTGCATTCCTGCGATTTCGTAATGGCTCTTAATTTTCGCGTCGAAGTATCTTCCTTGGAATCGACCGTCTGGCCGAGTCGCGAGTAAAATTCAGCGTAAGTCACGCTTCGTACGGCGAGTTGTACGCGGTCTGCGCGGAAATGTGGCCGCAGGAGCGAGAAATATGCCGCGAACGGAAGTTTCGCAGACGGCGACGACGTCTAGACACCGGTGAACAGCAATCTCAGGAAGGAATCCTGATCGAAGGAACGACCTTGCCGATCGATGACATGCAGACCGCGTCCTCTCTTTCGCGGAAACTTCTGGCACGCGAGGAGACGCGGATTTTACGCAGGTTAATTGTCGTGAGGGGCAACGCACGGATAATGGCCGAATAGCAGGACGACAACGCGACGAACTTTCATCGACGACGTCCTCACTTATTGCGATCACGTTCGTCGTGTCTGCTCGTCGCGTCTTATTATTTTTGTCCCACTATTTTCCCGATGATTCAGTGGATCGTGATTTCGGAACGAAGCGGAGGACGCTGGTGTTTTTCGAACGATCGGTTTTAATGGTATTTTTCAGGATGCTGTGGGAACTTAACACATTTAGGAACAGGTTTAATATGAATTTGTTTCTAATTTAAGGAATACGGTACCATAACATGCAAGGAGGTGGCATTTTGTAGTGAAATTGGAAGAAAAGAGAGAAATTATGTGTATTTCAATTTTTCTGCAATGATTCCATGGTTACTTGTTGTTTCTCCACTACCACCCTGTCAAATCTAAAACTCATAACAGAATTCAGGACTTATCATTTTGAGGGTCTCATCACTGAACTACAGCCACTTCTGTAATTGAAGAATATTCAGGCATTGCAATATTCCCACACTTTTACAATTTAATATGTTCAAAAACAGTTTAACAGTTCATTTGCTAGAAAATTGGAATTTTTAGGGTCCTTGATAACTGTGATTCGTAATATATGACTAAAGAAATTTTGCTATTTTCCGTGTGAGATTTGAGACTTTCATTGACGGACGGCTCGTACACATGTATTCATTACAGGAGTGTTGAAAATTATTTTATTATAAATTATAAACAGTGTGCATTTAAACCTACTTATGTAGATTATGATCTATTGCAAGAATTGAATGATACCATTGAATACGCTGAGCACATTCCAAAATAACGAGGCCGTGTGTACACCCTGCGTCTTACAGTAGATACAGCCATCCATGGTGCGGCAGCTACTCTACGTCGTGACCCAAAGCCAACGACACCATACACCACCGAATGTATGGTGTCGATCGATATAAAAAGCAGAAAGCACAAATCTAGAAAACATACCTATCCATCAGACCATCGAATTCCTTGAATCGAACTCGACGATCAAATCCGAAAATGAAACCTAAAACCCCCGATACGTCGTCAATAACCAATTATGTCCAACCTTCGCACTAAATGCAACCCCCACGGTCGAGCCTCCTCCGAATCCGTCTTACGCTTCTCAGCAAAGTCAGGCCATCCGTACGTCGAAAGCTCGAGCACCAGGGGGATAACGTGGCCGAGGGCCAGGGCCGTTTAACCGGCGATAAATTCCCGGCGTTCAGCCCCGGGGCCGATTCGCGTCGGGGAAATATAAAAAAAGGAGGCGATTCCGCGACCGAGCGAACTCGTTCGCCGATGGAAGCCCTCGGGAAAAAGGAAGACGCCGAGGTGGCGGCGACGCGAGCGTAGAAGAACCCTGAAGGGGGACGAACGGCGAACAGGACGAGCGGAGACCAAGGGGCCTTCGGGATAAGGAACACAGGACGGAGAACGGGGCCAAACGGGCGAGGCGGAGAGGAGCGGAAGGACGAGGCGGGGCGGAGAGGGGGACGTTCGTTAAATATACGAGTGTATTGAAATTCCGGCTGGAGACGGAGCGCGATGGGACCCGGTCGTTGTGGAAGGACAAGATCGCATGACGGCTCGAGGGCTTGGGAGCCTCCCGCTGTTTTGAATACGATCCACCGTCCTCGTGTTTGCCGCGGTGTGTAGAATCGAGCCGCCGGTACACACACCGGGTCCATCCTGCCTCGAAGACGACAACGACCCGACGCGACTCTCGGCCACGCATACCGTCGTCCACTCTAATTTGAATGTAACAACGTTCCGTTCGCCCGCAACCCGATACCATCTCCGAGCTCCCACCCTCCCCCTCTCCTCCCCCTTAGACGCAGAGGCTACGAGCATCCTCGGCTGCCTCTGTATTTCTTCCCTCC
Organism: Macropis europaea; assembly: GCA_916610135.2. Classification (NCBI taxonomy): domain Eukaryota; kingdom Metazoa; phylum Arthropoda; class Insecta; order Hymenoptera; family Melittidae; genus Macropis; species Macropis europaea. The sequence goes on from OU744348.1 coordinate 6,987,396, forward strand.
CATACCCGCCCCTCACCTGCCCGCCCGTGGCACCGATCGCGGTTGTCCCCTTCTTGTCGTTGCCGCCAGGATCTCGGACAAAGGGTATCATTACCGGTGCGATGATTCTGGGCCCGGGAAGGACGCTCGGGAGGAGAAGATTGTTTTAGTTTGCGGCGGTGAAGTTGCGCTGGGGATGATTTTCTGGAGGCTGGAAGCGCCTGTCTGAGGGGACAGTCCTGATAGTACTGAAAGTACCGATTGTAGAACAGTTTTTTTATATGGTTGCTGTTGATCCTCGCAGTAGCGATGTTGAATGCTGCCATTAGCTTTGTAGATAGTGGAAAACATACAAATTCATTTGGGAGGGGTTTTCTGCACATCTCGTGAGCATGCCAGCAATGTTTGAGAATGTTAATGTTAACGAAAGCTTGGACAATCCTGCGACGAACAGAGGACATCCTTTTGCAGCTCAAGAAGGTTCGTCCAGCAGGTACATGCAGCTTCTTGGGCTCTGTGCGCCCTCTCCTCGAATATTGGCACATTCCGCCAAATGGTGTAGGAAGTCAAATAATAGAGATTACTCTATGACTTTGAGCCACCTAATTGCAATACCCCTACACTAACGACCCCAAAGTCCCATTTGAAATAAAGTATCTGAACTGACATTAACCCGTTGCCTTATAACAATGAGTCACACACATGATGCAAATTTTTCTGCACGCGTTAGAAAAACACATATTGAGCTAACAAACGCTCCTTTGTTTGCAATGGGATTGTTCAAGACAAATGTACATCGTATTCTTTGTTAATCAGAGTACTGGAGCTCTTAACACGTTGAACGCCGCGTTAATCACCAGTGACTGACACCTCAAATTTAATTTAATTAAATAATTATTGATTGTCGCAAACTTTTGAGCGAGCTTCATACTAAAACCATAATGTAGGAATAGAAGAACACAACCAAGAACTCAAACATTTTTTTTCTTTATGATTTATATAAAATATAGTAAATTATATCGTGTCTGATTAGGTATGGCTGTTTTCACTGTGGCGTTCAACGTGTTAAATAGTTCTCGCGCACTTGGCGTTTAATAAAATCGTGATGCAAGGGATTAAATACGAAGCAACAAATTTTCAGTCGAAAATAGTTGAAGCTCGCCGTTCTGTAAACAGTAACATCCTGTCGTTTCTCTAATATTAAACGACGCGGCATCGCAGCTTACCAAACGTCCTCCGCGTGGAATAACATCCGATTACACTCGCATAAGTATGACAGGCACCGAATTAAATGCCCGTCGATTGCGTCAGTCGCGTCGATATCTGTACGGGCAACGTTGCGCAAATTCACCGTAAAGTTGCCCAGGGCGATTGAACGTCACCCGGTGCGCGTTCGATCGGACCGACAGCGTTCGCTTCTTGCGCGTTACGAGGCACGGGGAAAAAAGACGAACGTACGATGAAAAGGGTGAAACGCGTTCCGCCGCCAGCTCTCGATCGTTCACGATGACAATATTTGGTTACACATGCTCCGGCCCCGGTGTCGTTCGACGAACGCTGTTTCCCGCTCGATGGAAAATTACCTGCAGCGTTGCACGTCACCTGACTCGTTTTTTTCATTCGTGTCGACCGATCGGCCCCGTCCAATAGACTCGCGCGCTTCCGAAACACCGCAGGGTGCGCGAAAATTCTATTCCCTTCCTCGTTCGTCTCGATCGACACCGGGTGAGAGATAAACGGCGCAGCTCATTGGCGGGTTTACAGGGAAGTTACAAATCCGCAACACCGCTCCAAAAGAGAATAGGAGAGAAATGATAATGATAATGATAATGATAATGATTGTTTATTGTTCCTTAACAGTATATATACACAGATTTACAATAATATTCTTTTCATAGCTCCGCTCGCCATTCACTCTTAACACTAAAATATATTTCTTAAGGTATTTTGAGAATAATTGTTGTAATAAACTTAACATTTAAAATACTGGAAAAATACAATAATAAAAAGATACAGTAATATTAGAAGAGAAATAAATCGGAAGTTGAGGATTGTATTTTGTGAGATAGGTTTTTTAGACATTTTTTTGGAGTCCTTTTTGAAATACTCTTTACTAATACGTTGGCTGCCTCGGTGGAAATAGCCATTCCTAATCAGACACATCATAAATTGCTGTTTTGATTGTAAGTCACAGAGAAACAGAATGTTTAAGTATTCAGTAGTATACAGGCCTTTCTAAGTTAATCTTGCAATGTAAAATTCATTGAGAATATTGTCAAAATCAATAATTACTTAATTAACAGAAGAGTGCTAAAGAGAAATTTTTATGTTTTCTATGATGCTCAACATTAGAATTCTCGAATATCTATTCACAGGTATGTAAATATAGACAAACTGTTTTTTTACAGGAACTTCCCCGAAGGAGGATTTGTGAATTTAACTTTGGTAATTCGAGAGTTCTAATTTGTTTGGAACTTTGCTGGTTTACAGAGAAGTTTGATTTAAGTGCCAGATGATTTTTCTTAACAGTTCATATTCAGTTCTTAGGGATGAAACCACCCCTTAAGTTTTTGGATACGACAGAGTCAGCCTGTACTGACATAAATAACATGATATTATTTATAAAATTCTATTTGCAAGCTTCCAGAAATTATAAGACATACCTAGTGGCAATTCGTTTAACTAAATTATTCTACATCAACCTAATCTTTTACTGCTTAACTGTAGTAAAAACCAAATTATGACTGATCGTCTGCATATTGTTGTCTTGTTATTTCGTTATACTAGTAACAAAAGTGAAATATCTGTTCGTTTATTTCGTGCTGTAATCAAGTAACTACGATCACAATCGCTTCTAGCAGCGAAAAAGTCAAAAAACAGCACTTACCTGTTTCCATTAAAAATATAACAAAATCGTTTCCTTATGCAATTTATATAAAAATACTTCCTTGATCCTTATCTTTACCCATTTTCATTTCTTGTAAGATCAAGAAACGCACACAATTTCGTTATAAATAAAAAATCCCCTTGTTAAAACAATATCTTCTGAGCCCTCAGATAATATCTATTAATCCAGTCACAGATTTAACGACCAGTTCTCCAGACCGCTGTAGCGACCGTTCGTCAACGGGACGTCTCTTTTCAGAGCTGCACGATTTTCACAGTCAAAGGGCAAAACTGTCCACCGGTTTGCGAACCGCTGGCCGAAACGGAGCCCCTCAATAAATACAAAAATCCGAAAGAGCGGAGGAACACGGATTGTTTACACGATCGAGCAGCCGGCGCGGTGTTTGGTTATATTACATGCAGAGTGCGCGATGACGGGGACGTGTCTCTGGATGATTGACGGACGACGGTGCACCACGTCGCATCGCAATGCAGGACGTCGCCCGGCTTCCCGGTAGCCGCATGACGCGAATCCGCAAGCCCTGCCCCGTCTGTGCATGGTCAGAAAGGATGCTTCGAGAAGGTGGACGAGAGACGGCAGACCCCTGACCGTGGAGCAGGAGGAGGACGAAGAACCAAAGACGTAGGAGACCAATTGCGAATGCGCGGACGGTCCGGCTGCGTCGAGGCAAGGACGATCTCTTATCTTCGGGTAGCTTCTTTTCCAGGAACCCTGGGGCTCCGCGCCAAATTACTATAAATAGACGCTAATCGATGCGGTGGGAAAACTGCCGAACGAGAGCAGAATACCCTCGGTTCTCCGTGAATTTCTGCTTGGAGAACGGTGGAGAACAGCTCCAGTCGATCAGCCTTTCATGCTTACGGAGAGTCATTCAGTCGAATGGGTGTATAGACTCTGGATATCGCCGGCTATGAGCTCTGATTCTTTGAGGCCAGTCATTCCAGGGACACGAAATAATTAACTTCACTGTTTATTTTAATGATTGTAGTAAATATAATAGAGCGCCTTATAGCGCGTGGGATGTATTCTGTACTGCACGGGCTTCGCATTATATAAGATTCATATAGGAGGACTGTAGTAACCAGAGAGGTGTAATCCATGGCGTCTGCACTTTAAAATTGATATATTTGTTTAAGCGACTGCATTCGGCACATCTCATCCTGAGATTGTGAACACTTTGCTAGGGTGAGTAGACTGTGTGTTACGGGCACATAGTGGTTGTGTTGGGTTGCATTGGGCTATTTATGTCAATAATCACAAGAATTGGGTGAATACGTATCACCAAACAGTATCTAATATTCTATCGCTGCTACACTGAAAAAAGGGCACAAAATATTTGAAGTACGTCAAACTTGATGTCTCAGTCACTGGTGACCTCCATAGCAGTCAACGCGCTAACACGCCGTATTAACCATGTGTCAATTAAAGGATTGAGATTGAGAGTTGTTTAGGTCATCTATTTAGGCCAGTCCATGAGGATCGAGTTCAACAGGCCCACGAATTCCTCATCCGTTACCATATCATTTTACGAACTTACAATTCGCCAATTGCTACCGCCGTGAAGAAAGCAACAATGTTCAAGTCTCTCTGTATCAACAAATCCTCAGTATAATTTCTCCTACTTGAGTCGCAAGAATCGTCATGTCTTGCAACTTCGTTCCCCGTTCCCAACAATCACAAAGCCCTAACTTTCGTTCCGCTGATTTATCCGTTTCCACCCAGCAACAAAGTGAAACGCACGCGGGCGGGCACAGAGCGGGCTGAGGTTTATGAGAGGCACAACAATCGGCCCGATAAATCTATACACCGACGATAGAAATCTTCCGAGCGGCTGGTCCGTTAACAGGCTGGATATAAAACCGTGACATTTTCCTTTCCGCCGATGGAGAACCGTCGACGTCTACCGTTAATTAGTTCCTGACAAGAGAGCCGTTCCCCCGGCCGACGTCGTGGCCCCTCTGTTCCCGAATCCGGAATCGTTTTTGTCGTTATAAAGTAATCGAACGTACGGACGTCAAGGCAGACAGGGAGAAAAGGCCGGTCGATTGGTTAAAATGGAAAATACGTAATCCGTCGGACGGTCCGCGGACAGCCGAGGACAGGCTTCAGAAAATGAGTTTGCCGGGTAGCCTCGCATCGCTGCGTGTAACATCAAAAGAAGTCCGTGGATCCGTGTTGCATGCGCGGGTGCAGGTGGGCGTAGGCTGGGCGCAGGTTCACGGAGATCCGTGTCGATGGGGACCATTCTGGCATCGGCGTCCGTTCTTTGTCTCGAGGATAATAATTATCACGTCCGTTCTGCGATTCTTTGCGGCAACCGTGCGTACTCGATCCGTGTGTGGTACGTGTGCACGTAGATGCGCGTGTGCGAGCGGCTGGACGTGTGTTTTTCGGCCAGGCAGGCAAATTAAAATTGGTATTGGCCCGCGGAGCGCTAGCCGATATTTCACGGGCCGATTGCATTACACCGACGACACTTGTGATTGGTTGTCACCCTGTCCCCGGCCCTTTGTACACTTTTTAGCAGACTACCGGTGTCGATGGTTCTCTACTTTTTGCTTTTAACGGAGCATCAGGTTTTGATGCTGCTCGTTCCTGTTTTTCCCGTTGCAGTGGGAATTTCTTGGAGTTTCGATGGATTGTCCTCTTCGGGGTTTGCAGAAGTTGGGTCTGGACGTTTATTGAGTTTAGTGGAGATTGGAGATGAGGATCATTTCTTCTGGAAGTCCTGATAGGGAAAATTACCCTTAAGTGCCTTCAGAATGAAGAAATTTTAATTTCAACATTTTGTTGACTAATTAAATATTGGTAGATTCTTTTTTTAAGGTAAAACCGACTTCTGTTGATGGATAACCTTGTTTTTTAAATGATTGTTGACGTAGTAATGGGTGGTTTATTTGTTATACGTCTTTTCTTTTGAACATGATGACTTTTTATACTTTCACTGCGAAAGAGGGGTATACGTGTGCCCTAAAAATAGCTTCCTGTATGCGAGCGGCCATTGTAGTGCCCAACTGTACTGCAATCAAAGGATTAACTAGTGAATGATCATGTGATAAATCAAATAGTGAATGATTACACATCGACATTGATTTACAAATCCTGTTCACACAAATTCGTCAATAAACTCGCAATCTTGCGGTCAGCAAAGGTTTGATTAATCAAATCTTTCATGTATTGAATCCTGCGCCTGTCGTTGTGGAAGCTGTCATTCTGATTTACCTACACGAAGAAAGAACTGAGTTATTACTTATACGACGTGGTTACGTTCACATCCTATTTTTACTCTCCTAATATCTCTGTCATCTCTTGTGCACGGTAAAACCAATTTCATGTACGAGCAACGAGAAGCATATGAATAATAAACGCTCATGCACGGCTACGTATAATTAATTTCACTTGGAACTGGTTGAGACGTCATAGTCCGTCATTAACGACAGTTTGCTTGAAACAATTAAGGCTGTATAAAACCTTAGCCAATCGGATTACTCGATTCGAACGTCAAATTGTCCATCGGAGTGATATAATTCATTTTAATCGCGGATCGGTTTCGAAGGTGTCCAACGTCGAGACGCGTAATTACCGCAGAAATATTCTCGACGTTCTTTTAAAGTAATTATTCGATAGGAACTGCAGTTTCATGCATCTGTTAAAAAAAACAGAAACGCGTGACGTATTATCCGAAGTCTGCCGTACTCAGATTTATTTATAGCCTCAAGAATTTTTAATCTTCCAACAAAAAGTAGTCGTAGACATTAACATGATTTTTGGAAACTCGAGGAATATAGGCGGCCAAGTACAACGCACAAAATCATTGCATGTTATCTAAAAATAATATTCCTTTACGTAAATATTTTGATATGAATGTAGTGCTTCCCTAGAAACAGTTTTAAGTAGATTCAGATTCGACTCGGACGTTCAATGGAAAAAATGCGACGGTATAGCGTGACTTTAAGAAGAAACACGCGTTCTCTGGCGGACAGGCCGAAATAATTCGATACACCCGAGGAAATCCTATATGGACGTCGAGATTCAAGATTAGATGAATCACCTTCGACCGTGAGGACGCTGTCACACGGGGATAGGGTTCCTCAAGCCAGAATTCTACGCATTTGATGAGGAATGCCTTTAGAATTGACGTCTTCTGAGGAATTTTCATTACGCAATCCGTCTTACCCCAGGAATTCTCCAATAACTTTCTCCTATCACCCGATCATCGTAACAAACTCTGAACCAATTCTACAATAACCCCTTTTAAACAACCCCTTCTGTTCTGGAAGCTCGTTTCTCCAGTTCCGATTTCAGTAAATACATTGACAGTCACAGTAAAAAATCTATCAAAACATTTTTTTATTCCATTTATTTTATTTATTAAATGAGGCTTTATACGTAAAAATTATATTTTATATGTTCGATATTTTAAACGAAAAACACATTCTCAGTATGAATTATGAAATATTTGAATGTTATTATTACGCATTGACTCGCGCGTTATTTTGTATCGCTATTGAAATATAAAGATCGCCCAGAATTTTAGAAATGTTTCTAACGATTGTCACCATAAATAGAATTTTAATTACCTAGAATAGGTGGCGTTTGAGAAGAAATCAATTAAAGGAGCGTGCAAGTGAAATCGTAATGAATGAGAATGCTTGGATCTAGATATACATAATTGAACAGTGTATCACAAGACGGAGGAAAGTAAGGACATGTTACTTTAATCTTCATAATTAATCATTTCACTCGAAAGTCTTGGACCATTTCGTTCCATTAAATTTAATGTGCCTGTCGCAGGCGATTATTACATCAGTCAACCTGTTAACAATTTATTTCTTATGATTTCATATTCCAGCCAATTCCATGCGCCAGTTAATGCATTTTCAAAACGAAACTACATTTTCCACCCAACCTTAATTTTGACCAGCGTCGAACAAAAGGATTCACTAAAATCACGGACGAAACTGTACGCGGACCAGGTGACGTCAATCGAGCGGAAAGTATAATGTTCACGAAAGGATGCAGGAAAATACAACGTAGGCGAGTTTCGAGGATCCCCGTGAAGGAGTACGCAAGGGTTTGGCCGTTGGTGAACATTTATTTGCCGGTCGAACGTAAATTTGTTTAGGGGTGGACATCTAAGGGGCGAGTGGCGGCGACCGTTCACCGTCACGGAACATTTGCCGCGAAAAGTGCTTTCACCGTGGCCGCATCTTCGGTTTCCTTTCACTTCCGGTGATCCTGAATTTTCTGCGACGTCGCTGGAAGGGGACACGGCTACCACAGATAGTTCCACGATATTTTTCACCGAACTAGCCGAGACGAATTTGTACTCCATCGAGCCCACGAGTACCACTATTCGTCATTGTTGCATTTTATTGGACAATTTTTCGAGGAGGTTCCTTCGCTATGCAGGATGTCCTGTTTCAACCCTTTGAGGACGATAACTTTTCTGAGGGTACTGTTAGCTCTGGGTAGAAGATATCTTTCGTGTGAAATGGGATTATGTACTGAAGACTTAAATACTGGGTCGAGTTATAAATAAGTTCTGATACATAATAAATACCTCTCTTTCTAAAAATTCAAATTGTTTATCTGGGCTACTGATTTTTCTTTCATATATGAGGGTAAGGATTCTTAGAACGTAGACATGCTGCAGAGGCAATAGTAATCATCCCTTAACACATTGAACGCCACGATGGACACCGGTGACCGACACCTCAAATTTAATTTAATTGAACAATTATTGATTATCGCAAAACGCTGAGCAAACTTCATACTGAAACAATAATATAGGAACAGAGGAACACGACTGAATACTCAAATCTGTTTTTTCTTTACGGTTCATATAAAAAGAAATCAATTATATAGTGTCTGATTGTGTATGGCCGTTTTAACTGTGGCGTTCAACGCTTAATGAATCATCAGTAAACTTAAAAAGATGAATCGGAAATTATTTGTGATTCAACCCAATAGGGGGTGTTAAGCAAAAGATTAATGTGTCTGTACCAAAGAATACTAATTCCTACTAATGTGTACAAGCTGATAGAAACTGTTTTGTCAGACAAATACAAAAATTTATTTAGTTTATTCCACATCCCCATTCAAACTAACAATTTCATATACACCAACCCAACACATGAGTCGTCCCTTCGATACTCCCACAGCAAGTATGAAATAAATATTATAATAAAACCCCACGAACGCGTTCATTCATTCGTGGTAGGCGCATTACAAAAGCGTGCAGCGGCTGGCGAACATGGAAGTAGTTTTCGACGAAAGCTCGCTATCTTTCATAGAAATCGCGGAACGCCGCGTCCAGAATATTGCGCGAGCATTCTGTTCGGAATCTATCAATTCGACGGGACGGTTCCTCTATCTATGGCTCACGGGAATGGCCGATGAATGTTCCGTAGGCGCGGATTGCGTTTGGCACGGGGCGGAAATATTACACGGCGCGTATTGTGCCGCGAACGCAACTCGGATATCACTTAAACAAACGTTACGCGGCGCGCGATAAGTTTTTTATGGAAAACGAGTGGACCGGGGCCCCGGGCGTGACCGTTGTTGATTAATAGAACGGGATTGGCCGGACTTTTTATTGGCTGAAGATGAGCGCGTCGATGCGCGATAAAAACGCGATAACGCCGCTGTTATTATACGCACTCCGCGAGTCGCCTAACTGCAAGAACGATAAATCTCGCCGCATGTGCGGAATAACCTTTCTCTGCACGATATTCATATGCAAATATCCCTCTGTCGTGACTATTTCAAGGGATGGTAAGCGTTTTTAAGTGAATTTCATATTATACGTAGTTCCGATAATAATTTCAACGATCAACCTCTGTGCGTATTTTCTATGTTATACATATGTATTTCCATTAATGGTTCTGTTGGGTACTTGGCAGTGGAATAATTGACACTATTTTATATTAATATAATAATACGGATGTATTGTACAGGCTTGTAAAGCAACGGTACAGAAGGTGTGTTCTGTAGTCGATAGGGCGAGCGAGAGGTGTCCGCCGGCTCGCCACGAGTTCGTGCATATTAAAAATAATAGACGATCCTTTAAGGGATGCGATCAGGATCGCCCTGGCAGTCCACTTGAGTGGCTTTCCTAATAGATCCCTTCTAGAGTTACCATAAACGTGTTCAATATAAATTGCAGTGAGCATATTAAAAGTATACCTTTCAAAATCCTTGTCCCCCTTGATTTTTAATAGTAGTCTTCATTTTCTGCCTCACTGCACAGTGTTCGTTGTCAACATCCATACGAATTCTCAAGCTGATAAGACAGTCAAAGTATGCGTATATTACTTTTGAAGTTTATATTGTAACTTTTTACTATTTCCTTTTTATAGTGGAACCGTTTGATAGTACAATAAGAAATTCACGTTCGACGTGGAACAATAGAGCTACTGTCGTCAACAGGACTAACGACTCTTCCATTTACTAAAACAAACGCTAATCTTTATAGAACTTCGTGCATCGTTAACATTATGCTGCCAATGTAACCTAGCAAGTGCGCCACTAAATAATTAAATTTTTCGTACAAAAGAAATGTTTTCCTCGCTGTTTCTAATTTGATATGAATCTGAAGTTTCGAAGTGCAGAATTTTCGATAACACAAAACGCAATCCCTAAAACTCTATAAACCTTAAGTCTTGAATTCCACGGCTTTGAGTATCAGGGAACAAACTAATGATGCAATCTCTCTATCGACTTCTAACCATCGTTCAATATTTTCAATCCCATATCCATAAGAACAAAAACATTCTTCCTCCGCCGTTCGGTTCACATCCACCCCGAGAAACATCCGAGCTACCGTCATCCGCCGTTCGAATTGCCGTGGTCCTGCGAAACGAGTCTTCGGCAGTGTTATCAATCAGAAAGCCGTAAGGTCTCCGCCGTGGGTTACGATACAATAAAAAACGAACCGCAAGCGAGCCGACGGCGTATTTATACGCGAGTGCTCGCACGTACGCGCGCGGAGGGTGAAGCAGCGTCGTAAAACTCGGCCATCCGAACGACATAAGTTCGCGTTGTAACGTGACGCGTGAACGCCAATCCATGGACCCGGACGACGACCACGGGGTCCGTAGGTGAGTCTCCAGCCCCATGAGGACATTTTTAGGCCGAACTCACCGCGACGACCACACCACCTCGACCTCGTCCGTGCATGGGAGCGTCTGTTTTACGAGCGCATCATCCGGATTTGTACTTACTTAGGAACCGCCACCGTACGACGTCCTTCATGGGAAATGGAGACCTTAAACGATGCTCGTCCACACAGTGGATACCCTTTTTATCGCAACGATTATGATTTGCCCCCTTTTTACTGCTGGACCGTTGCTTACGGGATGCTCGACACCGCGATAGGGTTCTCAGGAATAACCGAGCGTTTTGCGACTTTTACTGGAATGGCTTAGCGAACGTTTAGGGAATGATTTCGATGGTCAGATCGCCGCATGCAGATTTGATTGAACAGCATTGCGCGGTTATAACGCGGAAAATAATCTACCTCATTTTTAAAACGACTGAGTCGGGACACTCGCTTCTCGTTAGCAGGCGTCGTTTAATACCGAAGACCATAGAATGAGTTATCCGGTAACGAAAAATAACATTTCTGCGTTTTATGGTTTTACCTTTATGAAATTCATTTTAATGGAGCTATGAGATTTCTTCAGTGAAACTGATACTAAACACGACTTCGCTCGCATAATTTTTAGTCAGACGTTCAGGATGTTTGGACACGGATGGAACAAAATCCAAACGGAATATTATATTTTATTTTCAAAAAAAGGGAAGAGTGCGTATAGAGATGGGACTAACTGACAGCTTAAATTTAATTTATGCAATTAATTTCTTTGTACGATCCCAGTGTATATGCGCTTTATTAACAATATGAATTAACAAAACTGCGTCTGTATAATTATATATTTCGTCCGTAATGATTTATATTGCAATCAACATAGTATCATGTGTCATACCAGGTGTGGCTGATTTCTCTGCGGTTCTTAACCGCTTGCCGTACGATTTTTCCAACGATTTCGTTCGACAAAGCTTGCTATTTCAGTCCTAGGGTGCCGTCATAAATGAGGAGCGTCCATCAGCACATGCAGTTCGCTTTTAACAATCCTTCGAACATGAATTCGTGCTGTAGTGAAAAACTTTAAAGAATTGTCACAGAAATTGGACTCGTATTTCTAACGTATCAGTCATATTCTGCGTGACGAGTTTGACTCGTTATTGTACGGCCAGGGGTTAATGTATCAAAAGGAATTAGAACCTCGATCGATCTCAAATTATCGCAAGCCAATTTGACTGTTTCGTTACAAGATCAGCATTACAAGCGCGTGGCATGGTATCAATTGGAAATTCAATCGAACGGTGAAATCCAAAATGGTCTCGCGAGTGTTTCGAAAGTAGCGTGCGATCATTCGAGGCGGACATTTCCGTTGGAAAACGCGCAAACAAATAAGGTATCGATGGCAGCGTGGCGCAGGCCGGTTTATTCGTCGCGTTGCAAATTTCGCATTTGTCCGAATCCCTTCCGGCCTTTTTACCTAGCCGACGCGCTGGATGAACGTATAAACGGCACCCATAGGTACACACACGTCGACGATTATACAGCGACGCCCCCGAAATCGCGGGTCGGTCATTAATTTCGGCGCATAAAAATCAATGAACAGCCCATAAACAACACCGGCCGGTACGCTCGCTCTCTCCCATTTTCCAATTTGCAATTGCGAATCGCGTTTTTAATTATAACGAACACAATGGCAGCCGGCTGCACCGCCCGCCTCTACCCGTTTCCACCGATTTTTCTCTCCTTCTCCCTCTCGCCCTTTATATTTCTCTCCCTCTCCCTCACTCTTCCTCCCTCTCTCTCTGCTCTTTCGCTTCCGTCCCGCTTTTCCGATCATTCCGCCGTTCTCTCTGTATCTCCGTCTCTCTTTTTCTGCCTGTGCGCGAACGATGCGACCGGGAATGACATCCGGCTGGCTCTCGCCCCCGCGCACCCCCACCGACCCCCTCCGGCATCCCTTCGTTGCCCAGCGAGATATTCCGTTTTCACGATAATTATTGTCGTTCGATTTCTCTCTGACTCTATCCGTCTCCCTTCCACCGTTCGTCTCTCTCTCTCTCTCTCTCTCCCTCTTCCACCGGCCCACCCTTCCCTCGCACCCTTCGTCCCCGATTTTCCAGCCTCCCACCATCGCGACGCTCGCGTACCAAAAATCGCAGCAACGCGCGATAACCGTTCGTCCGTCGCAACGGCAAACATTTTACGCGTTGATGTTCTCCAACCTTTTCCTCCTCTTCTTTTTTTTCCTCCGTTCGCTCGTTTCGTTTTGTTCCGTTCGCTTTTTTTTTTGTTGCACATCCCCCTCCGCGCCCGAGCGGCGCAGCTTTTTGACCACCCCCCCTGCGCCCCCCGATCCGCGGGCCGCTCTCTTTTTTCGGCCGTTCGCAACGTTTTTACGAGCCGTAAGTGTTTCGAACGGCGAACGCCGAGTGAATTTTACGGTTCGGTAATTTTTCTGATAATGCTCGACGATTAATTTCGAAGCCTTTTTTCCCGCCGTTTCTCCGTTCTCCGCGTGCTTTCGAACCGCGGGCCCATGAAATCGGAAAAAAGGCGGAAAAACAGACTATTTTTCGCTGGTCGAGGCCATCGACCATGATGTTTCCTCCCTGCGCATCGAACGGTCGATCGTTGGGATTGAAATTCGAGATTCTTGGAAAGCTCGCGGAAACCGTGAAACCATTAATGACACGCAACTGACGTCCATTCGAACGTATTATCGGCTGGCAATTGTTCGGTAATACGTTGCGCATTTTATATTCTGCATACGTCATACGCATCAGCGAGCACGGAAATTTCAACGGCCCGAGGGGATGCAGGGGGGCGGGCGGCATGGCGGGGGGCGGTGGCGGGTGGACGGAAAAGCGAATCAGCTTTCAAATAAAAACGTCGAATTCACACGCGCGGCCGCGTCGAACGCATCCTCTATAATTTAAAACGGCTACGGGAGCGTTGAAGCATCAAATAAAAACAATCCGCGTCGCGGAATGATGTAAATGAACGATATCGGGATTTTCCAGCTAATTTTTAATCGGCCGCCGCGCACGGCACCGCATTTTCCAAGCATTTCGCGGATATAACGCGGCGGCCCGCCCGAAAAACGCGGACAATGAATTTATATCGTCGAAACGGTCGCTCGATTCTCGTTTAAATATTTATGAAATTCTTTTTGCCGCGCGAGCGTTGTTAATCCTTGCCGCGCGGTATTATTATCGTGCAAATTTTTTCCCCTGCGTTTTTCGTTTCGAGAACCGATACACGAGTGAATCGGCTATCGATGAACGGCTAAATTCTCATAAAGAATTTCGATAATGTCAATTATTTGCGTGGCACGGTATCGGAGGAATTACCGATCGCGCAATTGCATGTTAATTCGACGCCATAAATAAAACGTCGCCTCGTACGAATTTCATGTTTTTCTATCGTTTTTTAATCATCGATTATTCTTTCGCATGATATATTTTTCCGTGGGAGGGGCCGGACTGCGGTTTGAATAGGAAACGTTTGAGAGAATGAAAAGAGGCGTTCTGATTGTATGTTAATTCCGTGCAATAAATTAAACACTTTTTCGTATAAAGTTCACACATTTCTGTTTCTTCTTATGAAGGATTATGCTTCAACATCAAACGTTTCTATGTGGAAAATAGACGGGTTGGAGAACAGTTCGAGTAGGAAACAAATTATGCATTAATTTGATGGAACAAACGAAATGTTCTATGCTTCCTGCGAATTTCATATATTCTTTGTCATCTGAAAATGTCGATTATTTCATCTTCGATATGAAATATTTGTCTGTGCAAAATTCGTCGGACCGGAGAACGGTTTGAATAGAAAACATCTGTGGAGAACGGGGACGAGCGTTTTCATTTCGCGTTAATTCGATGCGGTAAACTGAATATCCTTCACTGCCTGCGAACTTCCATGTATTTCCTATTATTCCGAATTATCGATTACTTCGTCCTCGACATCAAATATTTTTCCATGGAAAAACCGGACGGGCTGGAGAACAGTTTGAATAGGAAACGTCTGGAGAGAACGGGAAGAGGCGTTTTCATTTTATTTTCCTCTCTTTTTTCCCCGGGGGTGTTCGAGGGAAACACGAAATTGATTAGAGGGTACGTAAACGTCGCGTGTAATTGACGGTGAAAGAGAGGAAAACGGTGTTTAGGGTGTCGGTGCGAGGACTCCGCTTCCGTGCGACGCAATAAAACAAAATACCGGCTCGCTTTTGTGCGCGCGATACCACGGGGTTACGCAGCCGTTAAGAGGTAACGACGTAACGATTATGTCGCCATCCTGGATAATCACTATCGCCGCCGATACGAATCTTTATAACTTCAAACGCACCGGAAAACACGCGCCCCGCCGTGCCCCGCCGGTTCTATTTCACTTGGTGAAAATGCTTCGGGAAAGTCACTCACTTTTCCCGTCGACTGCTTCCGCGTTTCCCTCCGGCAGTTTACATGAAACGGGGTTTAAAGGAGGACGTAACTCTACGCCAGGGTTATTATTTAGAAAACGGAGGCATAGATTTCGGAGATAATTTTCGAAGCACGGTCACAGTTTATAGGTTGTGATTGTCCTGCCAGTTATAGTTATGCGTATACTTTTATGGATCATCAAAGATTTATGTAGTATAGTATTTACGACCACTGAAGTATTCCGTTTTAAATTCTGGATAGCTTACGAGATACCTGTGTGCAAAGGTAATTTTTTTTATTTGAGAATTATAAAAGATTCTGATGTAACGTGTATCATATGTACCACGTACATAAGTGGTACAATCATAAAAGAGGTGATACCTCATGCAAAAATAAATCGACAGCTTGCAGTACAGTTTTTTGAAAATTGGTAAAGTTCAACGAAATATACAATATCCGCGGAATAAGAGAGCAGATAATCTGCAAAATTTTGAGTCACCTGTACATTAAAATGATAGCGTAAAACAAAAAGCGTATCACACACGTATATTGCCACGTCGATTGCTGTCAGCAGTAACAATTTGATTTAATTACCCAACTAGTAATTTTTATATTACAATAACAATAGGATCCAACAGTCCAACATTCTTCCTCCCCCATTTACGTCTAAATCAGACCGTAATAACACGCCTGACTATATGACACTTACTACTCCGACGTTTCGTGTGTCAGAGAGCAATCTCGATGTGTCTGACCAGCTAGGGGATCTTCCACTGAGCCACCATCCACGGTACAGTAAGAAGAAATATTCTAAAAACCATGATAAATTTTCCTCCGAAACGTATCTCGAAGAAATCAAGGCAGCTCCCAGAGAGGCCAGGGTCGAATTTTTCATTAAGCGGAGGAAAGCTTATCAGAGACCAGCAGACTCGGCGGATTACGTGGTGCCATCAAGCACCTATCGCCGAGGAATCCCCGCACGTGGCCCCGCTGTCGTCTTCTCATTTGTTTTCTATTTCTAGCTGCGACGTTGCTGCTACACGTACAGCAACGCAGCGACTTTTCTCGGTCGTATAGGTATAGGTCGGCCAGAGGAAGGTATAAGGGTAATCCCGTGGGGTGTTCCGGAGGGAGTTTCATATAGAGGGCCGCCGCGGTGCGGCCTCATATATAAGGATTTATCACGGCTAAGTCTCCCGTATATTGCTACGTACCGAAACCACCCCCTTCGTCCACAAACTCCTCTCTCCCCTTCTCTCTCTTTCGTTCATATTCTCTTCGGTCAATCTAGCTTCTTGGTGCCGTGGCCTGATCTCTGACCGCGTTCGCAACCAACGACGTCCTCCTCGCTCGTTTCTACCCTGACGATTTTATATCCCGTGTATTCTATGCTCGCATCCAATTATTAGGTGCACATGATGCGTCGTTGTTTGTTGCATGTCACGTAGACTGGGTTCAGAATTCTGTCACAGAGTTGACCGGCGTGCAACGGATCGCTTTGATTTTCGAAAATGTGGCAATAAGTTTGTAATTGATTACCGTTGATAAATTGAGGGAACAAATTTTTATGGAGCTGCAACGATGATTGAAAACTGCCATGGCTTGGAGTGCTTGCTGCTGCAAATTCTGGGAACCGGATTTTTATTTTCATTTTATTATAGAATGTTTTTAAAATATTAAAATTTCTTTATTATTTGCTGGCGTCAATGAATGCCAATTTAAAATTTGAAAGCTTGTAATCACTTTGTGTTGCTGTATTTCCGCATTAAATAGAACGATTATGATGATGTGCGTCGCCACTGCCTGACTCGTTAAATTTAACTCAATTAAATATTTACTAATTATGAAAGAAGCATTGAACAGCTTTAACTTTACGCAAGCAACAATTGTACTGTTAGGTATTCAAATATTTGCTGTCTGTGTGATCCACTTAAAAAGATTCTATTATCGCGCGTCTGACTATATACGGAATCTTTCACTGTGGCAGTCCAAATATTAATAATTACAAAAGTACAGCCCTATTAAGCCTCATAGACCAAATAACTCACCTCACAGAGCTACTAACATATCATATGTCCATTCTAATATTAAAGAGTACTTAAAAATTAATTTAAACAGTCTATTAGAGTATAGAAATTCCCGTAGCAGAAAAATTGACTTTGAAGCGCTTAGAAAATTCTACATTGTACCACCCTCAACGTATTACGGGATCGTGGTTGTAGAACATCCCTGTGTCCAGAAGGTATCAGGATCCGCAGAACAGGACGCATCCAATTGCGAAAATAAAGTTATTCGGAGACCGCGAAGAGGGCGCATTAGGGGGTGGCCGCAACTACGGGCCGATAAAACCCCTTACGGGTAACCATGACCTTTCCGTGTGTACAGGATATCCCGTGATAGCTCGTACAGGATTCCAAAGAGTGTCTGGTCCTTTCTTCTTCTTTCCCTCTTCGACCGTCCGGCGAAATATCTCTTCGTGCCGTTTATTCCGAATCAAATCCCGGATCCACTCGTATGACGTCGCTTCCGTTCCCAGGGGGGTTAGGATGTTTCGTCTCCTTTTCGTCTATTCCTTCGGAAGAGACGCCATCCTCTTCGAGGTCGCTTATTCGCGCGTTTCTCCATCAAGGGGAGAGGATCCTGGCTACATCGTTTGGGTCGTTCTCAACGCGGAAGAATGGGGTACGTTATCGAGAATTTTCCGCTGTTTTGTGTCGGAGAGGGATGAAGGGTAGTCTCAGGATGTCGGTTTTTAGGTAACGATTGTATCGGGAGATTAGAAATTTGCATACGAGGGGCACAGAGGCTATTTTAAATATTATAAGTAAATATTTTCGGTTTCTTTTTAACATGTTGGATGCTGCAGTGGAAACAGATATGTCTAGTCAGACGAACAATGATCTGAGGTTTGGTGAAAGAAATGAATATTCCATTATTCAATCGTCTACTTGTGGTTTTACATTATTGCTGCAATGATAAATGTCTGGAAAATTTTGCAAGAATCAATGATTGTTTATTTAAACTATGTAACAGGCGAGGCGTTAATACACCGAAACCTTCATACATTGACAGTCATTATTTTTACTGAATTAAAATTATATTTTCAAGTTTCTGAATTTAACTGTCAGTTTGGAGTTCAAACCTCCTCCTTACTGATTCACCGACAGAACTGTATTTTATTACCTATACTTTCCACGAAACTTTGAAAGACTTTAGAAAATCTATTAACGTCCAACAGTCCCAACCATTTTATATTTGAAACAAATGTAACAATGTTCCTCGGTTGAAACCAACTAAAAATTAATTCTCTTAAAACAATAAAAATTCGTCGAAGGTAAATTGAAAGAACTGTTCGAATAACGAAACGACAGCATTAAAATTAGCGGGCAGTATCTCGTTAAACGAGAATGCCTGCGATTGCGAATTAATGCACCCTCGACGGTACATTTAAAACCGGCATAACATATGGGATGACCTAATAATTAAACAAAATAATCCGCCGTAAATTCCATCATCCCGTTTAATCGCGTAGGCTCGCGCGTTCCCCAGCGCGGTGAGACGGCTTCGGAATGTCTCGGTCGGTGGAAGGCGGTTCTCCGGGAACCTCTAGGAATCGCAAATTCCTCGTAGGTGCGGGTACCAGGGCATTTCGGCGGTCCTAAGAGCGTCGCGTCGCATCGCGTCGCGTCGTTCTCGTCGTCGCATTAACTCGCCGCGGCCACGGCATCGTTAGCGGCATACCTTATCGTTTCGGCCCTCGGCCGTTTGGAATGCTCAAACACGAGACAGTTCCCTTTCGAGGGTGATTTTGTACCCCGTGCGCATGAACGGGACAGGAATGGCTGTCGTTAAGTCAAGTTTACACGAGGAGATTGACAATGGGGGGACGCATGAATCATCCGACGTTTGGACAGCCCGATTTCGTTCCAGCAAATTATTCGACGACGCGTATCTTTGGAACTGATATATGCATACGGTGCGCACAGGGTCCTGCCGTCGATGGTGAGCTCAGTGAACAGCTTGGGAGTTAGAGAGGAACTGGCTCAGTGAGCTGATGTTGAAATTTTTACAAGTACATTGATAGATTTGATAAAATTTTAAGAAAATTTATGTTGATAGGGGTTTCCATTCGTCGTGTTTGTTACGTTAGAATGTATACACATAAGATGAAGGAAGATTGGTCAGTAGTAATTTCATAATGTGTTCGGTATTGTACGCTTTACGAATTGAGAACTGGTGAAATTGTCTCAGATATAATGTGGGATTCAACTTCAATCCCGGACGAGCCCCCAATTGTGGGATTCAAAAATATGACACAAACTGTGAGTCGTGAGTTGAAATAATAAAACTAATATATATATTAAAATAATAAAAGACAGCACAATATATATCTCCTCACAAACAGACTCCACGCAAAACTCTCCACGCAATACTCTCCACACAATACTCTCCACGCAATGCTCTCCACGCAACAACTCAAACGGTTCTCTTCTGCACTCTGACACGGAGGTCCCAAAAATCTATACACACACACACACATTCCACACGCATTTCCACGCCAGATTCATACAGAGGAGATGCATTCCCAGAAAGTCACACGATCCGTTCGATACTTGACTTCTGAGAACGCACGCACCTCTCACAACACGCATCCCATCAATCTTTCCACACTTTTCATTCATGCACCTAAACAGTTCGCCTAACTAAACTGTCCTCGAGACTAAACAAGAAACTATCAAGCGCCGAATTTCTCCTCGCCTAAACGCTAGCGCAAATACACATAAAAGCATCCACCAACTCCACAATAATTTCTTTTATTACTCCTTATTCATATTAATGCAATATTATTGAGAAGATACAAATTTGAAGAGTATTTGAGTCTTCTTACAATAAGTCGAGAAGTTTCTATGAACAAACAATAGAAAAGTATCATTAAAAAGGACAGTATCTTTTGTACCAGAATTTTTATAGTAATTACCCTTAAGGCATATCCTTAAAAATTAAAAAATTATTAGATGTACAACGCTTCTCATCGCCTGTACAAGAGCCCAAAGAATTTCACGAAAACATTGCAGACATCATAATTAGTAGTAGTATCAAATTATCCACCTTTTCCTGTGTTATCCTGAAAGTTCAGTATACATCGATAACATTCTTCCACATTGCCCATCCATCTCCAACTTGTACCGCAGACCGTACAAATCAGTTTCATTCAACTCGAGGTGCGAAGAAAACGCATTGCCGACACGATGAAGCGAAACATGAAATTTCTAGGACACCCAGCTCCACGGATTTCACGGTTTCCCTTCATGCCCTCGTACAGCCAACTGAAAATACAAGAAAAAGCAGAAGCGTGACGAAGAGGGAAGAAAAAAGGAAAGTGAAAAAAAATATTAACGACGGAACGTGCTGAAGAGGATGAAGTTACGACCTTGGGTAAGGTCGAATTGCCCTAGAACGGACGAAACATTTCCGTCCGAGCGTGTAAAGCGGCCTTTAGGCAGAAGCTGGGTTCTATCGCAGTTCGCGAATTCCGTCCTGTCATTTGTAACTGTCGGGCTGCTCATTACAATTCCCCATTCCTCGCCTCTGAACCAACCCCCTGCCGCCCCTCCGGCGACCCCTCTACCTCATGCCCTCGAACGTTTCGTTTCTGCAGCGCGGGCAACGAAGGGTTCTGCCGTTTCTGCTATCTCTCTCTCTTTGTCTCTCTCTCTCTCTCTTTTCCTCTCTCCACCCCGTTTATGCGCAAACGCAACCTATTTTACCCTCGCAACACGTTCACCGAGGAAGAAGAACAGGCTAATAAAAATATTAATTTTTAATCGTCCGTTTAATTGTCTTCCGTCCAGGCTGCAATTAAATAAGAGTTTAACGGGGCAACGGAAGCCTTCGTTGATTTTATACCGGGCGCAGGGTAATGCTAGAATTTTCTATACCGTGGTGCGGTGTGACGGATAGTGTTTCGGGGTAAGTTCGTCACGATCGGGAATTTATCGATGGTAAATATTAGCGCAACATTCCGAATGTTACACCGAGGGCGGATACCCCTGTGAATTATAAATACATGTGCAACCAATAAATCTAGAGTTTATCCTCGATATGAATAATCGATCGCGACGTTGTCGCGTGTCTGTGAAAACCGGTTCTCCAGAATTTTGTACAGCAAGTACAAGTAAGTATTAGGACACTTATCCAATTTGAAATAAATCTGAATGGAGTGGTGAATTCATTGGAGAATTTGAACAGACATTGCTCTGTTCCATAGTTTATACCACAAAGGAAATGTATATTCCATACTATATCAGAAATCGCAGCATGGAAATTAATTAAACATCAAAGCATTACAGTGATGCAGCCTCCTCCTTCCTTTGTTATGGCTTTCAGCAATTTTGGCATTCTAGTTGTGACTTTCACATTTCTGGTAAAATTATATATTGCCCCGTATCACTTACAAGTAGTTCGACGAGGCAGACTTTGATTTTGTGCTGGCTTATCGTATTTTTCGATCAAGTTCATTCCAGATTTTCCCAATTGGGTTCAAACTGAGAGATTGGGAAGGCCAGTGCATGATTTTTCTTTTATTTCTCTCTTGCGACTCTTTTAAATATTTGTTATAAAATAAATCGAGTTTCTTTCAACAGAAATTGCAGGTGCCCTAAAACTTATGGACGGCAGTGTACGTTATCGTGGAGCAGTCCAAAAAATAAGAACTGTATGCTCTAAACTGTTATCAAACCTACTTACAATTAGACTAAGGAACAATTTCATCGACTGCTTAAAAAACACACAAAACGAATGCACCCTCTCGTGGCACATCCCTCCGTCTCCGTCCATCCCGCGCCAGAGCCAGCCAGACCCACCCCCGTCGACCATTTTCTTTATTACATTCCTTATTTCCTATCCACCAGCCTCTGTAACTGTAATACAAATTCCTATTGTGATTTATGTTGATATCAATGGCAGCCCCTCGGTGTTGTCCCGTCCGTCGCGTTCGTTCCTCACCCCGAAAGCCAAAGGACGCTCCGCTCACCCTCCGGTTCAGATATTATGCTTTATTGAATCAGAGTTGTCACTGTTATTGTTGGCTTCGCGCCCCCTCCCCATCCCCGTCGCCCACTGTTCTGGACTGTTCTTCGACTCGTTCGTTTCACGGCTGCCATGAGGGGTTCCGGGGGTGAAAACCAGCCACCGCGGGGTCTCTATGAATTTTATTAATAAAACAACATCGGCGAGGAGCGCCGACAAAGCGACGACTGACAGCCCGCAGCCGCTCTTACGTTGTATCTCTGTTCGGGGCCGACGAGCGTGGAAAATTCGCGCGGTTCAACCCTCCGGAGAAAGGAAGCGCCGTCGGATCCTGGTTTTCTAAAGGCACCGCCTTACTTATCGCGCCCAGACACGGCTGCTGGAACCACCTTTGTGTCTTCAAGAACGCATTGTAGCCGCGACTCGGCTCACTCGCCGGCGATTGCACGCCAAAAACGAACCAGGAGGATTCTGACTGCGCCTGATCGACAGGGATGATCCAGCATGCTGGAGGATAGTATTTTGTTCGATCTTTGAGTGTTCATTGTTTCAGATTGAGGTAGAGTACTCCGTTCTGAGATGCTGAGGAGTCCTGATTAATTTTTTTTATTTAGGTCTAGAGGTACATGACCGTTCTACTACTTAAGTCTAAAGTAGTGCTATTATTTTATTTTTGCATGTAGAGGGTGAGTATGAAGCAGGCCAAATTCCAGAAGATCGCCCAGAAATTTGGACGTCCAGGTTGTATGATCACAATAGATACCATTATCGTTTTACGAAACCCAATTAAAATTGAATTTCTATGCATGGTACAGAGTATCCGTTTGGTGGCGTTGAATAAAAGTGTTTTATCGTCATAAATTATTATAATTTAAAGAAGGTCGACCTCTAATGAAGCCAAATGTCTGCAAAGCGCCCACCACTTTCAAATACTGTACTGAAACTGAGTTACCTACTACTTCAGAGATGGAAATAGAGCCCTGACACGTATCTGCTGGCTCATTCTCTAGGAAGTGACAGCGCGGAAGCATGAATTTTAAAGAATTCACCGTCTTCAGAAATAGAAGACCCTACCTGCCTCGTCATGGGCGAACCATCCACGTGTTCCGGTGCTGTGAATGAAACTCTGAGAAGCAATACTCCCATTAACGGCCGATCGAAGGCGCTGTTCGAACAACGGAAAGCGAGAGCGACGAGAGAGGAGAAGAAGGGAAGAAAAAGGAAGGAACGAGACGAAAAGGGAACACGCGTGCGTTTACACAGCGTGGCAACGGTGACTTGCGACAGTGGACCGCTATAAACGTGATTAATGGACACGAGTCGTTTACCATTCTGATACTCTTGTTGCAGCCGGAACAACAAAGTGCTCCTTCACCCACCGTATCGCTCGTCTCCCTCTCTGTTCTTTCGTTCCACTCTGACACAGTCGTTTTCGTTCATGGAGTTCGCGGTGCCCTTCGAAAGGACACCCTCGGTGTCTCTGGGCGTCGAGATTGAAGCGCAATTTGAAAATGGCACCGTGAACGGGTCATGCGAGCCATGCAACGAATTCCAAGGCTCCGTTTGATGGATGCAGACACGAAAATGACGGCTTTCGAAATAGGCTTAACCTTTGCTCGACTGGCTTTCGAAATGTCATGGATTGCGTGCCTAGGAGTAGACGTAGAATAATGTCCATAGTTTGAGCCAGAGGTGATGGGAGATTGTGTTCGAACGCTAGTCACTTCGGTACGTTTAGAAGTTCGGCTACCTTCTAGCTTCGAGCAGCTCCGTTTCGTAAATCCATGGCCGGATTCAGTTCAAAGCGAATAGCAAGGGAAAGATTATAATAAAGATCGTTCAAGATGGTTTTTCTATCGACGTCTCTGGAAAAATAGAGACCGACATTCCCATAAACCTGTTCCACCCTCGACGAACGTTTCTCGGTCGGTGACAACTCGCGCGGTATGCCCATGCGGGAGACTCCTCTCTCACGCAGGACAGCGCAAACATTCTCGATTTACACGTTAGCCATTCCATTTGGCTCGAATCGGTTGGAAGCCATTAATATCGGCCAGCGTGAAAGCTACTCTTCTGGCAAGACAGTCAACCCTTTGCTCCCGATTCCGTGGAACCACCTAAAGGGTAAACGTTTCTTCGTAAATCCCGGCCCCCGGCCCGAGCATTCGCTCCTTCCACTCTCTACACCCTTTCCTGCACCCTTTCTACGCCCTTGGAATCAATAAATACATATTTGTTCGACGCACACAGCATCAAACTATCAATGACGCTAATACCATTAGCCGCGACCTGACGCAGCGCGCGGACGAGAAGGATGAAGGGAGAGAGAAAGAGAGACAAGGGGAGAGAAAGCGTCGGTGCTCCGCTGATTTCCGCAGAGTCACGTTACAAATGACTGCGGCCGTCTTCCATCCTCGTTATCGAAGTGACATAATCGTCCGTTCGTAATGCACGTATCGGGGGCTAGAGGTACGCAGAAACGACGTGGCACGAGACCAACGTCACGCAATGACGTACAGCCGTTTAATAATCCGCTATCGTCGTCTCTGTTTATCAGGACCGCTGTCGGCGGCTGAGCGTTCATTAACCGAGAGATACTGGCTGTCGCGGCCGAAAGATACGCGACTACTTGCTGCTAGATTGCGAACGCCGTGTAATATGGGCTGGTTATTGTTCCAACGGTGCAACGACGTTCCGTCGTTTCGCCGTTTTCGACGGCCGAACCCGCTGACAACTCGACTGACGCGAACTGGGGATGCCAGAGATGGCCCCGGTGCTGGTGTCTTAGTCGCTTGGAGCACGCAACGCAATATTGAGTGAGCAAAGCTTAGGATACTATAACATTCACAGTAATTTCTAAAACTAATATTATACAGGATGAGTCATCTAAGGCGTTAGCAATGTCGAGAATATTCTGTTTCGGAAGCATTCACAAAGAATTTTCATTTTACACACTTTTTTGTATCCACGACCTTGAATGACCTTCAGTGACTATGGTCATTGAAATCGTCTTGAAGGGGGCTACAATCGTAGGTGTTTAAAAATGCATAGTTCCGTATAAAAAAATTGAGGTGACCTTGAAGTCTCCTAAGCACCTCCAGTTGGAAAAAAGTTTTGTCCGCCACATAATGGCCTTCCAGGAACTAAACAACTTTCGTTTCAAACATTTTTTCCTATCTCCAAAACTGTAGGAATTATTCAGGTGGCTTGTCTTAGGTGACTCACCCTGTATATCGGTACTCAACGGTTGTCCAGCCTAGACAGTAGGGAGGAAAATAACCAGGAAACTGTATTTTGCTTAAATGCAATTCTTTTACAATGTTACAGTCCTATTGGATGTAGAATCTCACGTTCTACCTGGTAGGGAAGGTTCGAAGACAATATCTTTAGTGATAACATACAAAATTGCAATTATATAAGAGGTCTTAGAGCAATCATTCAGGGGGTTCTACAGCGACCCTTTCAGGCAGTCGAAAATCAGTGAAACTATGTTACAACGTGAACTGTACTTTCATGTCGAACTACAATATGAAAGGCTTCGCGTCAATTAAACGTCGACTAAAATTGAAGCTGTTAAATCATCTACCTTCACCACGCTGATGGAGATCGTGCGGAGGAAACAGCCACAGGTGCACATACTGAAAAAATGTATAAGAATTACGAGATCGATTGAAAATGGATTAGAACGGCAGTGCCTTAACCGCTGACAGAAACTTGTTTCGCGATTAATTACAACCACGGTCGAATGTGGGCTTTGAGCCGGGATTGATTAAAATTAGAAACGTCTTTCGATAAAGGCCTATTTAATCGCGGTAACGTATTGCTCGACGTAATTGCCTATTCCTATGCAATTAAAATTTCACAAAAAATGAAGCAAATACCTATGGCACGATTGCATGAGCAATCGTAGCTTTCGTTTTGCCATCGGTAATCCCGGAGGGGAATACGCGACCCCTATAGGCTTTGATCATAATTTATGGTTGTATAAGAATGCGAAAGGGAGTCCCAGTACTGTTTACTGTCCTATACAGGATTACACATGATACCCGTCCATTAATTTCGACGAACATCACCTGTCTCTTTTCCTTTTCTTCTGATTCCGTTACGATGACCCCAGATACCAGCCAGTGTCCCATGATTTTCACTGTGTTCCACGTAACTGCGTTTCATGTAGCTACAGGGTTCAAGCAGTCGACCCCTACGATTCAAATTTCAGCCCGAAATTTGTCACCGACCCTGCTCCTCCACTTTGTGAACTTCAGTCATACGATGAAGCTTTCTGTGTTGCGAAATTTTTTAACACTCCGACCCCAATGGTCAGATTTCTTCTACTGAAACACTGGCTCTACAACGATGTATAATATATTCTTATTTTTATTATTTTTCACCGAGAACAGTTGCAAAGAAAATCACAATTCATTTCAAGCTCCTCCTACCATCAAGATCTCCTCCGCTGATGAATTAAACGCAGACCCTATAAATCATTTTAATATCCTCTTCACATGTTTACCCGTCGCCTTCGTACGATCTCTTCCCGGCACCGAAATGCTAATTTGAAGTCCCGCGACAAAAAAGCCCGCTGATCCCGTTGATCAAAAGAAAACAGAAATATATCACTGGGAGGTTCGGCGGAACACCTGCTGCACCCGATCGGGAAAGAGTTCGAGTAAATTACTCCGGGGCGTAGTTTTCGCGAAGGACGGTAAGCCTCCGGAAAGGGTGTTCCGCGGTGCTTCTCTGTGTGTGCAAAACGTGCAGATATGGCGAAAGAGAGACGGTGAGAGAGAGAGAGACGGGAAGGGTGAGAGAGGGAGAGAGAGTGTGTCGCGTGTGGAGAGCCATGCCATCTGCGCCAATCGCGGTTACTCCGTTACGTTAAAGCCCCTCAGCCAGTTTCCAGTTGGCAGTTCCAGTACGGTCGTTTCCAAAAGGGTTTTAGAGTCGTAGATTCGGTCGGGCCGCCATTACTCATTCCAGGGACGCGGATGCACGCCACCCTAGACCGCGCAAACAATTTGTTGTTTCGGGTATCTCTCGTGCAAGTCGCGCAGGAAGTGACGACGAAATCGCGGAATTAATCGGGATGGAATTCGAACAATACGAATGGCATCCCGCAAAACTTCCTCTTAACATGCGCCTCTTTGTATTTTTCAGTGGCCTTTGTCTACAAAAAATGCTCCGAGCCAGCAAGGCTTAGGCTGTTTCATAATAGATATTGATTTTCCGATATCTTGTCTTTCGTTGATTTTTATGGTAGATATTCGATAATTATATTAGGTACCCCAGAAAGTTCGTGCGTATTTTTAACACTTTGACTGCTATGTCACCCATATACGGGTGACATAAATTCGAGAATTACTTATTTGATCATGCGTGCCACTAATAAATATATCTGAGCAGGTCTATCGGAACCAATAGAAAGATTACGAAATTTACTAATATTATTGATTAAGGAGCGCATTACTTTGGGTATATTCATTCCGTACAAAAATGTAGAAAGTTTGTAATTTCCAGGTAACAGCGTGGCAGTCAAAGTGTTAATTAGATAAATAATTACCGTTGGATTCAATAAATTTTTCTGGGATTGGATGCAGACCTTTTGCAATACTTTCGAAGGAGGAAATGAAGTGCACAGAACGAATACTTACTATAAATTGTTTTATTACTACTCCTGCCTTTTCTTTCCAACAATTGTAGGCATCTAGTAGACAATAATTATAATTTCTTTGCAATGTATAATTTTATTACGACTTCAAAGGTGGAGATGCGGGAACCTTTGAATGATTTACCTTGGCGATTACAAACGGCAGGATTCTTAAGGTGGATCGGAGCACCGAGAATAACTCGAGGATGATCCCGTCATCGTGGGTCGTTAACGACCCGCGCCACACAGATTCCTCGAAAATCCACACGATCGACAAATCACAATTTCTCTTATCCGAAAGCGCAAAAGCTCGACACGATGTGATCGATCTTCGAAAATTGTCGCAGATCATGCGAGAAAACGGTAGCTCCGCCAGTGACCAGCCGTATCGCGCGTGTAAATAATTCTTCTCGGCCGGAAACACAATGTGTCGAACGACACAAACATCCCTATCATGCAGTGGAACTTCTCTGCCGGTTTATCTGGCTTCCGACCGGTAGCCAAGGTGCTTCCGGCCACACTGTCGGCGGCATAAATTGATACAGATGCGAGTTAGCCGGAGTTTTTCGCCCGCATCCTGCGGGAATAGGATGGAAGGCGAGTTCCAGCGGCGTCGACGGAATCGTTTCGCTCCGGGCTGGCCAACCTGCGGGGCGAAAAATGTCTCGGTCACCCCGCGGAGTCGAGATTTCTTTTCGAAAACGATTTTCCCTCCCGCTGGAGAAAAACGACGTGGAATCGTTGACCCCGATGGAGGCGATCGTTCGTTACAACGTCGAGCTTACCGGCCCGCGTGCAAGTAGGTCGAAGGTAAACCGATAATGGGTTCGCGGGACGGCCGGACTTGTAACTTACAGCGGCGGAGTTATGAGTAAGTGTAAAATGGCCCCGAGAAAAGTAGCTTTTACAAATTACCATTACTCCGGGACTAATAGTAATTTAACGGCGCGAGATGGAGGACGGTTTATTGGAAAGTCGCTCGACGAATGAATAATTTTGAATTTAATCGATGGCTTGTGAATTTGGTTAATTTAAAAGTACTCTCTTTGATTTGAGGTATTTTTTTTTATAGGTTGAATGGCTCGTGGGTGTCCGGTGAGCAGGGTCATAAATTTAGTTTCGGTTAATTATTTAAGACTTTCAAACGCCTTTACTTTCCCTCTCCAGCACTCCTTTAATTGTTTTCCTCTCAAACGCCGCCTGTTCTAAGTAATTAAAATTATTCCTATCGACTGGTTAATCAATAAATGTTTTATTATATTGTGAAAGAGCTGCGAGTACTACACACCTTGTTGCTGCTGATTTTCTGATATTCTGTTTGATTACAATTTATTTCTGACGTGTAATATATCTATTCTTCTTATGTTTGAAGCAGGACGTGATTCAACCTAAATATAATTACAAAAACATATTTTACTGTAGTCTAATTTCATACTACACATTCAAAACAGACTATTCTTGCTAGATCCTATTAAGTACATAATAAAATTTTCATGGAAAGAAGTTCAAATCTTGTACATGGCAATTATATTTAAGAATTGCCATAAACTACTCACTTTTTAGCCAGACCGATACACAAGAATTAACTTCAGAACTGATTCATTAAATACGTCACTTGACAGTTGGAATAGAATTTACTTATCAAGCCTGAACACTTCCTTCAATTTAATTTAATTTTCCTCCGCTGCCTAACACTGTTAAATTCAATTATACTCTTTCATTATACACTCTAAATTCAATCTATCCAAGAAAGTCATTAATCACTAAAAAATACAACAATTTTATCGATTCTGTTCGTTTCAAAAATTGAAAGAAAAAGAAGGAAGTGAAACTTTAAATTCGACATTTTTAAAACAGTTCCACAGAGTTTCTTTCTATTATCTGGAAAGTAAGTTCACCCGAGATATTCGCGTGTCTATTGATTATTGAAACGTTTATTCGATGTCCATTATGTTCGACAGCATTGTTCCGTGTTCGCGATACTTTGCACTATCTAACAACGGTTCTCGGAGGACCCGTGTCACGGATCTTGACAAATCGTTTCTATCTGACGCGTGTTCGACCCGAGAAGGCTCGGTTAACGATCGTTTAACGATGCCACAGTCTAAATGTTCCAACGTTTCTGCGGTAGCGAGCGAGAAAACCACGGGGTCCCACGAGTACCGGCGATGTAGCGCGATAGCTATCGGCTACTTTGATGGATCTGAAAAAGAGGAGCCTCCACTTTGTCATCTTGTCCCGTTACAGATAAAGGAATCGCAGCAGTCAGGAGAAAATGGTCGTTAATAACGGAAGAGTTACTGCGCGCCCCGTTTTACAGAACGAATCAAATTTTAATCTCAGAATAATAGACCGTCGATTAAGGGCTTGGCTACTGGATCACTGACCAGACCTCAATATGAAGTGGACAGTTATGAGATAATGATACTGAGATTTGAGCTCGTCTATGTGCACTAAAAATGACATGGTGAGATAAGAAACTTACTATTAATTCAAGTTAATCCATCCTTCTGAAATGATTTTCTTGCAATGTTTTGCTTCTTCCAAAACTGTCATTTTATATTTTCTTTTTCCTCTTAATACTCAGCATTAGCGTCTAGTTTATTACTTGATCACTTTTCAGATTTGAAGTAGCAATTTACCATGAGACGACTGATGTTCTTTAGTAATGTTGCAATTAAATTAAAAGAAAAACATGTTCTATTTATCAAATGTCAGCTGCTTCGTTATTTATCGTTCAATGATGGACAGATTCGTGGCAGTGTTTTCTATGGATGCAAATTGAAACGCAGGTTTTGTTCAACATCGGAAGGACAAGTTTATGATTCGCAGACACCGAGGAACCACCATTCATTAATAGTTCCAGCTCGAGTTAGGCCAGTAAGACGTCATGGCAG
The DNA here is from genome assembly GCA_916610135.2 of Macropis europaea. Lineage (NCBI taxonomy): Eukaryota > Metazoa > Arthropoda > Insecta > Hymenoptera > Melittidae > Macropis > Macropis europaea. The sequence continues at coordinate 7,018,363 of OU744348.1, forward strand.
CCCGGACGGTCGCCAAAGCTCGACCGGCTTTATGGCCGTTTAATTGGCCGAGATAGACGACGATATATTATTATGCTAATTTTCAAGGAACTTCGCGACCGCTCGAATCGTTACCGAGAGATTAAAGGCCCTATGTGACATCGTACCGTTAATTACCACATTGAACATAGACCGCACGATGTTAGCGGCTTATCCTGCTCTTCCTGGACTATTTGTTGTCTGTTTACACGAAGCTACATCGAACGGCCAGAGGCCGCCGGATTTATCATTTGGAAATGATGATTCCGATGCCGACGATAAGGGACTCACACTTTGCTTTCAAAATTTTTATTGACATTATTACATTATATTGGGATGAATGAGAATTTCCTCGTTTCGAAATCCCCTCAGCTCTGCCATCGCGAAGACAAGCAATTACCAAGCCTATAATGAGAGGACATTCAAAATTCAAACGTAAATAAATTGAATGAAAAATTATTTGAAAAATTTGAATAAACGTTGTCACAACAAAAGGTTCCAGTATCCAATATAATGCAATATATTGTATCGTGTAAAAAATACCGATGATCTTAAAATGATCCTCATTATGAGCTCGAGGAAGAATTTTTTTACAGCATTATATTTATTCGCTTAGATACTATAGCTTTGTTCTCGGACATTTTTTTCGATCTCTTTCTTGTCAACGTTACAATGATAATATACAACTTTACGAGTCGTTATACACAGAAGCTCATGGTTAAATAATAATTAGACTGATTATTCTAGGGATCATGGGAACTTGGAATATTACAGGACAGAGTAAAATAAGGTTACTACAAAAACTGCAACATTTTCCTTTTTTTAAACATTTTATTTTCATTATATTTATACGTTAGCAAAAATGTTCAATATATGATATGTTTCATTAGTTAATAACGCGATGGAGACATTTTGCAGGACAGTTTAAATCATGTCACTGTCCATGCTCACGAGACCCAGTAAGTAGAATGAGTGTCTCATAGACCGGCACGCCAGACAAACTTCACGTATAGAGACGAACATTCAAATTCAATCCTCTCTGAAACGAAGCTCTTACAAAAAATGTCGCTCTGCTTATTTCAGGTATTTTTAAGTCTGGAAGTACCCCGTTTCTAAAATTTACTTTAAACCCTACAAAACTCGAAACTCGAAACAATTCAGAGAACGATATTTCTGAAGTCTCAAGAGCTCGCGAACGGAGGAGAAACCTCGCAGAAAAACCTGATACAATCGTCTCGCATCATGTTCTTCCCTTTCCACGTATTGTTACAAAAAACACTCTGTTATTAATCAAATTCATTCCAAGGAATCAGCTAAGCAGGAATTTAAAAAAATTCACAGATCAATACGAGTCCCGCGTGCCCGCGAACGAAGATGAAACTTCGTCGAAAAGCCTAAAAAAAATCGTTGGAAAGGTTGGGTGGGGTGTACTTCACGGTCGATTACCCGAAACCGACGGCAATCTTCCCGTCGATTTTCAGCGCGAGGGGCGAAAGTTCATTTGCGCTTAATGCCGCGCGATTAATTGCCGACCGCTAGTTGGCGAGAGGTTGTAAGGCCATTTACGGCCGGGGGATCCGGGGCCCGTGTTACCGAGACCCTGCGGATTCGTTCGCACTTAAATTCCAGCGATTCGAACGCGCTCGGATTTATCGACCTTCCGAAGGCTGAAGTCGAACAGGCGGAAACGGTGCTGGATCCACGAAGTGGCGTCGAGGCGGACGAACGGTCCTCCCCGGGCGACGTCGAAAACGGCGAACGCAGCCCGAGGTCAGAAGCCGAAGACACGCGTGGCAACGTATCCGCGACAACTCTTCTCCATTTCCGTCCGCTCGTGTTCGAGGATCCGCGCAATTAGCAACGACCTCTCCTTGACTCGCGAACCAGCACGTAGAACGGCACGGAAACGGCATTTGAATTGCATTTACTCGTGAGAGCATTGCCTGATTCCGTGTCTGGCCACGCAAGAAATTGCACGGATTAAGGGGCTCCGTTGCATCGTGCTAAGTGAACGGAATATTCGTAATGAAACGGAAGTTTCGGCGTCGGCACGATTTTTTCCTTGTTGCGGAGGGGTGAACGGTCTTATGACTCGCGTGATCGGCACTTTGGTTGTTTTCATGGATCTTTTAGGGTGATTGTAATTTAAGTGATTTTTCGCAGTCTGATTCGTTAGAAGGATACAATAAGGCCGAGTCAATTTTTGTTTTGTTATTATTTCAATTGATCGAGTGAAATTTGAATAAATGTTAAGTGATAGAAGCATGTCGGATAATGTAAGTTCTCCAAAGCAGCTTCAGTGAGGATTACGTACGATGTGAGAGGTCTTGTTAGGGATATTTAAAAAGGTCTGAGTCTAGGTCAATTATAGCCAAAGGGTGAAGGAATAGTTCTAATGATTAACGTCTTGACTGCCACGCAGAGTTATGTGAGCCAACCATCAAAGATTCCTGAATGAAATACTGATTAATTCTCATACAATTTCGGCTAATTTCATTGTCAAAATAATAATAGAAAATGCAATACTTTAGTTCCTGAGGATGTGTATTCGACAAACATTTTGTAATGTGTCTGACTAGGGATGACAATTTTCACTGTGGCAGTTACCGTATTAAGCATTGCTCAGTACTATACCTCCCAAGCTACCTCGTACATTCTACTTACACGTTGAATGCCACAGTGAAAACAGCCACATCTAGTCAGACACGCTTTAACAACCCACATCAACTATAAATTATGAAGAAGAAAAATATTTTGCTATTCGATCTTACGACTGCTATCTTGCACCATTGTGAAAATATTTAATATTGCTGAAAAGTGTTTAAAAAATACCCGTTATGTAATTAAAATACACATAAGATCGCTAAAGAGCTGCACGACAGGTGTTAAATCAATATTCTGAACAATGCCAAAAAATCTGTAGGGCTCTGTCCCAAACGAACACAATGTAGACCGCTTAAGTGAGTCATGAGTTTATTGTTACAGTAAGTCAGTGTTGGGGAGAATTTCTAAGATATTAACAGGGCAACGTCAGAATATTGACTGACACAGATCACTTTATATGAAAACAAAGTTTCTGTTGGGGGAGGTTCTATGCCTAAGAAGCATTGGAAAAGCATGACTAATTCCATTGTATTTCTGTACATTACCTACCAAACAGAATTGTGGAAAGTTGCTGCCTACACTCTGACTGCACTCTTGAAGCGCTCACAAAAATATAATAATCTTCGAAAAGATGCAATAGAGTATCCAACAGAGCGTACAGCATATACACAGTCTAGAGCACCATTGTTTCCTTTATATACAATTACACCATTTAGTATATTAATCTCTCGCACTACAAGCAATTAGGCTATACGTTCGTAGTCAACTCCATAGAGTTTTTCCTCAGATTTCCGAGTTACACAAAATGACAATGAAAAAATCCTGGCAATTGATTAGATTATACGACGTTTTCCAAACTTAAAATTTTTAATTTCTCAAACTTTAAAGTTTATATACTACGAATTAGGATAAGAGTAGAGCAAATATAGAAAAGTATAAACACCCATATACGCATATAAACACTTTTATCTATAAATAATAAAATATGGGTAGTAGCACTAGTCGTAGCAGTGGAACGCATGTAAGTGCCCGGGCAGTACAGCTGACCTCAGGAGTGCAAAGGGTTAAATTTTCTTATCGCACAAAAGTACAACCCCTCTGTTCATCCCTCAGGAACCCCTACGAATCCTTGCAGGAGAAACTCGAAGCAGCAAAAAATGCTTGTACAAAGCGTGAAACGAGACGCGGAAAGAAGGAAGGGAGAAAGAACAATGGCAGAAGAAGAAGAAGAAGAAGAAGAAGAGCGGTGAATCGCGCAGACACTTGGTAACGATCGGGTCCGTGGCCGCGGGTACAGCATTACAGCCGCGTGTTTTACAACGTGGACACTGTTCGGCCTTAAATTTCGCGATCGTCGCGACGGTGGTCCGTGGGAAAATTGGCGTGTCGCGGCCGAGGGGGCGGGGGAGGAGGCGGCGGCAAAAAATTACATGAATTTCTAAAGGGCAAAGGACACGGGGAATTGTCGAACGCCCCGTGTACGCCGGTGTAACGCGATCCTACCGTAATTCACGTTGGTTTTACGCTTTATGCGACACGCGGAACATTGCGCGCGGCCGCGCGAATTTACGGGGAGGCCGACCCCGCGCCAACGGGACAAAACCTTTGCGACCGGCCGCTTGATGGACGCCTGGCCGGTATTGGATTAAACGTCTCGAAAAAAGAGGAAAGGAAATAACAGCGACTGCTCTCTCGCCGCACCGACGAGCTTTTTCTCCGAACCGACCGACAGAAGACTTAAAGCGGTCGAAACGCTTTATCGGGCCTCCTCTCTTGTTTATTTATTCTCCCCACCCGCCGGCGTAATTGCGGAAATGTCGAGGGAAAGCAGAGAGAGGTTGCACACCGAAGTAACAATGTTTTTTATGTTATTGCAACATTTGCCGAATCGTTCCTCCAGCCGTGGATCATGTATTATTCTGAACAGATTCGAGAAGTTATTTCTATGGATATCGGTGAATGATCCTGTCGCTGTGGATCGCAGTTGATACCGTGTTAGTAAGAGGAATACCGTAGCAAAAAACAATCGGTCAACGCGCGTGTAATAACGAATTAAAACGGCCATTGCGTTTGTACGCGCCTAATACAATTTCGAGCCGCGAGAACGTTGCGCGATTTTAAATAAACGACGTTAATCTCTCGCGCAAACGATGTTACATCGCAGCGTTCGTCGATTTTATTATGTGCCCGCGTGTAAATTTCGGTAATGTTTCCGGGAAAACAGGGGTCGCGGCCGAATCGAAAAGTTGCGAATAACGGTTTTTATATTTACATGATAATCCGGCGATAAATTCGAGCCGGTTCGAGTTATTTTAAATTTTAATTTCGGCCGGCGGGCGTTCCTCTCGCGGGAAAAATCGTACATAGTAAATCCGCGCGACTTTTCATTATAGCTTTGCCGCCGCTTTAATGTTAAGCCGCAAAAACCGCGCTTTTATCGCGCACTGTTTTTTTCCGGCCGATCCTGAATTTTCGCTGGCGCTTATATTCGATTGCCTCCGGCGGGAAAATATCGCGGAAAGAGAAATTCAGCCGTGTAAAAAAGCCCTGGAAAAATCTGCCGGTCTGAAGGATTCGAAATTTACGGGGTGCATTGAATTAAAGAGAAAGAGACTGCTGTTCCGTTTCCAAAATAAATAATACTTATGAAACATTAAAATATAATGTGTACTCCAAATATAAAATTTACATTTCATTTGTAACGTTATACCGTTGGACTCTCGGTGTTAAGGTACTGTCATAAACAAGGGGAAGCGCACCTGTCCGTGGTCAGACCCGCCGAACCGAACTCATAAAGGAGACTGCGTGTCTTTGGACTCTGCTTCGCAGAAGTCGCAGAAATGTAATACTAAAATTGCATGAGGATTTATTGTAAATAATTTTCCCCAATGAAACATATCAAAAAAGTAAATTCAATCCAGTAAACACCCCTCCAGGAAAACTAATAACCAAAAGAATCCCGCATGCACGACTCGAACGAACCGAAACCGAAAATGAATATGAAGCTACTGTTTCCGCGTTGTCGAGCGGCTCCAATAATCCCGTCGAGAGCCCGTTCTTTCAAGGAAATTCCAAAAAAAGGAACAGCCACCCCTGAATTCCAGCAATCCCGTCTGGACAGGTACGCGCCTCGATACACCAGCCGGTAAGTCGACCTTTAAAGATTCAATGGCCGAGCTATCTGCCGGGCTTTTGTACGAGGAGCACACACGAGTACTCGGGTACGGTGGAAAAAGGGTTGAAAGGGTAGCGATAAGAGAGGATAGCCAGCCGGAGTGCTCGGTCCACGAAAGAAAAGAGGAAAGGGGTGGCTGGCCGGCGAGGGGGTGGCCGTGCATTGTATCGCGAGCTTTTTGAGCGAGCCTGCTCCAGGGACGAGCGAGGCTGTTTCAAGAGGGCGAGGGTACGGGGGTGGAGTGAGAGCTGGGAGGGTGAGTCGGTTGGTCTGGTGGGCGAACGTCTGTCTGTTGGCTGCCAGCGAGCCAGTCAATCATTACGGGCTGCGCAAGCGCCTGCGACACACACCTTCCTTCTCCTCCACCTACCCTTCGACCTCACCTCCCTTCAACCCACTCGTTTCGTATCTCTCCCTCCCGTTCTCTGCGCGTCTCGCTCCTCTTCCTCCTTTCGCTCGTCCCTCTCCGTCGCTTTCTCGTTCATCCCCTTCGTTTCCCTCAGTAGCGAGTTCACCCCGTGCTACAAGCACGCTACAATGCCCGCCGCCGCCCATCCTGCATATTTAAGCGAGCTGTCTTCCCATGCACCGACCGTCCGACCGCTCCGCGCTATCGACGACCGTCCGCTCTCCACGACCTCGTTCCGTTCCACGTTTCCACTTCGTTCTTTCCTCGCGATTCTGTATTGCCACCTGGATAGAGGAAATCCTTGCGCGGATACTCGTGTTCAGAAAGGAGGAAGATTGGAAAGGAAATAAAGATTCTAATGTATTTAATCCCTCGAAGACAGAAAGCAAAGACTTGAAGACTTCGTCTTCGAATTTTTATGTACTATAGGATTCCTATAATTCTTGAAAAGTAAAAACTTTGAGATCTATGAACTCATCGTGCGTCAAACGCGGTGGCTGACACGAACCCAGTGGTACAATATTGCACCACTATCCTACAAGGGGTTGGCGGTCCACCCTTCCAGACACGGTAACCTAAAAAATCGACCTCTCGGTTGTGAAGCTCGAACAGTGTTTCAAAAGCAACCCAGCCGCAAGCAACACGTTCGAAAACTGAAGTGTGCGGCGCGCGTCCTGGAGCGGCCTCCTTTCCGTCCGTGGCGAAACGCGGAACTTCCGCGAGGGTTGGTGGGCATGCGTCGGCGTCGACGGCGCGACGAGTCGCTTCCGCGGGGGTGGTGGAACGGCGAAAGGGTGGTAGCCAGGCGGTAGAGAGTAATGGTGGAAGCCCGGGGGTTGCAGGAGGGGTGGCAGTCGCGCAAAACCGAGGAGGGTCGCCCACGGCTCCGCTCTTACTCGCTCGTACACGCTCGTGCTCGCTCGCACCGTTGCCGGCTGGCCGGGGGTGTTTCCATGGATACGGCGCTCGCGCCTTGACATTGACAAATGGCTGACCGAGGGTGAGCCGAACACAGCGCCGCTTTTACATATGCAGGGACACCCATTTGTCCGCGCTGGGCTGCCAAGGGGTGCGGAGGGGGTGGAAGAGCCAACGACGACCGCCACCTACGACCGCCGCATACTACTTTCCTTCTGGCCTACTCCTGACTGACCACCCCCTACGTCCAGACCCCGAAACCGCTGCTTCATCGTTATACCGCCGACGCTGTTTCATTCTTAACACGTTGGCTGCCGTGAGGGTCTCCGTTTGCAAATGCATTGAACTCTTTTTAATTAAATAGTCACTGATTTTATTAAGACTTTCACTGGAATTATTATTATTGAGGGGAATGGAAGGCCAAGCCTGTGCAATGGAGTAGGTACATCTTTTTTTCTTTGTGATTTGTATTTGAAATGGGATGTCGTAGTATGTCTGACCAGGTATGAGGAGCTTTCACTGTGGCATTCAACGTATTAACCACTTGCCTTAGAATAACGGGTTACACTCAACACACAATATGATTTCGTTCAAATTTTGTATCCGAGCAACCTTCATCTTGCTGCGTTTCATCTTCAGAGCACTTGAATAATCAACTTCAGGGCACATAGCTGTTGAAAAAATCGTAAGGAAACGGGTTAACCTTTTGGGACTAATAAGCTGCCCATGTCGAACAAGCTGATGAGGATGAGTTACCGGGGATGAATTTAATCCTCGAATGGCTGGTCGACCTTTGTTTACAGAGTTATCGTGGCCAAGACCGAACACTTTTGGAAATTGTATTCCGTAGGATGGTGTGTTCAGAATGATGGCGATTTGAGTTAGAAGGTAGTTCCGACCAAAGACAATCCTTATTCGGAAAGTTAATGCTTCTCTGTAGAGTTCTAGAGTACTGAACCAATTCTAGATTGAGACACGAGTGGGAGAACAGTAAATGATGCTAGTTCTATATGTAGCTGTTACGCATTACTGTAAGAATGTTAATAAAGCATGCACCCTTCTATAAAGTTGACAATTGAAAAAATTTCACTTTACAGACCTGTAGGACGCTACAACTGTTCATATTATCCTACAACAACAGAAGATACTAAAACCTTGTTGTTTGTACAAAGTACAGACCAATCCTTCATGTTTTATTTATCCAGGTTCATCTATCAGAACGTTTGCCATCACGTATCATTCATCATAAAATCGATACGAATCTAGCACTCATCCAGTTCTCCCATCGACGGCGCAAAGAATCACCTCGTCGACAAAAATGTCCCTTCGAGAACGCGGAGCGTGTGGGGTAGGACGGCGTCGACTTCCTGACTTCCTAAGGATAGTTGGCCTCCGACGTAGGAACACCGAAGAAAACAACATCCTAATCGCGTCCCAGGAGAGAAAACGATACCAGCCCCTTAGCAGTACTCCCTAATAATGACCCCTCCAAGCTCGTACGGCATAAACGGCCGCCTATCGCGCATTACTACCCCGAAGTGGCCACTCCCTTCTGGCAGGCCAGCCTCGGAGTCTAATATCTCATTACAGAGCCACCAGTCAGCCCTGCCGTTCTGCCATTACGAGATTGTTTGCTCGCGGGGCCTTCCGTTTAATGTATTGTCCGTTTCCTCGCGCGTTCGACCGTGTCAGCACGGAAAACGAACTTTCTCACTGGACTTCGTATCGTCGCGGTCAAAGTTCATGTCCAGACGGGCAACCGACGACTGCATAAAATGAGGAATTTATAATGCACTCGGTGAAAGAGATAAATAATGAACTTGTACTCAGGTTACACATTAGGATGGGAAGAAAATGACAGACGAAAAGATCAAGTGAATTTTGTTTCTGCATTTTGTAATAGAGATGTCAGCATTTTGCTTTGCATCCCAATTTAAGATTTCACTGTGGTTGTTATTGTATGGACACCGAAACTAGGCCTCTCAAGGTCACTTTTCCATCTTAATACTTTGACTGTCACGGCACATTAAAATACGCTATTCTTAATACGCTTTATTACTATTATTATTGTACTGTTACTGTCTTCGTGTAAACGAGAAACGACTTTGAATAGCCGAGTTACGATATTTCCACGATAGCAACCGTCTGAACACAATAATCTGCAAACGCCAGCTTCAAAATTGCATGCCAGCATCTCGATTCCAAAGAATTACTAATTCCCCAATTTAAGTTTCGTACGATCAACCCCAAAGGCTTCGCGAGGAGTCCGCAGAGTCGCTCGGTCTCAATTTCATCGTTCGATCCGGTTCGACGAGGAGGCGGAGGAGGAGCTCCTTGGAAAGGAAAAAAAAACAATCGACTCGGCGAAACGAACTGTCGCTGAACGGAGGAGGATAGGGGATGACGATTTGTCTCGTTAGAAGGTGGAAAACGTCGACGGCACGAGCGCCGAGTCGGCGTTTTCCCGTGGCTGACGCCCGCCAGAAAGCACAGCATCGACGGCAGCGAAAATAATTGGTGCCTTCCCTTCCCTTGATTCCCGACACTCGCGTAACAAGGTCCATTTCCATGGAATAACCATCAGCGGTAATTGGCACCTACGCCGGAGATACGCGGCCCCTATCATATTTCAGAACGCGGGCCGGGGGCGGTGACAAGGGGTGGAAAGGAGGCAGGAACAGGAACTTCGGTCCAGGGGACGCGTCGCAGATCGCGAACGTGCGTTTTATACGGCACCCTTTCGTTTTTCAGCCGGATGGGGTGACCTTTGCGAATAACAAAGCGAACCTATCGGTAGCCTGCTAACAACCCTCCGCCCATCTTCGCGAGACGACGTCCAAAGGGTCGTTTCTGCGTAGTCCGAACTGTTTCTCTGATAGGATCCTTGTTTCGAGGTCCGTTGACGACAGACAAGTGGAACTATAATTTTCTGGACACCCCGGAGCGATGCAGCGATACCTTGCAATTTCTCGGTTAAGCTGCAGCAAACGGTTCGGGGTGCTAGACTTTCTGGTTGTTCAGCTTACCTGCTTCGACGGAAAGGAAGGTGAGTTTTCAAAGGCTGTCGAGGTTGAGTGCTACGGTATGCAGCTTTTCTGTTTCGCACCGGCGAAAGCTACGGAATTCGGCTAATTCGGTGAACAGCGAAGACTCGAGGGAAACCGGTATGCTGACGTGATTTGGCGCTTCCTATTTCCTCGTGTAATTCGAATTCTCGTTAATTTACGGTAAACGAGATTTATTTTGTCGCTCCGGTTTGAATAATAGGGTCAAACGCGACCGGTTTCCGGGAGCTCTTGAAATTCCAATTCGGAAATTGCTATTAAATTCAATGAAAATCCCTGTCTCCGCGCGGGGCAGTGTTGTGCCAATTTTCGATTTGTCAGAGTATCCGCGCTATTTTCAAGATCGCAAAATCATCCGAGATCTCCCAAACTGTTTGCAGATGGGATTGAGGAATTGGATTCTGTCACTCGTGATAAAACACGAATCGCGCGTGATGCTCCGATAAAACCGAAGGACGATTCTTCGCGCCGTTGAACGACTCTGCTGAAATTAAACGAAAAAAAAAGGAGAGAGAAGAAAAGGAAAATATTCGAGCATCACCCGCGTCGACTTTTCTCGCGAGCGAGTCAAGCATAAAAGGACACAAAGAACGTACACAAGATGTAGCATTTAATGCTCACGTTTCAAAAAACACTATACAATGGACACTCTCTAACATAGACCACCTTTGACATCGTCCTTCCTTTCATCGTCATCCGTGAGTGTTTTCGAACAGAGTCGATCGGACTGATCGCGCCGATGATCGGCTCTGTTCCCGTTCGCGTTCGAGACAGTTTCCGCGTGTTCGCGCTTGCACGGGGATGCGTGTACTCGCGTGCCCTTATCACGCATGGACGCGTGCGTGCACGCAATCCCGCTGATAATACTAATTAATATTTTACATCGACAGGTATCGTTTCGCCTGTGTTTTGCTCTGTTTCCGTGAATTTCCGTCGCGTTCCAACGCGATGCGTAATGAGAACGAGAGCGCTTTCGCCCCCTTTCTTTTCTGAAAGAAAAAAAAAAACGGCGGGAAAAGTTGAATTTTTTATCGAATGACGCGTCCGTGCGTCGCGTGATCGCGCGATCGCGATCCGTGGATCCGAATGATCGAAGAGCGGTGCCGTTCAGAAAGCAGAACACAGATCAATTTCATTCGTTTTTTTTAATTTATTTGCCGTTCTTCTTGTTTTTTTTTTTACTTAAGGGTGTCAATAGGTCGTCAATACGCAAACAGTTGAAAAAATCTGATTCCATACCGATATAATAAATTTTTAGCTTACTATACACATCATCGTCATCATCAGCATAATCATAATCATCATATATCATCATCATCATCATCATCATCATCATCATCATCATCGTGGTTATCAGCATCATCATCAGCGTTATCGTAATCGTTTTACCGCTTTGACGATCATAATGACGATGGCTGCCGACCTTCCGCGCGACGACGCTATCTCGTCGAACGTCGTTATCGTCGTCGTCATTATGATCATCGTCGCCGACGCAGGCGACACGCTCTCGCTAACACATCATCGCTCCTCCGTTAATTACACGATAATTATACATTACTTTCCCTTTCTTCCCCTCGCCCTCGCGCGGATTCTTCCGTTTCACTCTCGCTCGGTTCATCCCTCGACGTTCACCCACATCCTTTTCACGCAGAAGTTCACTCGTCCGTCATTCACACGCACACGCTCTCCCTCCCTTTCTCTCGTTGCCCTACAGCCGCTCGTGTCGCCGCTCATAAAATCTTTGTTTTAAGTTCTTTACCCTCTAACATGATTATTACTTAGATAGACCTTACTTGTTACTTCGTATACATTTTTAAGGCGATGATTCAATCGGGTGAACTCATTTAGAAAAACGAACAGCCAATAAACGTCGTCCGTTCGCCGCCATCTTCACATTCCTCGCCGACCAGCTCTCCCGTTGATCGTTCGCGCGATCCCGCGTCACCGCGACGGAACATCGATAGCGTTCCCTCGGGAACAGAGAATTTCGGGGGTCGCGCGGGGCGATCGAAGCATCTGACACCGATTTCTCTGCGGACCGTCGAGAGTTCCGTATATGAAAAAATAATTCAATCATCGTTTCAACAGTCTGCTCTGGACGAGCGGAGATTCTATGAAACGCCCGTCGGTTCGCTCGAGGAGTCGACCGCGGACGATCGTGGAAATGTTCGAAAGACGGTCCGGCGTTCGCTATCGTTTCTCCGTCGAATCGATCGAAATGGTCGATCTCCGTTGAAATTCCTCGTGATGTCGGGACGTCGCGACGAGCCGCCGCTCCGTCGCGGACGATCGGCGGCGGACCTCAACAAAATTAAACAATATATCGTTCAACAAATAGAATTCGTAAAAACGCGTCGCGCCGTGGGGCGATCGTCGGCGACGGGGCGCGGTCTCGTCGGTCCCTCGTGCCGTGATTGTCTCGTCGTCGATAATCGTATGCGGGGTAATCGATTGTTTTCGAGCACGTCCGGCGCGCCGCGGAATCGTTCGAGACCACCGGTGTCGCGTTCGATTAAAAAACCTCGCGAGTCGGTTGCCGATTCTGGTCCGGTGAGCGATAAAAACTCTGGGTCCCGTCTCGTTAAAAAGCATCCACTAAAAAAACCCTGGACAAATCCGTGAATCCCGTTAAAACGTTAAAAATCTCCCCGGTGGACGGTCCGAACGATTTCGAGACGCGCGCTTCGATATACATTATATTTTTACGTTAAATTTTATGTCGTATACATCTTGGTAACTTCGTGGTCGAGGAATTTCAACCGGACCCCGATCGGGACACGCGTTTCGCGATCGATCGAGATCGTTTCGATCGAATCCCGTGGAGGATCGCACGATCGATCGTCGCGCGCGTGAAGAGGAGCTACGCACGCGTACACGCCCCCGCCGATCGATCGATCGAACGGTCGATCGATCGAATCGACCGGGCAGCGTCTCTCCAGGAATTTCTCCAATTAACCAGGACCTATACTGACATCTCTCGCACCTGAGTCTTTCGGTATACGTGGGTTATCTTTTTTTTTTCTTTTAGTATACTAATACGCCGCCGCACCGAGCCGGAAGAATCGAGCGTCGTCTCGCGGGTATCGATTTCGCGCGATAAATCGCGTGAGGATCGATTCGATACGACGCGATCGATCGTTCGCTGGCAGCCACGGGCCGCGGCAAGAGCAGTGTGTTTACATTTAAAATTTTTATACAAGATTTGCGTGTATGCGGGCGTATTGAAAATATCGATAAAATTTGTCTCGTATGCTCTGCGTTTTTCTCTCTTTCTTTCTTTCTCTCTCTCTCTTTCTCTCTCTCTCTCTTTCTCTCTTTCTCTCTTTCTCTCTCTCTCTCACTCTTGTTCGTTTCGCGTTCTCGCAGCCTCTCTCTCTCTCGCGACACTCCCGCCTCTCGTTAACCCTCGTCGATCTTTCGTTCGATCGGAATACGCGATAGCGTGGACGATGATCGATCACCGGCCGCATCGCGATTCGATCGACGAAAGCGTCGCGCGATTTCAAATTTCGCGCGGCCGAGGGAGAACGCCGGTGTCGTCGCATCGTCGTAAATCCGCTCCGACATATTTAATCGACGTTTAATTTAATTTAATTTTTCAACTCTCTCCCACTCTGGCTCTCAACTCTCACGCTCTCACTCCCTCTCGACGAATCTTAATAAACACGCTCTGTTTCTGTGGAGTATCGTTACAAAGGGTCCGACGAAAATTCGCTCCTTGCACGCGTGTCTCGCTTCTTTCCGTCCTTCTTCCTTTCTTCTAACTTTCTTCCAACGTTCTTCTGCTGTCTGCTTAAGAAACACGAGAGTCGCGAAAACTCTCAGTAATTATTGTAAGATTCATACAATTTCGAAAAATAATTCATCTTTTTTGAAGTTGCATTTCAGATCGATAACGCAAGGATATTACAAAAGATAAAGTCCAGAAAGTTTCCATGAGTTTGACTCAGTTTGTAAAACGTATACGCTGACTCGAAATTTCGTTCGATTTTTGTAGGAACCGACGAAATTTCGAACCACGCAGTTTCCATCGCGGAATCTCCGCAGATTCCGTACCTTCGCTGTGCTCGCAACGTTTGTTCCAGTACGATTTGCAACTTCGTAAACTCATGAAAAATCTCTCCGGAACCTATGCCAACGAGGTAAATAATTTCAAACGATTCCTCTATCGACGAGATAGAATTACCGTTGTTCCAGTCTGATCATATTTTCCAAGAAAACGAACGCAACGCGTTGGCTGTTCCCGAACCGTCGATGATTGGGGTTGCGGGAAGAAAGAAGCCGAAGAACGAAAGAAGGAACGAAAGAAACCATTGTTCATCTCGATGTTTCTCGTTAACGCTCGTCTTTCCCGATTTTCACCTTCCGCCGTGCCGAGAATCTCACCGGTCCGCGGTTCGTCCATTTATTACCGTGCCCTTTCGCCCTTCGTGAAGCAGCGGAAAAAGTGGGAAGGGACGGCAGGAAAAATGGAAAGACGAGCGAGAGTCTGCGCGCTCGCTGTAAACCAGCCTTCTTGTGTTTCTTTCTTTTCCTTTTCGGGGCCATCCCAATCGAATTCCGCCCTCTCCCTTTCGTCCACGTTCGCCGCGGTTCAATTAACTATTTATACACAATATATTATATAATAAACTGTAATCGTGTACTCCTTCGCCTTTTTTAGTTTCTTTTAATTATTCTTACGGTGTGGGGAGACGGGGCTGGGTTAATAACGCTCCTTTCGCGTGCGTGTGTGTGTGTGTGTGTGTTTGTATGTATGTATGTATGTATGTATGTATGTCGTGTATCGTTGTATGTATGACTCGTGTGTCTGTTTTTTGTTCGTGTAACGTCGTGTCAGGTGGGGGAGGGAGGGACCTGGACCGCGTCATCGAATTTACACGATGAAGTATAGTCTGATCCACTCGCAGGTAGCTATACTTTTGTATTTATATATTTATATATATATATATACTTTTGTTTTCTTCCATATATATAATCCCTCACCGTTGTTGCCCGCGTGCAATTATCCTCTATTCTCTCATACACTCGCACCAACGCTCTACAGTTCTCTCCGCTTGCAGCTGCGTTTTCTCCATTTTCTCTCTCTCTCTTTCTCTCTCTCTCTCTCCGTGTCGAGTTTTCTCCGTTCCCCTGGCACACAGCGAAATTACGGCAACACACACGAGAAATATAATCGTCCCAGTCCAATTTTAAAACGCTCGCTTATGTATATATTACAACCGGGGCCACATGTTACCTTCAGTTATGTATATATTTATATATATAATTACTTCTTCCTTTAATTAGTAAATTCATTTATAATTAATAACTGTACAAATTTTCAATGTCTCCTATTTAATATGTATATGCAAGTGAATGTGGTCGACGCTCGAGTCCGGCACACGCGTCGATTTCATTCAACCCTAACACGTTCTCTTTCCTCCGTTTCTCCATCATTTCTCCGCCGATCAACGCAGTTCCGCTCCTCGTCCCTCATTTCCACCCTTATCGGTACGCTCGAATTTCTATAATCAGCTCGTTCGTCGTACGCTTCCGTGAAACGCGTTCTCCTCGCTTCCTGCAGCTCTTCTTCGTTTTCACGTGTTTTTTGAACGCCGCCCGCACCGCGTACCTAAAATTCTTTTCCCTATTTATATTTATTTATACGGCCGTATATATCTATACACACGATTGCGTCTCTGCGCGCGCGGCTGTGTATACATATATACATGTTCGATCCTCGTGGGTATCCTCACGTCCATCACACGTTTCCCTCGTTTTATCTCCTTCTTCTGGTTCGTCCTTCGCCTCGTCGCGTCCGCACGTGGACATCTTATCTATCCTTGCGAGCACCGGGTTCGCTTGTTCCTCGTTTCTCCCTCTCGTTAATGTACATGCCCGCTAAATTGCCTATATCACTTCGTTTACTTCGCCTCCCTGTTTGCGTGTACGTATGTATGCATGCGTATGCGTGTGTGTACGTGTACGTGTTCTCTATTACGTTAATTATAGCTCGATTGCGACCGTATTAAAATTTAACATTTAAATTCTTCAATCACTACAATATTACACCGCGACATTTGTACACAGAACAATCACATGAATTTCCTCGCGGCTCCTCGTCCCGTTCGCCGGCAGCCGCACTTCCGTCCGTCTTGCTTCCGGTTTCTCGCGCTCCACGCCTCCGCCGGTCCTCCGTTTCCATCCACGGAGACCTCGGTGTCCGTTCTCCACGGTTCCCCGCTGGAATCCGATTTTGAATTCGCCCCAGCGTCCCCTGGACCCCGCGGACCGGACCGATGGCTTCGACCGTTCGTGTGCTCCCGCCTCGAGTACCGCGAGCGCAGCAAGAAGCACCCGTTCCCGCTGATCACCCCGGGGGCGACGTTCCTCCTTGCCATCGCGGAGAGCTCCTTCCGCGTCGACCGGAGCACCCTGCTTCCGTCACGCTGCTACGTTTTCCGTTCCGCAAGAACCGTCACACCACCGTCTACCTTGGCCTGCGACTACTGCTGAAACGTGAGAGAAACCGGCACAGATTAATGGCGGTCCTTGCGAGATCGTGTCTGTGAAAAATGCACAGGCCGAGGCGTTTGAAATAGATCACTCTGGTCTGAATGACTTTTTTAATTCGAGTGATAGAATTGTTTTTGAGAGCAGGAATAACACTTGTCACAATATGGATTGCAACGATCGATTAAACTGCAGCAAGATTATCACACATCTGTTCAAAAGGAACGTTTGCTAAATCCGAAATATTAAGAAAGGCAATCTATCTACTATGGAACTTCATAACACTTCTGAAGTTGCTCTCATTTCTATTAACAATATAGTAAATGTAATATAGTATTTCTCGGTTATAAGACAGGGAGCAACCCTTACGTTTCTAGAGCGACCTCTTGATTTCTACATCTCTGCTACATCCTCGCCCCTCTCAAAATCGTTCAACTTTTCTCTGAAATGCTTTTAATGCTTTGCTGATTGCTTAAATACCTCCAATAGTTTCAAGTAAATTCGCATAGAAATATCAAAATGGAACACTTTATATTTTCACATAAAAAAACAAACATCTAAGCAAGAATTTAGTTTACCATTTAAAGTTTTTAGAAAATCAATTTCTGATTCTGCTCACGTTGCATATTGCTATCTTGCTCTGTCCTATAGCTCCCCTTTGATTTGCTAAAAATGAATGGATCAGTTCCTGAAACGCAGACTCAGCCCTATCCCGGATTTAAGACATGGACCGAACCCGATCCTCTGCCTTATAAGCGAGCACCGCCGTGTTCCATTCGACCTTCGGTTCCGCTCATCAATCTTCCCGGTCGTCAAACCCGATTATCTAATCAACCACTCGTACGCTGCACGCATCAGTGTCATCGTGGAAACACGGAACCTAACCGAGCCACTTTCCCACGTACCTTTATAAGTGATGTCCATAGTACTCTGGCGGGTAATGGTACTGATTGTGGAAGGTTGGATCACCAGGCGGCCGGTGCATCATGCTCGCCGCCTGTCCGTCCATCATGTAACCCATCGTCGCATCCGGACTGTACGCCCCGCTTGGACCTGCGGACAATGGTGGAAACACTACACGTTACTAAGGTTAGATCACTGTTCCGTAATTGGCGAACGGCCATTGGAAAAGCTGGCCAGTTCCCGTGAAAGCGCCTTCCGAGTTCTCCTCGTTTCCTTCGTGGAAATAATGAGAACTCGAGGATGAGGCTCTTCGCGCAGAATGTTCTCCGCCATGGGAAGCTGACGAGCTGTGTGTGTGTGTGTACCTGGTCGACGTCACGTTTAACTACCATTTCGCTCTCCTTATATTCTTTATGGTAATTACTCAGCGGCCTTGAGTCAAGGTCGGTCGAATGCGAGGAATTTTTATAAGTTCATTAGCAACGGAGACTTTGATGATCGTACGGTCACTCTAGTCTTTGTTTCCCTTAGTTCTGATTGTGAGTATCACTTTTATGAACTGTGGACGAATTGTAAGGATTATGGTGAGCTTGAACGTGACATCGACGAGCGTGTAGACGCGTATGTCTGTTAACCTGTTCAGGGATGCTGACACGTACCGTCGCGTGCAAAAGTTTCTGGGCAGTTCATTTTACACCTATGTTTTAAGAAGATTGTAATAAATTCAAAATTATAAATATCCCCAAAATTGAGAGGAAGGATAACAATGTTCCTGATTCTACCCTGTTACTGATTTATTCTACAATCTATACCCCTTAAATTTCATTTTCATTTTCCACCCCAAAGTAACACTACAAAATTAACTTCTGCACGCCACTGTATGTGTAAACTTACTTTCGGCAATTCAAAAATTATTTACACACTTCTAAATTCTTTTCAATATTCATACCCTCGATTGCACGTTGCATAAATATTATTCCTTCTACGAAGAGGTTAGCTATAAAATAAATTGACTCCGGTGCAAAGATCGATGCGTCGAAATTGCCGAATCAAGGCCACCAACCCCTGTGTGACCGTAATATCGCTAAATCGACGGGGACCGGAAGCGGAGGCCAGCGGATTCACCAGAACGATGAAATATCAGAACAGGGATTCAATCTTCGTCGGATACGTCGGCGACGACAGCTTCTCTCTCTTTTCGTAAGCGGTAATGGAGCCCGGAATCCACGGGAGGCTCCCCTAGTTTTAATGTCGGTATCTTAATGTATATTGCCGCGATAAATCAAGGGCACTGATTGCGTCCTACCCTCCGGCACCGATACGCAAGCACAAGGAACGAAAGGGAGGGAGAAAGAGAGAAATCGAAAGCGTCATCCAAATCTCGAACTCGGCCTGCATCGTCGAACGATCTTCTAAGCCTTCCTTACGCTAAATCCGATCAGACTCTTCGAGAACGACATTGCTATGCTGTTTATTGCCTAACGGATGCTGCTTCGATACATCTGTGACGCTTGTAGGTTTGATTTGGATTTTTGTCAATTCTGTGCTTCAAATAATTGAGGAAGTTAAATGACTTTTTAGGGTATGTTTGTAGTAACATATTGTTGTATATTTTTTTTTGTATTTATATTGTCAATCGTATTCTTGAAAGTTGTGTGTATGTATTTTATAAGCTAGATACTCAAGACAAATATTATATTATTAACATGTTGGAAGTTCATTGTTTATCAATGTATAAAATTTAATCTAATCAATTGTCTCCTGTTTTCTCTTCATTGAAATACGTGGTGGTTTTCATTGAAGCAGCCAATGCTGGGAGAGCATAAGAATTTTTTTGAACCTCATCATACAATTTTTTTAATCCCATTTTCTTCGTAATTTATACTTCTTACTTTATTTTCATAGTTCTTCAATTTGATATTTGAATAATAAATAATACTTTGAGCACAGTATTGAATAATTCGGTTTGATGAATACATTTGTCTTAATTTATCGAATTTAAGGTATCTTTTCAGTATATTTTAAACTACGCCCATCTTATTGCAAAAGTAAATTCTATCATTGGTAACAAATTTAATATGAAATCCAATACTGTCGATACGATCGACAACGACAAATCGAAACTGACGAGTAGTAATTTGAAATAAACGGCAAACCGATGTCTACGACAGATATCTGATAATCTTATCAGTAAACGTCAAATCAGTCGAAGATTCTCGTCGTCGCTTAAAACAGGAATCAGTCGGTAAATGCAAAAAATTGGTCTAACGATTCCAATAATAATGTTTCTTAGCATATCTTGCGAGCGATAAGGGTAATTAGATTTCTCGACGTTCTCCATGATGTGACTTATTTTCTATCAGCCATTTGTCAATAATTTAAAACATATTCCTCCTTTTTATTGGACGATTAGCGTTTTACATAAACTCACTGTGCTTCACATGGTTCACGAAAAAATCGCAAATTATAATTATTGCAAACGATTTATAATTTTTTCTATTCTTCGAAAACCTTGACTAACAATTTTTAACAGCTTCATTTGAATATTAGTATACCTTTTGAACATAGCGTGTTTTCTTAGCATATCTCTAGCATAATGGTAAAATAATTTTAAGTCACAGGAGTAAGCGGAGAAATTACAATAACTATTTAAAATACATATATAAAATACATACATTGCTTACAAAAATTAAAAGAGCATACAATTCAATTTATTAAATGATTAACTATTCCTTAAATTTTAAATCCTATGAAAGATCCAACTCCTACGCAAACTAAACATCAATTAAAAATATTATAATACTAGACATACAGTATATTGCGATTATCGACATCTAACAGATTATCTAAAATTATTAAAACTCCTGAGTCTCTTTATGTGAACAAGTATCATACAAGATCATCACTAATTCCCAAATCCACAATAAATTCAGTCGGAAACCCACAAGGTACAAAAACCAAAAAACAAACACTAAAAATCAGTGTCTAAAATTTGAGAAAAAATGAATTTTTAATTCATATGTACATTTTCGATCATCCAAGAAGATCCTAATAATAATCTCGTATATATCACCTAAAATCTACAAGTCCCCGTTAGCAAAACCAGATGCCAAGAAGCAGAAGAAGCGGACGGAACGAGAACTCAGGCTGCGATATTCATTTTCCTGCATGAACGCGTGTTCCCTGGCGAAAAGGATCAACAGAACCGCTTTCCACCAATCACGGGAGCCCGAACGATTATTGCGGACCCAATAAAACCGACGTACTGCCGGCTCGCCGAGGAACGAGACACGCTCGTTCCTCTATCCGCTCTTCGAGGAATGTAGTCTTGTATTATAGCCTCTACGATATCCCACTAACGAGGGATGCGTGCTTGTAGTGTGATTAAACCGCGCTATAACGCAGCGGGGTGCCATGGGATCGCCGGAACGGGGCCCACAATATGGGAAATTAAGGAATCGGCCATGCGGGAGGCGAAGGTATCGCGAAGGGAAAGGGAATTCTCTTTTGCAAAACGACTCGCGAACTCGTCTCCTCTATGTACGTGCAAATTGCGCCGTTAAGCCTCGGGAACCTCCGGGCTTCGCGGCCTGGAGGATTATTCCCCTGTAAAATTGTCCGCGAATCGAAAATTATGCCCGTGTTGGGTGTCGTTCGGTTGCGCGTAGGTGCGATTTTCCTCGCTTAGCTGAGGGAATCTGGAAGAGGAAGTCCGATCATTGCAGGCTTCTCAATTTGTGTTCGTAGATTTTGTCGTTTGCAAACTAGTGATGTACAGAAGATATGTCAAAATATTCTAATATTTGAACACTACTATCTGAATTGTATGTTTCCTTTTCAGATGTTTTCCATCTTATCCGTGTACGTATTGACCCTTTCGCTACTGACGGCGATTGCAATCATCCGCCATTCGCGAGTTGTCTATAGGTACTACAGTCGCTCAAAGGAAAAAATTGCGTGATCACCTGATTGATCATTATCTAGGAAGAGTGTCGTTTTTTATTAGTACAACGTGGCGGTCCGTACATTAAAAGAGATGCCACCAAAAGTGACTCGACTGAAAAACATACCTTCAACATAATATTAAACGCATATATTTAATGAAACAAATGTTATTCAGGAAACCATCTTGTTGTCTAAAGCAATGTTATCCTAAATTACATTTCAAACATCCCACGAAAAATCCTAATAATTCAATCGCAGCTAAATTAATACGTTGAACGCCAGAGTGAAAACGGCCATACCTAATCAGACACGATATAAGTTACCAATCTTTCTATAAATCGTGAAGACAAAAAAGATTTGAGTACTCAGTCATGTTCTTCTGTTCCTACATTATTGTTTCAGCATGAATTTTGCTCAGAATTTCGCGACAATCAATAATTATTTAAATGAAATAAATTTGAGGTGTCAGCCACCGGTGTTCAATGTGTTAAGAAACAAACATAGTTCTGCAACATTCTACAGAACGTTTGAATAATTTCATGAGTCACAGCAAGCTCCCTAGACGTCACACATATGATATACCTGTTACATACACGACACAGTCCCCCTGCCTCGATCGACAAGAACAAAAGAATCGATGGTATCTGGCCGACAGATTCTTATCGAGCCTGCCGAACGATTCGCGGTATCGATCCGGCAAAAAACATTCTGCTCGAGCGTCTCTCCTCTCATCGGTTTAATAAACGAAGACGAACTATCGAGAGATATGATCGCAGGCTTAATGGCAGTTCTTACGGCGCCTTTGAGTCTCGTGGAGATAGCACTTCAGAGTCGTGCAGGGAGTTCGTTAGCCGCTGCTTCCATCACGGAGGACGTTTCCTCAGGGTCGCGCGTTCCGGGGGTAACACGGCCTGCGCGACACGAGTCGTAACGAAGAGCCGTAGGAAAAGCTCTGCGTAAAGCAATAAAGCCGGCCAGCTTCGACAACGCGTAAATCCGTAAAGCTGTCGGTTTTCCCGCCCCTCCAGCAAACCTAACACCGTGGACGGTAATTTATTTAGGGCCATTTCCAGCGAGGGAGATGGTCCGTTAATTGCGGACGCTATAAGCGAGACCAGGATGCACCGGGGACCAACTTGGAAGATGAGACGAAAGGAATTTGAATGGAGGAGAAAAGGGACCGCGTAATTTTCTGGTGACTAGAACCCTCTTAGAAGTTATAGTTAATTGTGTTTGAGGCTTCCGGGTGCAAGCAGCGGTCAGAAGGAAAATACTCCCAATGTTTCTCCAGTAATGCAAGTATCTTCACCAGGGGTCCGAGGATGCACCGATGCTGATGCCCCTTAGGATCTCCGCTCTTTTTAAAATGCTCATGTTTCGGGTCACCGAAGAGCCCATCAATTGTTAATCGGACAGCCGATCATCAGTATCGGTGCTCCTCAGAATCCGGACGAAGCTGCAATGCTGGTAAAACCTTGGGAGTATTTTCTTCCTGGATACGGATTACACTCGGAAGTTTAAAGTAGTATTAACCGTAACAAACCGGACCGTGAAAACCTGAATGCTCTCTTAGAAATTATTATTCGACAGGAAGAACGAGCGAACAAAGTGTGAATATACTCTGCCATTAGTGTTCGTGTTTCGTGAATTAGCGACGATTACAAATTGCTGGCGCGCGTAATAAATAGCCGGCGAATTGATTAATAAGGGCGCGTTAAGGCGCGCATCGTTATAATCGATGATGAATTATGCCAGCTGCGGATGCACAGGCTACCGATGGAATTTATGACACGGCTCGCAGACGATTTTCGAATCGAACTGTGTTTACGGTACAGGTGGAAGTAATTCTTTGACAAGGATTTATAATTTATTGCCTGGTGGCGGAGAACGATATTAATCGGGGCTTGTTTAGTGTTCGACTTTGTTAGCCTTAAGGGAGTGTTGATTCTTCCTAATTAGAATGCTTGAGAGAATTCCATTGCTTCCCATTCTTATAGTCATCCTCATTATAATTATTTTTCTACAGATGTTAACGATATAACCATTTATTAAGACTGAAGACCACCACCGATTTAAATAAATTATACGTCATAAATTCGTAAGTAAATCATGCAATACAAGTATAAGTAATTCATATAACGTATTTCATATTCATGGTTATAGACCGTCGTCAGAAGTGAGCTCCAAAATCTAGCTCTTATGTGTGATACGTTTTGACAAATAATCTATCTAACATCAAATTGTTACGAAGTCGACTTGTCACTTTCAAAATATCTCTGTTAACATCTCAACTTCTATTAACCGAATAGCGAGTATTCTAAGAGGTACTAACAATAAATTCTTTCCAGGCAACAAAATTTTTACAAAGTCGACTTGTCACTTTCAAAATATCTCTGTTAACATCTAAACTTCTATTAACCCAATAGCGAGTATTCTAAGAGGTATCGACAATAAATTCCATCCAGGCAAGATCCTATCTATTTGTAACCGAAACCGACTTCCAAACAAAGGGCACGCATCTGAAGAACACCAAACTATTTCCCTTTGTAACTCCTTCGCGAAACTGTGTATCCCTGTATCTCCAGCAGTAGACTAACACGGCACCTACCGGGGTATCATTAATAACACAATTAATCGCGTTCCGCGATTACCTTTAACCGTCGTGTCGGTGGGTACCGCAAAACACGGAAAGACACCTTCGAGCAGCCGCTAAGGCGTATCTATTATACCGGGAAGATAATCCCCGTCGGAAACGAGGTAAAACTTCGAAATCCGTTTTGCGGGGAGCGTTGGGGGGCGGTGGCGCGGAGCGCGCCAACACGGGAACAACATTAGTAACTTATGGTTGCGGCCTAGCTGGATGGCTGGCTGCGTTTCAGACGTAGATCCAAAGGTACGGAAGCGTGTAAGGTCGAGCTGGTTGCAGCTAGACGAGCGTGTGGAATCCTTGCTCGAGGGGGGTGGTGGTGGAAGGAGCCGAGCTTCTGAAGTTAGTTGCCGGCGACACGAGTTCCCAGCACCGGGAACTCCGACGGAGTTCGAAACGGAGTTCCCTTCCTCGGGCCGGGCTAACCCAACTCGAGCGAACTCGGCCGGTGCCGAGTTTCCAGGGGCTTTCGACGGCGGAACGGTGTGAAAACCGCGGAAGAACGGGCGCAAGGAAGCCGGGGAAAGAGACCGAGAACGTGATAAATATGAGCAGTCTAAGTAACAACCATCAGTTCCCGGAGTTCACGGCGTGGCCGAGTGCAGTAACGAACTTCCGGCAAGATTTAAAGGAGACGGTAAGTTGGACCCACAGCCGGGGGTGACCCGACCGGAATTGACGACTTAATTAGCGATGGGTGCGAACCGTAAATGCTCAAAGAGGGTACGTCTGACTCTGGATGCCATTTGCTCGATGGAAAAAGCGTTGGATACTCGATACAGTCGGACGACTCATTTTTAGATCTAGAATTTAGAATCATATTCACACGACGTGGTTCACGAGTGTGTGTCGATACTCCATGGGTTCAATCTGTACCTTGCTATGAGCAGAGCATGTTATACAGCTCATAGTTTCTGAGTTATAGAGCTTAACAAATTGCCAGGACGTCCTATTTTAGAGACCTACATATTAAGTACAATTGAATCAAACAATTGCTGACCCTCGTATAATTGTAAATAACATCAGCATTACAACAGTACCATGAAATAGCAAATATACGTTGGCATAACTCAGTACAATTTTTTTTAATGACTTAACCCCTTTCCGTATAATAATGAGTCACAATCGTGACACAGAATATGATTGATATGTTCCAAATACGAGTCCAACTTTTCTGCCAATTCTTTAAAATTTTGCACTACAGCACAAACTGACCTTCAAAGGATTATTAAAAGCGAACTGCATGTGCTTCTCATTTATCACATCACTGTAGGACTGGAATAGCAAACTTTGTCGCACGAAATCGTTGGAAATTTCGTACGGCAAAGGGTTAAATTAAAAACAGCATATGAGGGCGAATGTGTCAAAAGAAATACTCAATCTGAACCATAAACGCGGTCTCCTAACTTAAATCTCTTGAATCTTTTTGTGGAAGCATTTGAAGTCTGCTAAACACAATCTTCTAGCTCCTTAATAGACACTTCAAATTTTCTATATACATACTGATCATTTTAGAGCGATACGTGAAACTTCTAGGTTTTTAAATAAATGAAGAACCTATTGGAGTGTTTCGTCCAGTTACTATACAATAATTTCTAGCAACACCGGAAGAACAAGAAATATCATCTCTCAGCAGGAAGAGACAGATCGCTTTACCTTAACACCATTATCATGGACGATTCCACAGGATGCAACACGCCGAAAGGCGACTCTAGAGTATCGAAGCTCGAGAACACAGGGTGCGTTCGAACCAGAGCCGTGCGGTAACCGATCTCTCGAGAAGTCCCTAGGATGGCGGCAATATCCGTCGATAGCCAAACTATCCTGTAGGTTCGAGAGGGACGGAAGATCGTCACGGTTAGCGGAGACCAGAGGGAGCCAAAAACTCACCCTTGTCTGTTCTAGCCCTCGGTTCACGGGCAAGCAAATTCCGAGAGGTCGTCGAGACACGAAGAAGAAGAGCGGGAAGGGTGATCCGTCGAGCGGAAACCGGAAATGTGCTCCGGAACCTTCAACAATCCCTCGATGAAACTATTGGTCATCCGCGACGCAATACCGGATACGCCGGATCTAATAACTCATCCGCCTGCTGCTCTTCTCTCTCCCTCCCTCCTTCCCACCTTTGCTCTCCGTGTCTGTCCTTCCAGCTTTCTCTATGTTTTTTTCCTCTGTTCTGTAACAACGCGATGTCTCCCTCTTCTTCTCGTGTCGCCCGACGGTTTTCTCGCATTGTTCGTTTCGACAGCGATCGGAGATAATGTCGTCGGGCCAGGAGAATAATAACGGTGTCACGGGACGCTGTGCCGTGACGATGAATGAATTTCTGTCGAATCGGTTACCATTGTCGGCACTCTCCGATCGTAAATACTGCGATTAACACGGCTAATGGGAACAATCGCGGGAGCCGTTCGACAGCATCATTTGCAGCTTCCTCCGGACTCGTGTCAGACGTTATCAAAATGTGACCTCATCAGCCTGAATGCAACGACGACAGAACTGCGCAGTCTTTGGCGATCACCGGGAGTTCCGCATGTTCGAAACGGCTTACAGGATGGCCTGAATCTAGAATTCATCGGATCACGGTGTACACACAATGCAGATTTACAGCCGAGAACACTCTAGGGAGTCTCTGGGGATGTTCGTCGATGTGATATACGACACGACGTAATTGCAAGAATTTAATCAATCAGAGATACATTCTATCCGAAGTACAACGCTAACCTTGCCAAGCTAAAGCCTCGAGGGAGACTCATTTAGGTTGAACTCTGGGCGAACCACCATCGTTGTCCTCCACGCAGATGATGAAACGCTAGGACTACTATCCTAGATTCCATGCCTCCGTTCCCTTTCGACCTCTCTCTCCGGGTTCTTCCCTTCTTCCTCTGTTCGGCACAAGACCCAGAACTCGCTTTTTCCACTTATCCGCACGTACACACGCAGTCCAGGCGAAAGGGCAAGCGTGTACACCGAATGGAAACGGCCACACACAAAGCCCACCGACTCCCCCTGCGACCCTCTGATATATAGCCCCTTGGAGGTCGATGACTTCCGCTATTTTTCTTCCGCTGTCTCCAGCAAGCAACTTCCCTTTCCTAACGCGCACACCCCGCCCGGCCGTTTCGGTTCTTTCCTGGCCTCGGATCTTCAGGAACGGACATCGATCGAGCAGCCGCTGTTACACGGGCCCCGTGGAAAATCCTGGAACGCGGAACGTCCAACGAAAATCGCCGGAAAAACGGACTCTTTCTTCGTGCCTTTGTTCGCCTCCCGGGAGCATCGAACGAACCTTCGATCGCGACCCTGGATGGGACTCGGTCGACAATTTATTTTCTAGCCTCTGTTGGTTTTACTTTAAAGCAGGATAATGGCGGAACATGTGAAAGCGATGTGCAGTGAAATTTTTGGAAGCTTGTATTGAAATGCAGGGTTACCATTTTGGACGTATCTTGCATGTTTCAGCATAGTTGAATTGATAGAAAATTAAACGGAGAGTAACATAGGTTCAAATCAGATACAGTGGGGCCTGGATTATCCGAACTGTAATTAATATTAGAAAGGATAAAATACAAAAATAATAATAATATTTTAAAATGTAAGTGTCAATAATGGGAATTTTAGCTTGTTACTGACATAGGATGATCGGTGTTCGGATAATCGAGGCGCTACTGTACATGATTCTCTACAAAAATACTTATTTTATTGTTGTGAAGGAATGAATTCTAAATTCAATTATAAATGGTGACCACGCTTTCCGCTTTTCAAGAAATGAACTATTTACAATGGAGAATATTCCTGCAGAATAATCTTGAGATAAAATGACTTAAAGTGCCATTTGAACGATTCGAAACAATTCTTGCACGTTCGAAGTTATGAAAACTGTTTCCTACAAACTATAAATAAGTAATTAAATACTTATGTCACCCGCGGAAGGTAGTTCTCTCTCTGATCTGAACGCTGTCACCTAAACAGAAATGATCCCACACCGCCGTGTTCCAAAAATGGCACGACTTTCACAGAACGCAAAAACTCGTTATTCTGTAACCACAGAACCCCACTTCCATCGATGAGGTTACGTAAGCCACCCCGTATAAGCCGCGTTAAGAGGAATATCGATTGCTTGCGAGTCGACCGAAGTACTTATTTACGAATGCATAAGCAACGAGCATTACAAGGCAGATTTTTGTCGTACAAGATGCAGAGCAGCGTGAACGAGAGGGAGGGAGAGAGAGAGAGAGAGGGAAGGAGAATGAGGTACAAAATACGCGAAGCGGGATAGGGAGGCAAAGAAGCTACTGCATTTATGGATGTCCTACCCCGCGTGACATGCCGAAATTAATTTACCCCCCTCCCGGTGCCAACGCGCGGCGACGCTGGCATATTTTAACCCAGTTCTTCAGTCTCCGTTTTTTTCCAGCCCTCAGCCCCACCTCGTTCAGAGTTCACATAAATTTCTATCCGCCGGACAGACGAACGGTTCGGGATTCGCTAAATCCGCCCGGCGATTCGATAAAACCCGAGGAGCGCTCGCGGCTGACTGGCTCCTCAGTTGACGCGATAAATAATTAATGATCGAACGGCCGGAGACGAAGAGGAGAGAAAGACGGAGAGGGAGGCGAGGAGGGAGTACATCGACGGACCGCGGTCCATAAAACATTTAATATTTATAAGGTACGAAGCAGACGGGACCGGAGAGAGAGGGGTTGGAACCTGGCTCGGATATATATTATCGGGTCTTATGGAGGCCTGTACGGTATTTAGATATTTTAATTAACCGATTGGCTATAAATTATGATAATTAAGGAGCATGGGGCCGAGGTGAGCCGGCCGATCTGCCCACGCCGTCGCGTTTCGCGTTCTTCTGCTGGCCTGGTCGACATGTGCGCGACGCGAACCCGTCAACGACCTGAATTTCGTCTCGGACCGAGGATTAGAAACGTTTCTGGAATTCCGGGGCTCCTAGTCGCCACCGGACAGCATATGGCAGTGCCGGACAAAAATGTTTCGGAATTGCTCGGGAAGAAGTTGAGATCCGATGATTTGTTGAGGGAGAATTTTAAGGGTTTCGATCGTACTTTTTGATATGCGTCGAAACAGATTGTGTACAAATTAAATTGAATGTGGAGGCACAAGAAAGAGAATGCATGAAAAGGAAGTATGTAACAGTGCAGGATCTAAATTCCATTTGCATGTTAAAGGGGTTGTATATATTTTAATGAACAACAGTATGGAGTCTTAGCAAGTTCATACAGTAAGTAATATATTGCATAATGCGTGCAGTGCATTTGAACAATTTTCAAGCTAAAATTCAATAGCTGTCATGGAACTTCCTGTTCTAAACACTACCTATGGGTATTCGTCACTGATCAAGCAAATATAAAAATACATAAATCATAAATAAAAAGAAGAATCAATTAAATAAAATTTCAGCAGAAACTCCTCACCCTCTTAACGACATAAAGCATATATCATCCCCTTACTTTCCTCAGGTATCTAAATGCTGTTACACATTATTATTCCCTCCCAAAATGTTGAAGCTTAAATTACAGCATTATCAGTAAATTTGGCCCGACATGTAAGCAGTATTCCACACAAGTTTCATTAAGAGAACCTGAAAATCGAGCGAAATATAAATCTTCCCTAGCAACCATGTGCTTGCGCGCAGAATGATTTGGCCTGTTCCCGCGTGTGCACGGGAATGTCGCCGGCGCTCAAAGAGATAATATAAATTTCCGCTAAAATGTTGCTCCAATTCCGGTGAATTTCTCCGAAGGCAAGTGGTCCAATGGGCCAGGGCGTGCGTTCAAACATCCTAATAACGTCCCATTAAGGATGCACGCGAAATAACGATTTTAACGAGTCGCAGCGGATGCAACAGCCTGGCAGTGAACGTCCGGGGGATCCCATCCGTGGATTACAGAAAGCATTCTTAACAGTGTCAATAAACGGAGGTTATGAGAGCCACAAACGTCGGAAGTGTCTCTTCTTACGGCGGGCATAAATAAAGCCGAGCAGCGGCTGGCTGGTCGTTTAAATGTCGCGATGTGAGTTGATGCCGCGCGTTCGAAACTCGCGCGCTTCAATCGACTCGATCCTCCGTTTTCTTACTTCCCTTTTTACCGGGACAGGCTCACGTACATCCATCGCGGCCGGATATTTGCTGCACGTAATCACTTAACGTTCAATTTCTTAATCGAACCGACCGACGCACTCGGCGCTGCCCGATCGCGCCGGACGACTTTATTTCGGAGGCGAGCGAGCCGAAACGCGCCCCCGATAAATTATCAGACGGTTCTTTGGGACCGCTCGAAATTCACTCGGAATTTACGACGACCACGCGCGTCTTTGATGATGCTCCGAGAGACACTGTGAGAATCGAGAATACATAAATTTTCTTATATCTCCGCGATGATGGACTATTCGTAAATTCTCCGCGAAATTAACCCGGCCCATTGTGAAGTGAATTATAGGCGGTCGCGAACGTTTATGATTCGTGACGCTGGGTTTGCGTCCAATTACGAAATAATATATCTTTTCAGCGAAACGCATGGTAATGGGCGAAACAAAGTCTTAGACGTCCGCTATAAAGCAGCAGCTCTATGAAGGAAGACCCGTGACGGTCCAGACTTTTATAATCACTTTTTTAACTATTGCAAACTGAATATTACTCTCTCTATCTAATATCCAACATTTACCTCTTTCAAATAAAAATAACACAGACACACGATCGTCAAATGAAACGTCTCGCAAGGAAGAAAACGGCGTCGGTTTCAGGTACCCGCCGATTTCGCGAAATCGAAGAACCGGCCATCGATCGACGATAAAACGAAACTCAGCAGCCCAGCAATGGCGTCGATGCGTTTCCACGATACCAGCACACTCCGTGTGCCACTGTATATCGACGCTCGGAGCGAGCCAGGTTTCTTCCTGCTCGCCATTACCGCGGTGGAGCCTTGATGGCGAAAGTGGTTCCAGGGGCAAACGGTCAACGAGACTCGAGATGAGATAGAACAGGCCATTATGGCTACGCCGATAAGATAGGTCCACCCTCCGTGATACGTGGTAGCTGCACACAGGCTTCTGGGTACGGCTTGATACACCGGACGCGATCCACGCCATGAAAAATCTAGTTGGAAGAGACGAGAATGGGAGAGAGCGGGACCCGAAGGGGTGGGAGTGTCCAGCGCCCTCGAGAACTCGGACCTTATCTTTTCATACCGATCGTGACCGTCCAAGACTTCATTTCCGTGCTCGAGAAACCACCCCAACGCCCGCTTATACGTACCTAACCCCGGTAACGAAATGGACCTCTTGGCTCGTTTACATGAAACGAATTTCCCTGGACGGATCGTCCGTGGACGGCGGAGCCGTTGGGGGAAATTAGTCGATGCGTTTGACCTTGACTATACTGGATTGCTGATAGAATTATTCGTCTCATCGGTGATATTCTGTGGCTGGCTTAACAATTTTTGGAAATTTCGACAGTATATTTTATTTACTCATATTGATGGTACCATAATACGGTCATCGAAAGTAGACAACTGTCATTTACACAGTAAGTCGTATAATTTGCAAATTAGACTGAAAGTGAAAAATGAACATCCTGTGTACAGCGAAGAACATTTACTGCTTCCCTACAATAATGCTTTCATGAAAAGTCAAGCTAATGTAAATAATAATTACCCACAATAAGCCGAAAGAGTTTGTAAAAAAATTTTGTTCACCTCCGAGATGAGAGCGTATCGAGTGAACGAAAACTGAGGGCTCGTACAAGTTGATCTTCAGCCCTAAATGCAGTTTCTTTAAATTTAAATCGTCGAAGGAAAGGATCACTGAGTAATTTCCCTGTCTGGCAAAATCCCTGGGCAATTTTCGTCGGCTCAATTTCACGTTTTATCACTGGACACAGAGGAGACGCGCGGCTGATCGAAACGCTAATACGACGAAATGCAATTTCCTCGGTTAAGCTGATCGTGTCCCGGCTCACCCTCCCCGGCGCAAATAATAACATTTCTATAAGTCGGTCGTTTGTATTCGACGACTGCCGCCCATGCACCCCATTTCAATTAACGTATGATCTATGTCGTATAAGGACCGGTATCCGGCACCTTTCAAACGTTAGGGCCGTAATGCGCGGGGGATCGCCTCTCTAAGTAACTCTATATCACGTCTACGTGACACGAAACGCGAAGAAAAAAGTCTTCTCTGACCGAGAAAAGGGACGGAAATGGCTCTCTCTTTTAACTGTCCCCTTGGATTCGATTCCTCTCCTCGGAGCGACGTGGAACACCGTCGTTATTCGCCAGGGAACGCGTTAGATAGCGCGATACACGGTTGCAAAGCGATAAGATGGTTCAAGAATGAAGGAGAATTTTTAGATTGAAGACGGTCGAGTACTTTTCAGCACTGACAGACTCCAAAAGAGATTACAGGTCGAATTTAACAATGGTTTTATTACAGAGATATCGAGATTAGGCTGTGCAAGATTATTCCCTTGTTCCGAATACAAATTCGTTTTTCTTTATTTCAAGTGAGAGTATAATGCGATCGCAAAATTAAGGATCACGGTTTAATGCTTTATCTCCGAAAGAAAACATTTCCTGAAGAGATCGGATACTCGCTAGAATTGTTATATACACAATTTTTATAGCAATGATTAAATATTACGCATGTATCTCCACTTTGTCATTACTATTATTAACCCTCCTGTTTGACGACAAACGACAACTGAAAATACGAAGAAGCGCGTAACGTATAACCATTAGAACTCAAAATACTCGCAGGGACTCCGCTAAAACTGGTACGTCAATTTGCAGGTAGGGATACGGCCTTGAACTGTCCAATCTAGACGTCCGTGGAACAGTAATCGCATCGTTTCAATTTTCACTATGCATTCCTAACCCAACCTCCGGAACAGAGGGCTCACGAGCCGATGGAAGTTTAAACGGAACGCGAAGGGGAGGAAGATCGTTCCCGACCAGACGATTCAAATCCAAAGCGAAGCGTGTCGGGTCGAGCATCGAGTAGTCGACGTCGGCGCTTTCGACGACGTTTCCTGGTTGAAGGGACGACAAAGAGGGAGAGAAAGAGTGGTCAGGGGTGTCGGAGGAGGGGATGGTCGCGCAATTTCTCCCGATTCCCGACCCCAGGACATCCATTTTATTTAGCGCACCGGTGGACCATGTGGGTGGGGGAGACGTTAAACTCGACGGCAAGGGGCTTTCTCTTTTTCTCCATCTACCGATATCCCATCAGTGCCAGCAGGAACGTTTACAGCGGGCCGGTGTCCAGCTCGATAGAGAGAAAGAGAGAGGAGAGAGACTCCTTCGCTCTCCGCCTCTGCCGCTCTCTCCTCCGATCGCCCCGGCGAGTTAGCCAGATATAGAGTGGCGCGGAGATCGAACCGCACGACACGGGGTGGAGACGGAAGGAAGGAAGGGAGGGACGGGAAAGCGGAGGATGGGGTGTCTGGACCTCTCCCGAGATGGACACAGAGAATCGCCATTACAAATTGACAACCTTGATTGATGGGCAGCGCGCGGAAGGGACGACGCCGGCCGATCCAACGGCCAAGAGGACGAACGAAGAACGACGAGAAAAGAGGAATCGGATCTGTCCAACGGGGGTTGCCACGGTCCGAACGGGGATGGGGTCCAACTCGGATGGAGTGGCCTGCACTGTGCGCCGGCTAAACTGGACCCAGGGTCCTTCGACGGTCAGATAGCGTTCCACGTGCTTCTCTGTAATGGGGAACGATAGCGAACCGGGTCGGGGGATTTCTGCGTTATCAACCGAGACCTCTCAGCAAGTGCGTGACGAATGGTCCGCGAGTAGATTCGCAAGGGTCCGTTCCAATTCGAATATTCGACTGGCAGACGGTCTTTGATCTGGAACCAGTTTAACCAGAATGCTGGAATTGTTTAGGCTCGTAGAAGGGAGACGCGAGAGGTGGTCAGTTTGAACTTTCGGAGGATAGGTTCTTTGTAGGCGTTGAATACTTGATGGAATTTTTAACGAGTTGATCATAGACCAATTTGAGTGTACCTTGGCTAACTGGGACAATGACACGGTCTGATTTACCAGTCACTGGTATCGAGTACACCTGGCGATGTCACCGAGTTATTTGTTTATCCTGCATGAAGAACTTTTAATTTGTAGCTGATGATCAATTTTTTGAGAGATTATATTATACAGAGAATTAACTATCTCGGGTAGATTTTAACAAATTTATCATGTATCGAGTTTTCGTAGTATTTCACACCATGAAGAACAACAGACAATTCAAGGGTATGACCTCGAATTATTTTTAACAGTGTCTCTGAATCCTTTCTGTACACTGTGCATTCCCCATCGATATCCCAATGATCTGACCATTACACCGACACTGTCAATCCGTCAGTAGCTTATGTATAACACTATCGCGAGTCCTATCTCCAACGTGATTGTCGTTCGTGCACGCAAGCGATCGAATTAAAAGCAACCCGGCCAATTAAACCCTAATCGCCGGATGCACTCCCAAGAAGAGACCAGGCACCAAGGAAGCCATTACGGAGGCCGTAGCACGGATATTCGCGTCGATCTTTGACAGCATGGGAAAACGACCAGGCGATCGTAAATGACAATCAAGCTTCTGTGAAAGTGAACATCGAGAGGAAGACACCGTCGAAGAGAGGGAGAGAAAGAGAGAGAGAGAGAGAGAGTGAGGAGGAATAAGCAAAGGACGCGGGTAGAACGGAGAGAAAGCCGACACGGAGCCGACCTTTCCCTCTTGATGTATAGCTCTGAACTCCCGTAGCTTCTGCTGACCTCCGGCTACCGACGAATGCCGGGAATAATAAGCAAAACCGGCAATTAAGATATCTCCGCGGCTTCTTTCCCCGCGTTTGCCCTTTTTCCCGCGTCGCGTTTCTCCGTACGCGTAAATCGAACGCGCCGCGTGTCTCGTAAAACCGGCGGTGCGGTATGTTTACCCGAACTATGGCGGCGATTCGCGGTAAATCGTTTACTGGGATCGAGACGTACCGAGAAACGTTGATCGCGTTGAACTTTAATCTTCTGCTGTCTCTTGCCTGAATCCTGTCAATTATTTGCCACCCGTAATGAATATTTATTTTAGCGTCGCCGCGCGGAGACTGACCACGTGAAGACGAGTTTTCTCAGAAGATATTTCTGGTGTGTTCCTACGGTTGATCTTCAGGAATACAGCTCAGAGCGATCGTCCTCTTCGAGCGGTGTTTTCGTCGGAAAGAAAAGAACCGATCGATTCTCCCGGTCGGAAGAGAGGAGAGTCTCCGGCTCTCGAATCGTTGCCATCGAAAACAACTTGTTCGTCCGTGAACAAGTTGCAATGGAGAAAGACTAGAAACTGTTCGGTCGTATAGGTTGGCTGACGCCTTTTATCGCGGCGTCGTTACGAAATGCACCGTACGGTCACAGCTTTACGGTACTTCGGGGCCGCTGTTACGTTTTTACTGCGTCGTTCCATGAGCACGCGAAGGGACGACGATTCTACCGGTGTTACCGGTAACGCAGTAACTGTATACCGTACTCCTGCTGGCGTGAAAACGCCCTGTACCGTCCTCAAGAAGCACTGGAACCTTTTGACAGAGAACAAACCTTCGAACCCCTTCAAACGTCTTGATCTTTAACGCTCTGGTTGGCACAGTGAAAATTCTCGTACCTAATCAGACTCGCATCAAATATTTTGTTAACACGTTGACTGCCGCGGAGATCACCGGAGCTGCGAATTTAAGTTAATTAAATTGCTATATATTTTTACAGTGTTCTAAGCAAATGTATCATCGCAGATAGAATGTAAAAACGCGGGTATATTGTTAGACAGAGAGAAAAGTAGGTAAAGGCCTTTAGGTAGCTCTCGTCCAGCAAACTTCTCCGTTTTTTTAGAAGAAAGTTCTGTGCTTTGAATCATGGGGAATCCAACAATAGGATCGAATACTAAAATATTTTTTTCCCTTATGATTTATAGGGAAGAGAGATAATTGTACCCCGTCTGATCGAGCATGGCTGTTTCTACTGCGTCATGTGTTAAGTACACGTTGTCAAGAATAAAAAGATTGAACTACATTTATTTTAATTTTCTACTATTATTTCATTAATTATTATTTATTTAATATCGATAACACACTCGATGATTCGGTCAACGTATCAAGAAATAATTCTTTTGCTAGATGTTAGCATTTGATCGTTGATAGAGGTTCTGGCCACCCAGTGAAGTCTCCAAAATTTTAATATAATGAAGTAGAATTTACGTAGTTTATGAAATGAAGCATACAGCGTTGAGATCGAAATTCCAATGTAAAATGAAATTGTGTTTGAAACTTGCGTAGCTGTGCTTTCGATAATTGATTTTAGTATAACAAGTGCATCAAAAATGGCAAGCAAAGTTCTTCAACGTGTAGCCATTGTAAGAATTCCAACGAAAATGTAGTGAATTGAAAAATAAAAATTACTTGCGTCAATTAAAAAGAAAAAATGGCCTTGAAGGGTACAATTTTACTACCTGTACTGTGGTATCATCGACTGAAAAGTAAACTAGGGTTCGAGTGACATTCTTCAATTTTCTCGCATTGTTGAAATCGCCCATCATTTACTTAAATTTCCTTACTTTCAAATTGAATGACCCAATGGTGATTTGCAGTGGGCTGCAAATTGCACGAAGCGGGGGAAAACTCTTGAAGATGAGCTAAGTCAAACATGTACAGAGTAAGTGTCGAGGTTATGCGATTTCCGCGGAACCCTCGTAAGGGAACTTCTGTTCAGTATCGCGCCATTTCGAAAGCTTCTCGGAATCCATCCAATTTATGTGCACGTACAATGTAGAATTTCTGCTTCACAATCTGGCACGATTATTTTTGGAACTCTCCCACGCCGATTCCTGTTAGACCGTTCTACCGTAACGCGGTTCGAAAACAAACCCTTAAAATATTACATTACACTTTCAAATTTCGGACGGCAGAAGCGGAGCGTGTAAATTAAATTAATTCGCCTACCGCGCGCGGAAAATCAAAACTCCGCGGACCGATTGAAACGGCGAAACAAAGCACGCGGGAACAACAGACCTTTCCAATTAATAATTCGTTTTCTGGATTATTTTGGCTGCGTTATAGGGAACAAAAAGCATGGCTATTTTGATGCAACGAAACTCACAGTGCACAAAATAAAATGCAATTAATGGTACGCTCGGAAAGCGTACGATTTTTCACTAATAAATCTGGGAACGTTGAATGAAATACGTTTTGTGAAATACATCATTTCGAAGAACATCGCGCGTTTATTGGGAAATTATTTTTATTTTGTTTGGACAAGAGGGGTCCTCATTATTTATTTTTATGTAATCCTGTAATGGTTTAAACGTCTGCATAACGATTTCATTCAGTGCAACAGAGTCTTCGAATCATAATTTCTCACTGGCAGATTGCTTCATATGTACAGAAACGTATTGCATAGAGTAGTCTCGGACCATGCGTGTTCAGACGACTGTGCAACTCCGTTTCCTACATAAACTAAGGTTCTTGCATAGAACTCCTATCACACATTCGTCTTCATTTTACAAAAAGAATCTTCTGCTCTGCAATTGTTTCATAAATGATGCTGCATTGAACATTCTAATTTCAGAAAAGGCTTTTATGTCGCGTTAAACTGTTTCCAATTTAGACCCCTCTTCCGCCGTCCATACACCTGAAAATCATTGTCCATACTACAAAATCTTTATCCGCTGATTTTTACTGGGGCTGGCAAAAAAGTTGGAACGATCAAAGGGACACGTGACACCGTTCTCCCACGCGATACATAAAACGGGAAGAATCTGAGGGCAGGGAAAGACACGAAGGCAGCTTGTATGTACGTCGTAAAATGATGCGCCGTGGCGTTGTGCTTTATAGTTCGAGTGGCTTGTACACTATACGCGCGATTCAACGGAGGAAGGATTTAAAAGGGATCGCGGTTTTATGGGGGGGGGGGGGGGGGGGGGGGGGTATTAGGAGCGGTAGCGCTAAAACATTTACTGCCTCTACGATCGTGCGTGGGCTTAGCTAATTTTACATTAATACCGAAGCAACGAATAAACCCCAACCGTTTAACAACTCAAAAGCTACGCAAGAAACGAATTTCTTAAGCACTTTTTCTGCTGGAAAATATAGTATCTTGAAAAGAGGATTTCAAAGCGCAAGATGGAAAAATGAAACGTTAAATTAGAAGCTGAAGAGAATTCCATATGGGTGCCACGAGGAACAGTTTGTCTGGTGGACGGGGAAGGTTCTTCGAGTACCTGAAGATTATTAATTAATCCTGTACGTTTTCTGGAATGTTCATTCGTATAGTAAAAGGAGAATTCTAAATGTTAATTTAAAGCGATCATTAGCTTAGCATGTACCCCTTGAGATGCTTAGCCTGCTGTAACTGGTTCTCAGGTTCTCTCTGAACAGCCAACATTCTACTCGCGCTTCTACTCACATCCTCCATAATTATATCAATTAAATAAAACTACTCCACCACGATCCAAGCGACGCTTATATAACTCACAATTTCAATATGCCTCTGATACAATTCTTCGACAACAACTGTACTACCAAAGCGTCCGAGATACTCGGTTCCTTCAAGATCATCGCTCTGCGGTGACATTTGCAACAAGAGACGGTAAGACGGTCGAGGTGTCCTCATGCCGACCCATCACCATTTTTCGCCCCAACGCCTCGTTTCTTCGCAGCACGGTCGAATCGTTATCGAGCAGACGCATGAAATCACTGATTGCAGCGGTCCCGTCGTTATCATGCCCGCTGCAAGACCATCGCCAGAGAGAATCAGGAAGGGAGCGGCGGAGGGGAAGAGGAGTTGGACCCATGGAATAATAACAATGGGCCGCGGGCCACGCGGAGTCAATGCGGAGCAGCTGCGATCCGCGTAATGAAAGTATGATTGATGATCGAGCCGACGCGCGTCATTAGGTCGACGCGAAGAAACGCGACGAGGAGGATGCGTTCCCGACGTTGCAGCCACGTCGACTCGCTACGTGTTCTGAATTAGCCGCACCGACGCCTAATATAATTCGAACGAGTTCTCCCGCCACCCTCTTTCACCCTTTCGTCGACGTAATATTTCCGGATAAAAGAATATGAGAAATGACGCAGCTCGTGCATGGGTAATTCGAACGCTGGTGGACCCGGCGTCTGGTACCTGAGGAGACTTGAGAATAACCTTGAGGAAGAGATGACCCTTCTGAGGAATGGGTTTTGCGCGCTTCGTACATGGGGATGCTCGACACACTTTTTGGAATTTTCTTCGGAGATTTGTTAATTAAAGTTATGCTGCGGTAGATTATTCTTATACCAATAGTTATTTGTGATTATCTGCAACTCTATGCTCATAGGAGCTCGACAAAATTTCAAGAACTTTGTTTCTTGAAAATATCTGGAGATTTTGTACGTCTCAATCTCAATCCACACCGAATTTCCACTCGAAGAAAGGGAGTGTAGTCGTAGGGAAAGTAGCCACTCATAACGTAGTTTATGAAAGCAAGGTATGGTAGTGTACATAATTCTAGCCTTCGAGACATCTGGATAACGTACAGGACAGCACCTAGTAATTACGTTAGGAATTAATAGGCTCTAAGACTGATCGGTACGGTAGCACTTTTGATAACGTCTAAATCAACCACTAAGAAATCCCATGTACAGATTAATGTAACTCATCCACTGATTGCACCGTAACTGAATAACACCGGGTGTAAAGAAGAATTGACGTGCGATTCAACACTTCTCGAACATCAGAGTGAAACTCTCAGGTGAGCATTACTTTGACAGATGCCGTCTTTCCGAAAATAAAACGTCCCACCTGAAGCCTAGAGGGTAGCCGAGGAGAACATCGGTTCGGCCGGTCCACGTGGGACCGGGGAGCATTCGAAAGACACATTTATCTCGCTTCCGTTCGAACAAAATCTGCCCTGGGGCCTAATGCTTCGGCTATTAAGCTTTAATGGACTGCTGATCGTCCGAGAAGGGAGGAAGGGCGCGCGGTCCCGGAGGAATCGGAAAAATGGCCGAGAATGAGGGCCAGCCTGGGGAAACTTCGTGAGCGCTCGCGGAATTTTTCTCCGCTCGTCGACTTCCACGGAAAATATCGTGGAAGTCCACGAAATTCTCACGTAACGCCATCGATTTCAATCGGCGAGGCGAAGCCCTGCGAAGTGGCCGAGAAACCACCGCGAAAGGGCAAGCCGAAGGTACGAAGGGGGTTAGGTTTGTGATCAGGATTGACTCGGGATGACAATCTAACGTACACGGGTTTCCACTTTACTCTCCGTACGAACGACGACATTTCGGCTCGTTAGCTCCCTTTCCCCGTGTGCCCGTCCCTTCGCCCTTCGATCTCTCTTTCTGAAATTACCCCGTACTCCCGCGCCACGCATACTCGTTCTCCGACTCGAGGGCAATTTGTTACCGACACGATCGACGATATCGCCGTGCTGAGAGCGCAGTTTTCGGTTTCGGGAGCAGAACTTCGGTAAAGGGTGTCGTGGATGAGGCGCGGTGATTCGGTTTTAAAGAATTCATTTGGAAATGTAGGGTACTGTTTCAAAAGGAGATTTATCGGACGGGACAATTTTGAGAAGGGCTTCAGAGGTTTCGATAAAAAGGTAATCTCGGGTTAGATGTGACGATAACGTTTTCGTTGAACCACGCAATAATTATTTTCTTTCTGCAAAAGCAATATAATGAACATGTGTGCGAAAAGATTGGTTAAGAAAATGTGTATCAAGAGACTGTTAATTAGACGGAGAATTAAGTTATTCCATAACTCATAATGCAATTTGAAAACAGAATTATCGCAAATGGAACAATTTTAGGGAAACGTGGGAGGGTTTTAAATTCTTCTAAGGATCGATAAGGATATTTGTACTAAGGATCTGTTAAAGGTGGATCCAGGTTTAATTTATTCTGATACTCATATTGGTATTTGAAAGGAAGTAGATCATATGTAGAGTTTCAGGGGCAAGCCTGTGAAAGCTTTTAATCCTTCAGAGTTTACATAAAGATATCTATATCAAGGAGCTGTTATAGTTAACCTAAAACTTAATTTGCTACTCGCACGAAATAACTCTTTCCCTTGTCAGTAGAACGATCCTGTCGAACGAAAAATACACATTGTCTGTACAGGTATGGCACATATCACTCTGTAAGTAGAGGACGGGTCTAAATACAGACAAAAAACATTGAACAATTATTTTCTAAACACTTCAAATTGAAAACTACTAATAGACCAGTGTAATAAACTCAATCGTTTCATAGAGGAATTTTACTGTGTTGAAGATAGATTTTATTTATTATTTAAACTATGGAAATTGATTAGGAATAGATTCTCCGTCCAGCAAAAATAAATTCAAAGCTCCTTACCTCATTAAAGAAACATAAATCTCTCAGCACTCTCGACTGTGCAAATAGCCTAACACAATAAGCAAATCAGACACTGTGGGCCACAATGAGAACGAATATTCTACTCTGTAAACCATACATATGGTACTTCTTCAAACAAAATACCCTCGACGAATAAACATTAAAAACACCAAAGTCTGGAACATCTACGAAACGAAAAAATAAATCCATTCTTTCTTACCTCATAAAAAAAAGACAAGCGTGCTCTGTGATAGGGGTACTTTCTCCAAAACGACCTTAACCTCTCCGAATCGTCTCGAAACGGACGATTCGCGAATTCCTTCATCCCCAAAAGCGACCCCCTATCGAGAGCCATCGTTCGCAGATCTCCCGTCGGGGTGTACATCATTTTCGAGGGTGGAGGAAGACTCAGCGATTCGTCCGCACGTACCACGGACACGTTCACGGCGTGGACGTCGGCTAAAACGACCCTAAAGCCCAGTTTCGTCGTGGCAAACAACCCGTAACTCAGTCGAGTGTTTATGAGGGAGGCAGACGTAAAAATACGAGCCGTATCGAGCCCTCTCTGCGGCCCGTTTCGACCGTTTAACCGAACCACCCCCTCGCGACGAGTCCTCCACGAAGAAACGCAGCCGGAGAGAAAGAACGAAGAACAAAAGGGGCGAAAGAAAGGGACGAGGCATGTTACCGGCTCGTAAAACTCGCTCTGATCACCGCTACCAATTATCCCGCCGTTATCCGAACGTTATCCGGAACGTTATCCACCTTCGCCCACCCTGGACCTTCACGAAACAGCCCTCCCGCCATCATCCGAATCACTGGCGAACCCTTGAACCCCGGAGAGCAACGCTCTACTTCCAACCCCTAAACCCGGACTAGGTAACCGTTGTTGTCGCCTTTTACTGCAAACGAAGTGATTCCCTCCTCGTAAACGCGACGTCTTTACAGATTACACACCGGAAATGGCAGCCCTCCGTGTCCCTTCGGTTGGTTTTTCTTTCTCGCCGGCTGAATGGACAACTCCGTGCTCTTCGACGCAGGGCTAAATTAGTTGAGGTAACTTTCGGTGTATCGATGTTTAGGGCATATTCGGGTATCACTGTGTTCGAGTATATGCGTAGGTGTGTGAGGGTGAAGTTTGAGTGGCAGAATCCTGATGATGGGAGCTAATTGGAGGACACCCTGCGTGGGTAATCGAGTGATTAAGAACTTATTAATGAAATTTTAGTCTAGTTCTCTCCTAAATTCAAATACTCTTAAAAAAGAATATATTGTCTTTCGCAAATGTTTCTAAATTTTGTTATATCTCTTTGTTTAATAACTCCGATACAATATTTCGAATGGAATACATGTAATTTTTCTTCAACTTTAATAAATTCACTCCAGAAAACTTTAATTAATTCTGAGCAAGTTTTGAAGGATATTGATATTGATATTTTTAGTATTAATTACATTACACCGTGTTCTAGAAATTTACGTTCAGCCTCATCGAAAGGGTTCTTGTAATTTATTAAGATCAGTTGGCAGGGTCCATCATGTTCTGGATGACCAAGTTTGTTCATTCTTCGTGTAACTTTACGATGGAATTTTTTCGCGATCGCTATCGGTTTTAATCGAGTCACGGGATGATCGGCTTCCACCGAAGAAACAAAAACGAGACACGCTTTAAATACGGTTTTGAGATGGTTCGTTTATTGATAAATGATCGTGGCGGATACTTGGAAACGCGCGAACACTTCCGAAGCACCCGTTTACATGAGTCTACAACACACGGACGGCTCACGTCGCGGTCAATTCTTCGTCGAATTAACGGGCGACGTGATTGCCAGTTATTCATGATTCGATTCTTCCAGCGTCTTACATGTCTAAACGGGACTTTAACCGGGGTACATCGAGTACAATACGATTATCGACACCGCTGAATCGACGCTAACGAGATCCATCAACGACCTAATAATATCTCTAAACTAGAAGAAGCATACAGGAGAACAAAAATTCAGTTACAAAATCGAAATCTTATAAGAACGTTCGTACAATTCGTGAACAAGGATTATTTACTGCTAGTAGAATAAAATTCGTACAGATATAAAAGAGATTTCTGTTAAAAGTACTTATAAAAACAAGAACACTGATAAAATCATTTGCTATAGTCATATATAAAGTACGCTATAAAGGATATTATAAATCATATAATAAAGGATCGTTAATCTATAAAATTTATCAAAGACTACGTTCGGTTGAGCAACGTATACCTAATAAAAAAGAAACAACGCTTTCGATAAACAATCTTATAGCATAATGCGATAGTGTATTTTCGACGAGCTCTTATCGGAACGCTAAGTTCCTTCGTTTCGACGCATCGATCTATGTCAAGCGATAAGGACCGGGTGTGTAACCCTCGTGATAAGCCGGATAAACGTATCCGTGATGCATGCCCGGCACAGGTGACATGAAATTATACGCGTCTTCGGCGTTGTATGTGTGTGTGTAAGGGTCTGTTGACAGAATTGGGCTCGTCTTACCGGCTCGATTGCTCTGGTCGATCATCGGCTGGACGATTCTACGCCTCGCGTTGATGAACCTGTAACAAACGAAATATCCTCGTATCAGTAAAAGCAATACAATTTTCAATACTCTTTTCATTAGGAAAAATGGGTAAGGTTTTCCGTTTAAAAGCTTCACTAATTGGATGCGAAATATTGCATGTCCAGAATATAACAATAATATTCACTGGCGCAATTTTCATATTGGGGTACAATGAATCCTTTGATCTTGATCTGCTAGCTTCGAAGGATTTTTGAATGATGATCAAACGTTGAGGTCCTCGAGGTTCAACGGTGACCATCTTTTTAAGTAGTATTCATTATTGCAGAATTGTGAGTAAATTTCTTATTGTAACAATGATATACTGAAATATTCCTTCCTTGTACGATTTATATTAAATATAATTTTACCACGTTTGTTTAGACATGGCAAGGTATTAATTCAGACAC
Organism: Macropis europaea; assembly: GCA_916610135.2. Lineage (NCBI taxonomy): Eukaryota > Metazoa > Arthropoda > Insecta > Hymenoptera > Melittidae > Macropis > Macropis europaea. The sequence goes on from OU744348.1 coordinate 7,062,940, forward strand.
GCCATAATTCTCTGTTTCCCATAGAACCGGTAAAAGATAAAAAATACTTATACATTCCACCGTCCGCTGCAGCTTCTACATCATGATTACAATTTTAAACTATCTCATAACTTTTGTAAAAAACCGACAGGTATTTAATTAAATTAAACTAGTAGTTAAATTTATTCCACCGTCAATTGTCTCTGGCGCCAATGAAAATCTTGGAATCGTCAGAAAATACAGAACCTTGCTTTCGTAGTTTGAAGTCAGGCACGCTGGTATCGTAAGACAGCCGCAATTATTTACGCCTCATTTAGTGTCACGCTAATGGGCGGTTCTATTGAATGTTGGGACGTTCCTAGCAAGAAATCTATTCGGGTAATCAGAGATAACGGTTCCACAGTGAGGTGGGCAGACGTATTCATGACTCATTATGTAGATCAGTGGATCACGGGTAGCGGGCATTAGGCAATCGCCGCGATAAGGTCGAAAGCTCGGTCGGAATACGCGTTACGTACACGTCGATGTATCGTTCATCTCAATTTGGCCGTTGCGGGGCGGGCGGCATCGATATTTCATCGGCGTAAGGTCGGTAATTGTCGGACGTAATTTCCGGCCGAATCGTGTATGTTAATTTGACGAAGTGGCCGAGAGCGAAATGCGCCCGCCGAAAGAGGAGACTACAGGTGCGACGAAATCGAACTTTACTGCTATCGGTCACGTCCCCTTCGAGTACACCGAAAACAATGCACCTTTTACTTAACGAGCAAACTGTATATTTGTTGCAATTTTTTTTAACATGGAGAGAAGATACACGACGCGGACAATGTGTTTTGTTGTTGATGTTTTTGGAAAATGGAGAAGAAATGAATTTATGGACTGTCATCTGAATTGCAGATCTATTTAATCATTTAATAGCACTTCTACATCTTGTACAGTTGTTTTAATGAAGAAAGAATAATTATTAAATTCTGGAGAAGTATATTTGTTTAATATACGTTTGTTGATGCTGATAAATAATCCCAAGATGTAGTGAATGACCAAAGGATACTTTACCGCTTCATTGGAAGCATTGTCCGACATATGGATGGTTCATTCTACTGAAAATACCCTGACTAATACAGAATGACTTTACGTCATAACGGGTTGACTTCGTATCACAGACATTGAAAGCAACTTTCAAACTAAAGGTTCGAGCCATGAAAGCAGAATCACAGTCGAAGAGAATGACCTTGAACAGCCCAATTTACTCGATTCGATCATAGTCATAGAAACGACATTGATCTTCAAATATTCTGGAACCTCCATTCACTTGCAACCTCCAAAATTCACAATAAGCTGCTCAAATTTTGAAGTATCTATTTCTGGTAACACGAACATTAAGATCACTCCAACCAGTTGAAACGAACGTCCCCTGCAACAATCTAAACAACCTACAGAGATTTCGGGAAGGCATTCCTGTCATCAGCAAAGTATCACCAATACCCCGAGCGAATTTTTCCCAAATCGAGCCGGAGGCGCAATACTCTTTGTCTCCGCGAATCCTCCCTCCGTGAACGGGGGTGCGACCTATTATCCCGCTAACAACGAAGAAAAAGGGGGGCGGCGTGTTGTCGGAAGAAGCAAACCAGCATCCTCGATACGTCATTAGCCACGTTGAAGAAGCTTCCGTGCGAGCGCTTTCCAAACAATAGATCCGCGGTCTATTTCGAAGGTTGGGAGAGGTCCAACGGGGGTGGTATGGAATACCGAGGCTACAGGGGGAGGGGTGGAGGTCGAAGGAGCGAAGAGAGCGGAGCACGAGGGAGAAAGGAAGACGAGGCGAAAGGGCGTACGTCAGCCGACGTCAGCGTCGCGGCGCCCTAATGGGCGCAGACGCCGGAAGTGATTGGGTTTCTGCTCGACTGACTCGAGAGCACAGCCCCTTCTCATCCTGGAAAACCATGGTTCCGAGGGATGAAGAGGGCGGAAAGCTCGAGGAAGCTGCGTGGAAGCTTCAACCCCTCTTGTTTCGCAGCGCATCTTTCTTGCTGTAGTTTTACGGCTGGCCGGCTCCCAGCCACAGTCTTATGAATAATAATTGTTAATGTCTCGGTTGTTCGCCGCCGATTGACCGGACCAACCACCTCCCGCTCGAAGATGTTCGATCAGGCCCTTTCGAGTTCGATTAAAGCGACCGGCTACGGTCGAGCGGCTGTCGAAGGTGATCGATAACAAGGGGGTGAGAGACTAGGGATACAGTTCCAATCTGAATAAAATATTACATATTCCTCGTTGACGGTGGTGGTCTGAAAGTTGAGCCCTGGAAAAATTGATGTATATCGCAGGTTTGCAGAATGCTTCTTTAGCAGACTGTGCTGAGAAAATTAGTACACATTTCGTGTTCGTCAATGATGAACGATGTTCTCAAAGTTATTTGAAACTTACAATTAGTTCGATTAATGCAACTCATCATGGGATTGTAGAATACTTGTTGCGTATCCGGTACACTTAGAATATTGTCGTCAATTTTGCATGGTGCTATTATTCGTCGTTTGCCTACGTTATAGTGATCATGTTTTATCGATAGAGACAGTATTATTCATTTAAACAATCTCTAGATCCTGAGTTTTAAAGCGCTTATAGTGGACAGTAATAAATGACGTTACTTTTGAAACTTGATTCATTACTCGAGAAGATGAGACCATTTTGTACAGAGTGTACGATAAACTGTATCGATGATATTCTGAAATTGCCACGAATATTCCAGGACAGAAGGCAGGAAACTGATTACCATCCTGGATCAATTATGCAAGTGTATACTTTAATCTGTCACTCTATAATACATGTATGTTAAAGAATGTTAACTCTTTTCAAATTCTTTATCCTCCTCCATTATACAGATAATTGTGTCCCGATCTGCAAATAATCGTATTAAACCGTGGAGATGAGCAAAAGCTTTTCAACCGCAAGTTCAATGATTAAACCGAGTTATGCATTGCAATTTTCGTATAATTCTACATATATTAAGCTTGTCGTTTCGGTCGATGTTACATGCATCTACGTAGCAATTCGCATAATTAAATGAATAGCGAAATTTATTAGATGAAATTAATGAAGTTGTTGAATCTGACGGGGGGGACCAGAATATTCTAAACATTCATAAATTCAAGAAATAAAAAACTGTAAACTACTGGTTTTATGAAATATTTTTTTTCAGCAGACGAATTTAAATAGTCATAGAAAGCAAACCCATAGAGTACAATTTGAACTTAATTGAGGATGGTAAGAGGTACCAAATGCTCGATCGAACGTCCATTCGTGTACAGATATGTACCTATTTAAGTTTGAAATAAAGTACTATTATTATTAAAAAGCCATATCCCAAGTCCAAATGTCATAAGGAAGGAGATCAATTTCAATTCTAAACTACGTATCCCCCGCGAATACATAATAAAAATAATCTATGAACGGAGAAACGGTAGACGGAGTGCTCTTCAGCATCGAGACTGTAGTCCGGCGTGTCCGTGAACGGCACGAGTATCGCAGCACACGTTCTCCCTTCAAAGTCAAGGCCTCAGCTATCGTTGGATGAAAGAGTATCCCTGCTTGTATAAACCGAGGGCCCCTTTCCAGCCCTCAAATACTCCTAAACGCCTCTGGTTCCCCTTTGGCGGCGTAGGCAGCGTGTCACAGCCAGCTGACTACCGCCGCTCCACCCCCGCGACCACCCTCCTGCCAGCCACCCCCGTGGCTGAAATATCGCCCGAACAATGGCGCGCAGCCCCTAGCCAAAGGAGAACAGGGAGAAAGAGAGACAGTGGACGGCTGGGGCCAGCCTTTTCTCTCTTTTCTCCGCCACGCTGAGAACCGGCGAAAATATCCTCGCCACCGGAAAACTTAGGTTCGCCGCGCAGAGAACGGACAGGATGAAATTTTACGGTCCGCCGAACGCTGGCGAACGATTCGTTCACGGATCATGCGTCAATTTTTCGCCGCGGAATTTCTCTCGCCGGTTCTACGCCCTGAATTTTATTATAATTGTGAAAGATTTCGAGGATATCAGCGTTGTACCGGCTTCACGTCCGCAACGCGCGACGGCGAGGGAAGTTTCTGCCACGAAGCTCGCCCCGACGAACCACTAGAAATCGATGTTACGATCGCGGTAAAAGCAGAAGCTGTTAAGCGATTAAACGCACCGCTTTCGAGTTCGGGACAGTTTTTCTCATGCTAGAGATGCACGATTTATAACTTTCCAGGGGAGTATATATCGAGAACCCTTTCACCGGGACGATGGAATGAGAAATTAGTTTTTACGATTATTATCGCGATTAAAAAGCGACGGGGGCGAGGAAAAAACGGAAGACTGCAATTAAACCGAAGGCATTACTCCCACGCGGAAGATGCGCTCTTTACGGCTTTGTTATCACGCGCTATCGTAATGGCCCACTAAAATTATCGGTTTACGATGGAACGCGCGGATCGAACGTCGAAAGGGAGGCGGGAAGAGCATATTGTTGCACAGGAGGCTCGACCCCCCAACACCCACCCCGTTGGATGACAAAACACTTTTCACCGCGCCCTCGTCGTGCTTTCAGGATTTTAATGCAGTTTTGATTATGAAGCCGGAGGGGGCATCTCGGTTTCGCGGCGTGAAACAAACCCGGCGAAACCACCCCCTCCGGCGCTCGCGAGGGGATGAAAAGCTCGCTTCTCGTCGCCTCGTCATCGTTCGGGAGCCGAATTTGAATTTTTCATGGAACCCGACGAGCATATACTCTATATCTCTCTCCTATCGTTTACGAAGACGATTTAATAAACGCCTTTAACGAACCACATTTAGATGCTGAGAAATAAAAATCCACTCAAATATTGGATTCAATTCTAAGTTCTGATGTGTGTCCTTAAATTCATTGGTGATTTATTACACGATGATTATTGTTGCACCATGTCTACGTTTTAGGGGTTCTTGCCTTCAAATGTGAAACAAAAATCGTCAGTACAGATAAACTATACGAATTTCTAAACCGTAAAAAGCCTGTTATGTTTTTCAAGGTATTTATGACTCAACCCAATAATAATAACTATTCTATCAGTTGTTCTGTCCAAACAATTACGTCAGCAGCTCTCCACGGCCAGAATTCTCAATTTACCTTAACCTCGAGTTCGCAGGACACCCCTCGACTGTTGCAAGCATGGAAATAGTTTCACAGAGCAAACATTTCCAGTTCATATTTTGTCGAATCGGTCATCTTCGGTGGAGCGGCGCAGGAAACATTTAACACCGATTGACAAATCGCTGATACTCGTCCACAGTGGCTCGTCGTTGCTTTTTATGGTAGAAGGGGGAGGGTGCAAGAACATATGACACGCTTCTGGCACGGGAAAAAAAAGCATAAAAGCCGGAGTTACGAGAGGGTGTCTCCCGCATGACCTTCCGGCGCCGTGACGAAATTTAGTGCGCTCCGAGCGCATACATGAATAATGCCTGAATTTGCTTGTACGCGATTCGATTTATACGGTTTCGGGGATACTTCGAGTCGAGTGGGTATCGAGAAACTGCGAAATCATTTGCAGAAGAGGCTGGAGTGGTGAGAAAAGCGCGACCGTCGTGAGAATTAAGGAAACGATGCGACTCGACTGAGTGGCTGATCGATTTTATAATAGACGACAGGTAGACTGGACTGAAGAACTTCCATTGATTAACGTGTTGCAGAGTGAAAATTGCCCTATGAATTACGTAACTTGACTCTTATGTGTTTCAAACCAAGTTTTCTAGGGTAGCCAAGCAGTATACAGTAATACAATATGAATTACAAACAAAAAAAGAAGCGAAAAAGAATTATACAGAATTAGGATAAAAATCGATCTGAACCACATGCGGGTCAGAATGTGTTAACACTAACCGTACCGGCACTTCACATATACCTATTCTTACCGTAACCGGTCATAAACAAGCCAGGTGATGAATTTTCCTCAGTAAAAAAGTAGCAAAAAAAAGAAAAATTGAGAAATTGATTAATCAGATAATATAAGAATTTACATAAAGTTAGATGAACAAAAGAAATAACAATGAATGTACAGTTTTAAATTAAATTTTGAAACCGGTCATCTGACCGGGCCTGGTACGGTTAGTGTTAATAATGAAAATAAATTAAACTAAGTTCAGGTAAACGTATATACATAGTCTAATATGTTGAACATACCCAGTGTTCGTCCTCTCCTAACCATACTCTGATAGGCGACGGACAAACTCTCGGTGACAGATGCACAAAAATTGTATAAAACACATCATGTCAATCTGACATCCTTGACGAAAAATTGCGAGAAGTGATCTTACATCATTTCCTAAATTACACACCATCTACATAAACCACGCAACACAGGTCTATCGTTCAGTTTCTGCTCCGTGTACCAGGTTTCATTGCCATCGATACACGTGACACTCGAAGGTCAATAGACGACACACGACCACGTGACTAGGCTAACCATGGCCCTATCACGCGGTAAAGTCTCAATCGACCCCCGTGATGGAGCAGGTTTGCAGTTTCGGAAAATTCTCGAGCAGGAAGTTCGGGCAGATTCGTTGCGGGCGCAGCGGAGAGAACAACGGTAACGATGATTACTGTGGCGCTGGCAACATTTACTCCCCGGCGGTGCTTGCAATTATCGGAGAGCTTCCATTAGTTAACTGCAGTCGATACGCGGTGCACCGGGGTCCTCGCATCAAAACATCATTACTGCACGGATACGAGAGTCAGACCGCGCGTTGGTATTGGTAATCAATTTCAGCCGGCTGTAGAGAACCGCGGACTAATGCGACGCGAACGGCGAGGTTTCGCATTAGCGAGGATCGAAGAGGCGTCCCCGTGATCATTGCCCATTAGAGAATGAACCGAATCGAGTATCGAGCCAGCCCGCGAAAACGTGCCCCCGCTATGAACGATCGATTCACCGATCGGCTGATCCATCGAGGAAACAGGAACCAAGATGAAGGTGTACTACCTTTGGATCATCCTCCAAACGCGTTGCCATGTCTCTTGTTCAGCCAGGTGTCATGCGATGTTTCTGTCAGGTTTTATTTTGGTTTAAGTTAATCTGAGGGGTAGGCTCTATGGGAGTACTTATAGTTCAAGCGTGTCTTCTGTACAGATATTCAATGCAATGTGTTATTGGATAATATAGATGTACAATAATGATAATGAACAAGCGTGAAAACCTATTTATGCCATGAACAATCGATGTATCAGCAGATCGTTACAAGGTGGATAAAAATTGATCGAATCTTCAATTCCACGCCATACGGACATAGAGCACAATCTTCGAATCGTCAAATTGTTCTGTCGTTATAGAGATCGTTTGGTTTTCAGGACGGTTTTGTTGCAGCGGGAGAGGTCCTAGCGAGCGGAGGACATTGAACGGTTATAAATCCAGACGCTCATAAGCCGACCGCTGCATTTACGATCGATAAAATCATTTTATCCGAATATAATGCTCGCTCGATTCTCGCGTCCCTCTTCCCCTTTCAGCCTCTTTCATTTTGCTCTTTCGCTGCCTCTTTCTTCCTCCACCCTTCCTGTTCCTCCTGGCTCGTTTCGATCGCGATCGTGATTTCATTGTAATATATTCGAGCGATCGGTTCGCACCGGGACCCCGAATCTTTACTGGTTCCCTCAGTCCACTATGAGTCTCTCCCTCTGCTCTTCGCCGCTCCTCTGTCCGTCTCTCTCTCGCTCCCTCTCTCTCTGTCTCTCACGATACATAATTCCCGGTTCGACAAATTCAATGAGCATTGTAGATCGTGAGCATCCTTCCAGCGTGTAATCGGGTTTCCTGCTGGCGTTGCGGGCAAAATCGCGGCCACGACCGCCCCCGCGCGTCAGCCGAATTTAGGGGTTGGCCCTATTGGCGCGGCGAGACCGAAAATTTGTATCCGTGCCCACGCCGCCAAACCCCCCTACGATTTTATCAATACTTTATGATCTGTTTAACGCCGATACACGCTCGCGGATATTGAAAAACTTGCTTCCCTCTACCTTCCGGCTGTACGCCATCATCCGTACCCGTTGCCGTGAATTTTCATCGCTCCCGAAGCTTCGGAAGAAATTCCTTTCGATCGATTCCCATTTGGTATTTGTCTGGGAATTTTTCAATACACAGAATAAATTGTTGTTTTTTGTAAGAATTATGTTAGCTAACAGATTGAGAGGAAGCGAACAGCATGGGTCTGTTTCTTTCAGAGAGCGCTCATGACAGTCTGAGAAAAATAAGGGTTGTTAATTGTAACATTAAGACGAATCTTCTTAAGCTAGGCGGATGGAAAAAATGCGGAAGGAAAATATGTGATCTCGATAAAAAGATACATACAACCATCCTGCATTCAAATTTTCATAACAATAAAAATTTGACTTTTCTATACAAATATTCCTCTCCTAGTAGTACATTATATTCATAACAACAATAGAAATAAGATAGATGTCCGGATCAGGCTATAACGACACTATACATCCACAAATAACATGCCATCGACCTTGTACTACAAATAGCATTTTCACAATCTCCAAATCGATTTCAAAATATAAAAACCCAATTTCCCTCTGTCACCGTCTCCATTCATCCATCAACAATCCAGCGTGCTTCAAAATCGGAATTAATTCCAGATAATGGTAACGGTAGAAATTCGAGGGGTAAACAAAAATTGTGTAAAACCGGCTGGTTCGAGGGAGCAGCACAAGAAAAAAAAACACGAAGATGCGGAGGAAAAAATGCGAATTTCTCGGGTAGCCGGAGGATGGCGGGCCGGTATAAGCGCAACGAACGAACGGGACCGGGGATCGGGCGTATCGGATACGCGTAGACAGGTTATGTGTGTCAACAAAGCGATTTAACACGCGACGTGTCACTGATAGCTCCCGCCGCTCGTTGCCGTCGCATCGACGCGGTCCGCTCGACGTGTGCAGCTCGGCTGCGTTTAATCTATGGCCCCGGCGCTACGGTTTTTCCGAAAATTCCGACCTCCGTGGCGAGTGCAGCGCAACACGCCACCCCCCTGCCACCCTCCGCCGCCCCTCCCCCCCACTCCCCTGCACCCCGCAGCGCCGCTGGAATTTATATAATTGTTTTGCCGGGGTCGCCACTAAATCGTGTTCCGAAGCGCGATAGCGCCGGCGCGTCGTCGTTTCGCGCTGATGTTGATGGCCGGTTCGACGATCCCGCCAATAAATGGAACCCGAAAAACGCCCGACCTCCCGCGCGGACAACCGATTTTCCGCGATCCTTCGAAAAGTGACTTTTTATCGCGTGCCTCCGCGATCACTGCTTTTCCGTTTTTGGACTCTGCGCCGCCTCCGGTGGTTGACAGAATCGGGGATCGTACGGTTTTGGGATATGGAGTGTTGGTTCCTGTTCCCAGGAATGTTATTTCCAATGAAAGCTTTACTCAGAGGGGGGTATGATGCGAGCGTGGACCGTTGCGGAACGATTCCTTTGAAAGAGTTTGGAGATCCGATATAATCGTATTGGTACTTTTGAAAGTCTACTTGCGCTACCTAATTATTTTATAGAAGTAAGTTTCTATTATTCTGAACCCTTATGATGAAGCAGAAGACAGCGGGCATACGGAATGGTGAGATTATTAAAAACTGAACAATTTATCAATTCTTTTAAGAAATACATATGAGGGAGGTATGACACCTAACTGTCAGATACTCGACGATCACTCAGATGCGACACGTTCCATATGCCCCAACCCAATGCAATTGCTCGTCTGCTTTGATCCATCAGGCGGTATCCAAGGAGGCAAAGATAGCCCCTGAGCATCAAGGGCGCCGAGGCGGCAGGCGTCGATTGCATACAGGCGACTAATTGGAAGAGAGCGGACCGGTTGAGAATGCCGTGTCGTAATGGCGCAAGGCACGTTGGGAGCCACGTTGTCGCCATTTCGAGCCCTTTCGAGGTCGAACTGCTCGCCTCGCGAAGGCAAGTTATTGGGTCCGCAGCTGTCGCAACCCTCCCCCGTTATGGGCTACTCGAACCGATTGTCACCGGCTACCTCGTCCTCGGGGTCAGACTCATCTCGTCTAGGGGTCGAGGGTTGATACCCGGTTCCCGTGCACCTAACACCCACTCCCTCGACGTCTACTTTCCACCCCATCCCCGCGTCTGGGCCCCCTTACACCCTGATTTTCACCCCATCTCCGACTTGGGCGTCAGCTTGTAACAGTCTCTTAAACTCCGGCACCGGAGCCACTATATGTAGCAACTGCTGACGCCGTTATAAACTGCCGTCCCACCGCCACCCCCTCATGTCTCCGTGGCCCTAGCAATCCTGCAACCAGACGCACCATCTCGCTGGAAAACGCGAAAATAACGATCCTCCGCGTGTTAACGCGCCCCGTGACGTGCAGGGTGTCTCCGTTGGCCGCCGCTGAACGATACAACGACTTCATTTTCTTTCGGGGTGAAATATGGTCGGGGATGTGCAGGAGGGACGACAGTTTGGGAAATGTTCGGGTGGAGGGAGTCTGGACCAGAAAAAAGCTTCTTAAGGGAATAACAGCTGAAATTGCAGATGTATCGTTAGACGATACATAACACTTTGTAGAGAGATAAACAGTCTTAGATGGAATATTTTCAGACTAGATTCTATAATAGTAAAGTGTTCAAAACCTTGTGTATCAACTATACTTACGATTACTGTACTTATATTTCCATTTGTTTACGCAATAAAATCGATATGATAATATTATCTGTTTAGACAATAAGATAGTCGCGTAATAATCGCGTGAGAGGCAAACTATTAAAAGAACTGCACGCAGTAGATGGAGAGGGTCCGACGCAGCGTTGACTCGAACCACTGGACGAATTTAGGGGCACGCGACGGCAGTAAGGCAGCGCTAAACACGCCGTTGCCGAGGCAAATGCGGTTGTTTAGGCGTTCTAAAAACGCGCTCGTAACATCCATATCCCGGCGGTGAGCCGCCCGAGGAAAAGGAACCCATTACTCGTGAATCTCGGCGATCTCTCGCGTTTCATTCGAGTACACCGACTTTTTATTCAGATTTCCCGGAAGGAAACAACAGAAGGGGGCCGGCGAGACGTACGCTCTCTCTCTGCTCGGTCGCGTACCAGATAAGGGGGTCGTTTAGATTGACCGCTCGTCCTCTGGATGGCCCTAAAGCGTCCCGTTTACCATCTCCTCGCCATCAAATCTCTTCCCTACATCTCCGTGCACGTGGAAACGTTACACCGCTGCTCGCGTTTCTCATTCTGACGTACCTTCGCGCCGCGATTCCGCCGGTTTCGAAGGGAACACGCGCGCCCCCCCCTCAGGGGCTATGGAAAAATTCCACGTACGACTCCTGATTCCGGGATTCAGAAGTCACCAGCGCGATAGTAAAGATGGAAAAGAAACCTTTGCATTTTATATGCTTATCACGTCGATAAATTAACGTGGGGGCTCCGAAGGTAAGATCGTTTCTTTCGTGCTCTGATCGTAGGCAGCATCAAACACAGGACTCTATAGGAATTACCGCATTGATCCTATGGAGGATAGTGGCAGCCATGTGCCACTTTATTTAAAAAAATATAACTGCTATAATTCTTGGTATGACGACGTGATAACAAATTCCAAATTTTTTTATTTTTCAAGGATTATAGGAATCCTGCAACGCACAAAAATTGCTTGTCTTTACTTTCTGACCTGTAAGGGGTTCAATTACACGTTTCACTTATTTTAACTGACTACAGAAATTAATGTGGGGGTTAAAAAATCCTACTGATGATTTTACTTGTCTTCCAATTTTAAAAGTAGAATTCTGAACATTTTTAACAGAGGGATTGCAACTGGAATGTTTGAAAATATTCCACCAAAGCTCAAAGCAGAATGAGAACATAATAGGTAGAAAGAAAGGAGCAACACAGAGAGTGTGTGTGAGAGAGAGAGAGACCGAATTTTTTTTAACCGCGAGAAATAGAATACGCGCATGGTTTATGGGTTGACGCCGCGGGAGGATTCACTGGGTCCGGCCAGCATTTTTTATATTCCTACGGTCTTTCTCTCGTTTCTCCTCTGGCGCGGTAGGGGCTCGCCGTGTGCGCGGAATTTGAATCCTCTTGTAATAAAATCCGGGCTTTATGCGACGGCTGGCGCTCGTGCAGCCCGCGCATTTACCTACGAAAAGGTGAAATGTATACACAGGTAGGTGCCAGCGCCGCCTGTACAGCGCCGTCGCCGATCAGGTATAAAGCGTCGCTGACCACTGCGAGAAAGATGTAAATAATACCACGAAATTGCTACCAGCCTCTATCTCTCTCTGCACTCCGCGTTTTTCCGTCCTTCGCGTGACTTAGTTCCTCTCCCTCGATTCCCAACCGTAAAATCGTGATCAACCTGATTAATCTCGCGAAAGACAACGTATAGAAATAGATACTGTACAATCAGCATGGTAAAAATGGACACCTAAAATTATTGTACACATCCGTTGGTATTTTATGAGAATTTTAATGAGAATTAGTAATAATTTATATTCAACCAGATATCATTGTCAATGAAGTCGATTATTAAAACGCTGGAAAGTTTTCTATAATTTATGATTGCTATAGGGCACGGTTAAACGTTAATACAAATATAATTGTGTATGTAATTGTGAGTGAATATAAAATTCTAACACCAATAAGAAAATGTAATAAATTCGGAATATTAATATTAGTATAATTCCTAACCACTGAAATGATTTTCTAACGATATGACAATGACATCTTGATTCTACAGGCAAAGTGCTAAACAGTGTCAAATTCGATGTAAGTAGATTCAGACAATCACAGTCGGACTTATGCTTCCCTCAACGCTGCCATAAACGTCTACCAACCTCTCTAAGGATTTCCACAAAATATATTTTTAATGACAGTACGTTATCAGCTTCATAATGAAACTTCAGGGAACAGCGACTTTGCAGATTCATATTACTTAAAAAGTGTCTGTTACTTCCGAGGTCTGAAATGTACCAATAAATTTCGCGACATGGAGGAAACGTTCCGCCGACATTCGATCGCAAGAAAATAGGTGAAATCGTGGGAAGATCGGTTCCGTCGTCGTCACGGCTTGTCCGCGATGCTCATGGCGGCCGATGCGAGAGAGAAAGAGGAGAGGAGAGGAGAGGAGAGGAGAATGAGAGGGGGGCCGGTGCAGTCCTGCGAGTCCTCCGGTAATTTGTAATTCGCAGGTGGGAAGCGGAGAGATGCGAGATACCAGGAAGATTTAGTGTAGAGGAACGCGGCGAACGAGCAGACATGCCGTGGCTTGTCGAGGGTTTTTGCAAACGATGTACCGATGTCGTGCGTGACTTTAACGAGATGACATTTAGAATCCACCGGTTTCATTTTTTCCCGCCATTTCCTGCGCGATTTTCGACCGGAATCCTCACGCAGCCGCGAATGAAAATACGGTAGAACCTCGAACCTCCACACTGGGGTCATCGAGAAATGATCTATGACAAGCTAAAATTAAATTGCACTCTAAAATGAAACTATCGTTCTTACACGAAATCCAGTTACAGTGTAAATCTTTCTGTTATACAGTTCAGATGATCCAGGCTCTACTGTATTATTGCAAACATTCCTTCGTGCAAAACATAACATTTAACCGGTCGTAAAGAAGCAGAGGGTCAGTCGATCGTCGCCACGATGAAATCGGATCGCCTAATCTCTCGTTAAGCGTCAACCGAGCCGCCCTCGGTCCAGGGGGGCGCGCGGGGCTGCTTGTATAATTATCCGAAACGGGGTGCAGGCTCTGACGTTGATAGCGAAGTCGAAGTAAATCGGATTACTCGGATATCATCTGCGTAATGTATGTATGCAGGCATGTATACACGGCTCCACACGGGGGTGGTGCGTCAGAAGCGAAAGGGGGTGGCGAGAGGGGTCCGCTTCCTCCACGCTCGAGGGAAATAAGGGTGACTCGGGTAGATAAAGGGTGCACTGCACGCGCGGGAAATGCCCCGGCTACGACATGTTTTTCTAGACAATTTGTTCGGCAACATTAATCACCGAGGACGCCACGAAATGCGCGCAGGGGTGCGGAAAAGGGTGGGGGTCGATGTACGGAAAACGTCATGCTTCCTGTCCTTTATCCTTGCCCTTGGTGGAAGAATGCAGTATCGATTATTCGGCTCCATCCTTCATCCCCTTCGTCTGATGACGGCGATCCGTCGGTACTCTGACTAAAATTTACTTTTTGATTATTATATCCCATGTTTTTAATCTTGAATGCAGGCGAAAACTGTTGTATACCATGACTCGGTACTTTTAGCTAACTTAAAGTTTTTTAGACCATTCATATAGATCCTTTCAAATGGTCCGAGAAAGAAATCTAATATTGCACGTATTAATAACAAAATATTAAACATAACAACACTTAGGAAACTGCTTCTTGCCTCTCAAGGGGTTAAAACTTGAGTAAATAGGAATAAGGATGTTGCGAACAAACCAGACGCCACTGTGGCGGAAACAATCATGAGAAAAGAGGGTTGGTCACCGAAGAATAGGTTGAAAGTCGATCGAAAAGGAGAAAAAGCAAACAATTCGCGAAAATTGCCTTTCTTATCGGCCGCGCGCTCGTAAGTTCGCATTAAGCCGCGTTTGTATTTCAAGCCCGCGTGCGGCGGCCGTGTTCGCGAAACAGCTGCACCGAGACCCCGTCCTCGAACCACCTTTCACACCCACCCCCATCGTCCAGGAAACTACGAGACGCAACACACAATACCGTGAGATGATTATCTGGAAAACTAATTTCAGCGACGCGCGCGCGTGTTATTGCTGTTGCCACCCCCTGCCATGCATTGCTCCTCGCCGCCCTCCCTCGACCCCTCGTTCGCCGTGGCGAAGGCGGTGCACCGAGGGCTGTTTCGTTGCGCTTATAGAAAGAAATGATTAGTCCAGACTCCGCCAAATTCGAGCTCTCGCCGTGCTTTGGACCTGCGCGGAGTAAAAAAGGGACTCCTGTCATTCGTAAAGTCGAGGTTGTACGATCTGGTCCGGTCGGGAGAATGAAACTGGAAACTTTCGGTCCGTTAGAAAGTTTTGAGTAGATTGCAGTTATAGTTATAGGAGCGATTCCAATGCTTGTTGCGCGAAGAAGCCTAATTTCGATGAAAGTACCCCCGAGTCCTGTGTGTACACTTCACTCGTGGGGGATCTCGAGGATATCCGACATTTGTCTCGAGATAACGCGAAACAACAGGGAGTTCTGCTCGCAATTCCGCGGAATCAGGTTCAATCTACTTATCGGCAGTTCGAATGTATTCCACGCGATCGCTTGCTTCCTGCCACCGTATCCCCCAACAAAATATAACGGCCGGCAATTTCCTATAGCTAAGTCCAGCGGCGTTCACGGTCCACTCTCTGACGGGGGAGAAACTTTCGACGTCGGATTCTGCTTCTCTTCATACGTCCGTGCACGCACGTACCGCGAGGGGCTATTTGTAATTTTCATTATCTCCGCGCAAAGGGGAACATTTAGGCGACGCGGCACGTAGGGAGTTAATAGGGGAAACAACGGGGGTGGGCGTTCGTTTTTGGCCCCGTCTCCTCGCCGATTTCGTGCCAGGTGATACGGCATGCGGTCGAAAATCGTAGACCAGACGCAGTGACGAAAACTTCTTGCAAAAGAAGCATTAGTTATAAATTCAGAATGAGGAATAAACTTTTATATGCACTGCTGTTCAATGTCCTACTCACGAGACCAATTTTAATTTCAAATTTTGAGTAACAGAATGCAATGATACGGTAGATTGAGACGTGTTACGTCACACAGGTAAATATTTGCGTCATAAACTATACAGAGCTATGAAAAGCTATTTTAGTCAGTCTGACTAGTTACCGGAATTTTCCACTGAGGTAGGAAACGTACGAAATATTACTTGGCTAATGTGTCCGTTTAATACACACCGATTCTACTTATATCAAACACTGTTAATAACAGTAATTAAATTGACTCAGTACAAAATTGAATGCACATCGGTGTCCGTTCTTGTTGACGACAAAAGTAAGAAAGAGAAAAACTGAAGTTGACTCGTACGGGGTAGGAAAATTTTCAGAATTAAAACGAGGAACAATTTTAAAGAACTAATGGAATTAACGAGTAGGGCATGATTCGAGCTGTCTGATACAAAATGAAATATCAAAAGGTCCTCGATTCAATCCTGAGGAAGGGGCAAACATCGAGCATCGAGTTCGCGACTCTCGATGGCCGTTTATCGATTCAGCACGCGACACGGGCCACCGTTTCTGGACGTAACAACAATTTCCTGAAATCTGACGAAATTGGCCCCCGAAGACCGTGGATGGGAGGGGGCCGTGGGATGGCCGCGTAACGGCGTTTATTGGCTGCTTTGAGGCAGTTTCTATGCGCGACACATTGTCGCTAAATAACGCGCGAGAGAGCGAACCCCCTGTGCTTCCTTCTCCGCCTGTACGTGCCATCCCACACGGTCCGCACACGCGCGCGCGCACGTGTGTGTGCGAACAACAAAAGCTCCGGAGCTTCTGCGGGAGATACGAGACGGCCAATATGCGGGCCAAAGCCTTTGAGATTCGACCGAGGCGATTGGAATGACCAGCTTTCCTTCTCCGCATCCTCCAGAAGGAGAGAGCAACGTCGTAAAGGGATTAGGCGAACACGGAGAAAGAATTGCGAACGATGGTATTTGCATCGGACCACCATAAATCTAATATACTCTTTTTCTCGTGGTCCACGTTCCAGATAACGCTACCTCGGATATGAACGGAATCTGATACGGAATCCCAGGATGCTCGGGTTCAGAGGGAATTGACGGCACGGCGACGTTTCGGAAAGCAAACCCGGTCGATCGGGAAACTGTAGCTACACCGAAATATTTATATCGCGCTCCAACCCGAAATGATACCGCTACTTTTGACTTCCACTGGTGGAAGAAAATTGTTTCAACTACCCCGTAGATCAACTACAATAACACAGAACACTGACGACGAGTAACTGTAAATCCTCAGACCCCGCTGAAGCTGCAATACCGACAAAGTGTCACAATACACATTCTAAACAATATGCTCTATACCAGGAAACCTCTAACGCAACAGTCACTCGAAAATAAAATTTTCCAGCATCAAATGCACCCTTACTAATAAATTCAGGACTCTTTCCACACAGCTCATTCTTCCAAAATTCTACAAATCGTTCGAAACTCAACGAAAGGACGGAATGGCTGTTGATGAAGATCCTCCGGTACGGGCGTATTAAGAACCGGAGCATAAAGCAATTTTCTATCCATTGTTCCCCTTCGTGGACCATTATCCGAGGACGCAACACCTATCGCACACACGAATGGAGACGCGTAACGGCGCGGCTGCGAAGGGGTTGAACTCCAGTCAACCCTTTTCCTATCCACGGGAGAAAGGGACAGAGAGAGAGAGCAAGAGTCAACGGGCAAGGGGTAATTCTCATTTGGGTGTAATCGCGCTCGCAAAACTCCATCACACTTTCCTAATAGAGGCCACGAGGGAACAGGCCGGTCGAATGGCTCTGCGGACGCGGCCTTTATGCGCGCCACCGACTTCGACGTTGCGTTTCTGTCAGTGTTCGTGCACCTAATGGGGGACACGCATTGATAATAGAGATGACAGCTGAGATGCTCCACCGCGGACAGATTGTTTAAACGGTGGACACGGCTTTAGAAATTATTGCGGAGACGCTCGAATGAGGCAATTCTCCTGTGCACGGAAGAATTTTGACTTTTTTAATTTGAAAGCGCAAGGGTGTATGTATGATTGGATGAGAGAGACTAATCAATTACTTAAAAAATGGGAAAGCAGTTTGCAGGTGAATATGTAACCTTGATCAGTCTTTCTAGTTGGCATCTGCTGTGGTTGTGCGAGGAATCTTCGAAAATTGGAAAAACGTCAGATGAGGGTTGAACTGTTCCATAAACTGCCATAGACTGCTCTTTGGATGAAATTTAATATTTACTAATTGCAAAATTCTGTATGGAACAATAAAAAAACTCAGTATTTTCAATATTCTTGGATGATTTATTGAATATAAAAAATGTATGGTGTCTACCCTGCACAGTATTTGAAGCCTTCTGAGTATTTGACACCGTACTCAATAATCAATAATTTAAGTACGCGATCTTCCAATTACTTGGACTGGCACAATTCAATAATTTTTCGGTTCAAGGTTTAAGTCGAACATAGAATACGATAATTGTCTGACCATGTACGGCTGTTTCCACTTGCCAACTCAATGCGCTTATTAGCCCCGAAACAACAGCCTGTATAATTTCTAAAATAAACTGCAATACATCCCACATGCTACAAGATCTGAATGAACAGTCACATAACACCAAGATAGTATTTAAAAATCTTCGAACTTCAACTTAACGTAGCCTCTTTCGAATTTACAAATCACCCATTGCATAATCAACAAATAAATCCTTTCCCCCCCGAAGTTACATTTCGAAATTCTCCGACGAAGCCTGCGAAACGTTCGAATGAAACTTCACCCTTTGCGGGAGGCTCGAAATCATAAGTTTCCCGTCCCTTTCGCAGGGGTTAAAGAGGGAAACAGGAAACAAGAAATGCATCGGCGTACGTGCCGCGTGTGCCTGGCTTTCGTATTTTACATATTTCTTTCCCGGAGGCTCGCGCTATTTTTACGCGAAACGGGGGCGAGAAACGAAGCAACAGAGAGAGAGTGAGAGAGAGAGAAAGGGAGAGAGGAAGAGAGACAGACACAGGTGCGGTGTGCAGGGGCAGGATCGAGATTATCGGCGAAGAACCGAACCGGAAACCGGTATCCCGGGCACGAAGCTCCTCCATCACTCTACGTGGAGCGGGTTACGCCGCCATTGCTCGTACGACGTGTACGTAGCAAACATCCGCGCGCAGTTTCCGGAACGGTGCCCTCCGTCCTTCTCCACCTCTTCTACCACCACCACCATCCTCTACTCCTCCTACAACCACCTTCGGACCCATCCAATGGATGCACCACCGACACGGACCACCTATAACCAAATCTACGGTGCCACGAAACACGTCCAAGAGGCAAAAAACCGATGCTCGCTGCTCAGGAACGAGATAAACCTGCCCGGTCATTGGCTCGAAATGGTGAAAATAAAAAAATTCTACAGGTTGGTGTGTATTTTGTTCGATGCAACCCTCGCGGTGCGATTCTGGTGAAGAGGTTTTGGGAACTAACGTGTTCACTGGACATCTCGACGAAATGACCGATAAAAGCTTTACACTAGAAATAATCCACTTTTTGGAGAGAGTTAGTATAGGATTATTTGTTATATTCTGTTTATAGTAAACTATTGTAATAAAAAAACTTCTGGATTAGAGCTAGGGTGACCCACGCGTTACGGTTGTGTTCGTATTATCCTGGATAACCTGGAACGACCATAAATCATGTAGATATAGAACTATATATAAAACACATCCAGGTAACCACGTTACGCAGTCAATCAAAACTTCTGTGTATAGAAGAGGGAAGAATATTGAACGTAGAGGTTTAGTTGATCTCGAGGAAAAGATTCCCCGAAAAAGAAAAAGGAAATAAGAACACCGTGAGAGGCAATCGCAATTTTCCGGGGCACGAAGTTCCAGACGGCGGCTCGCTGGCAGAAGAAAAACTCCAGACGCCGCAATTACGGAACGAAGATCAGCACGCCGGAAGGGATAACGAGCTCCAGAAAGGGGTAGTCGGTTGTGTAGGGGGTGTGTAGGTCGCGCAAGTAAATAGGCGAATTCGGTCGGGCGTGGAGATGGCTTAGTCGCGGCGCGATGGCACACCTGTGGAGCAAATTTACGAAATGTTTACGAGCGTCTGAAGGGGCGTCCAACCACCCTTGGACCCTGCTGCCCTTCGAGAGCACAATGCCGCCGCGTCATTCGGTATTATTGCGTCGTCGCTATCACCATCTCGCGGAAGCGACGAGGACACCCGAATTTCTCCCCCGTCCTCGTCCTCGAGGTGGCGTTCCACGGAAATTGGCGGAGGAAAATTTTTCCACGCGGATCGATTCAGGCGACGCGCGTTCCGCTTCCGTTTATTTACGGACACACGTGGGCGGAATTAATTGTGCCGCTCCGCGTGCGCCTACGAGCGCATTTTATTCGACGAAAACAAAAAATGAAGAAGAAACAAAACGTCGACGTATATATAGCTGTATCAATTACAACAGTGTATTTTCTTGCGCCGGGTAGATTGGCTTTCTCCGGCGTGCTCCTCCGCCGCTTTTTCTCTCCTTCCACCCCTGAGTTATGAATGTGCCCAATTACATCTTAAAAGCTGTGCTCCATTAATTTTCACAGCTGCTGCCGCTTAATTGGGAGCCCGGCCTGATAATAAACCCCGGAGCTTGCACCCGAGGCCCACTACTGCGTTTATGGCCTGCCAGAGAGAGAGAAAGAGAGAGAGAGAGAGAGAGAGAGAGAGAGAGAGAGAATGAGAGAGACAGGCAGAGAGAGAGTTTCTGCAGAACCGGCGTCTTCTCGCAGACGATCGCATCGATCGGCCACCGGTTTACCCTCCTCCCCTCGGTGTCGTTCGCTTTTACGACTGTGACCTTGATTCTTGTGTGCATCGACTAGGTAACCGCGAAACTTCCAAAACTAGCCGGAATCTTCCGGAATCGACGAAGAAACGCGATTCTCCTCGATCGAGTTAGACAACAGCGTTCTTACCGAATATTGCGTTCTTGCACGATCATCTGACGATATTTCGACATGGTTTTCGAGTATCCTCGAGTAGGACAAATTTATGGATTAGCGCAGAATCGATATCTTCTAACGCAAAAATTGATTCAGGAGCAAATTGGAAACGGTGTAGCAATTCCTGCGAGGTCTGCCAATTTGAACGACATCTACAGAGTATAAATGAAGGCAAGAATGTAAAATGAAACTATTCTGCTGAAAATACATGTCCCTTTGTTTTAAGACCAAGGTCTGTAACATACGACCTCTTCGATGCAAAATGACTCATTGTACATGCTAACGTAAGAAGGTTTCCGGATATACTCTCGGAGTGGCCAGTGTTTGTATAAACTTCTACCCAGTTCATAAAATTTGTATAGCAACAACGTTTATTACTGGTATGATCTAAAGATGAAATTTCTGTATCCAATTCGCAGCGTCGATAAAATTCGCCGATCGTCGAATAATCCTCGGCGACGACGCGGAACCACGCGTTTCCATGCATCATGTCCAGCGGGCAACGCGGGGGATCCTATTGCGGTGCAACAATGACGAGCGATCGTATCCATAAATCGGTCTTTTCAATAGGAATCGTTAACATCGGCAACGTTATCGCATAAAGTTCGCGGAAGGTACGGATAAATCGGCGGCGGGCATCAAGCCGGCGTTAAAAATAACTGATAGGGTCGTGGCAGCGATTTGCATGCGCTCGTTACTCGACGGTTCGAAACGGGCAAAAAGAGCAGGAGGAGGAGAGACGGACGCGCGGGCACGAACGCGGGGAACCTCTCTCTTCCAGGCCATCATCGCATACCTACTGATACCGGCAATATCTTTGTCCGGGTGAAAAGTTCCCGTCGAAAAGCCGTGGCGCAACTTTGTGCGGCGTGTGTACGTCGCTCGGTTCCACCCACCGGGAACTAAACATCTCCCCGGTCGGCTTGCAAAACGTCTCGCGGTAATATTACCCGAAGCAAACGACCAGGTAAGCCGTGGCCGAGCCACCCAAGTGGACCTTGTTAGCACGGATATCCCTGACACGCACCACCCAGAAACCGGAGGAGCATGCACACACCATAGAGTAACGAGGGACACGGAGAGTGGGGGCTGTGTGCTCGCGAGGTAAATAGAGACTCTTCCTTTGTGGCTTCATTATCGAGATAAAGCCGCGCGGCAACGCTGAATGAGTCTATTGTGAAAGGGAACACCGAAAGGGTAACCGAGGTTCGATCAAACGGGGAAGCATCGTGGCCGAGATCGTTTGGTAACATTGTTCCTGGAGAACCGTTGAATGTCCTTGACGAAAGCCTTGAGGGATCGATGAATTATTCCCGGCTATAGATCCAACGGGTGTGTACGGAAGATCTATGTCATCCCTGTTGGCCTTTCAGAGTCTTTGTATGAAAAGTTTAAACGGCGCGATGATAGCGGCCGCGATTGTCGGCTGGCTTTGCTTTGCAACTCGTCGCCTGACGTAACAGCCCGCTCGATCGTCACACTGCCTTGTGATCTAGCGCACCGAGGGTATACGTTAAATGTCGCTCGATTTATAAGTTACGCTTCTGTGATTCGTGAAATTTTTAGAAAACTTCGCGCGAGACTCGCGTCAATAATAATTTATGCAGAATGTTTCTAAAATTGTCAGAGGACTTACAGACAGAGGGACATGCATGTCTACTAATAATTCCTTCAATTGTTCTACTGGCATAGAATGCTGGACATAACTCTGCAAATTAAGCATATTAAAACTAAGCCACAACATTTTTCTTTAGGTTCAAGGTACTTCCAGGTGCCTTACTATTTCATTAGCATAGCATCAGAGATAAGTGGTTCGATACTTTCGTACATACTCGCTGGTAATTTCAGAGGAATGAGACAGTTGTCTACAGACACAGCAATTGTACCATCTACAGACAGGGAAGACGGGAATTGAACAAACTGGCAAACAAAATCCTCTGCCGACACTATCGGCCCAACGCTTCACACTAAAATTTCGTCCGAATTAGAATTTCCCTGCATTTCATCCATCGAATCCACCCTGAGCACGCGTCGCCGATCGAGCCATTTTGTAAATGAAAATCCGTCTCCGAGACTCCGAGAAGGGGTTGATGGAACATCGAGGCTGATTCATGGGGTTGTCGGTTGTCGAGTCATGTGTCATTGGGTCGTACGGGATCGAAAAACCGGGGTAAGTACGATTTCTCCCTCTCGTGCGGAAGAACCGAGGACCCGCGATCAGCGAAAAGAAGAAAAGTAGACGGCTGAGTCCGTGGGGTTGGGAGGGTTGGTCGAAAGGGGGAGGTGGGGCAATGGCCCGTGAACCACCGGCACGACGTAATGACGCGGCTCTCCTTTCAAAGATTGCATCGCAGGAAAAGCTCCGTGCGAAGCTACCCCCTCCTGCCGCCCCCGTTCCCGCCGCCGCCGCCCCCTCTGTTCCTTCTGCAAGAATCGATACGATGGTTCCAGGAATCCGGAGGGTTTTACGTTAAAATACTGCAGAAAATAATGGGCCGATATATACGATCGACCGTGAAAGGACGGCGCTTCGTTCGTCCGTCGTGGTTCATTCTCTCTTTCGTCTTTCCCCGTCGATCCGTGCGCCTCCTCCTCGATTCACCTCCGTGCATTCTCTCTTTCGTCCCCGTCCGTTCGATCCATCGAATTACCATGCACGGGGAGCGCATCCCTCTAATTGCGCCTCCGGCCCGATCGGTTTCGGGAGGAAATTGGTAGGAAGGTAATTCATCGTGGCCAGAGATAGCGGACACGGACTCGAAGGATTCTCGAAACAGGCCGGACGAGCCGGATCGACGTGATTCCGCGGAATCGAATCACGATAACGCGGCTGTCACGAAACCCTTTCGTGAGCGTCGGCGGTCCGTCAGCTCGGCGACGACGCCCCGCGATCCTCCCGAAAGGATCGGTTCGCACAGAAAACTGGTTTCTCCCGCTGCTCGTCACACCTCGAAGCCGTCCCGCGATCGTTTCCGTCGCCGCCGCTGAAGGACGACGGAGCTTTTCGAAAATAATTAAAGTGTCAGAGGAAGATTCGGCCGAATTCCGGGCTCGATAAAAAGGGTGAACGGGAGGGGGCGAGATAACGCGAAACTTTTAAGACGCCTCTGATTTGATTCCGTTGTCTCTGCGTATTCGAAGTTATAAGAAGCAATTTAAAAATCCGGCAGGAAGCTTCTCCGTGTCCCTGCTTCTCTCTCGCGGCCGGAGCACGCATCCATCCAAAAGTTAAATCCGGTAATCTTAGTTAAAAGAGGCAATTATAGAGCGGACTACAAGGAGATACGAGAGGACCGATAAGGGAAACTGATCGCTTTCTTTTCCGTTCCGTCCGCCCGAACGCTCCCTTTTCTCGTCTCCTTTGTTCCGTCGTTTCCTCCCGTTCTCCCTCCCTTTCTCCGTTTCTCCCTTTTTTCCTCGTTCGTTCTGTCTCGATGCGGCCTCCTCGTCGGTTCGCCGGCTGGAAAATAGGAATAGCCTTTTTTCGCGAGCGGTAAAAGCATCCTGCACTCTTTTACTTTTAGCCGGCCACCGGGAAACTTAAACGGCAAACTTTTGTGCGAAGCGCCATTTCGAGTCGCGAGACTACGACAAAAGGTCTTTTCTCCGTTACCGCCCCTCCCTCTTCAGCCCCTTCGCCGCGCAATAATAGGCGCGCGTTTCTATTCTCGGCGAGGCGGACGCGGTTGGCCATCTTAGGTGCATGCCGCGACTTCTGGTTTAAACCGTGAGATGTTTATTTGCGCTATCTATCACCGGCGGAGATAACAAGACTGTCGCGGAACTATGCTCGAGAGGTAATTACGCGGGAAATCGAAAGTGACGCGTGAAGCGTATCCATATACGAGTGCTCTATCCGTCTTCATCGCTCTTTGTTGCCAGACCAGACGGATTCCGCGGCGTTTCGTATCAGATGTATTAACCACGCGCAATAACCAGATATACCTGTGACGCGGAGTATAGACCATGCGTTGGAAACATAAGTTTCATTCAAATCGCAATGTTTTAAAAAATTTATCGCGACTGCTTCGGAGGATATTGCTACCATTATTAAATGGAAACTGTACGAGATGGCAAGTGTTTTTCTGTATATTATTATTAAACTGCGGATGTTTATGCAAATATACATTCTTAGAGTTCCATATTTCTAATGTTAATGCAGTTAAATAAATGAAGCTGCAGCAAGATTGCATTTTCACCTAGAAATACTTCAAACATGTCATGTTTGTTTAGCCAAGTCATAAAATGTCCATTGTTCATCAATTTCGATATATTAAAGTGCATAAACATCTGCAGTCTAATGATTATACTCGAGTAATTCGAATGCTTAAAGGCAGAGAAAGCTTACAGGAGAGAAATATTTAATTATTTAATCATAAAGCTAGGACCTCGTATTATTATTATAATCTTATGCTGCAGTTCATCTGCCACTGTAGTTCGATTCTTAAATACAAATACTGTTAGTAAAGATATAACAAAAATTATGGGAACTAATGGTGGTACATTTCTCAGAGACTTCTTTCTAAACATGAACTAAATCGTTTTCTCCAACTGCAGTAAATTCGTCCCTGAAGAACCGTCATACTTAACAGAGTTCCAAAGTCATTTTCTTTCCAATTTGCATACCGAGTTTGGATGTCGGAGAAGGAATGACTATTTGGTCGTTGGAAAATGAAGTGCAACACCCCCGGTTCTTTCGCGGAAACGGGTCAGCGGATCCCAAAAATTCGCAGGCATCTCGGGGCCTAATTTTCACGAGCCGGTGATCGATCTCCGTCACGTTTCGCCCCCTCGATTCTCCGGCAAACACGGCCACGTGCATACATTTCCACGGCCCCGAAACGAACCCCGGGCTTTTAGCCCCCCTCCGTTTGGTGGAAATGCGAAAAGGCGATGCTGAAATTCAGCCAGCCAGCCAGCTAGCACCCTTGCTCCTTATCGGCGTCGACCGATTTTTCGTGTTTACCCGCGAGGAGATGAAGTGCTGGCAATACATCAGCCACGAAACGCGACCCTTCTCGTGCGAGCATGTTTATGTATAAGTCGCGTGTGGCCACTTTCGCCATGGAATTCCACGTTCTTCGAATCCGTGCGAGAGAAGGGAAGCATCTCGTGTGAGAAATCGATCAGGCGCCGACGAAATGCGAATCGATCCGCTTGGTCGTGGGCGAAATGATTTTCTTGCTAAATTAAAGTCGAAACACCTAGGGTTGTGTGCTCATGGCTCGAAAGGTGAAAATACTTGAGAAATAGAATTTGTAGCTTGCAGTTGCTGCTGAATGTTGCATTCTTTTCGACGTAGTGCTGATTTACACTTTCAATGCGAACGCAATGTAGGAAATCGTAAAAAGTAGGGACCGCGGCATTGGGAGCCTGCGTTGGTAGCACCTTACCCACCGTCAGTCCGCTGACATCGCCAGTTCCACGATTCCTCTTAATGGGTCTGCAGGTTCCGGTCATCCCACAGTAATACACGTATTTTGAACCATGCAATTAACTTTCCTTTGTAACTTGAATACCTTGAGTGGACAAACCGATATCACAGGTTACCATCTCTGACAGAAATGATGAAAAAATGAGCTCAAATGGACAGCAGATTACACAGGGAGAGATTTAATCATGATTTGCAATAACGGCACGAAAATTCGATTCAAAATATTGACAATTCGATCTGTCCTACTGAAAAGTTGATAACGAGTATAAAAGTTTTACTGAATGCATAATAAAATTTCAGATTACGTGCATGGAGGAGCGCAGACTCCGACAACACCGTGCACAGCGTCGCTAAAAAAGAAATAAATCGCCGAGGCTTTGTCTCAAAATTAGTCTCGCCGGTTTAATTTCGCGCCTGCGGCTGTCTCCGAATAATGAGGATTAATTCCCCGAGACGCGCTCGTCCCGGTAATTTTCGTGTGTGAGAACAAGTCTCTGCTCGCACGAAGTATCAGACAACATTAGTAACGCGATCAAATGAAGCCTCGGTGCAACATCGAGCAACTGCTTTCAGAAGTAGCTATAAATATCTTCAAACAAAAACTACGATAATGGTCAAGGACGGAAGACCAATTTAATATTGGAGGGTTTAAAATATTCTTTGGACAGCATGGAAAAGATGAAACACACTGCTGTCTAACATGAGCTGGACGCAATGACTTTCACTGCAAAGCATGATCCCAGAGGGTGGCAGTAAAATTCTTTAATCCGTTCCTACGTTAGAGATTGAAAGTCGATTTAATCATGTCCCTACAGTTAATTTAGAGCATAAAATACTCCTGTTACAGTATAAAAGTAGTTTGACGAGAACCAGCTAGCCTTAACAGTCTCAATGCAACGCCTGAAGGACCTGTACCGTCACAGTGACGTTTCAACCGCTGATCCGCTATACCGTTCCACACCAGCAAAAAGGATAACCAAAAATCATCCAGCACGGAAGTTCACCAAAAAATCTCCCTGTCACACAGAGCATCCGCTCTCAGATTCCTCGGTCCAGTGACGGTACCCGAAACTGTGAACCCTCGAAACGTCGAAGAGCAATGATTCGAACGCAACCCGGGTATTTTCACAGCTCCGTTCCGTTTTGCAGGGCAGTTCGTCATCCCGTTGGATCCGCAGGAGCGGTTCGTCGACGAAGGGAGCAGCAGACGACGAGAGAAGCAGGATGCCGTTGGATAGGAGGGGTAGACTCGTGGATAGCGCAGCTCGGGACGCTAGAGAGCGAGAGGGAGAGGGTTGGTGGAAGAGGGTGGCAGAGGAGGGCAGCGTGTTTGCAGATCCTCTATCGGCCGCTTCAGCCCCCGATCCGGCATCCCCATTCCCGGTGGTAGCCCAGCAGTTCGCCTCCACCAGCAGCTCCATCCGCCCCTGGAGCTCCGCGATGGTTTGGGGTAGAGCGGCAGGCGGCGCGAGGCAGATAAGAGAATTGCACTGTCAAGCCGGAATGATATATTTGACCAACATTTCCATATAACCCCGGCAGAGGCGCTCTCTCGCGCATCACTCCGCTCTCTTACTCTCGGATTCTTCTCCTTCCTTTCGTTTCTTCCCTTTTTGTCTGCCCGTCTTTCTCCCTCGGCCGGCTCCTCTCTCGCCTCGCTCGTCTCCTATCGTTTTCTTTTTTTCGATTCGTTCGATTCTCCCTCGATTCGTTCCACCCCGCTCCGCCGCTTCGTACCCTCTCTCTTTCGATCTCTCTTTGGCCCTCTCCATCTTTTTTCGAGGTTTCCTCTTTCTGCTCGGTTTCGATCCAGCTGCCGCCCCGCTGCAGAGACACGCTACGAAATTACGTTCGGGGTCAGCGCGTTTATTGACAGTTTTATACGTAGACATTCTTATTATGGACCGAGACGGGGATGGGGAGCTCCTTTGTCGATTTTCTGCCACGATCTTTGGAAGATCGGCAGGTTTCTGAAACGCGTTTCTTCGGAACGTAGATATTGTTGATTTTTGTTAAAAAATATTTGTAACGATCGCTGCACAGAGGAAGCAACGAAGGTGAGAGAATGAAGGCTCAATTAGATTCTCCGAAGCGTGCGCGAGTTCGAAAGCCAGTCGCGTGTTCCCCAGCCTTGAACAAGGGGCAATACAATTTAGATAATTAAACAGATATCAGGGAAGCGTTATCTCGTGCGTGGATGTAAAACAGTTCTATCCGCTGTTCGTAGAAATCTCTTCCGCCGGCTGCTCCCATTCCTCGAAAACGAATCTGTTTCTAACAGTCGCGCTGCCGGCTGCCGATCAATTCATATCGACGGGGATCTTTGATAACACTGTCAGTGAAACTTGTGTTTCCCGATCAACGGGACTCGATTGTGAAAAATCGGAGCAAATAAGAGAAACCAGAGGCGATCCAATCCCCATATCGATTTCCTTCGTAATTAAATTCGGATCCATCATTGTCACTTAGCGTTCTTTCTCGTTTCGGTGCTCGATAAAACTGTCGTTCGACCGCGACGTAATTAAATCGACCGCTGGATACGCTCCGGAATTCTCCGAAACCGACACATCTACGTTCAAACGCGAGTTCTCGCGTTATTAACCCGTTGACTTATAACAACGAGTCGCACTCGTGTTACAAATTACGTTGTAAATATGTGTTTCATTTGGGTATGAATTGTTAAAGATTTTTTAGTAGAGCACCGTTGGCTGTCAAAGAATTATTTAAAGCGCATTGTACATGCCCACAAATATTCAGCGCCAAGCGGCCGTTGCAAAAATCGTGAGGCAAGGGGTTAAGGAGCCTTTTGACAATGTCTATTTTCTTTACATTTTCAGACACTTTGAACCCTCGAAATAATACTCCCGAAAGAATTTTCTGAAATTCGAAAAATAACGTCGCCATGGGTGTTCACCCAGCGAGATCCTTCTTTCGTGCAAGGGTTACACGCGGTACACTCGACACGAAAAGAATATTGTATTCCGTCACGACAAAAATTGTGCACATAGTTCAAAGTACAAACAATGATCGTCTAAAATTTCATTTCGATAGCTCCGGTAGTTTTCTCGCAAAAAATTCCCCAAAACGGCTATTTTTCGGGCATGTACAAGCAAAAGGCCGCTTCATCAGCGGTGTTCGGGCGAGAAGCATGTGTTCCATCGCCGCGATATCAATTTCAATTTCGTACGGTCGAATAATCGTCGGTAAAATATCGTTCGAACGGGGTCGTAGGAGCTTTTATTTACCTGAGCGCCGCGAGGATGGTCCACGGAGCGTGGAAAAGAATGAATCGCGACTGGCTTAGGATTGAAAATTAATCCGCGCTGACTTACGGGGTGTCCGGACGGTCGCAATCAATTCACCGGGGATCCTTTAGCCAGCGTGAATCAGATCCGAATCAGCCAGAAGAAACTCGCTTACTGAAATCAGCCGAATCAGGCTGACGCCGCGGTTTATTCCCGGACAGTTCTTCCCGGCAACGATCTATCACCGGCCTGTACACCATGCGATCGCAGGTGCAGTTTATGAAACGTGATTTATCCTTACCGCGTCGATCTTATTTACACGAATCGCAAACACGAATAACACGTGCTCCCCCCACCGCCGCGCGTTCAACACCGCCGCGAGAGCCGAAATTTCTGCCCTAAATACCTCGGACGATTTATGACCTCCGCGACACATCACGAAAAGGATTGTAATGCGACTTCGGGAGAATAAAGAGATCTTCATGATCGAGGAAAGCACGTGGAGTGATCGTAGTACTTATATTTTTAATTTGAATGTTAAAGGAGGTTTCGTTATGTTTTTAGACTGGAATTTTAGAACAGAGTAGTGTTTCTGGTTTGATCGTTACGGAAGGTTGTTGTGATTCGTAAATCTTAATGGAACTGCACTGAGGCGCCAATGGTTTCTAGTTTAGCATCTTGACGTTCATAGTGAAAGATACCGCGTCCAGTACTAGCTATTTCTTTTTATCTTGTATAAATCAGGAACTGTTCATACATCAATATTGTGTATTTAACGATTCTTGAAGTTTTATCAAAGTTGGTAGATGTTGGATCAGCAATAATGTATTGCATGCCGTCACGCAGTTAATGTGTCAATGTAATAATTGTACTAAATACGTTTGTTCTGAAAATTGAAGTACATTAGATTTCTCATTTTTTGTAAATAAGACTCTGTCTATTCAGAACACTGAATTATTTCCATACACTAAATATTTAAACATAATTCATTGCGCCACCTGCGTTGATCATTTCAGACCTGATGAAACTTTTACTACAAACGGAACGATTTTGAAAGAAGCCCTGCCTTGTCTCTCCTCAGTCAGATCTTGAAACTATTAAGAAACCGTGATCCACCCGAACAAATTGAATCCAACCGGCCGCTCCCGCGCTGCGATCGATCTAGCCGGCACAAAAAAGGGAGGGTGTTCGAAATAACGCAACGACGAACAAATTCTCGAGGGATTAAGTCGGATACCGAGGTGGACTCACGCGGAACAAGACGTAGTTTTTTCGTGGCGGTGCCTCGTCGAATATCCCGGCGTATCCCCCGTCGCAGCGATTTGTCAAAACCGGCGTGGCGCCTGTCATTCGTCTCTTTACTGCGCGATCGTTAACGGCGAGGGGAAGAGGAGTAAAGAGGGAGGAGGAAGAAAAAAAGGAGAATAAGGAGAAAAAGAAGAAACGAGGATGGACCGACGGTTCTCGAAAAAGAAAGACAAAGAAACGCGGGATCCACGGCGATATTATCTGTTCCATACAGCGCGGCGCAAGTTCCCCGTGGCACGGCCGAGGCCCCCCGGCGAGCGCTGCGTGTGTTAATTTGAATCGAGAGAGATTACGCGGCGGCTCCCCGCGGTGAGCAGCCATTTTGTATCAAAATGTCGATAAAGGAAGTCAGTGGTCGACCCCAGCCCCCGACTACGTGTCCCTAGGTTCCTAATCGTCTATCGCGCCATGACTTTCCCCGCGTTTCCTTCAGCGTCCGCGGGAAATTTTTACGCACCACAGAACCCACAAACCTCTCCCATAGACCATACATTACGCACTACGCCTCGAGGTACCAAGTTTATGATCATTCGGATGCTAGGCGAAAAAGGACGAACGGATGTTTCGAGAGTACATGCTGAGATAGAGTAATCGAAATATGTATTAAATTTTTAGAAATGGAGAACCTGCTTAGGAATGCAGCTTGAATGGTACGACGGAAAACAAGTACATAGTGTATCAGCCGAATTTCGAACGCTTCGATAATTAGCACACAGGGCTGATTGGGCGAGCAATCGAGTTGAGCAGATGCTACCATGTTATACTGGTTCAGTAAATCATTTTCTTCTATCCATGTCAGACAGGTTCTTAATTATTAAAGAATATCCACAGATAAAACTTTCAATGTTTCAAAATACGTAAAGAACTTTAAAAAAAAAAACAAGCAACCGAAACGTTCGCCAGCAGGAACCAGTGGTCTCTAAAAGCTACAAAGTATTTCACATTGTTCATACCGGTAGCTTCTGAAGCTCTGCTGGAACGGAACGGCGAAAGTGGACACCGAACGTTGGACCGATGCGCGAGGTTCAGCGCGTGGAAACGTAATATTACGCGCGGGTTGCTCGTCGTCGGCATTACCGGTCCCGCGGAATCGTACAATGATCGTTTAATCGGGCGTGCAGCAAACAATCGCCGCGATTCCGCCGGCAACGACTGCTGGGCCCGTTCCGCAACCGGCGCGGCGCGTCGCGGCGTCCGCTCGTCTTCCACGCAAACGAACACCGCGCGAAACGCTCCGGCGAACATTTGATTGTCCGTGCAGGCTGCAATACGCGCGCGTATCGACAGGAAGCGCGAGATCGGCAAATCGGCCGGTCTGCCCCGAACACGCACCGCTCGAAACGCCGGCTGAAAACTGTACGAACCGGACAAAAGGGACGATTGATCGCTCGACGAGAGCTGCCCTATATTTCGAGCTCGATACGCTCCTGGCAGAATTTCGCGTTGCGAAATTTTGGAGGCTATAAATTCGTGTGCCGATCGCGACGGGATAAGGAGACCGCGTTGCGTGCTGGGTTATTCCGAACCGGAGAAACTTAAGTGAAGTTACACCGAGCGTGAGGTGGGTGTGACATGTCTGCTACTATTCGTCTGCGTGTTTTATTTAATTAAATTTTGTTCAATCAAAGTGGTTCAGTCATGCGACGTCGTTTAGTTTCAGAACCTGAGGATTTAAAAGTCGTTTGATATGTCATACCCGACCTAACTGCCGCGGAGTTAAGGTAAAATAATGGAGAACCGGTTGCTCATGTGTACTCAGGTTAAAGTCGTGCGAGATGTTCTGGGATGAGCTGCTAGAGACGAGATGTTCTACGTCTATTTAGAATAGACAGAAGATGTATGTGTGCAGACTGCTTCTTTAGGTCTCCTGGCACATACGGAAATGATCAATTTGTGTATAGTTTTTGATCGAAACACTCTGACAGGGGATTATAATGTACTAACCCTCCTGACTAATACTTTATTCAAAACCGACCGAATCATACAGCAATACTTGAAAACCTAGGTGGTTTTTAACCATTTACTACACGTATTGTATAACAGTACCATATTGTACGTGTTCAGTTTTGTATTTGCTCCATTAGAAGAAACTTGTGTCGAAGTATACAATAAAACCTTCGTTAATTTGTCTTGTGTAATGGCCATTGCAGAATGCTCAACCCAAAGGATCCTCAATTTCTACTGCTTATGGGATTTGGAAACTGAAGCGGAATTTTCGAAGCTTTTTGTTACAATTGTTGAAATTGATATATTTATAATATTTAAAATGAAGAGGAGAAGTCATTGATATAAATTAAAACGGTAGAATCATACGTAGTGGAGTAAATGCTACTTCTCTAACATGTCTGTCCATCACTGACTATTCTACTTGAAACAAACTTCACAAATATTGACGACTGGTCTGACTGATATACACACTTCTCTTGCGTAACTTGCAGTGGCTGCATCATAACCAGACTGCGGATGTTTGTGCAAATATACGTTTCTAAAACTCGACAATTTTTATATTAATATAGTCGCAAAAATTAAATTTTGATGTAACCATGTATTGTGCTTCATATGCTTTAAAAATGTACTTTGCACTTCTCATACGTAATTGAATGTATATATTCTAAATATATGAATATGTTAAATTGCATAAAAATCCGCAGTCTAAAAATAACAAACACAGTCACGACGAAAAATTCAATGACCCCCATCGCTTAAACTTGCAACTGTGCTAATCCTGTCGAAATAATCGTAAAAGAACACTAACACTGATATCCAGTATCTCGATAATTGAGAATAAAACTATAGCAGCTAATTTATTGCCGTTCGATGAAGTCGCATTCAGAAACTATTACAGCCTCGCATCTCTCTTCAATCTGAACGACAGCGAGCATTAATCCGCGAACCCGCGGCATCGGGGTGACGTCAAAAATCCCTGAAAAAATGCTGGCCTCTCGCTGAACACGTACCGCGGCCCGGCCGGCGATGCGGGCCGCGGGAATTCAAAATTTCCGCGTTGAAAAACGCGGAAGACGCATGCATCCGCGCGGCCGCCGCCATATTTCTCCGGGGCCGTTCCGCGAGACACGGCGAGCATAAGGTCGCGAGCGGCGTATCCGCGTTTCCGGCGATGTGTTCGAGCGGCGGGAGAACAACGAAGGGCACCGACGATGATTCAGAGATATTTATGGGGTGCAGAGAGTTGCCGCGCGAGGCAGAAGAGGGCATATCGCGTACGCTCGAGCAGAATTACACGATGTCGGCGATGATATAACGCGTTCTCGCGCCACTCGCCGCTTTTCCCGCGCCTCTCGTCGCGGCGACGATTCGACGACCGCGGCCCCTGCTCTCATTCAACGCGGGAGGACGCATTAAATCACCGCGGTCTCTCCTTCGAGAAATTCGGAAAAATCCGCCGTTGACGCGGTCCACGCGGTAAATCCTCCGCATACGGTCAACGCTCGACCGTGGAATGCTCTCGGGGAACGAACGGCCAGGTGGTGAAGCTGAAGACGGCTGAATGGACGAGAATATTAACGCGCTGCGAACGGATCGCAAGAATTCTCCAGATCCCTGTTTCAACCCTCTATAACGTTAGGCGATTTTGAAGTTACCTTTCCATGCGTTTATATTTTGGAAATCACTGCGGACCATTGTATTGCAGCAGGGTGACGTAATAATGAATGAAATCATGAAGCAACTCAGTGGCCAAAGCTTGCTGATAGAAGATAAACTGTAAGAAATCTGCATATGAACGTTCTCCGAAAATAGAATGCTCGAAATGCAATATACATCTGTGTGTAACATCGACAATTCTGTACTTATGGTTCTGATCGCTTAAAATCAGTGTGAAATGAAGTTTAGGTTCATAAAACCAGAAACTGTTTGAAGAAAGGAGCAAAGAATTATTCTAACGGCGAATAAACACTATTCAAAATAATTATCAATATCTCCACAATTAAAAATAGCTGTAACCGTGAATGTATGCTTGAGATTAGCTTTAAAAACGACATTATTTATGGAGTAACCTGACATACACGATAGCTAGCCCCTCCAATACATTTTACGTGTGCATGATCAAAGAACACACTGTCTTTAATAGATCTACTAAAAATGTAGCGTGGTCTAAGATACTTTCACAATTAAACAATGACAGCGAACTTGTTCGTACAATTACCCTTTCCGTTCGTTCTGATCTCCTAAAATATTTACACAAAGTTAATTTTACGTTACGACTGAGAATTTTCCAAACATTCGAAAAGAAGTTGATGAGCAACGCCAGAGTTCTTTCTGTCGGTACATTTGATCCAGGAAATTCGACCGGGCCGAATTGCGCTGAACCGTTGGATTAAATTAATCTCGCGACACCGCTGCGAACGTTCTTCGTTCCGTGCGATCATGCGCCGCGAGACAACAATAGCGAACTAATAAATGACTAATGGTGGTCTTTCTGCTCAGTGAGGGTCCCAGACTATGCTTGACGAACGGTGATTAGGAGCGTGGGCGTTCAGGATGTATGGCGCCAGACTTTGAAAAAATCCTCGTGAGGATCGCGTGGTGGAGAATTCGAGAGTTCATACACCTCGGAATACAATTACAGCGATCTCGGATCCACTCAGAGAAAAGCGAACGAATTCTTTCACAGACACGTAGAAACTTTTGTTATTCGAATGCTAGAGATTCTGTGAAGAAATAGTGGCTGTTCAAGTTTTTTTTGCCATGTTAATTGACTACTTGACCTTAATTTAGGTGAATTGTTAACTGAACGTATACGCCATTGGAATCGATACTGAATTTTTGTCACCTATTTTAAATCAGGCGTATGCTGTACCAATTGTATAGTTTACTGATTGAAATGTATATTTCTAAATTATACAGACAAGAGAATGTGTTGTTGTTTGAAATAAACAGTATTATATGCTTTAAGCCATCATTTATAAGATATCTTCAAAATAAAATTTTATAGGTAACTAATAACGCAATAAAAGTTTTTCAAATAATACTAAATGTATCTACATTTAATTCAGATGCGCTATACATTATATACAATATACGACTTTTACAAAAACCAGGATTTTCCAGAAAAAGAAGAAGCAGATCGACTAAATACATGAGGAAAGAAATTTCCACCGACAAATGGATAAAATGCAATAAGTTTCGGCTTACGAACCCGAGGACACGGGAGAAATCACCCGTCGAAGGGAGAACGTCACTTCCGACGGGAAACCAACCCCCGATCTCTCGCCTCTGACATATTATTTGGCACGAACATGTTTATTTTCACCCCCCGCGGAAACATCGTGTGTAACACGCGCCACCCCACGCGTCCTTGCAACCCCTCGAGCCTGCCCTATTAGAGCAATGACGAGTCTACTATAATATCAACGCACCCCGTCCATCGGGCCTGCAAAACTAAAAGAACAGAAAAAAAAGGACTGCAAACCCATTATATGATGGACAGAAGGAAAGCTTCCGGTCAGCTTGCCTCTTCGACTTCAATCGAAGCCGACAGGCTGAAACGCGTTCCGGAGTTCACCGTGAGCTAGCGTTTCTCTTACAGGCGAGCTTAGGCCGGGCTGGAAGCTTGTTAAACGAAAAACCTTACCGACAGGCCTTGTCAGGGCACGGCAACGTCCAAAAGGTACTCACCTGAAACAGAAAAAAGAGAAAAGTCCGGTCAGCGATCATGTTGGTCTCGTTGGAGAACGTCGATTGCACGGGGCTCGCTAACGAGCGCGGCGCGTTATCAGTTTTCGCGCGGCTCGCCGCGAATTTATCGCGATTCCGAGAAGCATAAAACCCGCGGCAGGCTGCGCGCAGATGAAATCTCGATCCCTTTTTACGAGAACCCGGAGACACTTTCTCAGGACGAAAGAGTTGTCGGAAGAAGGGAAAAAGGAAAAGAGTAACCCGAACCCGGACAGGGGTGCGCGATCGCGACGGATACGAGCGGGCCAGTATTATTACGTTCAGATGGGATCTCTCTTCGGGTTTCGTGGGACGAGCTGGAAGGGTAACGACGAGGGGGTGAGAATCCGCGATCGAGAAGCCTCGCACCTCGCGGGATCGCACCTCGCGTGTGGGTAGAAGGGGTCAAGGACACGACACGCTCGTCGAGCGTCTTCGTCGATCCTGGAGGGTCCGCGGACCCCTTGATGGACCCTCGGGAAGTTTTACGAGTGCCTCCTCGTCGAGAGCGACACACGGGCAACTTAAATGAGCAGCGGGAACAGAGAGAAGCACACGGGGAGAAAAAAGGACGAGCGCCGCTCTCGGAGTTGTACTCTTCGGCAAATTCGCGAGATGCCTGGCCCCTCGCCAGGATTCTCGTATCAGGTTCCACGGCGCGGTAGGTACTAGCCTATCGCGATCTTCGACATTCCATCTGCGCGGACCGAAGTGTTCGTCTTCCACGAAGTGTCCCGGGGATGTTCGAAAACACCGGCCGCCGGGTCTGTCGTTATTCGGGAATTATTTCGCGGGGAATAAAACACCGACGCCGGCCCCTTTTTGTCGGCACCGAAACTTGTTGACGACGCTCGGAGGACTCTCGCCATGCATCTTTTCTTTGACGCGCCACGATGCGCAAGAGAAATTAAATTCGAACTTTAGGGCCTTTCAAATGCATCGTAGAATATTTTTGTCTGTAATATTTGGGGTGAATTTTGTTTTGACTGCGTAAAAACGGAATTCGTAGGGGAAACTCGGCTAATTCCGGAGGACTAATTGTAAGGAGAACACACGTCATATTTATGCCTAGATTTGTGCAGGAAAGGAATATCAAGGTGTGTAAATACCGGCCGAACCTCTGTTTAACAGATTAAATAAAGAAATGTATTATAATATAAATATTTTAAGTTGTATGCCATTAGAGTTGGCAAAAAAGAGTTTCGTCCACTCGCAGTGCATTTTTATGTTCCAAATGTATGAAATAATATGGGAATATATAAATCTATTGATAAAATCAATTATCAGTTATGATTTTTATGAGTTCTCTTCGAACAGTTTATAATGGTAACTTGCATAGTAAGACAATTACGTTAAGAGTCTCAGAAGTGACGTATCAGTATGAACAACAATTGCATCAGTGTTAATTCACTTTCAGATGCATCCTTCTCCGTCACTGCTCCATTCAATTTATTCAGTTATAATTAAACATGAAAACAGAATATTGCAAGCATAATGCAAGATACTAATCGTGATTTCCTTCGTTCAACAGCTTGCTGAGCACGCGCCAATGCAAACATTAGTTTTAGACGAAACGCGCTAATGCACAGTTTTGGAATTCGTCCAAATGAGGGCAGAAAAATAAAAAATAATACATCGATGCTCCCTATGCCCATACAGACAAGTTTCAACGAGTTTTCATGCGGTTGAGAATACTTATCACTCTCACCCTGTCGGCAACACCTGCGAGTTCCCCAAAGACACCTAACCCCAGCCCGTACATCCTAAACCGACGAACCGTTTCCTGCGATTCATAGATTTCTCTGTACTGGCAACAATTTATACCGTTCACCGGTCGCATTAAATTATTCTAACGCACGGTATAATTTCAGTCGGACGCATCCTGCGACGTCCTAAACGCTCGATAATCTAAAACGCTGCAGCCAGAGCCCTTTCTACGAAGGATCGGTATGACCAGCCGACCGTCTTAGAAGCTTTCTGGTCTACGAAGCGGCCGTTAAATTGGCGGTAGGATACAGGTGGGTGAACGCTAGTCCTGATCGTTCCTCTCCAATTTGAATTCGTCGATGAGATCATAGAGGAAACAAAG
Source organism: Macropis europaea (assembly GCA_916610135.2). Lineage (NCBI taxonomy): Eukaryota > Metazoa > Arthropoda > Insecta > Hymenoptera > Melittidae > Macropis > Macropis europaea. Next base: position 7,101,392 of record OU744348.1, read on the forward strand.
GTGGGACCTTTCACCTGTCGCTGCATTATGCACGAGTTCCCGGTGCACAGGGCGGGGTGCAAACGACGCGTCGTCGCTAGAGAAACGATCGTCGTGGAATTAAACGGGAAACAAAATCCGATTCGACACAGAGAACGGACTACCTGTTATTACAGGGGCCGCCATGGAAGACGGCGGTTCATAAATTATTTGAAATGGGACGCGTACCGTGTACCGCTGCCACGGAACCGCGTCGACGATATTTATTGACTGTCCGCGACCGCGTGCTCCTCTTATCGATACCTAATCAATTACGGAGAATCCAGGAGCATTCGATAGACTGCATAACCACGAGATCCTGAATGGAAAACTGAATCTTCGTTTCATTCTGAATAAGCAGGTGAATCAATTTCAGACGTGCGGTGGAACTTTGATCATTCGAACACGGGTCAACCGAGAATCATCCTGCATCATTTATAGGCTGTAATTATCGTTAGACAGTGTGTACTTAATTTTATGCCACCGTATATTTTAGATTCTAAAATAAAATGATTATTTTTGTGGCAAATATAATTAGAATGAGAGTGATTCTGTTATGAATTGTAGTTCGGATCATCGAGGCCCTGCAGTACTTCAAGTATAGATTCAGAAATTAATAACAATAGTTTATACTGTTCACTCAATTTTTATATTGTGAATATAGTCGACGGAACGGTTTGCCCATTAGAGTCAGACTGTTGCGTACGGTGACTCAAGAAATTCATCTAATGAATTTTTTATGTGTACTCTCGTTTATTTAACATGTTCTCAGGGAATTGGTATCTGAAGTAAACTTGTAGTATCTATTATAAATTTCATTTCAAATATACCTTGAAGACTTGTATTAAATTAATTGAATTAAGGAAGAAAAATTATTTAGATGGCTGGCTGAGAAATAAATAAGCACGGAAATATTTGCGCAGTGAAAATACTTCAAATATTGAAAGAATCGATAGTTCAGAAATTTTCCTTATTCAGGCAATCTTATAAACACAATAGAGAGGAGTAAAAATGTTTAACAAATATATCGGTCGTCAATGTATTAACCGTGTAGAGCACTTTTCAAAGTTACAAAAAACAGAAATCGCAAGTCTTCGACGAACTCCAACGGCGAACGAACTTCCAATTCGTCGTGGATTTCGCAGGAAACCACCCCCGGAGGTGTCAGGGGGTGGTTCAGAGGGTATTCGGTGATCAGCGCAAGAGAATTCCGCTCGTTCCGTGAATAATTGCAGCCGCCGGTAGACGGAAGGCGGAATCGCGGGCGAAACTTCGCGTCTATTATTACCACGATCGCAAGAATGCCGGTGGCTCGAGCCTCGAACTGGCGGAAAATCTCTCTCTCTCTCTTTCTCATCCTCTCTCAAAAGGGAGAGAGAGAAAGAGAGAGACAAGAAACAGGAACGAAGGCATGGACGAAGAAAAAGGAGAAAGAAGGGAGACTAGGTGGAAACGAGAATCGAGGGTGGCGAAGGGCGCTCGGCCCCCTACTTACGTAATTTTAAATTAAACTGTGACGTTTTCAAATTAACGTTTTTGCCCGCCTCTCCCCGCGGCGCTTCAACGAACCTCTCGCTAGACCAGAGGCAGAGAAACTTGCGATATTACGCCGGCACCGAGCTTTTTTCGTCTCTGTCTCCCTCTCCCTCTCTCACTCTCCCTCTTCGTCGCGCGAGCGCGGAAGCGCGCGTAATTTAGGTACCAGGAAATTGGTTTTCTCGACGCTGAAATAGAAGAATGCGATGCGCGACGAGGCCCAAGCGGATAGGGTGAGAGAGCGGAGAACGCGGACGAGGAGGAGGATTCGTCCATCGGTTCGAAAGTAATTGCTCGGTAGGTTCGCCCGATTCCGCGGCTCGGTTATTAAGGCGCGAACCGGCTCCCATTCATGGAAATTTCATCGTCCGCGTCGTCGTCCTGTCGACGAAAAAGGCCCTCCATTGTCCTGGCGCGACGTGACGCGGAAAAGGACACCGACGACGCCACTGAAAGTCACCGAGCGGACTGGAAATCCACTTCCGCATCCTAATTTTCGGAACAAAAGCCGCCCCGCTCCCCGAGCAAGTTTTCACAAGGATTCGTTTAGTAGTCCAATTATTCGTTCGCCGTGACGGACGTTCGAATTGTTCTTCCTTTTTATTTTTCCTCTTTCCTTTTTTGTCCGCGGCGTCGTCGCGACGGATCGCACAATGGCCGCGGAAGAGGGCTGGAAAAACGCGGCAAGAAAATGAGCCGCGTCGGACGTTTCAGCTCGCGCCGCCCCTGGGGAACGAGATTCCGCTCCCGACGACGGTTTTTGAAGCGTAATTAAGGAAATAGAGACGAGATTTCATTTTCGTAATGGAGAACGGAGGTATTCCGGCGACGCTTCGCAAGCGCGATGTAATTGAACATTTTTGTCCACTGTTTCAGCCCGGGGAACAATGAATCTAAATGGTGTGTAAATTAAAAATTTTGTTCAGTCTTCGGCGACACCCTCGTTATCTAAAACTGTAGAAATTTCACGTTCTCTTCCGTTAAACTTACTCCCGATTTTGCTGCGCCAATTAACTCGAGCTGCATTTTACTTTGTATTCAAGTATAAACATTTAACCTCTTCAGGGACAAACTCGTTGTAACTAGGCAAAGTAATATTTACCCAATAGAAATTCATATTTACAAAACAAGGAATAAAGAATTAACAAAATTTAAAGATCTGCAAGAAAAATTATGCACACACACATGGCCGTTAGATGTCACATTTTTGTCTATAACCATTGAATTAGAGAAACAAACTAAACGTACACACAGGTGTCAGTATCCCTGAAGAGGCGAAGTAAACTGCAACTTCAAAAACAGAGATGATACATATCTATCTCTGACTGAAAATTTGAAAATTTAATTAAACGCGTACATCCGTCACAGCTATAAACGAAACCCCAGCGGAACGAATTAAATCGAATAGAAGATCAGTACCGTTTAAGAAACGAACATTGAATCTGATCCGTACGGAAGATCAAATTCTCCGTTCTATCGGGTGAAAGTATCTTGTCTTTCGGTTAACGAGCAATCAGTCCGTCAGGTTCTCGAAGCGGGACGTCGCTCAGGACGTCGAAGTTCGAGCATCGAAGCGGGGCAGCAGATAAACCGAAGAAGATACAGCCGACGCGAATCGGGTCGCGGATCGGTGGATTCGTGTCTCGAAATCGTTCGACGATAATTACCGGTCGCACACAATCGAAACGTATCCTGCAGCGAGTGTGTCCGCATCCTGTGCGCGCGCGCGCGCTTGGTGCGTGCCACGGGCCGAACGCGGAACATTCGTAATTGTTCGGTCGTCGGGGCCATTGAATAAAATACAAGCTACCGGTCGCGTTGTCTGTCTGTCAGTCCGTCAGGCCTGTCTGTCCGTCACGCTGACGTGGGAAGACGCCGCGTGGTTCCACCCCGGAACGCCCGCTACCGAAAGCTAGTTACGATTGTTGCGGAGAAACTCGGAGTCATGCAACCCGCCCCCCCTCTCCCTTTTTGCTTCTGCCCCTCGCGCCGACCAATTTCACAGTCATGCAATCATAATCAACTCGAGATAATAGTTTTCTCGGCCGACACGACGCTCGAGCTTCGGGACGCCTTCGACGACTTCCGCTGACGCGGTCGTTCTTCGAGAGTTCGCTTTTCGCGCCATTTTTCTGCCGGCTGAAAGAACGTCATTCGTCACCCGAGGTTCGAGATGTTACCATGCTGCAGTATGGAGAATATCTTATTGGTGTTCATGGGAGATGCAGCGACGGACACTGAGTCTGCTGAAGAGGGTTACTGCGAAACCAAAGGTTCCGGTGCGTCCCAACGATTGGACTCGTCATCGAAATATCGCTAGCTCCAAGACAGTCGCGTAATTTGCAACGTCCTGTTCCAATTACACGCATCTGTTGTTCTATGATTGCCTTCCTTCGAGGAGTCGACGTGCATGAAATCCCAGACCCCTCCGTTATCGAAACTGCCGCTATTACGGTTTCGAGACGACCGCAAGCTAACGAACTCGTGGAAAAGGGTGGCCGAAAACGAGCGACAAAGTCAAAATATGTCAATGGCCTAACTGCGGTACACCGCATGAACAGTTACGAGTTCTAACCCCGAAGGAAAAAGGGGGTTGAATCATGCGAGGTGACGTGTCGACAAGCCTAACCTCGTCATCGTCCTGTTTAAACGGGGAACGACGAGTCGGTTCCTCCGAAATCGGAAAAACGCCGGATGCGACGAGTTCACAGGTGCCTCGTTGGAATCGAAGGAATTAGGAAACCGCAAATTGCGGTCTAACCGACTGATGTCAGGAAGCAGGCTCAAAGGTTCCTTTCAACGAAGAATCTGAAGCCCCGAAAAGGGTACACGCGTCTGACGCTCGGAGGGCTCAATGAAAAATTCAGGATCCCCTGTTTTCTCCGTAGGTTCGACGGAGATTAGGCGAAAGAGCTTGTTGACAATGCCATTCAACGTCGTTGACGAGGAAGGAGACCCTCCCCGAGAAAACAGCTTGAATTCAGGGTGCATTAGCCTAATCTAATGACGCAAAGAACTAATAAGCGAGCCGGCTGAATCCGTTTCCCATTCAGGGATCCCTTTTCCTCCGTGTTCTCTCCTCGCTCCATCAAGGTCCTTCCTTGCTCTCCACCTTCGGATACCTCCACCCTGCGGATCGAGGATAACCTATCTGGTGCCCGTAGGGCTAATGCATCGCACAATAGATCAATTACATACATTAGTGGCTTCGTGGATGGCTGAGGGTGTCTATAAGCTTTCCCTCGGCCCTCCGTCTTGCTTCGACTCGACCTCGCCATCGAGATGGGGTATCGATATCTTGGGGTAGCATCGGTGCTCCACGAATTTAGCTATAAATGGCTATTCTCTCAACGCGAGTAGATTTACGAAATGCTTCGTACGGCGTAACGATGCGTTAATGCTGGTAGCGTTTAGAATTATGAGCGAGGGTTAGCAAGGAGGAAAGATTCGTACAAGTCAATCACTGACCGCCTACTCCTCGACGGATATTTCTAAACATAATCTATAAAAACTCCTTCTTGACATAGAAGCATACATTGAAAAGTGAATATGCTACACACTGATTATAATAGCAGTCCATATATTTCTATCTGTCGTGATATACTGCCTAACAGCCTGAGTCTTCCGTCTGAACGATTCCATTTCCAAAGACATCATACCGACTCCGTTTTCTAACTAATTAGAAGCTGAACGAGAGCCGCGACCTAACCTCGACGGAAACTCGTTAGCCGAGGGAATTACAGAAGCCTGTAAACCGTTGTAACGAGTTCGTCGGTGCTATCGTTGGTAAACGATGCGGTTCCCGGCTGAATCGCGGAATTTATGTTGGGAAGGAAATTTCACCGGGCAAACGAACCAGCGTCGGATAATCTACGGGGCGCAGGTAAAACCGTGAGCGCCATCGCCAAGGGCGCCGGTATCGCCGGCAACAACAACAACGGCGAGAGCAACAGCAACGAGGAGGACGAAGAGGACGACGACGACGACGAAGAAGAGGACGACGACGACGCGAGACGTCTCAAGCAAGGCTTTCGCAAGCATGCGAGGGAATCGTAAGTTAAGGTGGGACGGCAAAGGAGGAAGGTTAGCCGGCGCAAACATAAAGTTCCAGACTTACGACGCGAGATCCCCGATAGCTCGTCCGCGGTGGGCATAAAAGCATTAAAAAGCGCCGAGGCAAAAACGCAAGTGCATACATACTCCGTATACACGCACACGGGTACACCGGCGTGTGTGCACGTGTTCGTGAACGGCCTGCGCGTGTATCGGGGCCTGTCTTATTCTTCTTCTTCCACTCCTTCCTCTTCTTCTTCTTCTGCTCGTTGGTTGCATGCGTTCTTCGCGGTAGACCCCCGCGGCGACCAACCTGTCTTTCCAACACCGTTCCCCCCGCTATCTCGCCGTGGATATCCCGATAATACTCCACCGCGTCTAAATTCTTTTATAACCCTCGAGGAGGAGGCTCTCTCTCGCCGAGGGAGCACGCATCGACCGCGATAACGATAATCGACGAGCGTGAAGCTCGACCGGACCGCAACCGTCCGCTCCGCTCCGCTTCGTTACGTCCCGTTCCGTTCGCCTTCAAACTTCGCCTCGGATTACTCCGATGCACGCGTTTGATTCCGCTCCGCGATCACTTTACACTGATAACCGGCGCTTACGTTTTACCCTGCCCTCTGTGGACTTCCATCGGAGGAACCCTTGATTCCTCTGCAATTTGACTGACTCTTCGTCACGGAGAGTTTGAATCGAGAAAGGAGGTATCGGGTTCGATTTCCAGGATGTCTATCGTTGTAGGATGCCTTCTGTGGACGGGTGAAGGACAGTCAGTCATCAAGGTTAATTTCAACCTCATATTGGGACGCGACACGAGTAAATGTTTCACATTGGCAGTGGACAACCGAAAAGCAGTTCCCAATTTGTCGATTTTAATTATCAGTTACTTTGTAAGAGAGTTCGTACAGTTTGAAATGGAACATCTAGAATGTTCTATACCTCTTAGGAAAACTGGTTACATCATTCAGAGGGTAACCCAGGACCATTGGGTATACGTCGATCAAATACGCGGAGTATAGATACTTAAGGGACAGAAAAAAGTAAGTACAACCCTGTATCGGTAGTCACATTTACAAGAATCGGATCCTAAACTTCCCATACACATGTACCAAACAAAGCAAAGAGTAGTATCCTAACACATCGACGGCCACAGTGAAAACTCCCGTACCTGGTCAGACATCAACTATTCAATTGCTCAGTTTTGACGCTGCAATCTTATTCCAATATGAATTCTATTCAAAGCTGGTATAAACTCGGTATTTACTTAATTAAATAAAATTTGATGCATCGATCATCGGTGACCCCCACGGCAGTCAACGTGCTAACCTCCCAAGCAATAACTTCCAAACAATAACACAGTTCCTCCAATGCCTGCCAGCGCTTTGACGCTGATGAACGCGCTCGGTACCAACAGGAGAGCCGCTAATCGGGCCAAAAAATTAGTAAATAGCATAGCAATAAATAGCGACGGAGCGATGGCGGAGGGCTAGGAGTGCCGTGTCCAAAGTGACGGTGGACAAGCGTAAAGAGGCGAACGGCGTGCCCTTTGAAATATAGGCTCTCCCGGCGATAATGATGAACCGTGTTTACACTGGAGGGAGCTTCGAGGGGCGCCTCGTCAGCCATCACGGAGGGGGTGGCAAAAGGAGAAGGCGACTCCTTTCTCATGTAAATACGATGTAGCCGCGTGTAAAGGCGGCTGACCGGTCGTGTATGTGGCACAATGTCGGCTGCTGCTACGTGGAGAACGAGAGGAACGAATATGTGGCCGGTGATGCCGGCTGAGAAGGAAAGCCGAAGAAGTGGAGGTGGAGGACGACCGCACGTAAAATATATCAGCCGCTGTGTGACTTCTCGGGGCAGCCACAAATCACGCGACCCCCCGTCGCTTCCCGCCGCGCACACGGTGTGGGTGTACCCCCTTGTACACGTTGCAACGAGCCACGGAGTGCACCTTCTCCGAGGTGGTGGGTGATCGCTCGCCCCGAGGATGTTTTCTTCGCTCGGGTCAATGTTTGATTGGATATACATTCGTGAGGTTCCCTCGGTGACCTGCAACGATCGCCGCTCAGGGGTCCTGATCGAAAGACTTGCAGCTTAAACTGGTCGGACTGTATGCTTTTTATAGGGATTTATTAGATTTTGATCCCTGAGAATGGACCAGGTTACTCAGAAGGGTACTGAGTTTTGTACCTTGAGGTTCCCACACGCGTGTCGTAGGCTCGCAATCCCTGTTAGGTATGACACAATGTTCTAGAAACGACTCTGGAGATAGCTGAAAGTCGTTTCCTTGTATTTATGCCAAAGATAAAAAAGCTAATAAATGAGAGACAAGGAATGGACCATAGTACGATAGGATGAACATAAAAGATCGTGTTAAAACTGGTGAAACGTTCTCCAGGTGGAGAGGTGACTTCGAATAGCACGCATGAATCTCAATTTTATAAACCAAAAAGATTTCCCGGGTCGTAGCACCTTCACAGTATCCTCAATGGAAAGGCTGAAGGAATACCGAAGATGTAGAATTCTACCATTGCCCCCAACTCAGGTACTTCTCAGTACCTTTGCTTATCTTCTTCTTCCTCGATAATCCTTCGACTCTCTGTGCCCTCCTCCTGAAAGAAGATCGCAAGGTCGACAAAGAAACCACCGAAGTCGAAAATATACTCCGAATCGGGCGCATCCGAATGACGAAGGCCACGCGTACACACGGGGACCACGAAGAGCGTGTGTCCCGGGGCGGCCTAATCCGGCAAACCCATGCATCATCCGAAGTTCGTTAGAAACTTTAAATATGCTATCCGGAACGATGCTGAAGGGAGGAGACGGTCGCGGGGGGAGGATATCGTCTCGTATCCAAGCGCACAACGCGATCAAGCTGGAATCTTCTCCGGTGAATACTATTAATGAGGCCCGTCCGAGAACGCGGAGCAGAAGAAACGAGGAAGGCGGAGAAAAGAAGGGGACAAGAGGGTGGGTGAGAGTTCCTTTTGAACGGAGCTTGCCTTTTGTTGGTCCTCGAGCGAGGAAATAATGCTCCGTGGAATGTGACCCGTGCACCTCGTCCACCACGCGCGCGTGTGTGTGGATCACGCTCGATCCTGATCCACACGGACCTCTCGTGAACCGTTAATATCTGGCTCGATGGATCCGGAAGATGATTCGTTAATGACACCTACCAGCGACGTCATGTTTAGAATGCAGATGGGCAGACCAATGCGAACGGTTGGCTTTCAGGATGGCTCTCAATAAACTTTTCACCTTCTATTTAATCCAACATCGACGGCTATGATTATTCAGCCGGGGGATCTACAGTTTTAGGTAGGTTCCAAACACCAACGTTACAAGACTAAAGACCATAGTGGGTAACCATAGTAAACTACTACTTCCAACGATCCAAAATTCAACACATTTTCATTGCTGACAACGGAACTTTTAGACAGAACAAGGGGTCTCTCCATAATCAGCTACTGGCAATGAAAGAGATAGAAGAGACTTTGGTCGAAATGTTCGCAGGAGAAAAAACAAAGCAGCAAGGGACGCAAGATGGAGCACGAGACGAAAGCAAAGGGTCATTTATAACGCTGACGGAGAGGCACGTGATTAGAAGTACCAAATGACCAACAAGAGGAGCATCAGAAAGAACGTACACGACGTCCCTGTTCTTTCTTCCTTCCTTCCTTCCTTCCTTCCTTCTTCGACCTCGCTGCAGGAATGTTTTAAGTTTTAACCAGTAGCGAGCTGGATCATTATAATGATTCGAATCTGCCGGGAGGAGGGTTTCTTCGCTGGCTCGTTATTAATATCGAATAACGAGATGCTGCGCTCGCGAGCGCCAATGGTATGCGTGCCCAAGGCGTATTCTTTATTAACGATGCAGCACCGTTCCTCCGGCCCGTCCTACCAAAAAATTCACCTGACGCCAGGCCGCGCACACCGATCGCTAGATGGAACTCGAGGACAGCAGCACAGGGCAAAAAGGGATTGAAATTTCTTGCCCGATGCCTGCTGGAATACTTCTTCAGGAACCAGCGTCGCACCGCGCGGGATGGTCGAGTTCATCGTCGAGGAAAAGCTAGTCGGTTCCTTTCAGGAATGACGAGAATGAAATTTTTATAGATCATCGATGAGGGGCTTGAGATAGAAGGCAGAGTAGTTTCGATTTAATTGGTAGAGCCTTAGTGAGATCGTTTGTTTCAGTCAGTCGTGTTCAAACGTTATGCCATAATGAAAAGAAATGTTGAGGGAGCATCTATGGAGAGGGGGACGTGTTGAGAAGAATATATTGAGGGGATAATTCATGTAATGATAACCGCAGCTTCAGGAAGCCTAAGATGAGAGATGATCGTCAGTTGGGACCATACAATGAACTAATGACAATGTGTTGAATGTATGAATAAAGATACTGTAGCTTTCTGTTACTACAGAAGACAAGTTTCAATATTGTATTAACTCCATCGTAATAAATAGTACTTGAGATCAACGACTAATTTTTAAAAGAGTCATTTCCATTACTTTCAAACTAAACTATACCTGCATGTCTGAATACTTTCACATAGAGTCGACAACACTTTGAAGCTGACATGGAATGGATCCGCAAATAGCCTTTTTCGTCCATTTCGTTGCAACGAAGCGCAAAAAATTAAAGATACATCTAGTGCATAGCGGAAAGAATCGACCAAGATGTCCGAGATGTAATAATTTACAGGCAAACCGACTTAATTCCGCAGTCGCATGCTTTTCAGCTTCCACGCCGCTTTCACTCGCATTCCGTGCTTCATAAATTTTCATTTGAGAGCACATCCTCGCCTGCATGCACCTATGACAAGATAAATGCCCCGTGTAATAACGCGAGCGCGAAGAACCCGTTGAGAAATAGAGAAGTCCCGGCAGTTCGATGCGTTTTATTAATACGTCGCCATTGATTCCCTCCTACGAGCTGAATCCTCGAACGGTGACGATTATTTTCGCTTAACAAACTCCGATATAATTGCACGGCTGCCCAATGGTTATCGATTGCAGGCCACTCGACCCTCTCGTTCTCCATTTTTCCACGTTCTAAGGTTATGGAAGCGATGCCTGGAGAACGATGCCGTCGACCGTCGACCCCCTGCAGCACCATGGACGCGCCCTGCTCGGTTCAGCCACCGTGTGTCGCGCGGAGAGGCGACTTCCTTTTTGCCTCGATCGCATAAACGAGCCACGGGACCGATAAAAATGCATTGGATCCTGCAAGAAGTCGAGCGGAACGCGTATCGTCGAATGGAATCGAGAAATCGAAGTCGGTCGATCGGCGAACGCCCCGAAGATGAGTTAATCGATGCTCCGATGCGTTTAACAGCGGCTCGTGGCTCGATTCCCTTTTATTTTATGGTGGGTTGCTCGGTGGTGCTTCAAGCGAGAAGAAGGAAGCAAAAGTTCGTGCTTATCTATATTTTATGCAAACATACACTTTATCCGCGAAATATTAAAGAAATCATGTCTGTGTCGTAAAGTTAAACCAGCTGTCATCATTAAGATAAATACATGCATAAATGTAATGTTACGGTTGGTGATTGCAGATACTCGATTTCATGGTTTCAATTTAATGAGCAATTACGCTGAAGCATAATGCGAGGTACATAGACCGAAGTATATATTTTAATTTTAATATCGACGAGCCGTTCGATAACAGACACTGATATACGAAGGAAACGAGGCTGCCTTAACGATGCTTCAGATAAACGCAGAAACACGAGCTTTTTCGTTTCTACTCAATTTGTACTGCGTTTGTAAATATAGCTATTATCTTAACTGAACGCAAGACACGGAATTCTTTCGGAATTATCCTTTAATTAATTGCGGGGCGATTCCGGAGTTAATAACCTATATCTCTCGGTGAAAAATCTTTCGCTAATAAACGAGAACATGCCTCGGTGTACTTTCTGTTTAATTGCGGCGAGTGCTCGTTAAATGCGATATCGTAATTTCCGCGGACGATCGTTAACAAGGGAGTTTTTTTAACGCGGAACCAGTCGGTCGGCCACAAAAAAAATCGCGCTCAATCGATCACACGAGAAAGACCGTCGACTCGATGGTGCTCCATATGAAAATATTCAAATAGACAAGCAATACTCCTCGTTCTCCAGTCTTATCCGTATCAGTTAATTTCCTGGAAATATTGATCACCTTATTTGTGGTACGATTACTTTTTCAACAAATATAACTCAATCGTGTTCCACAAAGTACACTAAAGACTTCTTTTTTGAATTTCTTATTACAGCATATCTGTACATTTCAATTGTACATTTTTGCGCAACAGACACAGCATACTGAAATTTACTGGCCCACTCAAAAGCATCTCTGACTTAAAAAAACATTCTAAATTAGGTAGGGAATTTTACCTGATTATTACAAATTATCTTGATGGGGTAACCCTTACAATACGAAAGTGTCAAGGCTGGAGGAAAAAAGCTGAGTACAGTAAAGACTCTCCGACTTCAAGCAGTCAGATGATCCTAACTGCGGAGCGTACGTGAATTTACTGTCCGCTGAAAAAAAGACGTGAATCGAATGAATCGAAGGGCGATTCACGGTGCAGCAACGCGATGATGGTCACTGGGTCAGTGTATTATTTTCGAGGGCACTTCAGCGTGAGCCGTGACGAGACGGCTCGCCCCGTCATGGGACCATGACGCGACAGAATTCGCCTTCAGCTCGCGTAGGTCGCGGACAAAAGCGTTCCCGTGCGCGTTAAGGCGATTACCAGGGAAAAAGGGAGGGCAGAAACGTATTGTGGAGCACTAATTATGCCTCTGCGGACGGGTTTCGCGTAGGTGGCGTGCATAATCGACTCGGTGAACCTGCGAAAGAAGCGCTAATGGCGATCGAGTCGATTAACCGATGGGAAAGAATCGTCGATCGGGCGCAGCGCTCTACGAGGCCGCCGCTAAAGACACTGCCACAGGCTTTAATTACTTTCTTATCTGAGTGCCCTCAAACGATCAGCCCTTTAATGGCGTTCGTTTTTGCGGCATTCTATGCGGAACGCTCCCTGGCGCGTATGGGAAAAATTGCTTGAATTATGTACGCGCTGCGGACTTTCATGCCAACGAATCAACCGATTCGAGGATTTTTACCTGATATGATGCAACATTGGCATCCTCCGTCGATTTGTTATCGAATAACAGTGCTGCAAGATTGATCGTATCATCGAGTCTACATTTAGGGGAAATCAATTTTTGAAAAGCATCGATGAGAGAAAAAAGAGAATGAGATTTTTTGCCACTCTCGATTTTGTGATCGTTGATCGACAAAGCTTTCACAACGGTATCAGGAAAATTACGATTCCCGTGGATGACAAAGGACCTCGACCACGATCGCAAATACTTGAAACCGCGACGAAAGTCCGCAAACCGCAACGCGTACACGTTGACATCGAGAAGCCAAAATCCTCGAGAGATCTTATTTCATGCGACGAGCACGTGTAAAAAAACGTGGAGATTCCGCAAGGAAAACCACAGGGCCATGCAAAATTTCTTAAAAAAAGTATAATACACTGTCTCAGGTATATCAGCTTGCTTTGCTGTATTAACTCACGCATAATTACCGTGCCTTCTGCTATATACAAAAGGGGTTTCTCCCCATGTATAGATAAATAACAGTAATAAACAGTAACGAGTCGTCGCGTCGATAATTCTGGTTGACAAGAGAATTATCTTAAAACTCATAAAAATATTGGCAAACACAACAGCAAAATTGAGGAACATTCGCAGTAGATTTATAAATCGTTTCAATATCGTATCGAATCATGACAGGGTATCGATATACTCGTATACCGGAATCGTTAATTAAAAGCTCAGAGCGGCTACCCTCGGCGAAAGTTTCCATGGATGAGCACATGGGGCGGAAGTTCGAGTTCGACAGCGAAATTCACCGGCCTCAGTCATATCGATAACCCCCGTTCCTCGGATAATTGAACTTAACGAAGTGTCTGGCAGCGTGGAAACGAATTCGTCGTCGAAGCGAGTCGCCCGCTCGCTCGCTCGCTCGCTCGCGCGCCCGCGAGAGCTACCCCACACCGGTTGCGACGATTCAAATCCAATCTTCCAATCGGAGTCAATTACAGGCTGACAATGCCCGGACTAGCTGCCTAAATGTCAGCCGTACGAAGCGACGGTGTCATTTCGTATACAAACGGGATTACGCGATCTAATTCACGGGCTGACAAAAGGCCGACAAAGAAAGCCACGAAAGCGGAGGCGGGGGCGGCGTCCGTGTCTTTCTATTTCCTTTTCCCCTCTTCTGGTTCGCGTAATTTCACCGGGTCCAACGGAGGATCCTCGAACCTGATTGACGCCCGTCTAACGTTCATTGGAGTCGATCGAATTTACAAAGATCGGACTTTAACACGTTGATTGGTACGGAGGATGTAATTATTGAATTTTATGCAATTCGTAAGATATAGCCACTCGAGTGGTTGAAATAATTCTTGAGGATTTCGTAAATTGTTATACAGAGGTGTATAATATGGACCAGATTGTCATATTGATATTGATAAGATTGAGAGTCGTTAATTTCATAAAGCTCATAGAAATTGACGTGAGCTAAGTTCGTAAAACGATATGGGAGGAGTTGAGAAATCCTTAGACCCAGCAGCCCAATTCTGATCAGAAGCTAAGTGCCCGAGATTTACCAAGTACGAACGGTGATTGTCTCCACTCACTCGCACTGAGCACGAAAGAACATTAATAGTCGCCAACACACGCATTTTATTACCTATATTCCTAAAAAAAAACATAAAACGACTCTCAAACTCTCTCAACCTCGATCTCAACTACACGCAGAGACTCTGACAATTTATGTCCAAGCGACAACGCACGAGCGCAGCATAGAACAATGACAAATTTAAATTTTTCTAACAAATTCTATGGAATAAGATACGATGTCCTAGATACCGTATTTTTCGCTGTGGCAATGATCGTGTTGAAGGAATTCGAAAATCTCTTCGCGTCATTCTTATTGTTGAACGTTGTAACAATGCTCAGCCGCCATTTGCCCCCTCATCGAGCGCCGTCGTAACGAACAATCAGAGACAATTCATTCCGGGCGGACAAGGTCTTGCATTACGATTCAGAGTGATTTTTTCCACGATGATGCAACGACAGCGTAAGGTCCCGGTGGAACAACGTCCGCGCAGGACACTTAAGTCTAGGCCGCATGTTAATATAATGTCTTAGGTGGCCGCAACCGTGTCGACAAGCCACGGATACTCTCTCTCCTGCGGTACGATCCCCCTTACAAGGCACGCGGATAGATAATCGCGGCATTGTCTTACATCGACGCTCGTATTATACACGCCGAGGACCTGTACGAGAACGCATACGGTGTGCTCGTGCACCTATGCTACCCGGCTACATGGAAGTGCACCGGCGTTTTGCATCGTGCTTGTACCGCGACTCTCTCTTTATCGTGCCGACGATCAACCGCGAACGAACTGACGAGACTAATCACCCGAGGCTCAGATTTCTCCTCCGACTTCTTTCTCCTTGCTTCGACCTTCCGTCGAGAGATTTTTGCGAATTTGAAATTCTGCGTTTGGACCACCGGTACATGGGGACGCCTTCGCGCATGACAAGGAGACACGTTGACACGGGAAGGAGGTTGTTCCGATTTAGAAGAATTGTCAGGTACATTTCGTTTCAGTGTTGAAGAATACTCATAGGTGAATTGTACTGATGGGTATTTTTAATTCCGCAGAGTACTGATGATTTGATGTGCTTGTGTAGTTTAGTGTAGGAAGCTGGAGATTAATGCGTTCACTGCTACAACTGTCTCAAATGAAAACTGTACAGTTTATAATCTTTAATCGTTTGAGTACCTCGGGTGTCTAAGAAAACATATGACAAAAATGTCACGAAAGTCTGTATTTTCAATGTAAATTCCGGTAGTTTTCACTGAAATTTTGAGGATCCTGTTAAGCAACACAGAAAATCAAGTACAAATATTGAATCTTCCAGCGACTTCTCGTTAGTTGTAAGGTTTGAAGAACTGTAGTGGACAGAGTTGGTACTTAGACGGTTTTTACTGTTTCCATTCGACGTCATTACAAATATGTTCAAATATTATGATTGAATCCACTTGTCATTCGTACATGACTAACATGTCAGTGAAGGGGTTAATAAAATCACCATGTCAGACAAGGGTTCCGTTAGATTGGGTTAGGTTACATAATTTTTCTCCAACTTTAAGAAATTCATACCTGAAGGCAAAAATTCTCTATCCTCCACGACTGAATGCGCGATTCGATCGTGTCACCTCTACCTGCGCTGCCAATACTTCGGCGTCACGTGACAGAGCGATGCAGAAGCAGCGCGAGCTTCGAATATCCGCATGCCAGCCGCCGAAATAATACATGGGGATGCTAATGCATAGACGTTCGCAAACAGGGGTGGGTCACAGCAAATTCTGTCTCCACGCTGAGTGCATACTGCAAAATTTACCCCCTCGGTGCGGCTGCCTTCGAAACACGCGCAACGATAAAATAGCAAAATTGTCAGATTCCTTGACGTCGCTGCCAACGAGGTCAGAAATTATTCAGCTTGTCTCTGCAAATTTTTCGTAGGATCTAACCCGACTTCGCTGTCGATAATGAATGCCGTGGATGCGACATCGGAAATTGCTATTAAGTTCAATAGAAATGTTCAGTAGGCACGTCCAATTGGTAGACTGCGGATGCTCATGCACACTGTTCGTATTTAAATATGTAACATCCAGTACACAAAGTAAATGAAATACAAGAAATTAATTTTTTTAATAAAGCCCCTTTCCCATGCCTATGCTGGAATATACAAATACCATAGCTTTTAAACTGATATTTGTAGGAACATCCGCAGTCTGCATATTTGGTGTTAAACAAAAAAAATTACATAACTCCCTTCGAAATATAATATAGAGATATATGACTATTCGGTGTTGAACCATCGCCAATAGTGAATTAATTAAAAACAAATAACGTACGCTGCTGGCCAAAAGTTTGGAATCACTTGCTGATTTCTACCAAATTCGAATATCCTAACAAATTTTGCACCCTTGTTAATAAGAATATCATTTATTTTAAAATCGTTCGTGTTTTCTTAAAAAGATCCTGTTTCTCTTTATTTTGGCCGGTACTGTACGTGGGTATCTCTTTCGAGAACTTATAAAAACGATCCGAAATATCTCCTTCTCGTCATTATTTTCCATTGTCGCGCAGGAAGTCCCTCAAAAAAGAAAAAAATTGCAACGATTCAACGAGGAGCAACGGGGGAGCCGTCAAAGAAGAAATAACCGAGAATCTGCCGGAAGGGTGATCGCGCTTTTACGAAAGCCGCGGTCGGTAGAAAGCATCATAAATAACGAGCGAACTTCGGATCCACTCTTGTTCTCTCTTTCAACGCTCTCTCACCCCTCCGGGCGAGCACTCCGTTGACCACCCTCCCTTTTTGCCCCCGATCCACGGATATCAGCGGCTTCTCATCCCAGCACGATCTCAGCTTCGCGAAATATGAGTAAAAACTACGAATAAGAGGGTCGCCGGTGTGGTACATTCATAAATAACGGAACACGTGACAACCGGTGTTTGCGTGCGCACCGTTCGGGGGGATGAAAGGGGACCGGGTTTCCCCCGGGTGCAGGGAACTCGCCGGATGCTTCTGACGGAAAACCATGTCTCGTTTTGTCGAAAATTTGAAGACAATGTTTCAGGTGCGTGCTGGGGAGGATGTAGATATTTCAAAATTAGGCCACGAGCTGTGTGTTCTTTCCGGAAAATTCAAGTTGTAATGTGTAGTATTTAAATTTTAAACGTCATCATTGATTGTAGTTACTATTGTGTATTACTATTATTATTGATTAGTTAGAAATTTACAGTTTGAAGTTAACATGCACTGGACTGA
Organism: Macropis europaea; assembly: GCA_916610135.2. NCBI lineage: Eukaryota > Metazoa > Arthropoda > Insecta > Hymenoptera > Melittidae > Macropis > Macropis europaea. The sequence goes on from OU744348.1 coordinate 7,118,917, forward strand.
ATATTTCATTATTTTATTAAGTACAGCACTGTTTACATGAAATTGTTTCAATAAAAGGCATCAGCATTTTAAAAGAATTATATCATTTGTACCACAGTAGAGGGTGCCGATGAAATTGTATACTTACAATCAAGATACTGTAAGAAATATTTTAGTTTTACCAAACAAACTACGACATTCCATGTCATACGACCTAATAGCATACTCGATATTAATTCTTCAGTCATTTCACAGTGATGAAACTGAAAGTATTTCGTGAAACATATAGATTTTTATAAGTTCAGTAGCCAAACTGAGAATCTTCAAAAGCTTGCTTTCACCATTATACGAATACTAAACTTGAAAAATTCGAATTCATACACGTGAGATCATAGTGCCGAAACGGTTAAACCGTCCTCGACTGATTACGAAAAGCGCACGGGTCCAAAAAAAATTGCATTTCACCCCAAGAGCGGTGCACCATCCAGTGTTACCTCGAAGCGGCATTTCACGAAAGCCGTGAAACTCGGCGGGCGTCGATAAAACGAACGCCGGAACTTCTCGCCGTTTCCCAGCTTAACGGTAAAATTTCGAAGCCAACGGAAGGCCGTCCGAATTCGCAGCTGCGGCGGAACCGCAGCCGAAGGTCCGCGACGCGGCGATATATACGCGAGAAGGGATTGGTGGTCAGTTGGTCGGCCCCGTTTAATCCCTTATCCTTTTAAGCGTTGTGTATTATCCTCGTAAAAACTAATACAGGAGCGACGTTGGTCCGGCTCCGCCTAAAGCCTGCTCCCAGCCGAGGGACGTATATAAAAAGGAAAAAACGAGGGAAAGAAGAGAGAGAAAAAAAAAATAGACGAGCGTCGGCCCCCGGGGCTCGAAAATACGTCGAGAGTTCGAGAGCGAGAGGAGGAAGAGAGTGAAAGAGGAGAGTGAGAGAGGGAGAGTTTTGTGCGCAAGAGGGGCGATATATCACCAGGCGACGAAACAACCAACCCCCGACGAGAGTTGCATTTGCATCGACGGACCCGACGTTCCCTCACACTAACGTACAGCCAGCAGACAGACACACGAACCCGTGCACACACGGCCGCTGAACCACCGATCGACACCTCGCACCACCCCCTCCTCACGGGGGCGAGTGCCGGCTTTCCTATCCTTCCCTAACCCCGAGGTCTGATTTACATTTTCTTTCCTGGCGTCTCGTTCCACTCGATAAGAGGAAACGCCTCGATCCGACGGTATTTCAACCCTTACGAAGAGATTCCCGGACCGTCCAAAAAGGAAAACGAACTGGGAGGATCGTGAGAGGCTTAATAAACTGGAAACTGCGACAGCGTTGTTTCCTCCGTTCGGCTCTCGAACGAATTTGTAAATCGAAGCGTTTTCGAAATGCAGTTTGCAGATTCTTGGGGTAAAACTGAGGGCTGTATCCGGAACTTTTCATTCGGAACAGGCTCGATACGACAAGATTTCTCAGTCTTACGATATTTTAACCCTAACGAAGACATGCTGGTAGTCTCGAAAAGGGAAATATAAATCAGGAGGATCGCGAGGAGCTTAATAAACTAGAACCGTTCAACTCTCGAACGACTCTGTAATTCGAAGCTCGTTCGACGTTGTTTACAGACTTTTAGGATAAAATTGACGATCAGACTCTACAGGAGGAAGCGTCTCGATCCGACGATATTTCAATCCTCACGAAGATACTCTGGTACTTTCGAAAGAGGAAAACGACTCGGGCGGATCAGAGGTTTAATAACCTGGGAAACGCGACAGCGTTCCTTTCTTCGTGTCGTTCGCAGATTTTTAGGGGTGAAATTGAGCGGTGTATCCTGGAAGTTGGGTTCCATACGGGTTACACGGTATCGCAATCTGTTTCGCGACACGTTCGACGAGCATTTACGAGCACGGGAACATCGTAAAGAACGGAATAATGGCCGACGGTTGGTCGTATGATGGAACCTAGCTGCACCGCGGCGGATCTATAAATGATTGAATCGAATCGATAAGAAGGAGCATAAAGGAACGTAACGGAATCTAAACGGCTGATATCGAGGCGGTCGCGGTCGTAAAATCCCAACGAATTATGTTTCTCTTTCCAATTAGGAATGTGTAACGCGCGAGGAACTGATAAAGAACCTCGTAAAATATTCCAGCGAACGATATTTCGGAGTCTGTTAAGGATATCAGGATAATGGACATGGAAATCGGAATGATGATGAAACAGATTGACCGTTTTAGATCCGGACTCGATTCCCAGGGAAAAATACCTATTCTCAAAGCATCGACGTCGCATTCTGCATAAGAGGTGCGTAAATTGAGGATTAAACGAAGCTTGACAATAAGAAACTGACCGAGACGGTTCACCGGAGTATTCTGCGATGCTATCTAAGCAAGTAGAACCGGAACGTTTTAGCCAGACGCGCAGCTCCATAAACATCTCTTACGCTTAACATATTTCTCTTTTATTTTAATTCGCAAATCTACAAAGCAGTCAAATGGACGATCCATGGGTATGGTGCAAACCTCGTTTAAATTGACGACTCACCTTCGCGGGTTGTTGGAATAAAAATCAGAACGAAGCCGCTAGAAATAGACGGTCTGTCCGGTTTGGGCAACAACGAATCACCCGACTGTGAACAGATGAACTTTCCTTATCGTTCGGAGCTGTGTTTTCCCAATCAAGGACTTCATTCGCTCCGCGGAAGGGTCGAGACGGTGGCGTCGGGAGGTAAAATTGTTGACGAAATCGGATCCGGATAGGGTCTCCGAAGCGTCGAGGTGGCGCAGCGGGACAGGTTAGCGCGCAAGGATAAAAGCTTCGCCTATACTTTGAAGATCACAGACCTGGCACGAGCCTCTCCATTCTCTCCTCTTTCACCCGCCGCCCCTCGCCGCTCCCATTCCTTTCTCGGTTTACACTCTATAAACGGAGCAGAGCAGAAACGGCGCCGTTACACGATCACTGAATCATTGTTGGTGATAGATAGCGCAGCTGTTGCGCCGCGAGATCACACGATCTCGAAATAGTTTGCAACAATACGCGTTGCCCCGGGGCGAACACGGCTCGTCGATTTAACGAACCACCAGCCGTACGCGTACGTACCCAAAGGTCGATACCTGACCGCCGGAGCCGGGCCTTTATCTTTGCCCCGACCGAGAATAATTGCGAGGTATCGAGTTCTGCGTGCTGCGACGCGAACCGCCTCGTATCGATAGCTGATTCGACTCCACCTCGGGATCACCGATTCCCACGGTGATACGATAATTCGTGAGCCAGATGCAGCGGAAACTGGAGACAGAAATTCGTTCTGGCCTCGAAGAATTTTGGAAAACTGCGCGGGTATCGACCCAGAACTGGGTTGTTCAAGGTCATTCTTCAGTTAGAATCTTTCATTTCCCTTCCAGTGCGCTGTCGTGTATTTTTAGGAGGTCTCTAATTTTATTCCTAAGCGCTATGTTTAATATATTTATGTACTGCTTGTTTTTGAAAGTAAAAGTAACAGCAGTTTGTAGTACTATAATTCTATTTGTTTCTTCAATTTCGCTTAATTTGTAGATAAACTTTCTATAGAAAATCTATGTGCAGGAAAGTCAGACTATTATTATTAGTAGTATTTGGAAAGAAGAAGGTTTACCTCGTGTGTTTTCTAGGATAGTAAAAATTATCACCATACATCGAGTTTGACAAAGCATTAGAAGCGAACGAAGGAATCTCTGTATGAATGGCGGAATAATTGAAAAGCCCCGGCCTGGCGGCGGAGGACAAGCCGTAAATAGAAACGCGCCAAAGTGCGTTTAAGTGGAGGACGATTAGTCTGATTCATCGCCGGGAGCCCTCGACCGAAGTTACAATTTATACCGTCTGTTTAGTCTGCGAACGATCACTTTTTTCCTGTTTCCGTTGGTCCTTCGTCTAATCCTACGTTTGAGTGGAGACAATTTACTGTTACTGCCTTCAGTCAAATATAATTTCGCGGCAGAGAAATCAACCCAGTCGAGGACTCCGTTGTTGGACTGCAGATTCGTGATGTTATGCAAGTTTAGCCCTTCTTCTAGACTTAGGTTAACGGATGATAACAATTCAAGTCGAAATTGACATTGCAACGACTAATACTGACGTGACAGGTGACGTAGACGAAGACTAAATGTAGACCAAACACTAATTTTGGTTGGTTCCTGCGAGAAAAGAGTGGTTCCTCGCTAATGGTTTCTAGAGAAAGTTGGCAGTTTAGAGGGAGGTTATTTACGTGACACAAGGCCCTCCAGACTTCAGTTTTCAAAAAAGTCACGCACTGTGGATGATAGCAACCACGCTGGATAAGGTTCGAGCGAGTAGCTATCCAAACGCGAAAACAGATGAAAGCTGGGTATACAGGAAGCTAACGATACACGGATCAGTTGAGAGCTCCAACACCGCACCTGACGATCAACTTCAGCGTGTTTCGCTCGGGGTGAAGGAGCACCGTCAAAATGGCCGTTGAATTCGAGTAATTAGCCAAATTCGCGGGAGGAGGAAGTTCGAGGCACGCGTTTGCTCCCTCGCGCGGTTATTACGTTATGAGGGATAGGGCGTATTATAGGGAAGACCGGTAGCCGGTGGGACCAACGAGTTTACGGTTTAGGAAAGGGCGAGGTAAAGAGAGAGCGAGGCTAGCTACCGTATAATTACACGAACGCCCCTTCCGGAGATGACGCGTTATTGCCCCGGGGCGACTTCCTCGTGCGGCCCAGCCGAAATCCTCGGGACCCTCCTCCGAGGAGGACCCAAGGGGGATACCAGGGTTCGCGTAATCGCCTCGTTATGCTGCCTCTTCGCACGTTTTAGAGATTTATAGAAAAACTGGAGCGATATTCACTTCGACCGCCCCTTAAATACCTCCACGCCGCGATAACTTCCTCTCTGAACAGCAATGGGATCTGTTTTTTGTTTACAGCTACCGCGGACGTGCCGGATCATGTTGTTCCGGTTTATTGTGACAGTCATTGCGCGCACTAAATAGATGACATGCAGCGAAATTGAGAGTTAGGCGACTTGAAAGAGTTGAAATGAACGATAAGGAATGCAATATACACTGTTCAAAAGAATTAGATATTCGCTTGAATGATTCTTGTTCATTAAGTCTTAAGGATCTAGTGGTATAAAAGCTCCAAATACACAGTAAATATCTAATGAAAATATTATTGTATGGGACAAAAATTATGTTTGTTTCGTTGCTGATATTTGATAGATGTCTAAAATGATTGAAAATCCTGTGCCTCTGATTCTTTTGAGCAGTATATAAGAAAACGAAAATACGAGGACTATTTTCAATTTGAAATCAATTATTATGAACTCGTTTGCTGTATATATTTTTAGAGTTGCTATGTGATAGAACATTCTCGACTGAGAGTTCTCTGTTTCATTTTCTGGCATCTTTTAAACGCTCAACAGTTTCAAAGCCTGAAATAAATTATACTTTGCACTCCTTGCGAACTCTGTAAAGTTTAGAATGTTAGAACATGCCGGTCAGTGATTCTCAGATCTTACAGCGTCATATCCGTGCTGGTAATCATATGCAAATACGGCACGAAATTCTAAACACGTATTTTAAACCCGTGTAGCAGCAAGTAGAAACGGATCATTATAGTTAGACCGGATAGCTCGACAGGCTTCCTCCGCGCTTCGATATCTTCTTCCCTTCTCTTTATTTTCGCATGCAAAGACGCCTGTGCGGAGTGTAATTAAATTTTTTCTCCGGCAACGCAACAGCGTTTATTACGCCATTCACCGCCAGGTTTAATTTCATGAAACCCCGTCCACCGAGGACAGACGATCCGCCGGAAGAATTAATGGCGGTCGTTTTTCAATCCGCAGAACATATTAAATCGCGCGATTTGTATAAAGTAATATCTGAACGAATAATCCAGCGGTTCGCGAACGGACGATCTACATTCTCGAGTCGCACCTTCTATGCCCATTCTTTGAACGAGTCCCTTCAGGCTTTATTGCTTCGCCTTGTTCGTTCATGCAGACCTCCCTCTCTCTCTCTCTTTCTCTCCACCTGGTCCCACCGTGTGATAAATGGCCTTGTTCCATCCACCCTCGCCTTCGTCCTTCTCGAAGGTCTTATCAACTCGGACGCGCACCTACTCCCTCTCTTTCTCTTTCTCTTTCTCTTTCTCTGTCTCTCTCCTCGTCCCTTCTATCCTATCTTGCACACAGAACCCCATTTCACTCTGAAAATTCGCTTCCATCCACTTCGAAGCCACCTAGAATATCCGCTCGAACTCGATCCCGAACTTACGATCGCGCCCCCTTCGTTCACCATGTCGTTCCTTACTTACAGTCTCACCTTAGCTGGTCCTCCGATTTTAGAATTTTGTCCCCCAAAAATTGCAATTTTAACAGATTGACGTAAACAGTAAAATTCTGAGACACGTCAACCCTGCAGAAATAATATAAAACCGAGTGTATGTAATGAAATAGTTGAATATTTTTTTCTTCGTAACCGACACGTTGTTTGCCAGAGTAAAAAATGTTATACTCTGATTATAATATTCGACTATCTGAGAACTTCGTAAAAATGAACAGTTACCTAATTAAATTCAATTTTAGGAGCCGTCTCCGGAAACGTCAAGGACAGTCAGCGTATTAATATCTTGAAAAAGGTAACTGCAATCTGCCTGACCAGGTGCGGTAGCTTTCACTGTGCCATTTAACCTGTTAGCAACGACAAATTCAAAGGATAGCATACTCCCAACGAACCGCATAAAATGTTCTCTTTTTTGTTGAATAAGGACTGCGTGGAATCAGAAACAACACACGAGATGACATCTTCTTTTTCTTGTTCCCGTTGGAACAGGGTGGCCCGGTAAACCGTACCGTCGTAATGTCCGTGCTGAATCCGTAGTCCCGCAGGCGGGGTTCAAGGGATGGGGGTTGTCGAGCAGGACACCGGGGCGAGGGAGGAAAGAAATGGCCCCCGGAGGAGTGATAGAGGCTACCTAATAGCTCACGGAATTGCCCCTGAAACACCTTTTTAATGAACTATCGCTACGTGAAATGAAAATAGGGGAGACGACAAGCATCCTCCTCGCCTGGAAACTTTTTCAGATAGACTCCGTAAACCATCCCGCTTTTTCCTTCTAATCTTAGATAAGGATGAATTGGGTGTTTTAATGTTTGAAAATTTGGCCATTTATTCTTACGATCGCCTCTATACTTTTCTCACAATTACAGACACAATTCCCCTAATTTATGGACAAATTCTATATTTTATTCTGTTCTGACATACGGTAAGCAATTCTTGGGCACTGAGAATATGCAAATGAATTTTGTTGTGCTCCTGAAGAAGCCCGTCGGGAGTCCTGTTTTTCCCAGCGTCTAATAGCCGTCCAATTAAGAAATACCGGGAAGAATTCATTTATTACAGAATTTCGTGGAATATGAGGAATTTTCGGATCCCGCGTATCTGTCCACGGAATCGCGAATAAATTCGACGCACGGGGTACAAAATCGAGAAGAAAAAAATGTCCCCGTGGATGGAGGCAAGCTGAGCTCGCAGCGAGACATCGGGCGAAAACATTCCGGGGAATTAGACGCGGATTCCCGGCAGGAGATCCGAAAAAAAGACGAAAACAGCGGAGAAAAGGGAGGTTGGAAACGAAGACGAGGAACGGGGGCGATTTGTCAAAACTCGCATCGCCGCCCTCCGCTGCCGCCCTGTTTGCTCTTTCTCTTTCATTGTTATGCTAAGCGGGATCATAGACGGTGGTTCGTAGAACGAAAGCGAGCCCGCACACTGAAATTCGCTCGGTTATGAATAGAAAATCGCATCCGCTGGTATTCGAAAGATGTTGGATCCGTTCTGACTGACTCTCTCCGGCGGAGGAGGCGTAATGGCTCCCCTGCATCTTGCAGCAGGACGGCGTTGTTAAGGATACAGCGGAGAACGTTGGTAAAGTTCGATGACGTCAGGGAGGACAGGGTGAACTACCCCCCGGAGAATCGAAACGTCGGCCACCTGACCCATTAAGGGGTGACTCGGACACCGTGGTGGTTTCTGGTCAGCTGTAAGGGTTTGGATTATGGCTGTAGCCCGCGGTGTTTACGAGTCCACGAAGGCCGATTACGGGCCCGCTCTCCCGTTCGGTTAGGTGATCGTTTTACGGGAAATAGGTTCGCTCTTAAAGTCTTTACGCGTCGGAAGCCGAACGTGCTGTAAATGTAAAGCCTCCCGGAGAGCTCGAGAGCGAGCGAACGAACGGGCAGAATCTTCAAACGAGAACACGATCAACCGGAGCTTCTTGATTCGAGATGAAACGAGGTCTGACGGATCATTTCTCAAAACGGTGAAATCGTTCTATCGCTGCCGTTCCGAATTAGCCCCGGATTCTTTGTTCTACCTTCGAACGGGAGCGATACACTCCCTCTCGTCGTTCGGTTTTTCAACCCTCGGCCCGCTTTCTCGCCGAGGCCCGATTTCATTTCTTTTACAAGCGCCGCGTCATCATTTTTCATAGACCCTCCGTCTCCGTCTCGCTCCCGATCACCCTCCGACGTCACCCTTGCTCCGCGAACAGAAGGGGAGAGTTTTCCCGATACCGCCTCGAACCCTCCGCGCCGGTTTCGCGCCCTGGAACGGATAGCAGAGGGAAAATGGCGGGAGAGGAGTAATGCCCCTTATTCTTTTGCCACCGTGAACCGCATTGCCACTTTTAAACGACTCGAACCAATAATGCCACGTCATCCGCGCTAACGGCCTGAGCTTGCGCCCACCATATGCTGTCTGATAAGGAAGGACCGGTATAGTTTTAACCTTCGATGCAAGGTGAATGGAACACGTGTCTTTAATAAATAAGTCGTTAATTTCTATAGACAGAACATTATAGAAAATCGCCGTTTGCAACTTCGAGGTAGCGTATACTTCTGGCTGCGACTCGATAAGAACGATAAAAGTCGGGAAAATAGTCTTTTAATTGACAAAGCTGTTATTAATGCAATGACAATTAATATTCCACTGTACATAAATTCTCATATGTCAAGACTGAAATTATCATCGATAATAAATCAACGGTTTCGATCTCTATTTCATACTCGACAGAATTAGGAGTTATTAAATCAGAGATATTCCCTAAATATCCAGACTCATCCTGCATCATCGGTATTTCATACTTCTGCTGGTCTGACTACCTTCTCGCCTTCCCGTATTCAAGTTAAATGGATTGCCATTGTTTTCGAGTTGCTCGTCATCAAGAGTACGGCGTGGCCGAGAACTCCCAGAGCGGCATGAAATATTTTCAAAGCAATCGAACAAATTCGCGATGAAATATTCAGCGTACGGAGGGGGAGCGGAGGCAAGCGAGGAAAGAGGAGCCGAAGAGAGGAGAGAGGCGGAGAGAGTCGGACGATCGGTAGCGGTGAACTCGTAAACAAGGAATGACGTGGAACAAGGACGCGAACATGACAGCGACGACAGCGGGGCCCCGACGAAGAAGACGGCGACGACGAGGAGCAGCAAGTGATTTAGAATATTCGGTGGCGGATGTCAGCTATTGCTCGCCCACCGGGACGTCATTATGTCATCATCATTCTCCTTCGCGCCGACCTATCCCGTTGACGGGAGGCGCGCGCCTGGACATCACTCACCCGCTCCACAACGTGGCATCACGACGAAACCCCGGTCTTCACTTACCGGCTCACGTCCAACAAGCCTAAACAATATTTATCATGCAGCCAGGGCCCCTTTGGCCACGGTGAATTGGAGTTCCGGTGCCACCCACGGCAACCGTACCCCCCGTTCCGACACAGCCTATGCATAATCATTCGTGAACGAGATTCGACCGTGTCGATTCGTCTGGGAACACCCGTCCCTTTCGATCGTCACGAGGCTGACCGTTTGGGATCAGAAGTTAGGTGAGGTGTGCTTAACCCTTTCGACTCTGACACGTAAGCTGTGCGATGGATTCTGGGTTGGAGCGGAGACAGTCGATGTTGGCTGCTCAAGAGCATTGGACAGTTGTTCTGACGTATTGATTACTGAAATTTATTATCATAATGGTTTTCGAAAGTATTCAGATGTCTTGTCAGATGAGTAAGGATATGAGAAATTATTAATGTGCTATACCGTATGCATTATTCGTCGATTCGTCTGAGAACACCCATACCTTTCGACTCTTTATAAAGAGTCTAAACTTTTGGGGTGATTGCTCGGTGATCTTCGATGGGACGATGATGAGAAGTTAGGTGAAGTGTGATCAACCCTTTCATCTCTGACACATTCCATATCGGACACGTGCTGTTCGCTAAATATTAGCTGCTCTGACACATCGATTACTTAAACTTAACGTTATCATCAATCCTAATATCTCTCAATTTATTACATGATATATTGTATGAATAAGTGTATAGCCTATGCATACTCATTAGGGAATGAGATTCATTTACATTCTTTGTAGACTTACATTATACTGAAAGGGTTAACTGATGACTGAAGTTTTAATGAAAGTATATTTCAAGTACTAAGTGTAGTGGCATGAAGACGAGCACACTCATAGCGAGAAATATGTAGTGGTACGAGCACACTAATAGTAGTAAAATAGTATAAAACTCTCAAACAATTTTATTTGTAAGATGAATCTTATACTCCTGCTATTTTACTTGTATTATCAGTGGTGAATAAATTATGCTACCTCAGTTCTGCTTAAAAGAGACGCGAACTATGAACATACAAAAAGTGTGCGAGTGATATCCTCCTAAAAATATTCCGTGATTTTAATTTCGAGGAATTCACTCCAAAAATACATTCCACTCGAAAACTTTTGCAACTCAGTACGAGGTTGTTTGAATCATTAACGGTCCAGTACAGAACAATACGTAAAGTTCGACGAAATACGGAAATAATTCAGTTTTAACGATTCCAATTTCGTTGGTTCTCGTCCCGTTTTTTCCCCTCCGCCGCGGTGGAACGTAGAACGACCAAAGTCTCCGAGGAAATCATTGAATATGCAACTTAAGGAAATCCTCGGATATTGCGCTTTATTATAAACGGGCTTGTTCCCCGCTCCCGCGAAGATCCCCCGGCATTCGGGAGACTTTGCATATTCCCGAATCTGAAAATATTCGCATGCAAAGTCCCGCGGGAGCCGAGATACCCTGACTATATCTTCCAAAGGGTACACCATGCGTTCCTGAAGCGTCTCATTTTTCGAGAACGCCGCGATGGAATCGATTTGCATAAAGAACGGTTCGATGATCAGCGAACGCTACCTCGCTGCCGAACAATCAGCCTAATAACGTTCTTTCGTGAGAATTTCGATTCGAGGAGTTCCCAAACGGTCGAACGCGAGCTGCCGCGACTGTTGGTCGTTGCGTCGAGTGGCAGAGAAGTTACGAGGACCTCCGCACCGCGTCGAACTTCAGAATCCATTAAAAACTTTCGAGGAAACTTCGAATCCCGCTCGATTTCTCGCGACTTCGTCATCGACCAGAACCAATAGAAGTCGGGGCAACGAGGAAAAGCAGTTTTCCCCGAGACGGTGGTAGAAAGCTCGAGGCTGATGGAACTGGGTCGAGCAGACCTGGACGTTACGGCGTCCTCGTACGTAGCGACTTCACGAACCACCGGGACGAACAGGTAAACACAGGTGTACGCACGGCTCACGTGCTCACCCTCCCGTGGTGCGTTCATTATAAATGGCGTCCCTCTGCGCTTCCTGTAACGAGAGAGAGCTTTTCCTCGCGAACTTCAGGAGATTTCGGGGCTGAAGGAAGGATAGGTTGGATGTATAATTAGGCAGCGTTTGTAATTAGCGTAAATTGTTTCCCGGTAAGAGGGCTCGAGGATCTAACACCGGGCGGGAGGTGAAAACTATGATAAATTTAATATTACGCAATCCAGTTACGCAGCGCTCTCGCCCGGTGGCAGGGGGTGGCGGGGTAATTAATAAACGCGGAGGAGCGTGGAACGCCAGCGAAAGGGGTGACAGGGGAACGTTTGTGTAACACCTGCGAGGATGATCCTGTTGGATCGCGATGCTAAATGCGTGACTACTCTTTTGAAAAATGAAATTATCATTTTGCAGTCTCCAACAATCTACAACGACCCTTTTTTTAAACGAAAATCAATGACTATCAAATCCTAAAAAGAAGGAGATTTACCAAAAATTAATTTCAATTATATTATGTATCGTGATGAACAGAACATATTTTCTATAATACTAACACTAGAGGAACTGTTGAAGATGCTGTGTTACTATTTAATTCTTTCGAAAATTAAGTATAATCCTCACAGTATTCAGTTTACGACCCATGTTTACTAAACATTTTTATCAAAGTCCACAGAAGTCGCCATCAAAAGAATAATTACAAGAACCCGTATCCGACTCGAAAGAGCAAACGAATGCAGAAGAAGTTAATCGGTGCGGGGTTAAAGTTTCGAGAAAAACGAGGCTGGCAGGGAAGCTTTAAGGGCGGGAACGCAGGTGCGTGATCCTCCTTCGAAAATATACTGTTATCCGCTTAACTTAGACGCTGGCGAGACGGAAGCCATCGCGGGTTCACGTAATATACAGTCTAATAAAAACTTAGTTACTGCGTTCCGCCGTGTTCCCGCGGATTTGGCTGGAAATCCAGCTTCGCCCCGCAGGTGAAGTAAACCCGAAAGGGGACGAGGCGAATCCTTAAAGTCGACGAGAGCCGGTGGACGTACGTTTTTAAGGAATTTCTCGGCGTATCGTTATCGAACGTGTGGTCAACGGCGCAGGGAGAGGGCCGGTTAACGATACGAGATGCCGTCTCGAGACAATAACGGCTACATGGGCCATCAAACGGCTTCCGAATGGCGTATCAAGGACTTCGAGAGCGTCGTAACACGAGACCACCTTCCTTCCTTCGCCACGTACCGGGCCGCGTATCCTTAACCAGTAACTCTTGTCCCGGTGTCGTTTATGGTGGTCGAAACACACCGGGCTCGCGTTATTTTGCTCTTCGAGGGGCCTCGAACTTTTACGTAACAAAAGATAAGGGGCGGAACGACGAGAGTGCGTGATAAGCAATTTTATAAGCTGATTCGCGTAATCGCCGATTCATCGCGACCGTTCGAAACGGGAAGGCAACGTGGATATCCGCAAAGTTCACGGCATCGTAATAACCTGCTCCCGGTGCGTAATAACACCGTTAGGCGGAGTCTTTAATAACGGCGGGATGACGGTAAACTAGGCGGGCAAGCGTTAAGTCAGCGAAGTCTACGCGAAGCAATATGAAGTCCGGCCGGTAAAACTTCCGCAGTGCACCGAGTTGGCGTGGTCGGAAATTAGAATCACCTTTCTTCGGAGGAAATTAAAAGTTACTTCGGCTGGGAAAGGAAGAGTTACGAAGCAGCTTAGGTTGTCCAGGGAAATGGAATCGGAACTACAGAACTGCTGCCAAAAAGGAAGAAACTGAAATGAGGAATATAGACGCAACGTAGTTTCGACTTAAATCATTGTATGATTCTTCTAACATCCTCACTGATGTGAATGCTAAAACAATAGCGGAAAAAAAGGACACGTCATTGTTGTGACAGTCAACATGCGAATGAAAAATCTTTCGAGTGTTTTTAATACCTATGGTATCAATCCCACTAGTATACAGAGTTCAATTACGGGACAAGGTAGCTCTACTCTAAGAGAAGACCGACACAAGTGGAAAAAGGATAATTGTCCGAAGAGAATTAAATAATCGAAGTATCTGCGAGAAAATCATGTCACATACAGTTAGAGCATACACGATTAATACGGGGTACTTAGGCTTGACGCACGACACTCGTGGTTCGCAAAACAAAATGAAAGGAAATTGACTGTGTGACTGCACCCCATGCAAACGCAAGGTGGTCCCGGCGTTCCCATTGACGTGCAAAATAATCAACGGAGCCGCGAAGGCATATGCTCACTTGAGTCGTATCACGAAAAGGCTGAAGGGTTCCGTGTGTTTTGGTTCGCCATCGAAGCAACCGCTCAGAGGGTGGCAGATTGTTTGATGGTTGATTGTCGCGCACCGCTTCGGGGGTCGTCTGATTGGGTCGCCGCGAAACATCTGCCGGCCTCCCGCGGGGCTCCACGACGACAATCATCCTACAATCGCGAGGTAATACTCCGAAAGACGTCTTCATTCGGAGGGAGCGCCGGATGAAAACGTAGGATTTGTTCGATCGGAACGGAGAAGTCGTTCCGTCGAATGATGAACGACCCCTTCGCTATTAGCGTCGTTCCCTCGTCGAATCGCATCAGGACAGGACAAATTGTTTCAAGAGCTCGCGTGATTAAAACGGCCCAGCGTCGCGTGAAGGGCGAAAAACGGTATTGTGACAACGAGTTAGAATGAAAAGCGGCTCCGCGCCCCTTTCAAACGATACGACTTTGTCTGCGCGACTTTCCGCAAAGACCCGGTGTGTGCCTCGTGCTCGTCATCTACCTGAAGCGCATAATCGCGGCCCGGCGAAAAAGAGAGGACCGTTTCTGCCTTTTAAAAAGGCGGAGGGACGGTGGACGGAGGGAACCGGCAAAGGTAGAAGGGACTTTTACAAAACTCATCCATCCCCAACCCCTTGCCACGCAGAGACACTGATACCTACCGGCTGACGGTACCCACCTACAACCCGACGACAATGGATCCTTTGCGGGCAAAAAAGCGTAAAAAGAAAGGGGTAAGAGGAGAGGGCAAAAGAGAGCGGTCCACCTCCGGCACGGGGAATGAAAGAAAGAGCGGCAATGATGAAAGCATTGTCCCTGTTCAACGGCTCTTCTTTCTGTGAGCCTTCGAGGCGGCCAGCCCATCTCCTCCACCTTCGCCCCATCAGCTTCGCGACCGCTGCCTCTACCTTTTACATCCGATTTCTCGTTTCTGCGTTACCGCTCAGATGACGTTCCAGATTATTTAAGCGACCCTCTTCAACGTGGACCTCCGACAACGATGCGAATCTCGCGTTATGAGCACCGTACAAGGTGAAACGACTGACGTTGTTCCGGGACAACTTCAAACTCACAGATCTATCATTCACGGGTGATCGTATGTACTTTTTCTGAAGCACCTGTCAAAATCTTGCGTGATCTCCGATAACTGGACGAACAAGGTAAAACTACAAATTAGCGAAAAAGCAATTACTCATACGAACGTGTCCTCGATGACGCGGGACACGTGTCCGTTCCCGGCGAGCCTCCACGAAGATTAGGAGTCCGCCAGCCCCCAATTCAGGAATGTAATTCGAGAAGCCAAGTGTTTGCGTGTCTTCGAACACCAGGGGCCCACGAGCCGATCAGAAGACCCTTGACTCTCGTTCCCGCGTAATAACGCGATAATCTTCTCGCGCAAAACAAATAACGGGGCGGCCGTCCCTCGATAACTCGCAACCCTTTCCCCGGAAAAGGGCCAGCAGCACGGAGGCGACCGATCCCCGATGATCGATCACAATCGGCTCCTTTCTCGTTCGAGGGCGTTCTTTGCAAGCCTCGACGCTCGCAGAGAATAGAAGGCCGCACAGGGGTTTAGGGTTACGAACCCTCCGCCTTGTTATTCTTCCAGCGAAAACTATTTACAAAGTCGGGGCTAATGGCATCAAGAGATTTCGTTCCATATGCCCCTGTTGGACAGGGTTTCGCTCGTTACTGCGACTCTCTTGTTCTCGATACGACATCAGCGTACTGTTTCTAACCGGATCCACTATGATCGCAATGGCGTATCAGCATATTCCTCACTGACGCTGGGATATGCTATATAAACAATTCATTCACTATCTTCAAATGGAATTGAAAAATTGCTTGGGTGCCACTTAATCAAATATTGCGACTGTTGGAAGTTTCGATAGGACGACTCTTCTCTTTGCGTACGATCCGAAATCGTACTTCCTGCCTACGCCAATGATGACGCTGCTCCTCAATGAGTGTAAAGCGAGCCGGAGCAACGACACAGGGGCACGAATGCACGTGTGGAGCCTAATGTAATAAAAGTTTGTCGAGTGGGTCGAAAACGTATGCATATTGACCCGGTCAATCTCGTAACGCTACCGATCTTCCTCCTCCGCTTTACTCCCTTCTGTTTCCTCGCCATTACGGCGCGTAGGTGGGATCCGTTCATTGGAACGCATTCAACTCGATTTTCGAGTCCAGTTTCGTGCGAGAGCTCTTTGTCGCATGCAAATCCTCCTGATGGAAGTAAGAGGTATAATTTGCCGTTTCGAAATCGAGACACGTGACAGCTTAATCGAATCACGCGCTGAAACGGACGTCACCCCTATTTGTGTACGCTCGCTTCTCAGCAACAGCCACAGTGGAAACCGTCACGCGTAGTCGGACACATTGTCATATCCTATTTATGGGACACCGATTAAAATAAGCAAAGAATCGGGTTTCTGGAGAATTCTGAAGAGTCTACCAGGTATCAGGAATGGAATCTTATAATGGAATAATTCTGTACCTCGGTGGAAAAAGGGCCAATATCCAATTTGCAATTTTTTGGCCCATTTTTGCATGATGCAATCATTTTGGACACCGGCTCCTTTTCGAACAAGGTACAGAATTATTTTGAGAAGCGTGTAAATGGTGAACGAACTGTGGCTGTTATGTTATATTAATGTTGCATGAAATTCTATAAAAATTAGTAGTTATCCAGTAAAGTTAAATTTAAGTCAGCCCTACGCGAACATGTCAGGCGATTCCATCCCCAAAAGTTGCGTAGAAGAATCCTGAGCGCAAAGCTTCTCGCTAGGCCCATTGTGGGGGCTTAATTGACCGGAAGCTCGACAATCCCAATCTCGAAACTACGACCGGTTCGGAATCGTTGGAACAACGTCGATCCACAACCCCTTTTCCCTGTTCGGTACCCCTTTCACTGCTTGCCTCCGCTCGTGTACACCACTTTCCACCCTCTCTCGTCACGAATGCCTATTCTTCTCGCGTTCTCCTCTTCCTACACCCCCTCGACGACCTCCGGCCGAAGGCCGGTTCCTCGTTCCTTCTCCCTTTCGCACGGGCGAGCGTGCACAAATGGAAAACGGATTGATTAATCGTAGTAATTACCGATCAGCCCCCGCTAATTAGATATCCGACTCCTGGCCACCCCACGGCCCCCAGAGGGTTTCCTACGGGACTCGGTGAATGGTTGCCGGTGGTTCTACCACTGAGGGGACTTTCCAGGCGGTCGACGGGCTTGATGAGAGAGAGACGACGTCGGGGAGGGCCGAGGGTGGAGGGTGGAGCGAGGCTAAATGAGATTGTTACACGAAGCCAGCCAATGAGTCCGAATCGCAAGCATGTACTACACGATTTTGGATTTCCTGGAGAACGAGCTCCTCTTTGCGGTTACCGTTCCTCCGCGTCGTTCGTCGGTCACGGCACCTTTCGGGTTATCCGGTTATTTCAGGAATTGAATCGTTAGCCAGTGTCTTGGTCAAATGTACAAAAGTATGCAAAGTTGATTTAACCCCGTCCTATAATAACGAGTCACACTCGTGGTGCAGATTATGATCTATACATTATAAATATAATTTCTTGAAAGTTCTATATCACAACACCTCTAACTTTTAGAGGTCCATCTAAAGCAACCTGTACACGTTGATAAATATTCTCCCTAGATTTTAACCTTAGAACACTCGAACAATAAACTTCGATGCAGATAGCTATTATAAAAATCATAAGGCAAGGGTTTAAAACGGCAGATGAATATATTGATCACAGGTAGTAATCAGGAGATATAATTACTTAGGATAATCTATCAAACGTCGGTGATCAAGACAATATTTCTGTATCTGTTCTAATATTTTTATCCAATGAGTATTTTTAATGGTACTCGAAGATTCCATACCATTGAATACCTTAATAAATTGAAGAATAAAATAAACAATGAATGAAATAATTTAGGTGTGTCGTCCTCTATTTGAATCTGAATATTTTTTAGGACAAACATTAAGAAAATTTCGATTAATATGATACGTATCCATCCCCATAAATCTCTTCGGTGCGAACATTATGTTCCACAGAAGTCTTTGAACTTTCTCGGTACGGTAGCCGAGGATTCGTATCGAATAAATTTTTTACCAACTCCAATAAATCTGTCTACGAAAAGCTGAATAAAACGCGTACCCGAAGAATTTATGTTAGCAGTGAATAAAGCGTCCAATTAAATTCTCGAAGGACATTTTTCCCGTGCAGCTGCGATCTGCGAGTATCGCCGAACCGCGTCCCTTAAATTCGCCGTTATCACGGTGCTATTTATTAATCGGAGCGAAGCAACGTTCGTTGTCTCGGTTCGATGGGAATCGAGCAGAAGTCGAGCGTGTGCAGGCTCGTTTGTACGTTGCAGAAGAGAGCAGGTGATGTCGAGGAGCGTAAGTCAGCCGGGTGTGCGATGTCACCGGTGTGTGCCGCTCGTATCGCGTCACTCCATCACCTCGCGGCCCTTTCTTTACACCGCTGACAACGCCTTATACGGGTGTCTCAAGATTTTCGACTCGACCGAGCGTGATCACCGGGACTTCGGTTACCCTCCTGAATTTCAGAACCGCTCCAACCCCGCGTATCATCCTCACGGATCGAAATCTGCCCGTGATCTCACAGAAAACGTGAACCGCCGGCCGATCGCCCGGATACACGAGCATCGACAATACTCGCGTGTCACTTATGGCTTCATTTTTTTTTTTCTGGAGAAGAATTTGTAATCTTGTGTCAGAAAGTGGCGTTTAGACGAGCAGAATGACCTGTAAGCTGTCAATCTTTCTATCAACGTCTTCAGGAACGAATTTAGTAAAGTTAAGAGACGATTATTCAATTTTTCTTTTATTGTATTTATACAGGGTGACAAAAAAATTTAGATGTTTGTGTGAAGAATAGTGTGTATGTATGTGAAAAATAAGACATTTAATGTTGATTGTATCTTTCGTAACACTCATTTCAATTAGAGAGAAATGAAGATATAGGTGCATATTCCTGAAGATGTTAATGAATGCATTTTGATTGTTGTTAGAATTAGTAGGAATATTGTGACATTTCTACGGGTCAATTGGAAGGTTAAAAGAGATTTGAATGCTGGGCAGTGAGAATCGCAGCTACAATTCGAAACAATGAACGTCCGAAGATTTATGTGAAACAATAATATACTATTATGGGGCAATACTATAATGTTGATTATGTAGATGAATTACTAATAATAATTTTTTTGTGTTACATAGATTGAATGTCCGCACTGGAGGAACTTAATTTTACTCCTATCTCAAACAAAGGAATGGGTACCATCCAAAATATTAGCTCAGCTGTATATCTGCTAGAATATTTTCCTATAGTCTATAAAAATTATAGAGTTGCACGTAGTCGCGTCAAGCAAAAATTCTGGCGTAAGTTAAAAAAGAGATGAGGATCGCAATAGCATGAAAAGCGCGTTCGCTCCAAGGAAAAGAAGTTTCATGTCGATGAAGGGAACCAAAAACGCAACCGTTCTCGGTTACATCGCCGTTACCGGAAACGAGACTCGGAAGGTTCTCCATAACAAGGCACTCGCTTTCGGAAACGATCTCATTTTGCGGCGAGCCTCTTGCTCACGGTTAATCGAACGCCCTAATCTGCGCTGAATTCAAATCCAATCGCTCCTAGCTGGGAGTTCAAACGACTTTGCCCGTGTTCCTATCCCTATCTCGCGAAATCTTTCCAAAAAAAAAAGAAATACCCTTTACGGTTTGAGAACGTTTGACCAATTCAAAATAAATCATCACAATATGATCTTTAAAATATTCTATCTCGTCTGCATGATCAGTTAAACATTCATTTATACACAGCGAGGTACTGTGAATATTTTTAAAAGTAAATAAAATAATTCACTACAGTGGAAATGTAAAGGAATAGGCAGCCTTGCCAACAGTCCTTGGAATCGCCTAAGTAACCCCCGTGGCAGCCTCTACGGGGTCTCCCGTACTCCACGCACGGAATCCAAGTATCACCCTACTTTCCACCGAGTAGTCATCTCATAAAAACATTAAAACGTCAGACACCTACAGACACTCTCAACTGAAAGAAAGAAATTAAAAATGAATAATAAAGTTAGCCGAAGTTCCATCCGAACAAATTCATTTCGCATCGAGGCCAAAGCCGCGAAACAACTCCCGTATTCAATTACCACGTCTTATTTAACCCGGAGGGGCGGCGGTAACGAAACACGTTGCCACGTCGGCGGTGGGAGCGGATGATTTAGCGGCTATCATTCCGGCGTAGCGACGGAGAACGGCGTCGGAAGGCCGCGGCGCGTTTTCGTGGAACGCGTAAAAGAGATTAGTCCGTGCGCGGCCGCAGAAGTGACGTTTTAACGGCCATTGCGCTCAAAACTGCGACATATCCGCGCGGTGCAACAATATTTGCGAACGCTAGGGGCAGGGGGGTGGTGGCAGAGAGGTCGGAGGGGGTGTGGGGATATTAACATCCGGTCCCGGGGATTTACGGCCCCATTCGCGTGGCTCCCGGGTCTCGGGCGATTTTGTAAAACGAAATGTCTCGTTAGCAAGTCGGTTACAGCCGAACGCATATATATATGTTTATAACATAGGCACGGGGACCCCGTGGACTGGTCCGTGGTTTTACAGCGGTCTAAATTACCCGCGCGACGTACAGTTATGATGTTAACGATCCGCTCGAGGAGCCGAGCCCCTCGGAGGAGTTGGTCAGCGCGTGCATGGAAAATAAGCGTCCCTCCGCTCCGCTGCGAGCATCGTGGCCGAATCGGGTAAGATATCGCTGAGAAACCGCGTGTCGATAGCGTAATCGCATCGGGCTCGTTAGCGTCGCCGATAATGCCGTTAATATCGCTCGTTCGCGCCGTGGATACTCCGGGCCGTTTCCATCGACCGCGGAATCACGAATCGAAGACCGCGAGAGCTCGATCGATCCGCCGGTCGGTCGTCGACGTGTAAATAAGAAATCAATATCGTCGGGGTGCACGGCGTCGACGACGTTCCAAGGCGAACCGCGCGGAGCGACGACGAGTGGCCGTGCACTCTTCTTTTCCCCTTCTTCGGCGAACGGCACGGTAAATTTCGTCCGGTGATTAAGCGCCGTCTCGGGGGCTTAAGCGAAATCGCTCTTCGTCTCCGTTAACATCGAAATCCTCTTAAGACACCGCGGCAACGGTGCAGCTGTAAGTGATAAAATTATTTCGACCTCCGCTCGAATAGAGCAAATCGACCGCGTGTAACCTCCGCCCGAACTCGCGCGAGGAAAAACATCGCGGAACGACGAGCTCCGCGGGGAAACGTCGCGGGAATAAATGGCCTGGCCGATGAAATTATTTCGGACCCGACGACTGAAGAAACGAAATATCGCGACGCGATACCGAACGCTAGAGCACGGTAAGATGTCGTTAGGCGGAGCAAAATGAGGTGGCCGAGCCGAGTCTGCGGGATATCTATCATTTTCGTATTAATGAACGCATTCGGGTTATTCGGATCGGTGAAGGTACCCGTGGGCATTTCTGTGAGTCTATTAGAAGGTTACAGAGGAGTCGAATGATGTGCAGGACCTAAAATTTCGAACCACTATCTGAAGATTAAAACCAAAGATTTCTTATTGTTTGTGGATGGTAATAGATAAACCGCGATACCAGAAGAGGACACAGCAACCCTGTTGCTCGAAATGGAAAATCTAGAATAAACTCCTTGCAAAATTTATTATCATAAAATCGACGCTCCGATAATCGATACCATACCGTATCTGTAAATAAAACTTATTTAGAATAGTTTCAAAACTTCCGTACACACGAAACAAGAAATTCATACAGTTCACTATTTTCATCCAAACGAGTATCAGAAAAAGAAAGATAAAATTGGATCAATACACAAATAGTACGTTCGGTACCTCAGAAATATCATTTTCTACTACATATTTGTTACTCTTCCCTGGAAACCTGAATTCCTCTAGGTCAATTAACAGAATGTTGAATTAAGAAACGAATACCATAGACGCGGTCGAG
This sequence comes from Macropis europaea, assembly GCA_916610135.2. Lineage (NCBI taxonomy): Eukaryota > Metazoa > Arthropoda > Insecta > Hymenoptera > Melittidae > Macropis > Macropis europaea. The sequence goes on from OU744348.1 coordinate 7,140,863, forward strand.
GAAAGTCGATTCTCCGAGCAGACGTTAATAAAAAAAACAAGAAAACATATCCAAGAAGTTGATGGAGCCACGAATTGCGCAATGTCTCGAATATTCGCGCGTCGTCGGGGACGAACGGGCTGATCAAATTATTTCGAGCTCGACGCGAATAGTGCCCGATGACTGTGAAAAAGGGCAACGGGAAGGCGTCGGTGAAATGAACGGCCTAAGCGATAAAATTATTTCGACCGCGGCTCAAATAGAGTAAATCGCGAGCGCGAGCACGGCGCGCGAAGAAAAACGTGCTGGACGTCGGAATAAACGGCCTGCGCGGCACGTCAGACGCGAGGATCCCGACCGGGGGGTGGGCTAGCCGATAAATAACCTCTGCTTTATTAGCCAGATACGTCTCGGTGGGGTGAGAGAAAGAGAGGTTAAATTAGCGAGAATATTAGTACACATTTGCGACACTCGGTCGCGCGTGCTCGAGCTTGCGGAGGTGTTCCGTGGAAGTAGCGATGGTCGACGACGCTTCGCGAACAAGACGCTCGAATCAGCCTCCGGGTCTCGGAATTAAGACGATGTCGCGATGATCGATTGACGGGGTTCACAAACAGAAACCTACGAATGTACGATTCTGAGGAAGAGATTTTTGCGAGGGTCATTCAAGGAGTATAAACACAAATGGCTGGAGTTTCTAGAAATTTCTGCTGTTTACCAACTGTTTAAAAAAAATTATTAAAATATTAAACGAATTTATAAAAAGTATTAAAATATTTAAAAATAACCCAGACTTCTTTTTGTTTAGCCCCCTCAAGGAGTCATTACGCAGAGTAAAGTGTCACAGCAACGAAAAAGTGAAAACCATTGTTCAAAACTGGCTCAGACAAGATGCGAAAAATGTATAATTATAGGAGGGGATTGTGTCGAAAAATAGGTTAATTGTTAGGTTCATTGAATAAACCGTTTTAAAACAACGGGCACTTGTATCTTTGCTTACTGAACGACCCTCGTGTAATTGACGTTTCATCTTTTCTGACGTTAACTTCTTCTATCTTTTGTTTCAAATTCTACTCCAGATTTTATTATACAACGTGACGATCTAAATTTAAAATAATTCTCTCCTGGAACAATTTTTTTCTAAACTAGCGTACAGTGTCTCGAGGGTTCCATAATCCTCAATATCAATGAAAGTATAATTAATAATAAACTTCCATTCAACCTCTGAGCCGTACCTCGAACTCCTACACAATCTCACGTGCATTAAAAAACGTCCACGAACAATCTATTGACTTTATCTCGACCTGAACATCGCATTAAATAAATGTAAACAAGTCTTGAACTTATTCGAGAGCGGTTTCATCCCCGCCGTACGCGCAGCTTCCTCGCGGTCGGTTCCGCGGGGGCCACGAAGGGCTACACGCGGTAACAAGCTGGCAACGGTTCTAACTACTGTCCAGGCTGATATATGTGACGGAAAATTGTGGGCGAAAGGGAGCGCGAAGGAGAGGGTCCGACCGAAACAGAAGAAGCCGACTCGCGATGGAAGAAACGCCGCGAACGGGGAGAAAAAACGCTCGGGGACGGCGGGCGGGGAGGAAACGTCCCGCGGCGCGAAATTTTATTCGCGAATTATTTCATTTGTCTCGAGTATTCTAATTAGACCGGCTATTTCTAAGCGTGTCGCCGACTTCGTCGTCCCAGAACGCGGCGAGTCCTCGCGCGCGAGCTAACGTTCCACGGAACGGTGCAACGGCCACGCTCTAATTGCATTACGGAAACATGAGTTTCCCCCGGCGAAATATATCACGAAACTTATCGCGCCACGAAGAAATTGCTGTGGCTCGCATGCACTTCGGCGCAAGTGCAAGCCTCGTAAGCTCCCGCCTACGCGCGCCCTTATACCTGCCCACCCACGCCAACTATACATCACGCTCCACACTTTCGCGCGAAAAAACGCCTCCTTTCCCTTGCTTCGATCGGATCGCGGAATTTTCCCGGAAATCTGGCGACAGGACTACGTTGCCGGCTCGCCAAATTCGTGTGAAGATCGCAGGGCATGATTCATGGAGTATATGGCGTCATTCGGTCGAAGTTGATTGAAGTGAACTTTTATCATCTTGCGTCGACAACTCCATCCGTCGATTTTGTCTCGATATTTTTCAATGCCAAAACTCTGGGTGAGATATCTTGGTTCTGCACCAACTTAAACGTCATGTCCGGAACGATCAAAGGGTCAGTGCATTCGATAGTTCTGAACGCACCAAACATTTGCCATGCACGACACACAGAGCTTTCACAGCGCTCGACGCCGTGACGGGCAGCACAGAATACACAGCCACGATCCTGCAATTATGTCGAACAATGTATCTGCAGCGATCGGGTTAACCTCGAGGCGACCCCGGAATGCGAGCGGGGGTTATTTCGGAAGGATCGGATCGGCGAAAAGTTATGCGGTACTAATTTGCGCGAGGACACAGGTTACGGCCGGTTAATTACGAGGCCGAACGAACGCCTCGGGGAAACGACAGATGGCCGAGAAAATATTGGCGGCGCGTAAACACGGCGGACCCTTGCCAAAAATTCCGCGACGGCCGCGAGCGCCGCGACGACGCAATTAACACCGTCCGTACGCCGGGACGCAATTATCGTGGCATCGCGTGGGCGTGCCCTGGAACGCGGATCGAATAAATATTACGCGGGGAAACCGAATGAAAAAAATACGGATTGTTCCCGGCCGCCTCCTTAAACGTGATTTGTGCTCAATTACCGCGCGCTCGCCCTCTCCGGCGACCCGCCGAGAAAGATACTCTTATTATAAGCTGCCGGAGAACGGCAGTCGCGACGATTTTATTTATACGCTGCCGCAAACCACCCGCGTCTCCGCGGCGTCGCGATGCAACGGGAACACGAGGAGACAACGTGGACCGACCGCGACGAGGGGAAGAGAGAGAGAGAGAGAGCACGAAAAACGTCCTGCAATTCGTTTCGCATTTTATATCCGGCCGAGGTAACACCCTTCGCCTCTTTATGCCCGCCTGGCGAAGCTGATTCACCCCCGTGAATGACGAGTTACGAGGCTTATTTCGATCTTCGACCGAGTTTGCCGAACCGAGGATTACGTCGTGGTCCTTCGAAGCTTCTGGAGCTTGCAACGATGTATATCTTGGGGGGAGGGCGGTCGCGCATGTTTGATGCTTTCATTGGTGTCAAACCATATGTTTGTTCGGTGGAAGTGTTCATTGCGGAATGGAGATCATTTAGATCTTTGGTAATATGTTTTAATCTGTATTATGTACATGCGTAGGCGCCTGGATTGTTATGCGAGTGTCTACTGCAGATGTGGAAAGCCTCAGAGGATGCTACGAAATAGTTTTTATAGAATAATCAGCAAGGGTGCATGAATCAGATTGACCCCATTTATGGAAGGAATTATTTTAACATGGTACATGTTATAACTCGGAAGAAGGTCAAATAGAACACATGATTATCTATATTTCAAGTGGTGAATTTATCCCGAAAGCGGTTCCTTAGATGCTCAGTTGTTTGAATTCTAAAAGCTCAAAACGATAACCATTCACTCAAACGCACACTTCCGCGCGTAAGGTTTCTTTCTATCAAGCAATATTCGCAGTACCTGACAAAGATGCTCTCTGAATCTCCAACTAACATACCCTCGAAAATTTATGTTTGCTAAAACAAACACTGCGCATCGGAGGATAACGAAACATTGTACAAAATTTAATAGAAGCTTTTAAAACTCGAGTTCAACGAACAATTTGCAGGAAATTTCGGTGGCGCGACGTGGATTTTCCGGGAACTCGTTGAAAAGCGGAAGGGGTGAGCCCGTTCTCCGACGACGTTTAAACATCACGGTAAACAGGGGGCGGTTGTAATTCGGATGCTGGCGCAGGTGTTACGCGGAAACATCTATCAAGATAGCGAGATCCGGGAGCAAGGGGAACGGTTCCGTCCTCTGCAAAGAGACAGGACAGAGAGGGTTGGGGAGAACGGTGGATCAGCTCGAAGAAACGGGGGATTTCACGGGACAGGACGGAACTAAGCTTTCACGAGGGGATGCTCTCTGCCTTCGTCTTAACCCTTTCATTCTCCGATGGAATTAACTTTTCTCTACGACGTGCGACTTCAAGAGTTTATCCGATGATCCATTCCCTTCGATACTCGTGTTTCGAGAGGCCCTCGCGAATCCCTTGATTTCCCTTCAATGTTAGTCTACCTCATTTCAACGGTAGGCTGCGGATGTTTGTGCAAACACACATTTTCTTCATTGAACAATTCTTGCGTTAATGTAGTCGAAAAAATTAAATTTTGACACTATATTTTAGGGTTCGTGTGCTTAACAAAATTTACTTTTTTGTTCTCTTATGTAATCGAATGTTAAATTGCATTAACGTCCGCAATCTATTATCGCTTATAAATCTTGAAAATTAGCTGGAAATTTTGATTCAATCTTGTCCCAAAGATTACTTCTTGAATGTGCATATGAATAAATATTGTAGTAAATCACGGATAGACATGTATAAAGAAATTGTAATAAAATGCAACATTAAATTAACAAAATATATATACAAGAATATGTATATTCCATAATGAAACAAATCGGGTGTCACACAAAGTTTCCAGTAAAGCATATCATCAACAATGTAAAAACGAACTCTATTTCGTGTGTCAAGGTTATGTCGAATACAAGCAGCAGATATTTTCAAACAATTTGAACAATACGATCTTCATAATAAAAAATAAAAATAGAGTTCTGTAGAACTGGAGCTGCCAGTAGCAGTGCTTTAACCCCTTACCTTACGATAACGAGTCACACTCGTGACACAGAATATGATTGGTACATTACAAATACGAGTTCTACTTGAGTACCAATTTTTTAAAATTTTACAGTACAGCACATTTGACTTTCAGAGGATCGTTCAACATGAACGGTACGAGCTGGTAGGTGTTCTTCGTTTATCAGAAGTTTTAAAACTTGAACAGTGAACGTCATCGCACGACACCGTTGGAAAACTCGTAAGTCAAGGGGTTAATAAAATCACTGAAATCCATGAAACAACTGCAGAATCTTAGAAAATTAACCCTGGACCAGAAGTATGCAAAGGATCGACCGTAACCTCATGAATCATCCTAGCAGCGGACGACTTATTAATTGCGGTCGTTCCGCGTGCCTTCTCGATACGGCAAATTGCCATAACGATCGTAAAGTGTATCCGTCGGTATCGCGAGTGGAATCTCGGCGCGAGTTTTTCGCCCGAGCATCGATAATTCGGTCGAACGCGAAACAGGACTTTAAACCGCAGGTAGCTCTGGGTTTCGCAACGCGTTTCGAGATATTCGCGCGGACTGCCTACGCTAATGACACGAGCTACAGCAGCCGTAAATACGGGGAACCGGCGGTTCGCACTTATCTGCCGCACCTGCGACTGCCTTCTAAGCGGATGCAACCACCTACGTGTTTAACCTGTTCGCGATCGGCAATGGACTCGCTGTGTCTCGAATTTTTCTCTATCGCGTTTATGGCGAGCCGAACCGAAAATCTCGGCTCGAGTACACGCGCTCGTGAGTGCGTTTATCGGTAGCGTCAAAATTCCCCTGGAATTTACGGGATTCGATAGGCTCGCGAACAAGGGCAGACGAGTCGAAAAAAAAAGAAAAAAACAGGGAACACACCGTGTGCACGCGTGCATACGTTTGTGAGTTTCTGTGTTCCTGCCTGGACGGCCCAGATACGAAAATCGTAAAGTCGCTACATAATAGCGGCTAGCATAATACGGCACGGCAGTTCTCGCTGAGATTAAAGGTGCATAAAGCGGGTCGGTGTAAACGTTTTACAAGCTCGTCCACCTTTGCTGCCAAGTCGCGAGGGAGATATTATTTTAAACGTCTCGTTAGGTCGCTGCCAACGATCGACAGCGTTACGATTTTATTCCGTCGCCTCGCGGGAATTATGGCTCCTCTCCGCGGCTGGCTGCGTGTGGTCGACGAGAGTCAGATGATCGTTCGACAATAAGAGGACCGTTCAGCTTTACGACGAAGACGCTTTCGATAATCGCTCGAGCGTCGTGGAAACCTTCACAGATAGAAGTCCGTGCAAAGAGCTTTTTCACCCGACCCGCCATGAATTTCTGCCCGAGAATTCTCTCCGGATTCTTCGGTTGAAAATAGGAAAATTCTCGCGGACCATCGCAGTTTCGAGAAAAACCAGAGGAACGTGGCAGAGAGTTCCATTTCATTTCCAGCGGGACTGCGCGAGGATTTCAAGATCTCGAGGGGGAAAAAATTGAAGACGGAGCGAGGACGGTCTTCATTAAACCTCCGAAGATCCTAGGCCAAAGAATTTTTCGCTCTCGAAGCGAAACGCGTTCGCGGGGTTTGCTCGCGGGGCACGGTTGCGCGTCGGATTCTTTCGATAGGAGAGCTTTATCTTCGACAAGGGGCACGCCAGGAATCCCGCGGAGCCAACAATGCCGTCTGAACGGCGACGGGGACAGGCAACGCGGGAATTTCGAAATCCGGCGCACTCGTGCGTGCTCAGTTCCTCGTATATCGCGTGATTGGTGCGCTGAAATAATCAGCTTGTCGCGACGTCAACGGGCCGCACGGTTCGTTTCGTTTGACGAACGGCTGTAATTTCACCGTGTCCGGAATTCGCGTATGACACGTTCCCGATTCGACCGGACGGAAAAACCTTCGGAAAGACGAATCGATCTCGACTCGCGGAATTTCTGGCGGGATGTTGCCTGAATTTCAATGTATCCGAGCCGACTCGACCGCTCGCCTCGCGACGAATCGCACTCGTGACACAGATTCCGTATGATAGAGGGTAAAAGTTATGAAAGACTAATTGCACGCGTTAGCAGACATTTTACTTTTATACTTCAACCATGGAGCTCTGAATCAATGTGATATAACGCTTCAGAAAAATTGTGTCATCGCAGTAAAAAATTTAATGCAGCCTCTCTGCTGAGCTGAGAATTATTACGTCGTTAAAAATATACTGATACTTATTAATAAATATTAATCCAACCCTGTACTATGTTAGTCGTCGATCAAATAATATCAAATTAATATTGAACGCATCAACCAATTTTCTACTTTTGGTTTTCTATCTGCTTACATTTAAAATATTGTCTATACATTTTCTATCTCTGAATGCCACCAAGAAAAACAGCCCCAGAGGCAGACTGTAAACGATATACAAAGAGCAGGATTTACACGAAACGACAGTATATAAAGGATCTATCCAAAATTAAATAATCGAACTGTCACAATATACTCTACCAATAAACATAAGATTAAAACTTTATATAAACACACTGGGAAAACAGCTTCATTGAAAAGTTACAACAAAACAACCATGATTGAAGGATAAAATAGTCAACTCTGACACACTGAGTCACACAAAAACTCGTGAAGGGATTAAGCTCGTTCCACCAACGAACCGAAAGTGTCTCGAATTGTATCCTTCTCGTTACCAAATATAAAATGAAAAACCGTACTCACCAGTTGTTAACTTGAAGGATCGTCAACCCCGTGTCCTGTGCCAGTTGCTTCTTCTGGTCTTCCGAAGGGTACGGATGCTGCAACAGACGAGGGAAGAAAAAGAAAATTAAACGATCTCCTCGCAGCAGAGTGGTTCTTCCTAATAACGTTAGATCTCGCAAATATTTGAGCGGGCCGTGTCCCGCGACTCGAGCGCGTTATTTACGAGCGCAGCGTGCTCGAGGAGGCAAAGCCCTCGGCCTCGCCGGCAGTCCGTGCTTTTAAACAATTTATCGAGTGATTTATCGCGTAACAGGTAAGTGCACAGAGCGCATAGATGCACCGGGGGGGAGGGACTTTTATCTACGCGACGCGGCAGACGCATTACAGGCGCCGCGTCGTCTGGACGCACCTGCGAAATATTATTTATTGCCGGCCAGTAACAACAATAAAGAGAGTAAAAAGAAGACCGAGGAAGAGGTGACAGGCGGGAGGAGGGAGGGTAGAGAAGCGCTGCATATAGAGAGGCGAACGAATGCGTTTTATCGCGCCGTCGCATCGGCGCAGATGCAACGCGGAGACGACGATCCGTCCTCGTATTGGCTTTCACGAAAGAGACGGACTTTACGAGGGGCCATCGAAGATATACGACAGAGAGAGAGGGAAGGAGGGAGGAAGGGCGAGAAAGAGAGAAAGAGAGACGGCTCTGCCATGGAGTAAGCGGTTTACAAGATAATCTTTGGCCCGCGCGAATTATTGAAAGAAATCGACGGTGACGCGATAAAATTGCTAATACGACGTGCTCGTTCCCTCCGCGGGCCGTCCAATAGAATGGAAGATTGAACGGCTGCAACTTTCTTGCAAATCGCTCGCCAGATCGCTGTAAATCATCTTCGTGGGACGCTTTAATGCGTTCTTGCGTAAACTCGTCCCTCTTGACCCGCGTTCCCGCTCGAATTCCGCCGATAACGGTGCTGAATCGCATTCGTAACGTTCCGATGGAATTGCACGGGTCTCGGGCACGTCGGAAAAACCGGGAAACATTCGAGAAAGTGACGTTCAACTTTCACGGGGGAAAGTTTCTTTCGAGACCAGGTGACGTGACAAAGGGGAGCGGCATTGGCACCGGCTCAAAGCCCGCGAAACTGGAGCTAGATGCATAAATGATGCACTCCGTCGGTGATTCCATTGGTCTCGTCGCGGGAGTCCATAAATCCGCGTATAAATCTCATCGTTCTTCCAGGGAAGTTACGGCGCGCATTAATTTCGCGGCTGCGGCAACACCCGGGGATCATTCGGGCCCGCGACTTCTGCCAAGGATTCGCCGGGAAATGAACGACGCGACCTCACGCACATGTGTCAACGAAACAATCGCAAACACGGCTAGATTAGCCGGCTAAAAGCTTGAAATATCGCCATTGTGCGCGCCGCGGAAAATTGGGGTCGTTGGGTTACGAAGGAACTGCGCGACCCGACTGCTTGGAACCTCGATCGTTCGAACTAATTGGGAGATTTGCTCGAATAATTGAACAGCTACATTCTCGTATGACGGATAATGTTTCGTGTACATCGGTATTTTTCTTTGTCGGACAGGTGTCCGGATGCAGGTTCCTCTTTATCTGTCGTTTTACAGAACTACTCGCGTGTAGCCATTTCTGAGTTGCTGTTATTAACAGACTTCAGGTTTTTGGAAGTGAGACCTTTTTATTTTATTTCTCTTTGAAATTTGAATAGTATTAATATTCTAATGATAATATCAGGCAACGACTCTACCGTAAACTGAAAACAGAATATTATAAATGTGTCTGACCAGATATGACAGTTTTCACTGTGACTTCGTATTCGCTTTTTCAAAAATTGAATATTGCCTGCTCCGTTTATTTTTCTTATTTTAAAACAACAGTCAGTCTTCGAATATTCTACAGCACTTGTTACGCTCGTCGCAACGATTTCGTGTTTAAAAAGAGCAGATGATTTATGAATTTACGCCCTTATGCGTTGATTTCGTGTTTTATGTCCCGTCCGCGATTTGCTTAGCCACCGCGACTTTAATATCGCAATGGGAGCTAATAGGAGATCGGAATTAAGATGCACAACATATTTTCCCCGTGGGATCGGCGTTTCACGCAGCTCGTAATGTAATTAACGTGATTATTCACGGATCGCGTGCATCACTCTTTCCAACGTTCCTCAGAGTGCATTCTCATTCGTCCAGCGGAGAAAAATTGTTGCCTGACCGCGCTCAGACGGCAATCGTTATTTCAAGTTCACAGTTCGAGGTTCAGGAAGTAATTAAATTACACGTACCGCGGCTGTAGCTACTCTAATAATCGTATCGCGGTACGAATTGATGGTTTCGTAAATATCTTAAGTCGAATCAATCAGGAAGTGGAAGTAATTCTCTTAACAAGTTGACGGTCCTAGCAGTTACCTCAAATTTAATTGTTACAGAATATTTCCCCCCCGATCGAACATATTTTTCTCCACGATGATCCCCATTAAAAATTCGATACATCTGACATTTTCAACTTTGCAAAATATCACACGTGCGTACAAATCGTAGCGTACGAACATTCGAGTCGACGGCGTGCACGTGCAAAACGCAGCCAACGGAAAGCAACCCCGCGGAGACTGCACTGAAAACGTTTGCGAAACAGAAAAGGTTTGTATTCACGAACTCATTACCGTGACCGGCTCGCATAAAACAACCGATTAACCGTGCTCCGATCCACGACCAGCGGTTTCGATCTCGATTAATCCGCTATCGCAAATAACCGTCGTTCGATTAGACGTCGTTTCCTTGGACGATAATCGCGCAGGGGGTGGGTGGGTGGTATCGAAAGTTATCACGCCGCCTTCGGTCGATTAAATCAGCTCGGTTACGCGACCGCCGCGACACGCTCGATTATAATTCACGGCCACGCAACAACGGGAGCATTAAATTCGACGTAATATCGGGAGCGAACCGATGCCAAAGAGCTCGCTCTCCCTCTCTCTCTCTCCCTCTTTCTCTCGTACACGCGAGAGATCCGGCCTGCGCATAAAAGCCCGCGGCTGCACCGCAAGCGGCCGAACCGCATCATATTTTTACATAATTAGCACGTGGCGCTCGCGGTATCACGTTCCTCGTCTCACCACACCGCCAACACCACCCCCTGCCGCCCTCGCGTACGTGTATGCGTGTGTGTGCGCGTGTTGCGCTCGTTACTTTTTGTCGAAGCCTGCGGTATTTTTGGAAACCGCCGTTCCCTCGTCCCTTGCCCTGTATATCATGTTTCTTGGAGGCGAGCCATCGTATACATGCTACCAGAAGCGCGGCTTCATGCTCTCCCATCCCCTCCATGCCCCTACACCCTCGCCACCCGCCCCTCCGCCTCCCCCGCAACGTGAAAGCCCATTGTGCGGCCGTGTATACGCGATCCAAGCGATTCTTATCCTAATTAAATCGGTCGAGAGCATTGTCTGGGCGTAGAGTTTCCATCGGATCTCGCCGGATACCTAGCCTTCCCTGTGTAACGTCACATCGAACCGAGAGGGAGGATTGAGACGTGCCACGACACGGTCGAGCTGGATCATCGATCCGGATCTCCGGGCCCCGTTGAAATTCTGTCGAAACGCTCGATTTCGGTGATAGGAATTTTCGATAGCTTCACGTGAATTTGATACGCTACGGCGGAGCTGGGGAGTATTGGCTGTTCAAGGTCGTTGAAAGGTTTCTTTGCAAGATCGTTTGATTGCTTAAACGTCACTCCGCTTGTCATTGGCAATTATCGCGGAACTCGTAATCGATGAAGCGACCTTGAGTGGCCAACACTTCGTGTCTCTACTGTAAAATGCTGATACGGATGCTGAGAATCGTCATCTCGTCGGAACTCGACTGTATGGCAGGCAAGGTTTACAGTAACTTGTAACTGTATCTTACTTTTGTACCACATCCTAACATAAACTGTGTACATGATTATCTTGTTTTTACATTTACGTGTATTTTTCCCATTTCCCTTTTTGTACCACACGCTGACGGTACAATAAATACGTTACAGGTTACTCTATATTTATCGGGCGAGATGTATTCCAGCAGAGGCAGAAGGGAGAACTTTTACGAAACCAAGCAGAAAGTTTCTGAAACATGGTGCCGGTTCGAATTTCGTCCGCGAATCCAAGGATCGTCCCCTTTCTCCCGCGTCAGCCTCGTTGGTGTATGCATAAAACAATCAAGATAATTGTTGAAGCTACGTGGGGACCGGCTGGCTGACTGCTTTCCACCCCCCGGCTCGGCCTGGCTGCCGGAACGGAAGTAAAAGGGACAAAGAGAGGGAAAGAGAGAAAGCAGCAGCTATCCAATTACATTGAAAACAATAGTCTTAAGTGCTCGCGGCGGTCCGAGTCGTTCCCCGACCCCGCGTTGCGACCGATGCTTTTCCACGAGGGCCGTCCACCCACTTTGGCCCGCCCGTGACGATGCACAAGTTTGACTCGGTAAAAGTATTACCCGCGAGAAACTTGCAGGTAACGCTCTCTGCGAATTGAACGAGCCTCGCAGACGCCTCTCTCGATTAAGAAATGAAACGCGGCCTATAGCGATGAGAGCGTGCCCCGGGAATATTTACACGTACGCCGGCGGCTCGTTTGTTGCAAAAGACTCAAGGTGAACGAAGATCTGACGCGCTGAAGACACTGAAGCACTATAGAAAAGTAGCCAGTAAATTTCGATGATGCATTCGAATATTATTATCCGTGGAAAGGAAAGAAGTGTCTGCCATGGTTTGTAGGGATGAAATTCCACGTCAGAGTTGATGAAGAGTTGTAAAAGAAATTTATTTTGGCCATGAAATTCTGCGATGTAATTCAAATACATGAAGATTCTAGTTATTGCGAAAAACTGATGCTTCGGAGGTATCACGGAAACCATGGTGTCTAGTGGCCGAATCTTTCGCAATGATCGAGCCACGAATAAAGTGAAAAGCGCGACGGAGATCGATTCAGCCGGTTGCGAAGGGCCGCGGAATCGTCGAGGCGGATGACGCTGGCCAAACAAGCGATAAAATGAGAATGAGCGATAAAAAGACAATATGAAAACCATTTGGCCTCGGCTGGGGTAGAAACGAGCCAGGCGGAAGCCCGGCTAAGTGTGTAAATGAGTCCGTAGTTTAGCCCGATTGCCTCGAGACGACCCCTTTTCGTGCTACGCTAACCTCATCCGCTGCGTTGATAGTAGAGACGTAGCCTGAAATAACCGTGGCCCTTTCGCAAACTGCTCCCTAAGACAATTCTCGAGACTATGAGACCGTTCGTGACCCAAATTCAAATCAACGGGATTCTTAAACTCGACGCCTCATCCACAGGTGTGCGCCGGACGCTTATCGAGTTTCCCGAATTCCACGACGAGACGGAGGGCCATCGACGTCACAGTTTCCCGGTGTCAACGGTGATGAATCGAAGCAAGAAACGCTCGGAAGATGACAACCAGACGACGTCGGGTCGAATCGATTCCACGTCAGATTAATTGAAGGACCACCCCTAAACCCTGCGACAACCTATACGCTTCCTGTATTTGAACAGATCCGAGGGGAATGCAAGTAATTTCACTGCCTGTAAATATTCAATGTCCGGACATTAACATCTTGCGATGTTTCAACCGGCGACCCGTTTCGACCGCGCACTCGCCAGCTTTATAAATCATCCCGAAAGCAATTCCCGTTATTAATCGACATCGATAGGCAGCGACCGCCTCGGAATCGACGAGACCGCGTTTTCGGTAACGACGTACCCCTGGTGAAAACGGTCTGATCAGACCAATTGCGCACGTAGCCTCGTTACGATCGAACGCGACGATACAGATAGCTGGTGTCACGAAGAAGGCGGTGCTCGTTTCCATCGCGTCTCAACACTACCCACGCGCCGAACAACCATCTCGCAACGAGCATGACAATTTGCTGGCCTCGATGCTGCGTCAGGTCGTCGATGTCGAATGGGCGGACTTCCCGGTGTACCTCTTCGTGTCCTTCGTTCCCCTCGATAACCCCGGGCTCCTCCGTGCCGAATGACACGTCGATGACGACCGCTGCTGACTCCGACTAACGAGCGGGGCGTTTGGGGCGTGGGACCCACCGAGGAGATCGCGCCTCGTCATCACGACCTTCGATTTCACCCTCTTCTTGGTCACGTCACACCGAAGGACGGCCGAAGACATCCTCGAGCTAGATTTTCAGGTTTATGCAAATTCAGAACCATAGGACGATTGTCGCACTTGGGAGAATCAAAGTACATGAATACATGTTAGAAATTGAGGGGGACGTTCAGGATAAGAATTAAGAAGCATCTTGCGAGTTCTGGAGCATGTGATGAGAGATTTAGAGTATAATACTTTGTGAGCAAACACTCCCGGTGCTCTTATTCTATGGCTAAATTCTTCAAGACCAACGCTTCTTTTATTTAAAGAAGTTGCGTATTACAGATTGTGTACCATCCACTAGTTATGAAACATTAAGTTACTGATTAGAGACACGTCAGTCTTCAAGCCAGTCATAAATGAGTGAAAAGTAGAACAGCAAAATACCGCTTCCAGAGAATGAATGTATTTGAAGACATCAAGAGTCAACGAATTACCAGAAATCCATGCAGGCCGACTGAGAGCCGGTCTTAACCGAGAGGCCGAAGAAGGAGACAAAACAGGCAACGTCAGCGCATCAGTCATTCCTAATACCATCATTCCGACTGTCTCCCCCCAGCGGTGGATAGGTACATAAGACATTTCCATGAGCGAGCATAACGTCGTTACCGCCTCGGGGTTATTCAATTTCGGCGTTAAAATCCTCTAATGTGCCGTTATTGCAGGCTCGTCGGGGGTGGCTCGCGGGGTGGTAATGGCTGCCGCACGTCGGAAGGACTTCCACGGGATTTCCTTCGAGAGGAGGGGATCGTCTGAGCGGAAATTCAACCGAGCGGATGTTCGAACGAAACTTCTCCTCGGCTGTGACCCTCGGCTCTGATTGAGTCATGATTTCGCGGATTCGCGACGAACGAAATTCCTGGTCGGCGTCGAGGAAAGAAGTAACTTCGGGTTAGTATGCGAGATTGGAATCGATCCGAAAACGCATTCCCCGTGAAGTGCACCGAAGGAAGACGCCGGGTCCCTTTCGGTGTAATTACAGACGAAACACAATGGAATGTATGGAGGTATGCGCGAGGACGCGCCTGCAGCTATTCGTGGCAAGCTACGAACGATACGAGATAAGCCGAGCCCAAAGATGGTATGCCGGCACAATGTCGGCTCGCGGTGGAACGACGACGGGAACCGAGCAAACCTCCATCTGCCAGATAGATATCGTTTGCTGAATCTGCCTCGTCATTGCGCTCGCTCTTCGATAATCAGCCATTCCGTTCGCCGCATTCCTGAATCAACCGCGTGAAAAATCGTCCCTTCCGAATGCACCGATCAAAACACACGATCAGCTTTCTGGAGAATTTTTAACAAGATTACAATATGGCAAGATTCCGCTGAATGTCCAGCGTGTATACAACGTAGAACTATCGGGACATCCAACGCTTCGCTGACTCGTGCGCCATCTATTCTCTAATTATTCTGAGCTGTGTACTGAACCAGGTTCACTGCTTCTCGATCAAGGATGTTTAGATTCTTCAGAGGGAGTAGACACGCGGGTTTGAAAATTGCCGCCAATTCTCCGGAGGGTGAGGCCGCATGCTGTTACTCTCAACTCGTTCACAACATTATCGAGTCCTGCTCCGCCCCGTGATCCTAACAAACTGCTCGAAAGCGAACGCTCTGATCATCCTAAGAGAGACGGAAGTCAGCCGTTCGAGAGGAAAGAGCAGCGAGATCGTGCGATTTCATGGGGTAGCTTAGGAATCGATGCGAATTGGTACGGCGACCTGCAGGGCGTGGTCGAACCGGGTCTCTGTGACACGGCCACCTCAATCACCATGCGACGCCCAGACCTGTCATTATCACGCGACCCTGTCTACCATGGGGTCTGACTCTCGGCGCCCGTATACCCAGGAACATCGAACGCGTCTGGTCGAGTTGTGTTTCGGTCGGAGCGACGAGATCTCCCACGATCGAGCTGATCATCGGGAACAAGCTCGAGGGGTGCGTAAGGAGGAACCGGCAGGAGCGTGGCGATCGTCGCTGGACACACCTACTTCATTGTGTCAGAAGGTAGCGTTAGATTCGGGGAGGTGGTTCTTCGACGACGGTTCAATCGTAGCCAGGACCGATGACCGTTGACCCCGGCTACTGACCTGGCTTTGTCTCCCAATTTCATTGATTAGGCCTCGCTCCAAGGATCGTACAGGGGCTGTGTATCGGCCTGATTGGACCGTGCTAATGAAACGACTGACGGTTACTTCGGCCTAATCTCGCGCCCGGCAAAACGTGCATCCACGCCACTTGCCCCGATTAACTGGCTGGCTAATGGCCTCCGCGCTTCGATGAGATTCGTCTGGCAACGCAGGCCGCCGTTATGGAAGAAATACTACGGGTATCTTGGAACGTTGATGGAGAACTGTGCTCTGTTCACTGTGTGACTTTCCGAAGTATAAACTCTGGGGGTCAGTTTCCGGGAGGTCCGTTCCTAATCCTCGAAGTTATGGTCTCGTCGACCACTTTCTTGTGTTAAACATTGCTCCGTGATGAAGTCATGTAAGCTTCTTGGCGAGTTTAAGTGGATGCAGTCTACGATCTGGTCGTACCTTGACGATGACGCGTGCAAACTCTTATTATATCAACCTTCAATAATATCACTCTTCGAGTATGCGGATAACGTGTATGGTTCTTGTGTTTATTCTATGGATTTTCCTATCATTTACGAGGATTCGATATTTCTCATCTTTTTCAGCGTTGTGATTAACTGACTATGCATAAAAAATGAACTTCTCATCTTTGTTGTCTTGTTTACGAGGCTGGGCTACTTGCGTCGATGTAGATGGATTGATCTGTCCTGTAGATAGAGGAAGAGTGGATTTCAAACCATCTTTACTACATAGGTGTAATATAAATCTGTTTGCCCGTGTCATTGTATCATATTGAATAAAAAGCCTCCTCTTATTTCTTTAAACGTCTGTACATTTCTTAATCTTCTCCGTTACCCTTAATTCCCAATACTTCCAATTAGTTTTACTATCTATTTCTAAATATACTATCGCCATTTGTCAAAAAGATTACATCAACGCCAGACGATCGAACAGGAATGCTGAATGCATTTCTGAAATGATTCCCATATACAGAAACATGGAAGGTCTCCGGAGGTCTGTGGGGCAAGGAATCCATCAAGACATCGATGGTGCACTGACAAAATCCCGCTCTCGTCCGGCGTGTTCTCCGTGGCGCGTCAATCGGGACAGAGCTCGCCCGTGACTTGTGGGAATCGGGATAATTATAACGTTTCCGTTCGGTTTAGATACGGCTTTGGCGGGAGGGGAGGCAGGGAGGGGCGTGTAATAACGAAACCTCCTCCTCTTCAAAGGGGCCCCCGGGCGGCAATTCCACGCTCATGCTCGCGCCGCTACCCGGCAATCATCCCCAGTCAGTCTTTCAGTCAGTTTCGTTGCTATTTAATTATCCATTTAAAGCGTATAATCTTCTGCTACGGGGCACCGGTTCACCCGTGCTCTCGACGACGGGAACGACAGAACGGGAAACGGCGATCGGCCTCTCCGTTATCGGAGCAGATTACGCGCTGATTTCAGGGCGCGCGCGCCACTCGAACGTGGGACCGCGAGCTGAACCTGCACGCCGGCGAAACGACCGGCTTTTACGTCGGTGAACGCGCGGGGCGACCCGATAGATAAGGATGCCAGGCAACTTTGTTTCGAAACGATCGTTTCCAGACCTTGGATACGTCGGCGTTTTCGCGAAACTGATTTATGGCCTCCGCGAGGCATTTACGAGTAGGAACTCTCGCGTGCCTACGGTTTTTGAATTTTTCCAGAAGGAAGTCGTTCGCGTGGATAGCTCGGAGTAAAGAGGTTTTTAGCGGAGCGGTTCGACCGCAGTTTCAGTCTCGGCTTGAGTTGTGGCCCGATTCGGGTCGGGGGACGTGTTCGCACGATCTGTTTGTTTAAGGTCTCTTCGGGTCGCCTTTTCAGTTTGCAGATTAGGTCCGTTGCACTGCATTGCACCGAACTCTGTTTTCTCGCCATTGTTCGTATTGCGTAGTTAGAACTGTGATTTCCTCATGGTCCATTCGGTGTCGCCTCTGCTTATCACGGTATACGATCGTGACCGTGTATATAATCCACAATAAAAATTTATTAAAGAACTTCACTCGAGTCCTAGAAAATGATCAACCCATACAATTGGCGACGTTCGTCGAATAAGTAAAAACACAAAGTTCCAATTCGAATTATACAAAGAGCAGCTGCCTCCAAAGCATCCGTCAACCCATCGACATCAGCTTTCCTTTGGAAACGTCGGTTCGACCGGCAATTAAACCGAGCCCCGAACGGTCCGTCTATAAAGCCTTCCTGAAACCAGGAACTCGAGGTCACTGAGGAACAACGCGATCCGAGCAATAAACTCTCGCAACGAACGGCTGGAAGTTACGATTCGACGCGAGTGTCGCGTATTTCGCGTTCCTTCGAATCATTTTTTACGCCGCTCGCAGGAGGAGAAAAAAGGACCGGGAGAAATAATTGGACTACGAGGGAGACGGTGGAATGTAGACGGCAAACAGGAAGCGTGGGAGTTTAGCGTGTGTATATAGGCATCGGTGCTGGCAGGACGGGAATGGCCGTCCTCGTCGTTACCGGTATCGGTAACAAGGATACGTTTCGCGCGGAGGGCCATTTCGTTCGAAGGTTTACTGTCCGGCCGAAGGTTCGACGCGGTGGCGAGATAAAGAGGGAGGAAGATTAGAATCGACGTGGACCGCGAACGTTTCTCCTCTAAACCCGACGCGCGTTTCACCTCGACGCAAATGCTGCGCTGAGATCGTAATTTAGATGATTATACGATACCTGCGGTATTTACAGCGCCGGGGCCCGAAAAATGGCTGAAATTACGAGCGAGTAGGAGCCATCCTGAAAACCGATGGAATTCTGGCGACAGTAAACTACGATCACGTGACCGAACTTTCTAGTCGCCTGAGAAGCCCTGGTTAAAAATTCACCCTTTTCCGACTGCAAACGCCGTGAACTGGTGCACGAATCCGAAGAAAATATTTACCGCGAACTGAGAACTTTCAGGCATGCGGTGTCTGCGAGTTTAAAGAATCATCCAACAATACCCATGTATTTTCATAAACTAGTCGGGTAGTTCATTCTAGGGTAAGAGAAGCAATGATGAGATGATAATCTTGCCTTCATTGAAATAAAATGAAGAAAGCTAAGTTTTGAACTGTGTGCGTGGAGTAACCGTAAGTCTTTCGCTTCAGATATTTCTTATATCGTTCAAAATTATCCACAGGTCTGATTCTCTGGCTCTTCTGAACAGTATATTTAATATAATGCATAGTTAAACGCGGTGAAAGGCCAACGCGTGGAATACGTAAATTATCGACGGTCTAAGACCTCGTAGGGTCCCTGATAAATTGTTCCGCAGAAAAGAAACTTCTCAAAGAACGAAGGAAAGAGGAAGGGCAGGTTCGAGGATCACGGTATGATCATCCCTTCGTCATTCCACGCGAGCTATGCATAGATTCCGGAAAAACACGTTCCCGGCCGCTTTTCTCCCCTTTTCAGCCCTAACCCTGCACGCAGGCCCGTATAAACGAAATAGCTGTTAGGTGATATTGGGATACGGCGTGTTGCGGAGGCGTCGATATATATTTCCGGCGTCTCCCCGTGGCTGGATGCTGCGCTCCTTGCACTCGCAGGACGAGACGCGGTGAGGGACGAGGGGTGACTTACCCTTCCACGTTTAGTGTCAATTTATTCGGGATTCCCGAGATTCCCGAGGCTTTGCAGAGCGCGATCAGCCCCGACCGTTTGCATAATATTGTATTTATTTCGTCTTGTAACCTCGTGCAGGCCAGCCAACCCCTTCCCACGCGCCCCGCAGGGGTGACTTCGTTTAGTCGTCGGGCTTCGCACGAATGGCCTCGTATACGGGGCCCGAAATGGCCTATACGGGTTACAAGGAGATCCACGAACCCGACCTACCCCCTCAACGATTCTTTTTGCATCTTCTCTCCCCGTACAGGCAACCCCTTTTTATTATCTCGTGTTCCAACCGGCAATTCGCCTCGTGTTATACCCGATCGCGAGCGAGATTTTCATTTTCGACCCTGATCCCTTCTTCATCCTATATTCCAATAATTTTGACGCTCTGTTTTCTAAGGAGACGCGGACAAGAAAATTGACAGCTTGTTCACTTATTGGTAGCGCGTGAAAGTTCCAGAATTTTCAACCTCGACGCTGGCGGCGATGTTCGTCCATCGAGGCAAACCGACGCAATGAAAAAGAATTTCTGCATACTTTATACGTATCGCACTCAAGAATCGTATTTGCTATTTGTTCGTTTGCAAGAGAAACGATCCACGGGGGGCAAATTGAAATATATTACCATAGCGAACGTACGAGACTCGTTTGGATTTCTGAAACGTTTGATTTACTCGAGCGCACGGCTAATCGCGGGCTGAAGTATTACACGATAGGTGCCAAGAACATAATGGTGCCGGATAATGTACAGCGCCGGGGAGAGAGATATTCGTCGACGGTAATATCGAAATATCGGCGACAAGTGAACTGTGACGAATTTCCAGGCGATCGATCGCGGCGCGGAGAAACACGCACCGATGAGATTCATTTTTCTTTCTGCTCCCGCGAGCGGGGCCGAGATCCCGATGACGTAGCGGTACGTTGAAAACGTACTTGAGAAAACACCTACCTGACAATGTTAATGTTGCCGGCCACGACACCGGCCGGAATTATTGAAGCCGAGGCAACAGCGTGGCTCCAGCGATAAAGAATGACAGGAGGCGGCCGTTATCGCTCGTTCCTTTCATGAATAAGCACGCAAACATTCGTATCCATCGCGAGGAGCGGCCGTGCTCGATAAGCCGAATCGCTAAAGTCGGACGGCCCGTTATCGGCCGTATCGCGAGCGTGCCGTATTAATTTGAATATTTAACCGCGCACCGTTTCATAGCTCGCACGGCCAACCGATTCCCTCTTTTTTCTTTTCCTCCCTCTCTCTCTCTCCCGTCTTAATTCCTCCAGGCCCGTCTTTCTCCTGGACAAATACCTCCGTAACGTCTCCATCGACTCCCTGAAAATTCTTGCCAAAAATTTGATGTCTGGGGACGGTTCCTAGGATCGTCGGAACGGAAATTTTATACCGAGGATTCGAGGCGTTATTCACAGCTTCTCGGATGCGATTCCACAGACCGAATGCCTGTTCGAATTAATTGAGCTATCCGAGATCAATGATTGATACTAATATCGCGAACGACAGCCGCCTACGGTAACAAGTCATTCGTATTCGTATTACGAAACGTTGAATAAAACCACTATTCATAAAGTCAGCTGTCTACAGGATCGTGTGCTCAGGGTGTTGGAAAAATGGAGCTCGTGTCAAGTACATGGCTGGGTTTAATTCGGTGTGACTGCTGGAATTACTGGAACAAACAGTCGATTCTTATTGTGGCGAGGGTGATAATTATGTAGACTTTATGTAATTAAATTCTTCTCGGATTCAATTAATTCAAATTACACAGGCATAACTACTCTGTTACAGTTTAAATTCAAGTTGAAGTATACTTATGAGATGAGACTTCAAAACACCTTTAGGTGGGTCCTATGTAGGTGGTCACGTGCATTCGCTATTGGGTCTCAAAGTGTTAGAGCATAAATAGAATGAGGGAGACTCCTAGTGCAAATGAACAAGAAAATTATTTCACCCGAGTGTCCGTTTTCGAGGAAATCAATTTTGAGTACTCACTGAAAACACGTGTGTATATCTGTGCACACACAAAAATGGCAGCCACTTTCAGCAATTCCTCATTTAATCAAATAAACAATTTTCGGGTATAATATATAAACAAATACAACAACTACCTAGAATAAATTTCTGTAAATCGTTATCTCAGAAATAAAGCCTCGTATGAAAAAATATTTATACATCTTCAATTTACTTTCCGGCGATATCGAGTGAATACAGAAGTGCTTCTCCCCAAAGCTATCCAGACAACGAAATTATTAACACGTTGACAGCCATAGGGGTCACCGGTGACCGATGCATTGAATTTTATTTAATCAAACAATTACCAATTTCATTACAATTTTAAAAGGAATTAATATTCTAACAAGAGTAGAATGTCAATACTGTACAATTGAATAGTTACATATATTTTTCCTTCGTTATTTCTGTTTGAAATGGGATATTATACTCTGTCTGACCAGGTGCGGGAGTTTTCACTGTGGCAGTCGAGATGTTAAAACCGTGAACCCTGAAAGATGGAAATCGAGTGGCGTATTATATCGTGCGAAGAAATTTTTCTTCGACGCAGAGGCGAGAGAAGAAGCGGAGCACGCGTCGCGATCGAAACAACGCGGCGATAAAATACAATATTCATAATGAGGACGCGGCGGAGGGAGACGAATCTGCATACGCAGTCGGTGCAGCGTGCGTTGCATCGCGGGGGCGACGATGCATCGATAACCCGCTCGTCGAAGAGTTTGAGTGATTGACGCGATCGGATGGAACAGATCGTGATGCGAGCGTAGAAAAGTGTTGACCGCTCGTTCCGGGGCCCGAACATACGCGGGCTGACCGACCCATTGACAGCTGCATAACGCTTTCAAACAAATAGGAACAAATTCCTCTGTCTCCCTTCCTCCGACCGCGTGACTCGTTCTATTTCCACTGCAGAATGCATTTTTTAAAGCTCGCCCCCGTTGCACGGCAATAAATATCAACGAACGACTATCTCCGGGGCCATGAACGAAACGCGTGCGTTTTTTTTAAGATATATATACGCCGGCCGTTTTCGTTCGGAATTTTCCTCTGCGCCTTATCGCGTGAACCCTGCGAAAAAACATTTTTCCTGCGTGAAATTAATATGTTTATTTATGGAAAGGGTACGTTCTGGTGGAATATTCGATGGAATCGAGCAAAAATTGTATTGTACTTCTTGGAAAATTGGTGATAGGAATTATAAAGAACTGTTCAGCAGGCTACCTGTGCAATCTGTTCATTAATTAACTTGTGATTTCCACTTTATAAAAATTATGATACACGTATCGTTCGATAAACTACCAGTTTATCCACTCATTTCTCGTCTAGATTCATAAGAAAAAAATCGTTTGAAATTGGTCAATGGAATGCTGTGACCATCAGTAAGAATCTTTATCTTAAAACCCTTAAAATTGATAACGAATTGTTATCGTCAGTCGAAGTTGTTCGACCAGTATGCTCGCATAAAAGTCCTCCGTCTGGTAATTACAATAAATTGATAGCAGTGGAATAATACTTCTAAGAGTTCATTACGGCGCTCCTACCAACATTAAACATGTTCAATGTAATTAACAGATAGTAGTTTCCGCAGCGATTCGCGAGTAATAACTTTTTCCCATCAACCGTGACAAGTTTATCGAGGATTTCGGGCACGTCGATTTTCGTAACGAGTGGAAGGTAGCGTCGGTGTACCGTAGTGATATCGAACGAAGTTATGCGAGGCCCGATTGATCCATCGGGCCAGGTACGAACGCGCACCTGTGTGGCGTGTGGATGCAACGCTCGGACAGGTGATTGTCAGCGCTGCGGGCGACGCCTCGAGATCTTCATAGAACCGTGTTTCCGTGTAAGAACAACGAAAATGCCCCATGAGCGGCGAATGAAGCGACGATCGAACGACGAGCGTAAACGACGGTTCGGAGGGAGCCGGTGTTTCGATCGAATGAAGAAAAAATCGAAAAGATTGAGACACGAACGATCGCGATAATCGGCGGGGAGACACCCGGGAAAGGAGACGATATCGCCGCAATATCGAAGATAATAAACGGCAAACGAGTCGATAATTTAAAGCGTAACAGCGGCGATAATCATCGGGAGCGAATTAAAATATTTAAGAAATCGAGCGGCGCGCGGAGAAATCAAGCGTGATTTCGCCCGTCCACGGGGCTTCATAACCCGGAAAATTAAACGCGCTTTCAACGGTTCGCGCACGCAGCGCCGGATATAAAAACGACAGTCCATTGGATTTTACGAACTGGCTCCGCCGGCACGTTACACGACCGAACGTCCCGTTGCGTCCGGTAATTCCCATCCCGGTAATTGCGCGTTTATCGGCATTCCGAGTCGCGATCGAGCCGCGCGATCCCGCAGAACTTTCACGGAAGTTGGTACAATTTTATCTCGTCCCGTCGTCCTTCTTCTCGCGCTGTATCATTCAATAAACATTTTCGAAGTGGCGAATTAATGTGACAAGCTCGTGTGTCGAAGATAACGCCTGCAGCTGGCCTATTTCAGGAATACCTGGTCGCTCATGCGTGTTCCGAGAATATTTGTTATTCATTAAAGTGACCTGTGCGATACGACGGTATTCCGTGTAACTGTAAACGGCAAATCGGGAGGTTAACAAAAGTCGATCCCTGTTGAGACGATAATTTGGTGGTTCAACGAGTAATAATAATAACAATAATGAAATACTCGATAGCCGATATACTTTGGGGGACGATCTGTGTTATAAAAGCAGGCAGGTGCTGTCCGGGATGATCGTCCGGAGGATGACTTAATTACCCGCGATCCATAATTCAAAACGTCCTTAGAGCAAGCGAAAGCCGTGCTCGCGAGTAATGATTATGGTCCCAAGCGTCAGTCGCCCGGACGATGCAACGATCGATCATCTCGCCTTATCGACGAACGCGCGAATAATTACGAAAAAGAGAATAATATACGCTCGATTATCCCGGCTCGTTTTGGTCGTGGGAAAACGCTGCTTCCTGTTGCGACGCTTTATCTACAGACGGGTCAATCTACCTGGATTTTAATGACTGGTCCATCACTCTTCGACGAGATGTTGCTTCATAGGCGAGTGTCTCTAATGATTAGCGAATTATTGGCAACTATTCAATGACGGAGACACATTTATCATCCCGTTGCTTCTCCGTGCGAATCTTCGCTGGATTTGCTGCTGATTAATTATGATTCTATCAAAATGGTATTGTCATTGGTCAGGACACTTTATGCGAATTTTGTAAAGGGTTGGTATAATTTCAAAATTTATGTTGTTGAGATGTAAGTGCGTTTACGTGGAAAATAACTGTTTTATCTACAAATTTTGGAGCCATCATTTTTTAGAAGCTTCATAGACAACTTTAAACGTTATGAGCGGTATTTAAAACTTGCTGATAAACATTTCTTCTAATAATAATTAAGACAGGGAGTACAGCTTTTAATCTTCTAGCAGAAACATTCCCTAATTGCACAGACATGGACGGCGAAATGATCTTCGATTCATAAAGCACAGTATTTAACAATTTTCGCGCCTATTCGTAGGCTTATTTTAGAAACACTGTTAAAATTAAAAACAGTGCGATCAACGAAAAACTACGAAGTAAACAAAATTTGACAGTATAAAAAACGACTTACAAAAATCTATTGATCGTTAGAATGATGAATAAATTCCGTTCAGAAAACATTAAACTCTAGAAGACCAAAAGAACCAACTCGAATCAATTTCTATCTGGATCCAAAACATCCCATACAATAAACTATAATAACACATATGATTCAATATACCCAACCGTGATATCCCAATATTTAAAAATTTCAAAACGACAAACGCTCGGTCGAAGAAGCTCCGTTGCAAAGCAAACCACGAAACTATCAAACCAATTTTTCACACAGAGAACAAGGGAGCCGGCGCTCCCGCACCTGCCGGCGCACAATCGGCGAAGAATTCAAAGACGACTCAAAGGGCCTCGGACGCGGTCACGGTTCTGGGGAGCGGGCGCGAGGGTGGCGATGCAGCGGGACCACCGTTGCAGAACAAAGGGTAGGAGGGAGGGTCGCGCGGAAGGGAAGTCGATTATTTCGCGGTCCGATGTTCCGGTCAATTAAGTCTGCGAAATTTCGCCGTACGAAGGTTCGCGTGATCCTGCCTGCCTATGGACATCCTCCTTTGCGCTCGTCACCGTGGGCGATTCACCGGCGCAAAAAAACCGCCCCGTTGACGGCGTCATTATCGTTATTTAATATCCCGGTCATTAGCGCGTCCTGCCGTGCCACACGAGCGTTGTTTATGTACCGATCCGTAGCCGCGGCGCGTACAATCGCTTTTTACCGAGCTGCACGAGCTTTGAAGTCTCTGTTTCGGCTTTGAGCTCCCTCTCTGTCTCGTCGCGAGCTTTTGCGCCGATTAAACGGTAGACACCAAGGGGACGATGGTTTAATTATCATCGGTGCGTCGGGAGGGAGGGTGGCTACCACGGAAACCGAGGTTATATATCGACTACCGGTATGCAGCCGGAGCAATCGTTAGCCCGGGAAGAAACGATCCACCGGGGAAGAAAGTATGGTGGGCGTCGGGCGCGGGATTTAACCGAGCAAGAAGCACAGGCGGAAAAAGTCATCGTTTCGACTCGCCCCGGACACCGTAATAAGGAGATGGAATCGCCTCGATGGGAAACGGAATCGCGTACGTGGAACGATCTCTCTGGTCCCACGTGCTTTTTCGCCGCTCGAGTATTGAATCATTGTTTATTTCGGCCAGCTGCGCCCTGGATTTATATACACGAATTCTGTCACACAGCGTTTAGAGTAATTATCGTTCCTTCGGTTTGGAGCCTCCTTTCAGCTCGATGCTTTTTCGGGGTGGAACTATAGAGCTCTCTAATCGTGTTTAATAGCTGATCTTATTGTCAGAGACCTTTGTGCGCGTGTGAAAAATTCTATCAGGTGATCAGACGATATATATTAATACAATTTTTCAGGTAATATGAATTATTGAAACATACGAAGCACTGTATCCACGTTTCCTTATATTGGTCAGGAAACTTCGTTCATGGGCGATCATAATACAATATTTTTCTGATTTAACCCTTTCGAAAATCGACAATATAAAAAATAAAATAAAATGTACATAATATATTACTTTAACAAGTCATGAGTCTTAACAAGTAATTAGGCGATTAAGTGATTTTTCTTTTTTCAGCGGCAGTAGCCGGCGCTAGTACCCCTAGGTAATTTGAGCAAAGACGAGTATGCTCGACGTTGGTAGCGAAAGGATTAAACGCGCAATGATAAAGGTGTTTAATAGTAGTGATAGAACTGTTTTCCGAGCGAACATCTGGTTGTAAGTGAATCCACGCCCGGATATTTTTACGCGAAGCCCCGTTCGATAATCCGCGAGCTGTTTTATGGCTGCCATCCGCGGTGACGTCGCATGTAATGCATGAATTTCCACGGTACCTTGGTGCACCGCTGTATTTCGTGCATCACACGTTTCCGCGTGCACGAATGCGTCGCATGGTTGCGTAGATTCGTCGAAAGCTGCGACTCTCGACCAATCGGCAGGAGAGTGCACGCGATTCGGTAAAATTTAGCGACGCTCTAACCACCATAACGCTCTCGCCCCGTCCCTCTCGCTCTCGTTCTCTTCACCGGCTCTTTCTCTCATTTTTTATCGGCCCGGTTATTGACAGATGATGCTTTTCCCCGATCGCGATACACCGCTCCGACCTCTCAGCGGTTCACCGCGCCGCGGTCATAAACACCGACAACACCCCTCTTCAAATGCCCTCGCGTGATACCCCGCAGGCATTTATAAGCTAATAATAATTGCACACAACAAATTTCGAACAGCGTGATCAGGGTATTTTTGCACGGTGACAGTCATCCCCCGTCAATTATATTTATATTCGTTCTCATCAACGATATTCCGATAACTCTATCTGCCACCTCGTTAATTGCTGCGTTTTTTACTTGGGTAAGTCGTTTAAAATTAATGAAATTCTGCACTGTGGCCTCATCACGCTCGATGCAATTTTTCAAATTTCATATGTATACTGTCGTGCAGAACACGCGAGATCTAAAATAATTTTTACTTGCAATCTGTAGTGACTGAAGATATGCGAATCTGCGTGTAGTAATTTAAAGAGGACTAACAGTGGTTAAGATTTAAGCAAATAGAATTATTATAAAAATTATTATGAACCGCGTGTGCGTTGTTATTTACAGATTTTGAGCTACACAAAGTGAGCCGCGCAGCCTTGTTACAGCTGAAAATACTTTATATAAAAATTAGGTACTTTTGTGCATTACTTTCATTACTTTTTCTTCCCTTATTAATTTCACCAAATTTTCAAGCATACGTTTCTTACAAGTGATAATATTTTATTCACAATTGTACTAAATGTGTAACAACGCTCACGAAAACAGTCACAGAACACTCGAAAAATTTACCAAGAAGAAGGACCCAAGTAGAGAATCACACCCATTTCATAAAGTACACAGTTTAAAAGCGATGATGAAAAAATTGCCACTATTCAATCAAACGAAGAGCAAAATGCCCGTGCTCCCGAATTATTTTTCATCCTGATGCACTTACCGGCCAAAAGTGGCTAAAAAGAATCGTTCGAAGGCGCGAAGAAAGGGAGGATGGTATCGAATCGGAGGTTTGATTCGGTGAAACGAACCGCCGCCGCCGCCGCCGCCGCCGCCGCGACGGAGCGGCCCACACCAATATGGCTGGTTATGCAAACAAGACGGACGCGAGGTAGACAGAATCGCGCGGAGTCGCGTTACCATTATTTATCTCCCTGCGAGGCCGGAAAGAAGGGTATCCACCTAACACGCATCCTCCGGCCAACAAAGACCCCCACGCAGAAATTTGCATGGCTCCGCAGACGTTTTACGCGCGTACCTACACCCCTGGTGGGATCGTCTCGCCTTGATGAAGATCGGATTCGAGTCGCGTTACTTGGGCGCGCGAACCGCGTGAGAACGTTCACGAGGAAAGCTCGAAAACGGAAGATCGAACGGCGGAGAGAGTGCTCGTTTCAGGAAATGACGAGCGGACGGTCGTAACTTACGTTTTGACGCGTTGTAAATTCTACGCAACGAGCTATGAATAAAAACGCGGAATTTACCGGCGACACGAGGCGCTCTCTATCGATAATTAAAAAACGTGGGACCATTTGGCTGCCGGAGGATTCACCAGGATTATACTCGAGGCTCTGGCAGGAGAAAAAGATGTTCTCGCGCGAACGGTTGCTGTGATTCAGCGGATGAAAGAACCAGTACTTCCGTCGGTGATCTAAGATACTCGTGCCTCGTTTACCTCGATTTATGGACCTGCAGCCGGATAAAAAATTTTGCAGGGAGCAGGTGCTCGGCCGGGACGTTTGTTTAGGTTGCGCGGCTCCGCGAACTGCCGCTCGTGCGGACGACGGTACGCTCGGAGATCATCTAAAAAAACCTCCATCGAGCGCTCGATGATGACAGAAAAAAGTCTGTTGACAGAAACTTGCGCGCGAGGCGCGGCCTTCGGGCGCGAGAAGCCGCCCATCGAAACGTAACCACCAATCCACGATTAATAATTATGTCACAGAGGAAACTCGAGTCATCGCGAACGGCCTTGAACGTGCGAAAGTCAACACTCGAGCACTCGAGGAGAGAGAAGGGTTCGACGGAGAGGAGAGAGGCACGCGAAGTGCAATTTTGGTAGTCGGACAGCCTATCGAGATCGGAGCAGCAATCTGTAATTAGTAACTACACTGGCGAGGAGAGGGACCAGTCGGATAAAAGCGGGAAGGAGAGAGAGATAGAAGGGTGGAGAGACTAACATGGGAGAAAAGAAAAGAAGAGGAGTCGTGCGGGCGGTCTGGCAAATCGTGGCTCTGGCCAGTCTCTACGGCAATTACCGCTGGGCACGGCCTCCTTCTGCAGCCTGAACTGCACATTGGACCTCTTTCTGCATCCTCAACCGCGCATTCGACCTCTCGTGTGCGTACGTTGCACCGGAGCTACGTGATTCGTCTGTGTTGCAACATCGTTGCGCGTTGCGACACGCGTCTCGAACAAAAGGCGCGTGCAACGCTGACCGACCATGTAATACGATTGATATTGAAATTTAAACTGAAATTTGGTTATACAGGAATAACTACAGGAACTTGATCATACACTCGAAAAGAGAATCAGACACATGAGGCTCCATAGAGTTATAAACAGGTACCTGCAATGTTCCTTTCAGTTTTGATATTTGGAAGATTGGTAAAACTTCTCCAGAGATATTGGAGCAGTACGTTTGAAAATTCAAGCAGGACAATTTGCTATATTTATTTTTAAACAATCTGTCAGCTGTTACCTCGACTTCGCACTTTACGATCGTCCATTGATTTTCAAAAAAATGAATATCCGTGCAAGAAGCAAAAGAAGTTCAAACATCGCGCTGACAAGATATTTTGAAACTGGTACGTAAGGTGTTACGATACTCTTGAATTTTTTTAAATAAAATACCCAAGTCTTTACACCAGAATTCTACTGATCGATGATGACAGAAAAAAGTCGAAGGAGTGACTTATTTTAGAAAAACTCTGCGCAATAATCCTGACAATTTTCGAGCGTATGAGCGTCGTTTGTATCGACAAAGGAATCTTTCAATTTCACAGACGATAAAATAATTTCGCGCAATTAACCCGAAGAAAAACTCCTTGCTGACTCAATTACCGTGCGACGAGGGTCGGGTAAATATCGTCGAGCTGAGGGACAGGATTCAAGAGCAGGAATAAGAGAGGCGCGATCTCGTAGGACGATGCAAAGTGGTTGGTGTGTAGGTATACCTGAGGCTATTTACGGGGGTGGCAACGACGAGCTGTTATAGCTCGTGGACGCTCGCTGTAGGTTTGTACGAACAGACGTGATACGGAATATATGAATAATAATGGGTCGGCCGTAACGCGAAATCCAGCAGCTACGTCGTTCCACAGTCGTCAACCCCCTACCCTCTGTGGACCCGCGAGCATGATGTAGTGCGAGACCGCGATACGGCATGATTCGCTCTGATTAGCGGTATCTATAACGATAGTCACCCCATGCTCCCGCCGTAATCTGCCAACAGTCGAGTCAGCTAGCGCAAATACTCCACCGATCGGTGAACAGAAAAATGTGCAATCCTAAACAGTTTAGAAGCTTCGAAATTCATTCTACACTGTCTTCAGACATAAAAAACCACCCCAGTAGGAGAGCCGATGCAGATTCAACCCTTGCGGGGAATTTTCACAAATTAAAAAATCAGCAGCTGCGACTCCCTCGATAACCACTTCGTTAACAAGTCCATGGAGGACAAATCATTTTCGCACAGACTCCAGCCGGGGGATGCGATAGGGCAGCGTTATCAACGAACGGAGCGGTATCGATGCTATCGGCGTCCGCGATAGTTGGCCGCGATGGAGCTCGGGACGAGGGTGCCGATTTTTCCGTGGCTACCGCGTTGCGTCGAGAACAGAAGCCCCTTTCAGCGGGGCCCGCGCGACGTGTAATTGGATCGGGCCGTGATATAGAAACTGAATCGTACGGAGTTCGTAAGCTCGCGATTCGCGGCGTCGATAAGCGGTTCATAAATATGCTACAAGGTGGCGCGCACGGCTGCGCTTACATTACCGCTAATATTTCATTACTTTTCAAGGGACGGAACAAGCCAGCGCTAACGAATGCTCGCGAACACCGTGGCGTCGTCCTACGCTCATCGATAATCAACCGGACAGAATCTACCTTGTAGCGATCCCGGGACTTTTCACATAATCAGTACACCCTGCCGATCGGTCAACATTCTCTCCTCTCTCGCTCGCTCTCCTTCTCTCCCTCCCGCTCCCACCACGGATATATTACGGTACGAAGTGTTATAAATATGGTTTATAGGAGCGTGCAGCGCACGCGGTGCATTAATGCGGCTGATTGCCCGTACATCACGATGCACCGTTCCGCTTCCCTCTCTCGCTCGCTCGCTCTCTCCTCTCGGGATCTCCCGGCGACTCTCTCCGTCCTCTCCTCCAGCACGGGTTACTCGGTTAGTTACGGGTGGTGGGCCGCGTGGTTTATTAAAATATTGGGTCAGCCGTGTGTACGCGCGCGCCTCGAGCTGCAACTGCACCGAGAGATGCACACAGTTCGAGTTTCGCTGGCGGGGGTGGGGTGCTGCTCGTTACGAGGCTCCTTTCAGGGCCTCTAAGTGGACGTCGAGTTCGTTAGAGGGGCCCTTCCAGGAGATCGCGGAAGATGAACAGGGTGAAGGCGGGAGATGCATGGGCTCGTGTTTCCACAAAGAGATATGGCTCTCGCTTAGACGGCAATGAGGCGCGAATCGAGCCTCTCTCGCTCCTTTATTCGTCCTGCTGCACCTCTCTCTCTCTCTCTCCCTCTGTCTCTTCGTCCCTGCGTACACCGGAGCACTCTCTCTCGCTTCTCCCGCTTCAGCCTGGACCTTTGGTATATTACCTAGGCCCCACTTGTTCCGTTTGATTACCCGCGAATAATGAGCGGACGCGAGACACTCTTCGCTGTATCGCTGCTTTAATTAAGAGCTCTCGATTTCGCCGGGACATTTTTCGAGCGTGGGACGCAGACGTGACGGGAATAACGTACGGTTTCAGAAGAGAATCTTGCTACTATATAATGTCACGTGTTTTGTAACTCGTGCTTTGGTTCACGCGTTCGCCGCCACGGGCATCTGTGGGCTGACAGTAAAATTGAATTGGATCAAATAACTTTCTGTAATTTTTGTGTGGCTGTTTCGTATTTTCAGGTCATTGCACCGAGTCTCGACACTTCCACCGCGCGAGACAATTTCTTACAGGCAGGTATATATCTAACCCATGACGCAAACTTTAAAATTCCCACTTACAAACGCATCACATTTGAACAATTTCAAAGTTTATTAAAGTCAGAAGGGAAGCATGTTTACCCCATGCGAATCTATCGTCAGTTAGCAAAGAACAGAAAGTTGACGGAAGATCTCTGAGAAGAATAATCTGCACACGCGTGGCCATTTGGCGGCTGTAATCTTCAATGCAACAAAGATCGGCGATCCATGTAAATCCAGAGGGTACCGTGGAATTTTCACGGGCGTTCGATGAAGCGGTCGATCATAATTACGAGGAGATCGTTTTTCCGCGCGGACTTAACGCGCGCTGATACTTTCCATGCCTGAGTCATCCTATATATCACCGTCATCCGGAAATTACTTGGCCCGCGGAGTTTCTCCGGCGATAGGGACCACGTGAAAGGGGTAAAGTTACGAATCCCTGAATTATGCTCTGGGCTCTGGAGGCATCGTCGACCGATTCGAGACACGGCAGGGATTAACTTTGACGGAAGGGGCGACGCGCTTCCTTTTGAGCGTCGAAACCCGCGTCACGCGTGTTTCTTCTCCGGAGGAAATTACCGCGAAAACGCGTCGCGATGTTTACGAAACGAAAAGCGGCTGTCCGGTTTCTGCAACAAAGTTTACGAGGGTGACCCTTATTTTCTCGAAACTTTACCGCTTCGCCGTAGGAATTTTTATTTGTAACGATGAAACGGTTTCTCAGAGAATTATACTTGTTTTCGTGTTTCCACTGACGGTTCCAGAATTACGGGAAATATAAGAAAGTTGGAGGAACAAAATCCTACGATTTATAGGGGACTGTGAAAGTTTGTAATGGCACCGTTAAGTAATATTCTTAGAGATGAGTTTTTACAATGAAGCCTCAGGGAGTCGCGGATGCAATGTAAATACGAGAACGTGTTTACAGAATTTTTGGATCATCGAAGTTCCCTCGTTAGTTCGGGGAAAGTTTCGGCGAAGACTCGTGGAATCGGAACGCGATGAGTTCGACTGGAATAAATCGACTAACTGCAACTTAAAATTCGTACTACTTTTGTAATTTATCAAACCGGAATTGCTGAGCTCTCCGTGGTCCTGAGGGTCCCAGAAACAAATATTCGGTTTCAGCATAACAATCAAGTAGCATGGCTGTGTAAATAGGTAGATAAATGTTGTTGAACTTCCTTTTTGATGTGCTATGTTAATTTATACTGCTATTACAATCCATTAATAAAAATTCAAGAGACCTATGTTACCTAATGTAGAATTTTTTATTTATATCTGCTCATACAACACAGCTCATACGTTGATTATCACCGTGAAAACTGCCATACCAGGTCAGACACAACGCGTCAGACATCCTGTTTTAAACGCAACTCTCGAAGGATAAAAAGGACTATTTGATCAGATACCTGTTACCTTTTATTATTATTATAATATTAAATTTTTTGAGCTAGAACTTTTATAAGAATTAGTTAACAATAATACCATATGAAACTGATCATTGAAAATGAAGAAACCGTACACATTCTGCAAAAAGAATCAAAGTACTGGTGAAGCTAATGCTCAAGGTTAGCTTTCAAAAATGAAATTACTTAAAGAACGACTCAATAGCCATTTAATTGAATAAAGATTGAGGCGAGGGTGTATCCCGTGGAACGCGTAGTTTCTCCAACCAGAAACCTTTAAAACGAAATCGAAAGCAGAGAAAGAAAGGGGACAGGAAACGCTTTAAACCGCGTGGTAATGGACACAGCGAGCGTCGGCGTCTAATGCCAGCGATGCGTGTACGCCTTGATACATTGCGACGAGTTGGTAGCACGCGTTGTCACCATGAAACCCCGTCATGTCTTAACATTTCAGTTTACACGGCCGCTAATCATGTCGACGACGCCATACGAGCTCGAAAACGGAAATAGAAGTCCTCATCCGCTTCCGCGAACGAATAAAACCCCCTGAACGCCGGTTGGACGGTGAACGGGTGCCTCTGGTGCTTCGGCCCCGTATGCTTTTCGCATTTTCGAATTCAGACCGTTCCGAGTTAACCAGCGTGAGATCGCCTGTAACTTTATTCGACGAGCGAAACTCCGACACGGGGAACAAATTTAACGCGACGATTTTATCTGGTCGAGGAAATTCGCGTCCGAAAGGCGTCGAGAGGTCGAAAACGCCGGGACGAAGTGGTCTCGATAAAAAAGGATGGCGGGGCCCGTTGCCAGCGGCGCCGTAAGTATGTCCTAAGTGCATTTAACGATTATTTTATATTAACGGGTGAATTTATTAGCGGCCTCCATTATCGGGCTCCCAAGGCTTTCGCTTTACCGAGAAACGGGCAAGACGAAGGGGAGAAGAGTCTGAGAACGAGAGAAAAGAGCCTGGCTACGTGGGTTAACTCCTCGTGTCTTTATCCGCTGCTCTCTCGGTCCATCTTTTGTTTCGTCCCGTGAATTGTTCGGACGAGCATTCGAGCAGTATCGATGGCGACTTTCGCGTCGCTTTCCAAATGAATGTATCCGCCGTTTGGCTCGAGCACCGCTACCGTGCGGGAATTCGAAAAATCGCGACGAAGAAAACTCGGATCAACCAGTGACACGAATTTCAATCGGGGGACCATCCCTTTTCGAGCGTGCCGGCCGGAAAAATCGTAAACGAGGGTAAAAAAGTTAAGTTCCCCGCGGTATCGGGGAATGGGAAATTAATAACGCGGCGGCGGGGTGGTACCCTCGCGGAAAATACGAAAATTCATTCGGTTCGCGAAGGATCGGGTCTCTGGTGGGTAACTAAGGCCTCTTTTCAATCCCCGCGAACGAGCTGGGGCGTTTTCGAGAGAACGTTGACGAAGAGGAAGGAGGAACGGCTCGAAGTTAAGGTGGCGCAGACCGCAAGAGGTGGTTTTCGAGGGCGGAAAAAGGGCCGAAGGTGGCCGTGGAGGGGGCCGTTATGCCGCCCCTGGGACAAACCCTGATGGGGTTATGAGCCTCCGAGGCCTACTCTTTCCACTCGGTTTCTACATCCCGTTTTCCTTCCATTCTATTCCATAATACGGCCGGAGATGTATACGTCCTGCAGGACGGCCGCAAAATGCGTTCTAGATTGCATTCGGATATAGGGAGATTCACGAGCAGAAGGAGAAAGAAAAGGAAAGGTCGCGGCGGGGTGACGGAGACAGGAGGCAATCCTTGCTGGAAAGATCGAGCTGGGATTTCCGAGGGCGTCCCGATTACTTTTCGCATCGGTGATTCGCCGTGTTCGAAGAATCGAACGACGCTGATCAGGATCGCGCGCTACTCTACTTACGTCCCTTATATGCGAAATTCGATCCCGATCCCGCTCCCGCGGGGGCTGCGGACTTTCGAAATTGGATGTGTGCTACTCACCTGAAACAGAAAGAAAAGAGGATTACTCGTAACCGTGCGAGCAAACGAGCACTCTATTATGCATATAGCGTTTCTACACTCGTGACGGCGAAAGGATCGAGGTGGGTGGTGGGGGAACAGAGACTGCAGCTTTATTTCTACGATATTGCACATCTGAAGCGCTTTGCATTATCGTTTACTGCTAGTATTCCATTGAACTTGAGATATTAAATTATATCAGGCTGACAAGCAGTATTGAAACTTGTATGCCATATTATACACTACTGTATCCAGTAAATTACAAATTTTTATTATTTTATAACTTTCGGTCAAAACAATTACATTTCCTAGACAGGCAACGTACCTGCTTTTACCCCTATAAAAGTCTTATAGAAATTCGGAACTGTAAAATCAGAATTCCGGTAGTGTACGTTTCTGATGTAAGTTTTATATGTATTGATAAAGTTTTTATTATTTTCACACATGTTTCTTTACATTACCAGCAACGTGCGTTATTCTACTTTTCTGTTACATTTTGACATCTTCGCATAGTCTCTGTTACAGAGTGAGAGAAGAGTTATCCATATCAGGACGAATGGTGGAAGGTTCCTCAAAACGCTTCCTTCGCCGACTCGAGCATAGACGCAAGTAAAAGTGGTTTCGAACGAGATCGTTTCACCCTCGAACGAATTACTACCGCTGGACATGTTCGCAACGATCTCTTCCCGCTTCCATTCGAGTTGCAATTGTAATCGAATCGAATGGGCAGCGCGTGCGGTCGTATTATTATACGTCGTTTCCTTCGCCGCGTCCTCCCGCCTTTCCATTTTCTTTCCACACGAGTTTCTTTCGTCGTTGCAAATAATAACTCGCTATCGGGCTTGTTACTCTGTAATAACCAGGTGCGGACGGAAGGTACATGTATTCGCGGTGCAGGAAAAAAGGACATGAAGCGGAGAGACGTCGACTCTTCAACGAACAACGAAGAGAGATTTATGTCGCGAGAAAAGGAAGCATAAGAGAAGCATCCCCTGCGCTTGTACCGAGAATCGAGAACGAATCTTGTACCGGTCCGTTCGAGGGTATCGCAAGGGACGCCGGGAGGGGCGGTACGCCGTAATTAATAAACCGGTATGCTAATTTCGCGAGGACAGAACTCGGTGTTTTCTCCTGGCCGGCGTACTCTTATTCGGCGTACTCTTGTTACCCGAAGAGAATCCACGGGTATCGACAAGAAAGATGTAAATCTGCGTCGGCGAATTAAAACCCGTTGCTCTCGATATCGACCTCCTGCTCGCTCGACAACCGGTCGATCTTGTAATTAAATTATTAAAACGACTAAATACGCGTGCACACATTTCGATAAGGGGACACGAGGTGTACGCTCGCGAAATTTGAAGTATCCGTGTAGACGACGTCGAAATCTTGGCGCAACCGTATCAGGCATATTCTACACGTAAAAACTGAGAAAAAAAGTATGAACACACGCGAGCCTTGCGATAATTCATCGGCGAGTTACAACTTCGGTGGAAATCTGCATTTAGATTAGAGGTCAAAAATAGATGAAGCAGCGACTTTTTAGAAACGCAGAATTCCGTCAGGAATTTACTGACTCTGAGCCGCGTGATCAAAGCTGGACGCAAGGAAAAATGCGGTTAAGTCTCGAAACAACGTCAAACGGTACCCTCGGTGCCCGCTGTCGCGATTTGCGAGTGTTCGTTTACGCGTGTAACATTTACAGACGAAATCGTGGTGTGTAAACGGGCGGCGAACAACGAGTGCCGCTAGTCCGGCGGTAAATCAAAACGGGAGACGCGTCCCGATGCGGAGAGGCAACGAATCGAGGAAGAGGAGAGGAAGACGAGAAAAGAGAGGGACACGTCGAGGACACGACGAGTTTTCCGGCGACGACGAGCTTTGTGCTCCGGCAAAGGGTGTCTCACGGCAGCCGGAGGGTGTAACCCCGGCTTATTCATACGCAGGAAACGGCGAACGAAGGAAACGGAGAACACGAAACACGTCGGTGCTTTTACCGAGCCTTCGTCCGGACGATAACGTCGTAGCCTCGTGGAAAATGAATACGCCCTCGAAACTCTCGAAACGTCGCCGACTAGACGCGAAACGGGGGATGATCCCGAGAAGAAGAATATTTCATTATATTATTATTACGGGACGCCACGAAACGAATAGCCTGACATTTCTATTTAAAATTATTAACACTGGCGACCCGCGTATTTGATTTTGATTTTATTAAATAATTACTGATCCCTATAAACTGTTGACTAATTTTTATGTTACGATCGTAGTATAAAATAAGAAGTTATCGAATAGATAAATATTTGCACATTCAATAGTACATATATTAACACGTTGGACACCTCGAATTTAATTTATTTCAATAATTATGGTTTGTCGCAAAATTTTGGGCAAACTTCATACTGAAACAATAATGTTGGAACAGAAGAACACAACTGAGTACTCAAATCTTTTTTTCTTTACGATTTATACAAAAAATAGTAAGTTATACTGTGTCTGATAAGGTATGTCCGTTTTCACTGTGGCGATCAACGTGTTAACGTGAAGATATTTATACGCGTCTGACTAGTTGCGGGATTTTCCACTGTGACGCGATCCGCGTTCACGTTTTCCATAGCCTCTAGCGGCCAATCGAAAATCACCGAAGTTCGCTCTGCATAAAATATAATCGCTATACGGTTAAAGTGTCTTATACATAAAAATATGAGTAGCTCCGTATTTTATTGTTTTATTAAATTATGCAAGAATTCATGGACCAATCTCTTACACGTCATTCTCATCATTAGTCAAGCCTAATACTGTAATCTGTAATGGTAAGCCAAGTATACTATTCAGTACCCCCATCGTTAGACTCCGTAATTGAATAAACAATTTGTACCCACAGATTAACTTCCTGAAAAACGAAAAATCGAAATGCGGCATCGGTAATGGATTGAAGTGACCCGGGGAGCGATGGAAATTCAATTTTTCCATTTTCTCCGCTGGCAAAAGTTTAATGCATACGGGGGTCCGGCTAGGATCGACGCGGACGCGTTTATGGAGGCTGGCGGACGCGGAGGCGGCGGGAATCGGCGGAGCGACATCAAAATTGCATAAGGAGCTCTTAGGAAACGATCGAGCACGGGTTCCCGCGGGAATCGTGACGCGTGTGTCCTGCATCGGCTCGATTACCACGGGGCCGCCACACTTTTTCGATATGGACGCCGCTTGTAAACCGACGGCTACAGATCACGAGGAGGATCGAACTTGTTACGTTAAGTGGCTCAACGTGACTCATGAGACCGGACTTCCCGACGAGTTTCGAAGGTCCTCCAGGATCGTGTAAGCTGTTCAACGTTTGGTCGGGGGATCGTTCGAACTTCCTTCAAAATCGGCTTTAAATTTGTGCGATTAGTTAAAAACGGTCTCTTGCCACTCATTTTTGTTCAGGAACTAGGATAAAGCCGATCATGGTGTCAATGATCTGTCGACGAGGAACGTTGACACGTATGATATTCTTTTGTTTGAAGTCCTTTCCTAGTCAGTCGCTGTTTGTATTACGTACAGTATTAACGCGTTGAACGCCACAGTGAAAACGGCCATACCCAATCAGACACTATATAATTGATTTTTTTTTATACAAATCGTAAAGAAAAAACAGATTTGAGTACTCAGTCGTGTTCTTCTGTTCCTATATTATTGTTTCAGTATGAAGTTTGCTCAGCGTTGTGCGAAAATCAATAATTATTCAATTCAATTAAATTTGAGGTATCGGTCACCGGTGAACCTGGCGTTCAAAGTGTTAATCGTCTATCAGTCTTACAACAAAGCACGTATAAACCGTAATTATTACATCAGGCTGTTTCTTCCACCGCTGTGCCTAGTTCCTTATTCTCTGGATCATATGTTCACATTACGCGAGGTAAATGAGTAGCTTTCCGTATTGCATGCACGGTAGCCCTCATTCCTCGGGCCCGGACGATCGTCCATAATTACACATAAAGCAGATTTAATTTCGTTGAGCGATATATCAAGTTCTAATGAATTCTCTGTATCGCTGCAGCGCGTTCATAATTCTCTCGATCGACGATCACGCGCGGCACAAAAGCACCGACGCATCGCGAGCCGCGAAAAGGAGGATGCATAATGCATGCGCCCGGGGGTGCAGCAGATGCTAGGATAAGAATTGGCGCATCGACGTCAACCAAAATGGCGCTTATCGTCGCCGCCCTGCTCGCGTGAGAAACAACCTTGGAGGGGAGAGGTTGAAAGACGCGGCTGCATTTTAATGTCTGTCCCTTATTCCCGTACACCTGAGCCTGAGCACACGTTCGTGCGTATACCTTCGAGCGTACACGTGGATGGACACGAATGTATGGATGTACGGGCCGCTGTCTGCGACTCCGGAGGGTGTAGAAAGATGCTCCTGGAAGCCGGGCGGGAAGGCGGCCTGGTTGACTTGTAGATTTATTGACGAATTTGGCCGCACATTTGTTCGCCGGGATTTCAATACAATTGAAGGGTTTTGCCATTGTTGCCCCCGTCGCGTCCATCGCGAAAAACGAGGACGGGAGCAGCCCGCGAACGGAGACGGAGAATCGCCATTTGGTATTGTAATGTCGCTTCGTCCCCGTCGATCGAGCATCAAGCGGAATTTTTTTTCTGCCCTCACACGGGCCGGGATTCGCACGTTCCGCGAGTTCTCATATCCATTAACGTCGCCCTGCCACCTTTCACTGAATTATCATGCGAACGATTCAGCCTGGGAACGACTACACCCTCCGCGGAACTTCATTTCCGTACGAGCACTTTCAATTAACCCGTTCGGGAATACCGACGCATGTGTACGCGTTCAGGTTCTCTTTCTTTAATTCGGAGGTTGTTGATAACGATGGACAGGATAAAAGAGTGAGATGTATATGGAGGAATTAGTTTAGTAGGTTAGACTACGTGTTAAAGTGATAGAATATAGACCAGTATTATCGATCTAATCGTCACATTTGTTGCCAGATCCTCCATACCCTTGGTTTCGTTAGACAAGCAACAGAGTCATCGTAAACTCGAGACACTGTTCTACGTCATACAGCTAGCTACAATTATAATTCTTAACTTTTTGAATAACATTATTCGAACTGCTGGTCAGACTTTAAATCCACAATTTGGAATACTGAACAATATACACTAAACAGATAGTTTATTACAAAATTTCGTCAGCTTCATGGTTTCCATATACCAGCTACGAATTCTTGCTGAATCAGTATAATGTTTTCCAACCGTAACCTTTTGCAATCCCAAACCAGCGTATTCTCAGCATACCAGCTGGCACTGTATAGTTCTCTAAATTATTTTCGAAAGTATCGTACAAGCAGAAATTGAAACAATAAGGAACATCGTCCCTTAAAAGTAGTCAAAATTTCGTAAAGACAAAGTCAGATTTATGAATTTCTCCAGCCGCAAGGGGTTAACCCTTTGCCTTATGATTTTTGTAATAATTATCTGCACTGAAGTTTATTGTTCGAGTGGTTTGAGGGTAAAATACAGGAAGAATATTTATCAACGCGTACAGATTACATTGGATGACCCTCTAGAAGTTAGGGGTATTGTAATATACCATTTGCAAGAATTTATATTTGAGTGAGACTGGTATTTGCAACGTATAGATCATAATATACATCACGAGTGTGACTCGTTATTATAAGGCAAGGGGTTAATAAATATGTCTCTGAAGAATCCGTCATCTCTTCGTCTCGCAGCGTTCGTTTAACGTTTCCAACTACGATCGATCATTTCTTTCCCCGTTTTGACCCTTTCGTATCGTTGTCAATAAGGCGGCCGAGGTAAGGTTGGAAGGGGGCTGCAGAGGGGCGAAATCGGGCTGGAAAGGAAGGAGTTAGCCAGAGGCCTATACGCGATGCGTGCGAGAGATAGCGGCGGCACGTATAGCGACCGGTCGCCGTATCGAATAATTGGCTCCTGCGGCAAGTGCACATCCCGCCCATTATGTGCATCACTGCACCGTGCACTGCCACGCCGGACATTGGACGGCCACGATATCGCCGACGATGCACTTCCCTCCTGCCCCCTTCTTTCTCTCCCTCGCAACATTGTCTCTACCGTGGCCCTTTCTTTCAATTACCCGCCAACCAACAACTTTTCCATTGTTCCGTTCCTAATGTATGCATTGTCCGTGAATTTGGGCAAGGTGTATGGCAAGAGACACGGGTCTGTCGACGTCCATCGATTAGAGGTTCAACGTGGAGGGAAATGATACTTTGATGGAATTAGAACATTTTTAAGTACAGAGAATGTTGATTATTTTGGGCACAGAGGAGACCGGTGCATTTCAGATTGGTTAAATGACTAGCAGAATTATGCAAACTGTCAAGCAGACACGTGTATCTTACTGTGAGTCATGTTCAGAGTCAGACTTCCAGAAAAATGAAAGAAATGATTCTTAGCACCGAACTTGTCCTAAAGTTAGTGCATTGGATTTGGTCAGGGGCTTCCTCCTTCATCTCGAGGGTTGCACCAGAGGACAGAGTTCGAATGAATCACATTGCTTGCTTGATCTTGAACGGAGTGATTAACCATTTCAGACAAGGTATAGCAAAACCAAAAATACGCTATCTGATCGATTAAGAACAATGTATTTCACAATTACGTGCACGTTGTATAAAAGCCTGAGAAGTGTACCGTTGTCAGCACAACATGTCAGTGAGCACATTAAGAGTTTTGCTCTTCAGCATTTATCCGAAACATAATCCGCAGCGCCTCCTTCACGAATCGTATTATGAACCCATTCTTCGAGTGATCCACGAAAGCGCAGAGATCCATAGGTCCCCGGGACCGTTCGAACGGAACACAGGGAGACGGCGGTGACGCACACGGACGCCGGTGTGCAGAGTGCAGTCGACCATAATTTCATCAACGGCACCAGTGTGTGCAGTGGTTGTTAGGTATATGCATTTGAATTTGATTAGTGGTGCAAAGGGTGGATGGGAGGAGGAAGAGGAGGAGGAGGAGGAGGTGGAGGAGGGGGTGGGGTAGGCGCGGGGGTGGACTGGTGACACCCTTTGCCACAGCAACCCCAACCGACGACCGGGCAGCGCCGCCGCCACCATGGTCGTAGCTGCAACTACTGCAATTATCCGCACACGTCATACGCGTGTATTACGCCAAACCCTGTGCCGTGGCTGCGGTCACCTCGCGCCTCTGACTAACCACCCCTGTCGTCCCACCCTGTCACCGCAACCTTCCACCGGGAGATATAATTTTAAAGTTCGAACCGTCGCGGAATTTTGGCTGCCGTCCGATCGGTGGCCGCCCAGCCTCCGCGTCTCTCTCCGGAAGGAGTTCGCTGGAGAACGCTCCTTCGAGTCGCACCCCGTTCCGTTTCGTT
The DNA here is from genome assembly GCA_916610135.2 of Macropis europaea. Taxonomy (NCBI): domain Eukaryota; kingdom Metazoa; phylum Arthropoda; class Insecta; order Hymenoptera; family Melittidae; genus Macropis; species Macropis europaea. Next base: position 7,183,879 of record OU744348.1, read on the forward strand.
GCAGTTTCGTTCTTTTTTGTCTCTCCTCGTTTCTTCGTTTTTCTTTTTCATGAGCTCGACGAAAAGAGGAACAAGACTAGCCTCGATTTTCTGCAGTATCGTAATTTCTGTGCCCGAGAAGGGATCACGCGATTCTCTCGGCGAAGCAAATTACGGCAGATGGTTCGATACCACGACATCGATCACGATCGCGTTAAGGCGAACTCTGAAGCGAGCGATGCAAGCTCTCGCAGGGCGGCCGAGGCTCTCGGCAATAAACCGTCTTTACGAGCTTTCCTGCCTGTTTACCGGCATGGCGAAGCACTTTTCTGCTTTTTTTTCTCTCTTTCTTTCTTTCTTTCTTTCCTCCCCGCGCTCCTTTCTTCCTCGTTCTTCTTTTATTTTTTTAATCGAACGCTATGAAGGAGAAAAAAGGGAAAGGGCGGGAGGGGGGTACGAAACGTTCGTGTATACCTACGTATATATTTTATCGCCGGCAGTCTCGTATGGCCGAGTCTGCGGGCCCGCCCCCTCGCTCGCTCCGAGTTAGCTTTAATTAAAACCTAAATCGTATTTAACTGCGCCGTAAAACAAACCTGATGTCTTTCGTAGCGGCAACGCGGTAGCTACCAAACGACTCTTTGCTCTCGATGCCGAGTCGATTTCCTTTTTGGTTGCCCGACCGCGTTCAGCCTATACCGGACTCGACCCGCGTATAATATAATCTCCGCGCTTTCGTTTATGATCCATATTTCTCATTTCGTCCGGTCATAAATTGTCGAAAAACCGATGCGTCGACCCGTAAACAGCTTTCATGAATATTTACAAATCGGACGGGCCTAATTACCGGAAAGACTCGACGGTGGTGGAACGCGGCCGCGTTCCTAGAACAGCGAAGTTGCGAAAACGATTGCGCGAAAAAGTTTGACGAGAGAGTGCCCCCGAGAGGTCTCCGAGTATCCCTATGGATGCCCAATATGGCGTCGATTTCAGCGGAAGGATTCCCATCCGACCAATCCCTCTTCTTCTCGTACCTCGTGCACCACCATTCCGTCGGTGGAGAACCAGAAGAACGGGCGAGAGCGAGAAGACGCGACGTTGCGGACGCGTGAGGAAGAAGGAGAGAGAAAGGGAGAGAGACGAGAGCCGCGTATAGCCGAGCGGCAATAACGCCGAGCACCAGACGCTAATAACAGACCGTACTGGCTGCCCATAGGCCATCCCATGCAATGAAACGGGACCAAATAAAAATCACGCCGGAATTATTATGGTGGTCGCTAACGCGGCGGGAGAACGGCCGACTTTTGCGAGCCACTCTTTCGGCCAAAGAGTTTTCCAGTCTGACGATTTTACGAGAAACTCCGCTGCCGTCCAATTACCCTAGCGCAATTACATCGATCTTGTTCTTTTATTAATTTTTAATGACCGCCCCGCTCCACGGGCCCATTAAACCTAGCCCGCGACCCGCCTGAACACGATTTTATATTTCTAAAACTTGTTATATGGAACACGCGTCATTAGAGTATTTCATGTTGAAATATGAGGATTTATCGATCGTTCGGTCAGCGTTTATGCGCGTTCTCGGGCGAAGACGTCGATACACGGAACACAGTGGAGCAAGGCAACAGGGTCAGACCGGTCACCTTTTGCCTAACGAAGGCCGTTCCTATAGACACTTCGAGAATCTAATAATACACTTCTGAAAATAAGTTCGTATCGCTCAGTCGAAGGATATATTCTTCGCGAAAGCGTTAAATAAGATAAATAAAATTCATTCCTGGTATTTCATAAATTGTCCAAAATTATTGTTTCGAGAATTCCGCTTCAAATTACCAAACGGCGTATATGGGCACACAGAATGCTCCAACCTACGTTCGTACACCGATAATTTAGCGACCGGGCGCAATTTAACGTAACGAACAAACGATGCAGCGGAGTCGAGGTGCAACGCTAACACGGTCCGACCTGGTACGGGATGGTTCGAGGGCAGGCATCGAAGAATGAAAGGTGGCCATGGTTTTCGCCAACGTGCAATCATCGTCCCCGTGGGAAATCCTGGCCGCATCGAAGCCTCGTTCTGATTGGACTGTTCGCGCACCGGCAGGTTTCGACCTTCGCGTACACGCATCGTTGCCCTTAAGTCGTATCGGTCGAATAATCGAGAGGGAAGAGGGACGACGAAGGTGGAAGAGAAAGGAGAACGCGTGAAACCACCAGGTGGAGCCGAGACGAGCAAAGGCCTCCGAGAGAAGAATGGCCGACCGCAATGAAGATTTTAACTGGTACCCTCTCGCTGGCCGACTGGCTTCGCTCCTTTTTTCCCTTATTGCTCCTTTCTGCTTCCCTTTTCTCTATCATTCCCGCCTCTTTCTTTCCTCTCCTCGAAAACGATTTACCGAGGCCATTTCGACGTTCTGGATCGTCCTGGTTATTTGTATACGCCGACGTCCTACGGAAATTGCGGCAAGGTGTGCGCGCGCGGGCGCGCGGGCGCGCGTGACCGCACAACGCGTACACGCGCGCGCGGTTAATGGTTATGTAATCGCGATAACCGCAGCCCGAAATAGGAAACAACCGGCTCGGAGAAGAATCGTATCTGTTTTGGAACGATTAATCGACGGTAATTGCGATAAATCCGCTGCGTCATTAAGGAACCGGAGAAATTACTCTCTGTACGTGGGGGATGATTTAAATCACCGTGTACCGAACGCGAGATATCATCGTCTACCGAGTTTCAAAATGCACGTTGATACGCAGAAATGAAGGAAAAAAGAATTTGAACCATGCATTCCAAAACAGCTCGAGTTTGACAGAAACATTGATGTACAAACAATATTCAGAAGAAACATTAAAAAGATTCATGGAGAATTAAAGAAGATAAATAGAAAAACTGTTTTCGATTCTGTCTTGAGAGTTCGACGTCACACGTGTGTGCCAAAGGTAATTGATAAAAATAAAGCGTGGTCTGTGGTGGCCGTTTTTCTAGAATCGACGATGGCAGCGTGATAATGAGACTTTTGACATTTTATTGACATATTATAGTGTGTCTGACCAGGTATGGGAGTTTCCACTGCGGTACTCAACGTGTTAAAGAGTTGATCGGTGGACCTGCGCCCTTTGGAATTCATCAGAGTTTCTCGGTACTCTTCGCCACTTTCTGTCAAGAAACACAGCGATGTGCATCTTTTACACGATACAAGAAGTGGGTCAAAGACGACCGATCGATCTTCCTCGATATCGGTCGCCCTTCTAATCGAGACGCGGGATTTCGCTACGCGCGTCCGTGCATAAATTCCGCGGCGAGGAGCGTAATTGGCGGCGGAGCGATATCGAGACGGAAAGATTGTCATCGTGGAGGTCGACCTTGTCAGCCGGCGGACAAGCGTTGCTCTTCGACGTCCCGAATCGACTTTTATCCCGGCGTGGAATTCTGGTCGCGACGGGGCTTTTGTGCGCGCCGAAGGTAACGATATCTGCGGCTCGGCATCGCCTTAGGGTCGCGCGCATAATTATCGCGATGACGACACGCCGCGCCGCTCGACGAGGATACGTCTCCGGTGTACGCGCGCGTACCAATGAAATCGCGCGGATAATTACACGTGTCACGGGCCCTCGACGCGTCCGCCGATCGTATCGGTCGCGTTCGAATTCCAGATTAAAGGTTGTCTTCTTTTTCTCTGGCCTCGCTGCGGTACCGTCCGTGAACAAATTGGAGACGAGGGAAGATCGAGATCGCCGATCCGAACGATCCGGAGTCCTCGCCGTTAATTGAATCGAATTCGATGCGCTCGAATTTCCCGCCGAAACGACCGAGGACGCGATAGGAGCCGCGGATATCGCGAGGGATCGAGGCGCTTCATTGAAAATCCCCGGTACGAACGCGAATCGAGATTTCAATTAAGCGGCGTGGCGAGCAAGAAGTTACACCGACGCGCCGATTCCGATACAATTGTCCTAACAATGGCAACAGCGCGAGCCAAGCACCCATGAAGGTGTACGTGCCTAATGTTGTCCCCGTGCGCGTGTGGGCAACGCACGCACGCATGTACGCACGCGCGCGCGCGCGCATTTCCACGAGGTCCGCACACGCACACGCATACGCGCGCGTGCAAAACGCACGCCCACACCGTGTGCCGGCACACACGTCCAGCGAAACGCACGAGAGACAGGAGGCAGGTGCTCCGCGCGCCATTGGCCACCTCACCAACATGGCCGTACCCCTTTTCCTCACCAACACCACCGTCAAACACCGCGTTAACGCGACCCGCCGAGGTGTCTGTACGCTTCGGACGAAGGCCAAAGTTACTTTGACCTTCGATGTTTGTCACAGGATTATTTGGAGTGCCAGCGGATGTCATTGACTCGAGGCATCCGGCTTGTAACAGGCTACGGTTGCTTCGATGCTTCCCTGTGGAACTCTGCATTCCAATCAGTTGGGTATCTGTGCGTTGCCAGCCTCTTCAGCGAAAAATTCATTCGAGTTGAAACGAGTTATTAATTTTTTCATCGAAGGAGTTAGGCAACTGTGGGCACGGTCAGCGCTGAAACGAATGACCGCCTTCATGGTACGCAGCTAAAACTGTGTACGGCTGTAAGCTAAAATGACCACAGCGGTCTATGCTGGGTTATGTACAAAGAAGAAGAATTTTGTATGCTAAATTTCGTGGTAAACGCTAGCTCACTCTAACGTTTGATCATACCGAATAACTTGCATTCGTCATTATCAGCTATTGAACCAGGAGCTAACGCGAGTGCAGCAGTGACACGAGTTCACGTTCTCCTCATTGACATATTTCAAAGTCTAAGTCTCGGGCGAAGCTCTCACGTTCTAATCAGCCTGCGCCACATCCAGCCTCCCGCCTAGCCAATAAAGTTATCGTCCTTCGATTCTTCGAGGAATCCACGAAACCCTCGACCGACTGAACAGAGCCCTTCTGGCCCGTCCAAGGGAACGACTTCAATAATTATTACTCAGAGGCCGGGTTTCGTCCATGAACGCCGATAAATGCATACACGGACGCGGCGTTGCATCCGTGCGGGCTGCATATACACAGAGATACGCGATCTTGGTCCGACCGTAATGGCAGACTCGGGGCAGACCGAAGCAATTAGAAGTACGAGGTAAACACAGAGGAGCGTGCCCTCGAACGGAGCCATTCGGAGGGGCCCCCGCCGCGTTATTTTCTTCCCTGCGAAGGCTGTAATTAAATATTCCAGGAGAAAAGGGTGGAAGAAACTCTCGCGGTTCCTTCTCCCCGTCCTCCCGCCTCTGGACGCCGGCGCGTTGTTCCTCGTAGATGCTGTCGGTTCGCCCCGTTGATGGAGAAAAGATAGATAGACGCGCGGCTCGTTTTCGTTGTCCACGTCGAAGCGAGTCGGAGGAGAGGAGCGGAGCGGAGAGGAGCCGAGCCCCGGGGATTTAAGTTTCTATAAATCATCTCGGTCTCTCGAAACTCAGGCCCCGTATTTACGACCCTTCGACCTTTAGGCAGCCGGGGCCGGTCTCGTCTCATCCGACTCCTTTGTACTCAAAATACGAAACCATTTAACGACAAAGTATTCCGTGTCTTAGAGGGGGCCCACGGATTTCGGCCGAGAGCTTCCATTCCGCTGGACCGAGTCTGTCGTCGACATAAATTACCCGACCGATCCCGACCGCTTCACCGCCGGTTCCTGGAACGAATATTCAATATTCCAAAACGAGAAATCGCCCGTTCCAGGGCCGCGTTTCCACCGACCGACCGATGAAGTCCGTCCGCGCCGTTCGCGTGCAACGACGCGGCCGCGAGCGGAGCCCTGTCGTTATTGAAAATGAGACACTTCCGATCGGTAATTGCTTCCACGATGCCGGCTACGACTGCATTTCCTGTTATTTTCGACCCAACGGGATTCTACCCGCGGCTCCCGCGATGAATTCATCGGTGGCGACGATTCGTTCGACGTATCAACGCGCGAAAGAGCAAAGCGGTCGAAAGCGGTCCGCGCGATAGCGGCGGCGTGAGTCGTGCCGTTTGCTCGTTCCTCGCGCACGGCAATAACAGGCTTTTCGGTAATGCAAAGAGTAATTAACATTCCTGTTTTAATTACAGCCTCCACCCGGCCACCCTCTTTATTTTCGCCGCCCTTTCCGTACCATTAGCCGACGTCGGTGCTCCGCCACCGGCGCACCCTCGTCCTCCGCGCGCGCACACACGCTCGAAAAAATGTTTGCGGACGCGTCGCCGTTCGCGAACGGAAGCGCCCGCGGGTTTTCGGCGCGAGGTCGCCGGCCAGGTAATTAACGAAATTAATATCGGCCACTTTCTATTTATTACGAACTTTTGATGGCTCGCCGGAAGCCAGATACCGGCCAGATACAGCGGCTCGATCGGCGAAAAAATTCGAACGTTCCCGCATCTGCACGCCGGATACCGTCCGGATTTCCGCGCGCGGACGCCGCACACCGACCTTGTGTGCATTTGACCGGCACGTGTGCTTTACCGGGAAACCGCGTACGTGTGCTCTTGTCATATCGATCTGTCCTGCTGCCTCGATGCTCCTTTGTAGTCGCACGATTTGCCGCGTTAGAACGCGCTGTCGCGCTGTGGCGATATTTGCGACCGATACGCATAATCACCGGGAAACTCCGCTTTGATGTGTAGAATAATAATTCGGAAGTTAATGCGCTCGAACCTCTTCAGCCGTGCACGCGCATACGCGCGCGTTTAACCGCGTGCGTGGCCTTTGTACATTTTTTAGAATGGCTTGCGTTAAATATACACGAAAAACAGTTCTCTGTAGCTATATTATGAAATCTATTTTAACAAACAAAATTCTGCTCCGTTATTTAATTTAGGCTACTGCAACGCGGCAGCTCTCTTGACTAACCTCTCTGTATTGCAAACTTTTTCTACGCGTCGGATGTGACACATTTCGTGGTATTTTCCTATATCTTCTCCCTGCCTCAGGAAACTGAATGAATCACATCCCTTTAAAAACTGAGGTAAGTAGATTGTACGAGAGTCACTATCGCGTCAGCTCTGGTAAAACGACGTCGCGTCAAAGGATTAATAAAAGCGTAATCTAACTCCGCTGCGTCCGATGACGCTCGCTCCGAGTTTCTCATGCTCGTGAAGCATCGACGCGGCTGGAGGGATCACCGATCGGGATCGAGGCTGGTCGTTCGATGTGATCGATTAAACGGCATCTTTCGGAAAGACTATCATTTCCTGGCGATCAGGGAATCAAATCGAGCGGGGCTGTATATCACCGGCATTCCCGATCTCCGTCGCGGCGAGACAAGATCTCGTTTTCGTGTCCTTCGTTCGGAAGGACGAGAGGCTCTCGTCTCGTCGCCCGAGGAAAGGCTCGAAAGGATCCTCTCGTCCGGCCCGATCATTAATCTCCCGAATCGAATCTCGAGCGCCTCGGGACGATTGGAAAAGGTGGATACGTCGTTTCGAACTTTTTCTCAGTCCGCTCTAGGTTTTTCTAGGCGGCGATGCTTCATCCGAGCCCTGCCGGCGCACCTATCCCCGGCACGGTGTTCTCGTTCTCCGTTCTCGTCATCGCGAAGGCGGCGGCGGCGGCGGCTCGACGTGGAAGAGAAAAGTTCTCGTCGAGGTCGAAGCGTGGCTCGTCGAGAGGGATGAAATGGAAAGGCGAGGGGGTGGGTGGCAGGGTAGGGAGAAAGGGTCGGACGGAGGTTCCATTTTGTTTCTCTGCCGGCGTGTGGCGGCGCGATAGCAGCGGCACTCTGTCAGAGCGTGACGTTATCACGACACCCCTTCTACTGCCTAGCCAGGGGGTGAACCCCGCATCCGCACCCCCTGCCTCTCCGCCAGCACGGGTACAACCCGTGGATCAAGCCAGGGGTTGCCTGACTGCCTGCCGTGCCTTCTCTCTTTCTCTTTATCTCCTTCCCTCGCGATTTCTCCGCCGCTGCCCGCCCGCTCGCAAGGCACGAGAACGCTCGGGAGGCGGGAGGGAAGCCGCGATAAGATTGTGTAACGGGCCGAAGGGGTTAGAATTTCAGCGTGAAACGCGCGGAAAACGTTTTTGCATTCTAACCGGGCACCTGTTCATGCACAGCCTGCATCGGGATCTACGGGCGCAGGGAGCGTCACGACGCGTCTCCGGTCGGATAGCGGCGGCGCCGATCCAACGCCGCCAACGGATTTGATATTCTTTTGGGACGTCCGATAACAGTGAAGGAAGACACCTCCGCGTTATTGTCCGCGATCGTTGAGGCGGTCGCGTGACCGTTGCCTTCGCGGAGGCGCAAGGTGGTTATCGACGAGCCGGACGATAACGCAATTATCGCCTTGGACGCGGCTAATTAAGCGGTGGAACGAGCGACCGAGCGAACGAACGAACGAACGAACGAACGAACGATCGACGAAAAATTGCGATAGGTCTCGATGATCGAGCTCGGTGATTGGAGCGGTGTAACGAGCCGCGCGATCAATTGCGCCCATCGAGGATTATAATTAGCACGTTCGCGCTGGCTTGCACAGCGAGCGACCAATAGCCGAGCAGGTTCGACGCGAGCCAAACGAATAAATAAACGAAACGGAGACAAATTTGCCGGGGCAGGCCGCGGTGAAAAGAGCAGAAAACGCAAATCGCGAGCGATGGGTAAGCGACACGCGCGCAACAGGGAAACGGAGACGGACGGAAGCGGAGAAAGAAGAAGGAGAAAGATAAAGAGAGAGAGATAGGGAAAGGGTGAGCAGTGAGAGGGATGAAAGCAGTAGTATATGATTTCGGATCGGAGCCAAGAACATTTCAGAGATCCCTCTCGGATCTAACCAGGTATGCAGGCAGCGGGTTGAAAATAAGCAGCGACACGCCATCAACATAGCATCGCATAGCGAAGGGAGCATCGCGTTTGACTTTTTTGCCAGCTGGCAGCCTGTTATAGCGGCAGATGATCTCCGAGTCGAGTTCTCTTCTCCTCGACCCCTCCTCCTCCTCTTCATCCTTCTTCGGTACCTCCTTCTCCTTCCTCATCTTCCTCGCCTTCGCCTTCGCCTGCGCCTTCGTCGTCTTCTTCTTCTTCTTCTTCTTCTTCGTCTGCCTCTTCTTCCTTCCGTTCCTTTTATTTCGACTCCTTATTTCTCAGCGCGCGGCGACCGAGGCGACTCCATCATTTCTCTCGGAGGCCCGTGCCTCCATCTGATCGTAAAAACGCGCCACTTTTGTGCCCCTCCGAGGGATAATATCGTCGGGCATGTATGCCGTGTACAGAAAGAAACGAGAATCGAGCCGGATGGTGTAGCACTGCCTCGCCGGAGCCGGAGAAGGCGTGCTCGGCCGGAGAGAAGTCAGGCAGAAAAATGAACAGAAAACTCGAGCTAACGTAACCAGATCGGATCGTGTAGGCACTTTGTTCCCGAGGACAAATGGATCGACTATTAGATCTGTCGCGATGGAAACGAGGAAATACAAAACCGTCACGGATCCATGGGGATTGATTATGTAACGCTGATCAGGCGACGTTTCTGAGTCCTTCAGCTGTTGGTTCAGATATAACCTCCATTAAGGGAGCATTTGATTGTTGAGAAAGAGTACCAGTTTCTGATTTTCTGTCCTTCGGAGGCAGACACTTTTTCAATTTTTCTGATGGACGCGTGCGCCGAATACTTCAACCTGTTAGCACGTTGACCGCCACGGTGGTCACCGGTGAGCGACACCTCAAATTTAATTTAATGGAATACTTATCGATCGTCACAAAATGCTGAGCAAACTTCATACTGAGACAATAATGTAGGAACGGAAGAACACCACTGAGTACTCAAATCTGTTTTTCTTTACGATTTATATAAAAAATAGTCAATAATATCGTGCCTGATTAGGTATGGCCGCTTTCACTGTGGCGTTCAACGCGTTAACTAGGTCACTTCTGTCTTGAAACGTCTACTGTTTGCAACCAAAAAGGTCAACTTGCATTGCTCATTATGAAGGTATTTTTAGAGCACAAGCACTTCGTGCCAACCTATGCATCCTGTGTCTCCAGGAAAAGAATCCGAGTAGATTTCTGCTTCTCTATTTTCTTTCGCTCCTACGATCGGTCCAGTGGTTGTAGACACCTGCGACCCAACATCTTTACCGTAAATAATCCTGCATAAATAAGTGGCTGACAATCCGAAGAACAAAGGCTTCTGGCCAGCCACGAAATCTACGATCTCTATCGTCTGGAAAGCAACGTCGAGGAACCCGATTCCAAATCTCATCATCGCTCCATCACCAATCGGAGACACGGATCGTGGGATTGTGTGGGCCCCGGGGACTGCGGTTCGAGCGATCACCAGGAAGGCGTCGTCTCGGCTTCGAGGAGCATCAAATATCGTGAAGGAAGTTTCTTCTGTTCCGAGAATCCGCCTGGTCCGCGATGGTTGTTAGTTTCGGGTTTAAACAAAAATAATTAATCAGCTCGGGTCCGGCCGTTTCGCCGCCGGCTCGTCGTCGTCCTTTCCTCTCGCGTTTCTTCTTCTTTTCTTTTATCCGCCTCTCTCCCTTTCTCTCTTTCACCCTCTCTCTCTCCCGCCTCCCCCTCCACGGTATCCATTACATTATACATCACCGCGGATACTCGAATTCTAATTTATTCACGGGACGACTCTTCGGGACGAAAGTTTCGTCCGCTTCGATCCTCTTCTTCTCTCCTCGCGTTTCTACGCTCTTTTTCTCCCTTCCATCGTACCTATAAATCTTTCGGGCGTCCCGTAATTGTCGCGATCCTCGCTCCGAGGGACTCTCCTCACCGGCCACGAAAAAAGAGATTTTTAAGACGCTGCTACCAGCGATTCGATCCCCTTTCGCGACTCGGTGCCTTATTAAACGTTCGTTTCATCGATTGAATCGTTCAGAATCCTTTTTAAGCTGATATTAATACACCAATGATGCTCTGGGGGCGGGCCAGATATTATTGTTCTCCGACCGAGCTTCGGTCGAACCTCAACGAATTAAACTGAGGTAGAAGGTACGAGAGGTACTTCTGTACCTGGAATTCTTAATTATGGATTCATCAATTAAATTCTGAAAGATACATAGTATATACAAGTTCATTTCCCTACCGAAGCTTGTAGCTTATGATTCTCTTCGCGACTGATAGAAGCATTATTTTTTCCAAGCAACAAAGTATATCAGTAAAGGTCTGCTCTTCAGAATGAAAGCCTTTCGCAAGGTCGTTGTTGCATACGCGCACTCTGCAGCATAAATTATCGAAATTTCATCGTGTACCTAAAACATCGAATCAACCCTGTGCGAAAAGTTGCAGGATCTAGGTTGAGAGTCGTGTCTACGTTTGAAAAAAGATCAATACTTATACACTATCGAATCTCGCTTGGATCTGCCCGAACATACAAAAATGTTCGATCTCCATAACGCGAGTGAATGTAACCGATCACCGCTCGGAGTCACTTGGAAAAACTCTGCCTGCTTAGCTCCTCGTCCAACCAAGACACGATGACCTGGAATGCCACGGAAGGCTGTTGACTCATTCTCAGAGAAGCGCACGACGTTCCGAGTTTCTCAGTGCCGATCAAACAATTTCGTCCGTATCAGAAAGTCCGTGTAACAATTTCCTGAATCCTCGTGGATTATTTCGGCCGCTCGGGTCGCAACAGTCGCGATAGCGGAAGCAATCGCGTTCCTCCGGTTCGACGTGCGATGAATTATCAGGCGCGCTTGGAATATAAGCGGAGTGACGCGTCTGGAGTAAGAGGGGAACGGTATCGCCTAATTCCAAAGCGACCATGACTATATGGAGCAGCCGGTCGCCGCTATCAAGGCTGATTCGCAGAGGTGGTTCTGGGGCTGGTTCAGACACTAAGCCTGTAGACGCGGAGAAGCACCTGTGTCCCTGCTCCGCCCCCGGCCGAACCGACGACTAGATCGATGCCAGAGCTCTGTTCTCCCTTCTCTCCATTCTCCTCTCATCGTGCACCTCTCTCCCACTCTCTTTCTCTCACTCACTCTCTCTCTCTCTCTCTCCCTCGCTTTCTCTTTCTCTCTCCCGTGCTCCTGTCTCTTCTCTTCCCTTCTCCGTCTCTATCTCTTCGCAATATCTCTCTGCGCATCTCCGCGGCGGGTTCTCACGGCAAACAATGCACCGCGCGACGCCCTCGAAAACATCCACTTCTCTTGTCGAGGGAGAACCGCGTCGCTTTCGAAATTTATTTCCCGCTAAAGCTACCGATGCATCGAATGCCCGCCATTCGAACCGCTCCCGTCAACGAACGACCTGTCCTCCCGAGCCCTTCGACACTTCGGCCCTTATTCGCCCGGTCTCCCGAGCCTGCCTACCTAGCTCCGACGTAGGACGCTTTGAATTATTTAACCCGGTTCATAGACGGACGACTGGACCTTTGTCGATGAGAAAATGCAAGGCTGATGAGAAACGATTGAGGAAGATACAACGTTAACGATTTCAGGAACTGTTTGGATTCGAATTGAACATAGAGTACCGAGAGAAGCATGGTTTCAGCGTGTCATTACTCTGCGGGGATAAGTCTGTGTTAGCACTACGAGTACTCGGTTCAGATTCTCATTTTAACGATAGACCTGCGTTGGACTGGACAGAGTATTAGGTGGAATTGGTGTCCGCATTCAGAAGATCTTAATGAGGAACTGTTATTAACTCTCTGACATACAATTAAATTCGATCGATATAGAGATTGAGAAGAAAACAAGTCTCAGTTCTTAAATTAAACATTTTAATAAAATTAAAAGAATGCTTTTGCACGTATCTCTAGTTTATTACAGAGTATCATAAAAGATTGAAGTTCATCAGGTTACTACGAGGAGCCAGACTCGTCATTTGAGTCTAAGTGGTTAAATATAATTTCTTTAGAGTTTAGCCGTATGAAGTTAGAGAATTCTGCACAATCGATATAGTACTTCGGTGCAAATTAACTGAATAGTATCCGCGAACCTCTCGGAAGAAATAATACCCCCAAAAGTAAGAAGCTATTGTTTCTATGAGATCATGTTCTATAGACTTTCGTCTTAACTTTCTACTCGACAACGAGAAGAGCACCGAAGGCCCAATTTCTGGTTGAGATATATCGAGTCGATCAACGATCCTTCGAGCGAAGGATAGAAAGAGTTACGAACGTGCAGCGTATTTATTCGACGTCATCCGGCGAGTCCGTCGAATGGAATTTGATTGGCCGTTTGCCATAACTATCGCGGACTTGGCTGGTCGAGGGTTTTCGTCCAGTCCTCAATGTCTGTCCATACGCGTAACCATTCTCCTCGTTTCCTCCATCTTCTCGCTGTCCCATTCTAGCGTGCACGCACGTGCGTGACGGTGTCGTTAGGAAATTTCGCCGTGTAAAAATAGAAATGCAAATGAAGTCGAGTCGCGGTATTATCTGGCTCGTATCGGCAGCGCAATGGGACAGGATATTAAAGCGTAATAATTCTGTCGGGTGCTTAAAACGCTAACGTGTCGACCGGCACCTTCGCGGCAATCTAACCGTCCTTTCCAATGTATATTATCCGTCAATTTCGTTACAAATGGACGCTATTAAAATTACAAGAATTCAAAGCGCGGCCGAGGAACAAGCAGGATAATCGAAAAAGCACCCCAATCTCCTTTCGATGGCGAGCTCAGGATAAACCAGGATAAATGTCTCGGAAATACAGCGGGCCAGCGTCTGGCGTGTACCGGAAATGGAAGCTTGCGGTCGGATACGTATTTCGTTTGGCTGGGCGAATTTTTTCGAGCGTTCTCGCCCTTATAACAGTTTTTGATATCCGGAGGGTGGCCTTCCTTCGGACCTCTCACACGCCGGAATTCCCGAGCCTCCTGGAGGAAATCTGAGCAGCTGTAGCGTACCCAATTGTTGCTAATTTCAGAAATAATTATGAGATCGTATCCTCGACTTTATTCAATTTCTACAATTGCAGAAAAAAGATCTGTATATTCAAGAGCCCCTTAAATATTTTTTTATTATTCTACGCACGTTTGTGCCAAGATTCATATTTGTTTCAAATTCATCCAGTTCTGTCCTTGCTCGTCTATTGAGTACTTCTGGCTGCGCGACAAAAGGTGAACTCATCCCTCGCAATTAACATAATAGTCGTGGCGCATGCAGAAGGAAAATCTATCTCGAAAACGAGAGGCAATGGTTCGAGAGACGTCGGTGTATTCGAGATCGTGTTCCCGGTGTGTCGGCGACACCCACGTTCGCCCGAAGCGTGCCGAGGCACAAAGGGTTCCTGCGCGCGCGGATCAACGTCGGACAAAGGACCAGTTGTCCAAACAAAAATTCGTGTCTAACGCAGAAAAGTGAGACGACCCGACAGCGCCGTATGACACTCTGGATCACGAAACAGGTGGTGCTCGACGAGAGCGTTCGAGTGGCTGACGAGCACGGCGACTTCTGGCGCGGGCCTGAGAGAGCGTGTGCGGGCATCTCGATGATCGATCGACCCGTTCTCCAGTGTCGAATTCCGTCTAGAACACGGCACCGATACTCCCGGATCGTTTCCGTAACCCGAACTCTCTGGACGATCGCTGAAAACGGATCCCGGATGCCCTCGATCGCGATTTCTCTCCGCGGTGAAACGCGCGCGACGAATTATTACGACGACGGGTATCACGCCGCCGATTTGTTTATTAACCGCTTCGATCTCTGGAAACCGTTCAGCCTCGCCAGGCTGGAATCGTTGATCACGAGGAAGACGCTGAAGAAGAACCGTCTTGTATGCGTGGAGAAACTACTGCTCACTGTACTGGGAAGGCCACCCTTTTTATCGTCAGTCTCTATTCCGAGTCAGCAATTAGCGGTCAAGCTGTTTTTTTATGGGGTTTAACACTAGAACTACCAGGGCAGTCAAAATGACTGGTTTGAAATTTTGCTATGCATTATTTATTTTCGACGACTATTGTGTTTATTTTGAATTGACGCTGAATAAAGCTAAAGAATAATATAAGTAAACATTATTTCCTTGAATTATATATTTTTTGTAAAACGTGTCATTTATATTGCTTCGATGAAATAGGTGCACGTTAATCGTCGGTAGATCTGGTGTTAAGTTGCCCTCCAAATAAAACGCTTTCTATAAACAAATTCTGTCCTTGTTGTTAGTCATCTAACAAGTGAAATAGTAGTACGACGCATCTTCGATAACTGTAACACGTGTATACGGAAGACACGACTACCGGAATAAATAGTTATACGTTGAACCCGGTGTCTAATTCTCCTGTCGGCATATGTCAGTACAGGTGAGCTTTGCTATCTTTGAATCAGTATTTTTCAGCTGTCCAGGCCACTGCAGCCACAGCCAGCCCATCATTTAACTAATAAACGATTTACTGCTACGCAGACTGAGTCTAAGGCAGGTCTCTAAATTCTAAGACTATAGTCCATGCACCGTAAAATTGAAAAAGGATCATGCGACACGTTTTTATCATCGTGATAATACGCTCCTGCTTGTCCACCTTTTTCAGAATCGCTCCGCGCGTCGAGGTAAAATTTTCGACAAACGAACAAATTCTAAATTATAGCTCTCGCCTATAGCAGAGCCGGACGACATTCGCTCTATCTTGAAATACGATAAGCAGTTTTACCGCGAGGCGTGTTTTCACGCGACCGTTTGCAAGTACTTTCCAGCACGATAACCGTGCCGCACCGAAACCGTACTCTCGATTCCCTTGAACAGCATAAAACTCTCGTTACACCTTTCCTGCGGTAGATCGCCGCGGCGGCGGCGGCGGTGGCGGCGGTGGCGGCCGGCCGGTGGATTTAGCGAGAGCCGCATTTCGTATCTTTACGACACGCGATAAACGACACAACGGAAGAAAGGAAGAAGTCGGAAAAGGGGTGGCGCGATTAAAAGTCCTTCAGAGAGAATAGCGTGGATACACAGCTGGCGAGAGGTAATTGCGCCACGTGACTGTTCCTCTACACTCAACCAACCTACCGACCAACCAACCCTCTCCCTCTGACCCCCCTCACGGCCATTTTACCTTTCTCCATCGCCAACACGAGCACCTCGAACAACGTCGAACCCCCGTGTGAGTCCCACTCGGTTCCCATCCCTTCCACACCCCTCGAGGAACGAGCAACGAGCAATTTCATTACTGCTTAACGCCTGTCATAAATCTCCACGACCACCCTCCTACCCGCTTCCTCCCTCTTCCACAATTTCCACCTACCACCCGCTTCAGCCTCGACCCTTCTCTCTCCCTATCTCTCGCTCTCTCTCTCTCTCCCCCTCACTCGTTCTCTCTTTCTCGTCTTAACGTTTCTTCCCGTTTTCCCTCCTCGTCGCCCCGTATCTTTTCCTTTTACCTCGACCTTGTTGGCCCGTTCGCTCTGGTCTACTCGTTCCGCGTCTACGTGGAAGCTCGGGTCAGAGGGGACGCGGAAAAGGGACACGGAACATCCATTCCTCTGGTTTCTCTGTTTAAAGGAAAATAACGAGGAGAGCGTATTTTCGGCTGGCGCGTCTCCTCTTGCTCGCCCGCGAACGTAATCTTCTTTCTTGTTCGCTGAAATTCGGGCTGCCGAGGGGAGGAGTTCCGTGGGGTGTAGCCGACGAAGAACGGGCGGTACGATGCAAAGTCTCGGGGAGAAAGAAAACGCTGAGCTCCCGATATGCTCCCCGTACGACCCCCGACCCCGTCCGTCTTTTGTCGCGGCTTTCTTCGCGGCTGAGACTGTCATTAGACGCTTCATTTACGCCTGCTCGCTGAAATTCACCGGCTCCGACGCACCGCTGATAAATCACGCGACCCCTGCTTAAACGCTCCGCGAGGGGTTCCCCCGTTTTTCATTTACTTTCTATTTCGTGTGTAATATTCGCATCGGCGCAAAGAATTGATATTCGTTTCTCTGGAGCGACCAGATGCGAAAGCAATTGTTGCACAGGTCACTCGATATGTTATATGACAATTTTGCTATTTTTGGGGAAACTAATTAACTATACTGCGTCTGATCAGCTGTGGCGTACGAAGCGAACAGTACGGTACACGCACCGAGTGCAAGAAGTCGATTCTACTATTTACCTGGCTGGATAATGTCGACGTCAAAATGAATCAGAAGAAAACTAGAGTCAAATCTCGCTAATGCGTGTAGAAATAAAGTTACCTTCCCAACGAACTGAAAGTTACTTCTCATAAACCCCTGGACGCCCACATGATACGCAATTAATCCAAGCGAAAATTCTTTGACAGATATCAAGCCGGAAAGCCGTTCGAACGATCATAAAAATCGACGGCAGATAAATTCCTCGTTTCGAGAATAAATTCTCGGGGACAAGAAGCGGACGGGGGGGACATTAAATCGGAATTCATCAAGCTCTCGCACTCGGACAGGATCGTGTGGTGGTCGGGCGGCAAAATCGCGTGATTTCGAGAGGACAAGAAATAAGAAAGGACGATCGCAGGATCGGAATGCAGATGGCATTGTCCCGGGGCGCCAATGGGTTTCGCGTCGAGGCGTTGATGAACCGGCGCGGGCCACGGATGTTTTCTACGCTCTCCTGCTCTCTCGTCTCTCGTCTCTCGATCACGGCCCGCTCATTCTCACCCGTGAAAGACAGCGGAATGCGATTCGTCCGGCTATCTCTACGCGTGCGACCGCAAAAACTCGGCCCCCGGCCGTTCGCTCGTTTTCTCGAGAACGCCGTTGGTTGTCTCTCCTCCGCCGTTCGAGGATCGAACACGGGGGATCGAGGGATCCGTTCGAAAGGCGGCGCAGAGACGGTCTCGCGGATGACGGAAAGCAGCCGTGACGCGTTTGACCGCGGGATCGATGCGGATCGTCGACTGGAGAACGATAGACGACACGTCGCGGGACACTTCCAGCTGTAATCCGACACGGTTCGTGTAATATAATGTAGAGAGGCTGCGTAAGGGCCAGACTATCTCGGTTTCGCGCTAGCTGTATAAGGTTACCCGTACACGAGACCACTCTGACTCCTTTTCTCCGCTCTGTCTACCGATACCGGCTGGTGTACAGGGTGAATCCGAAGTCCTGTCAGGAAATTCGTGGGAGCTCCGTGCTCCGAATACCGACGAAAATGTCCTGGTGAACTTGTCAGGTAGAACGTCCGAGTTTAGGAAAAACTAGAGTACAAGAACTGTATTATAACATGCATCATTCATCATAGGAGTCTGTGTAAGAGCGTCTGTTGCGATGCTCCGCGATAGCTGACCGTATCTCAAACCCAAGTGGTTTCACAGACCACGTTTAACAGAACTTGTTCCTTTATTTCGTCTGCGAATTCCATGGCAGACCCTCGGATCTATCCTGTACACGGAGGGAACGACGACGATCGATAAAAAGGGAAACGCGTTACGTGAAATCCGGTGGAAAGACGGTGACCGGCTGTGAATCGCGGAAGCGACACAGGGTCAAACGTAGGCACGAATCTCGCGCACGGTTTCCGTAATTCAGCCGGAAGATCTAATCTTCGATCCGCGATAGCGGCGTCAAAAACCGTTTCCCTTAACACGTACACCGCGGAGAGGATTCAGTTCCGCGAAGGGGGCCGAATAACCACGCTAAATCATAGGTGCTTCGAGCGTCGCTGGCAGATAGCACGAAGATAAGAAGGAAGATGGTCGAGCGCGGCTCGGCTCGCGTGTATCAAAGGACTCTATCTGGCTGAGGCTACAAGCCTTGCGTCCAAGCCACGGCGTCAATGTCAACGGCCTAATCATGACTAATGGTTCTTTGCCGTCCAGTCTCCCTCTCTCACGCCCCGGCTCCTTCTCTCTCCACCGCGGGCAGAGGTATTCTGAGCAAGAAGTACGCACACCTAGTCGGCCACACGTATTCGAGGCGCACGTACGGAGCTAATGCGCCGGCATAATCGTGCGTGCGGAGAGAAAAAGCAAATGAGACGAGGCAGAGGTGGACGAGGAGGCGGCGGCGGTGGAGGAAGGACGACGACGTCGAGATAGGCACTTTGTAAAATCGTTACTCCTCGTTTCCACGGCGGTTAGCCACGGCTTGTGTATACGGTGCGCACCTCTTACCTACAGTGACGCTCGCAGGCAGCGAAAGCCGATCCCTATCTCGTCGTGTTCGGTCGACGATCGTTCAGCAGAACCGAGAAAGTCTCCGAGAGAGAGATTTTTCTCCAATTAGCATGCACCGCGTTGCGGAATCTTTTGCCGATGCAATCTCTCCGTCTCGCGCCGGGGCCGGGGCCGGGGCCGGGGCCCCGCGTCGCGCGATATTACGATTAATGCGCTTTGACGTCGGTATTCCGAGCGAAGGATCGCCCGATCGCGGATATTTTGCTCGTCGATCGGTGCACGGGCCCGACGAGAAACCACGGACCACGGATGACGCGTGTTCGCGTGCAATCTACCGTGATGAATTATTCATCGTGCCCGGGGAAGAGAAATTGTTCGACCACCGCTCTGATTTGCTAACTGTTCCTCTAGTCGATCGGAGCAGGTGTTTTCGGAGGAGATTGAAAGCGGCCTGATCCTGGCCCGTCGTGACCACTGACCAACGGACGGACCGTTTCTTCTTAAAGACATGGAGAACGGCGAGCTCAAGAGTCTTAACACGTTGACTGCCGCACTATATTATCTAAAAATAGCAAATTTTCTAAAGTTTTATACAAAATGAATATAACTGCGAACTCTGCTTGCTTTCATCAATCATATTAGCAATTTTCATAATTTTTCAGTGAGTCTGTTCAATTTTATTCGATACATTTATTATGCTATGTATAATCAAATAAATAGTGATTCAATCTAAGTGTCACCCACATATGGATGACATGGCAGTCAAAGTGTTAACACGTCGAGCGCCACAGTGAAAACGGCCATGCCTGATCAGACACGATGTAATTTACTATTTTTCATATAAATCGAAAAGAAAAAAAAGATTTGAGTACTCAGTCGTGTTTCTCTGTTCCTACATTATTGCTTCAGTGTGAAGTATGCTCAGAATTTTGCGACAATCAATAATTATTTCATTAAATTAAATTTGAAGCGTTCGACGTGTTAAGAGGTTTACGAAATTTCATATAAATCTTGAACAATTTAGAATCGTTGAGAGATTGTAGAAATGCTTCGTGCTTTATGTTGTATAGTAAGAGATCAATGAAGTCCAGAAGGCATTAGAAGTTTCATCGAAAGAATAATAGAAAACGGAAATGTTCCTTGTATTGATATACTCCCTATGCCGTTTAATTGCAGCCTGTAACAGTGTTAACATTCTAGCCGTTACTTTTATAATTATTTTGAGCTTGTGACTTTTCTCACCCTCTTCTCAGTAGCCTGTCTTGCTGACCCTACAATATTGTATAAGTTTCAGTTCTAAAGATTTGGGCAAGGAGTCTAAAATTTGTAATTCACTATTTTGTCGTTGCTTCGCTACGAGCGAAAGTATTCAGATAACTGTATTAAATAAATTATTCCAAATTATTATCCACGTCCCCCTGTGTCAATACATTGATGCTACCTTCAAACGAAGCACAGTTTTACAGGAAAGAGACGGTACAAATAATTCTCTAATTGCCTTGCAATAATTTTCGAATTCATACTCGCGATACGTCGACGCTGCATGCACCAGTGCTATTATCAAAGTCTTCCAACGATTCAGCACAGTCTATCGTATCCCGAAGGCATCCTCAAGAAGCGACCGGTTGGCCGGTGTTCGCCGGTTAACGGTCTGAGGAAACCGAAAGACGCGGGATGATCGACGCGTTCCAATTTCCATCCGCGCCGATAAAAGAGAAGGCGAGCTCGAATTGCGTAATTCCGGCGCATTAGCCGAGAGGAAATGTTTCTGGATTCCCAGCAGATCGAATGCCAGGCGCTACCGGCAATTCGGATGAGCCAGGACGAAGGGCGGGATTGCTTATATAGAGATGGCCGTCGGTGATATAAGATCCACCGGATCCCGTAGGAAATCCCGGGAACGGATCTATCTTACCCCGAGGGATGGCGTCGCCGCGGCGGAGAGGGAAGGGGGTTGGAATTCACCTGTCAGCCTGAATTAAAGGATGGTCGGGTCGGAAGCGAGCGAGAGACCTACTCCCGGGCTTGCTCCTCGCAATTGAAGCGTCTTGCGGACTGGCTAACTCCCATTTCCTGAAGAGGATGCCGCTGTTTCGACCGCCGTGAGAAACCACCCTCGAGACTCGTGCCACGCGGACCTTCGACGACTAACTGGAAGAGTCGTGGAATTTTATAAACGGGCTGCGGATTTTTATGCAAACCTCCGTTTTCAGACTTCAATGTTTTTTATTCGCTTGCAGCTGACGAAACGCGACTGCGGTGGAACTGGATTTTGAGGTTGAAGTGTTGAGAAGTATATTTGTTGTTTCATTTATTCTATAAAATGTGCATTCTTCACGAACTTGGATATGTTAAATCGTATGAAGCTCCGCAGTCTACTTATGAGAAATTCCGCATGACAGGTTCAACGGGACCATAACAATTTAATAAAATGACTGTGGAATGTTAACTGTATCTTGATCCATACGAGGATAATAATAGCCTAAGTTTTTGTTGAGAAACGAACAGAAATTTTAGAATATGAGTTTACGCGGATTTAGCTGAAGCTTGATACGTCTGATTATGAATGTCCGTTTCTGCTTGGTCTATTTCATCCGTTTATGTTAACAATCACTTACAGCTGCTACTTACAGTATTTTTTCAACCATACCACTGTGATATAAACATGTACATAAATCAAGTTACACAGACATGATTGTATAGTTTTTGGAAAATTTATCCAATTAATCAAAATTTAGGAAATGTGACAAGAATTAAATATCGTTGAGCCTCTCCGTTTACCCATTGCTACACTCCTACATGTTTCCACATTGCTTGTGTTTATATTTGTATCGCGATTAAACAGTTACGTAGATCCTCTAATAAAGACATTAAGAATAACAATTTATGCATGATTAATTAGAATAACGCCTAGGTCGACATTATCAATAACGTTCTGAACAACACAATAAAAGAACTGTATGAACTGAAAAATTCTCTCAATGTCATTTTATCGCTTCATGCACGTTACATTCACTGCAGATCGAGTAGAAGGGTACTCGTCCATGGGCAGACCCATCGAACTGTCTGCCATCGATCAAAATCATCAACAATATTCTACAGAGTACAACAAAAGAAGTACACGAATCCAAAAATTCTTTTAATCTTGTTCTATAACTCCATGCACGTTGCATATACAGCAGATCAAGAATAAAAATGTATTCGTTCACACCTGGATGAACTGCCTACGCAAGAACTTAAAATTTCATACTCGATCTTTCTGCAAACTCAACTTCCTACACGAAACCGTCATTTTGCAATTGTCTAGTATTTTTGAATAAAGCACTGCCCTATATCGCCCTGATGTTTAGCGCAGCCTGTGCAGTCGAACGCGCGCATAAAATACGCATCGAGTGCGAAGCGGCTGCGCGAAGTCGGCGCGTAAGAACGAGGAAAGCAAAAGAGGAAAAAGAAGAAGAAGAAGAAGGGAAGAACGGGGAACGATACCGCCTGAAGACCGTGAAATCCGGATCCGGTGTGAGCCCCGTTCAGCCGGTAAAGCGACTCTCTTTTCTTCGGATGCCCAATCCGATAAAAGGAGGATGCGCGAGAAGCGCGAAGAGCGAGCCGCGTGGCGAATCGCCGCGTTCGCCTCGCCGCTTCGTTAACCGTCCAATCGCGATCAGGCCGCTCGCCCTGGCGGGCAAACCTGCCTGAAAAATCCCGTGAAACCAAAAAGAAATCTCGAAATATCGAAGGAACGGGAAAAGAAAGAAGGGGGAAACAGCTAAACAATTTCGCTGAATCGGTACGGTCATGCGCGCTCGGGCACGGCCGAACGGCAATAGCAATTATTAATTAACGTTTCGTTAATTACACGCGATAGAAATTCACGAGGCGACCGGTCGTATCGAGCACGTTTGTCCGCTCTTCCGGCATAATTCGCTGCTAGTCGCCCGTAAATAATTTATTCGGAGTTCCGCCGTTTTGTGCTCCGCCTTTATTATCGATTCGAAAATACTCGATATTTTGTTAACGGCCCGGTAATTAATGTCGACGCGCAGGACGCCGCATAAACATCGAGCCATTGTGGCCCGAACGACGCTGGAACACCGAGGAAACTCCTGGTCGTAACAAAAAGGATAAAAATTATTGTATCGAACTGCGACGGCCGGGGAGGAAAAAATGAACGAGCTCTGAATGCGCTCGGTGTATGGCAAGTAACGCGATCGATCAGACATCGAGGTATCTGCGTAGCAACGGTCATCCTGCATTCTGACCCTGCTCTACAGGGGGACGATAAAAACGGGGAATAAGATAGATAGATCCGGAAGACGAGACATCAAGTATTGATGCTACTCGGTGTACGCACAGGTACGCGTTGCCGACTAACGCGTTCTCCATCCCATAAACACGGGTGCTCTAATGTTCCACGCATGCACGCACACACACAGACAGATGTCCGGCACTCTCCTTAATGGGGTGCAAGCGATACTCCCTCGCCGAAGCATTCTCGACCACAGACACGCGTGGACGAATCTCTGGATGGACTGAGGAGAGTCCCCGGGTCCGTTTCTCATCTTTGTGCGCCTAGAAGGAATTTAGAGGTCTACCGGGAATCGCGGATAACGCGCCATAATGGGATTGGCGTTCGCGGAACGATCATTAACGTCGACGGAAGAGATCACGAAGGAGAGGAGGCACGTTCTGTCCGTGAAACTCATCCTGGTTCACGGACAGCGCGGCTCTGTGCCCCATAAATCCGCCGCGGGTTCCCATGGGACGCGGCTGCACGCTTTCGCGATAACCGCGGACGCTCAGCGTTTATTAACCGGAACCCACCGATGAAACTCGCCGCGTCCAGAATGTTTTCTTCGAGCTTTTTACGGCGCCGCGAGGCAGCCGGAGGGATGGACGACGAGTCGGTGAATTTTGGCGTCGCGGATCCTTTCGAAATCGCCGTGACTAATCCCAGCCGCCGCGCCGCGAGAACGCTTTGCATATGGATGACGCCGCGGACCTTACGTCCATTATTCGGCTTAAACCTTTAAAGTCCCGAGCCGAGAGATGGTAATACGAGCGGCCTTCCCTTTGCTCGGCATGCATAATTGGATTAATTTAAACTGTAACGACGCCGGGGCTCTGACGAGTTCGCCTCGCACCTGAAATCGTCGAAAACCACCTGGACCCGGTGCGCGGATATTAATTCGACAGATATGTATTTTTGCGAATGCATCGAAAGACAGCTCGAGCCGTTTGGCTCTGAAACTAATTCTGGCGAGGGTAAAGATTGAACAGCCCCTGATACAGACCATCCGACTATGCGGATGACTGGTGACTCGGAGTCGTGTAGCTATCGGATAGCCACTGACGGGTTATTTAAATCAGATAAAAATACTGAAGGATGCGACGCAGTGGTGCTAATTGCACAGAAAAGGTACGCTGTTCCTGAAGGATCTGGCAGCAGAGTGGAGAACTGATGAGGACAAGCAATACTGTCAAGGAGACGCAATGAATTTAACCCTTTATAACGCCATGTGACTTGGAAGTTACATACCTACATATCTGTGTATCTATATTTTGTAAGTCTTATTCTGTTTAATTATCGCTGTGTATAGTTGTATTCTACGACTACCAAATAATCTATTCATTTATTATTATGTTTATATCCCGCGATACAAACTTTATCATTTATTTTTATTATGTACCTGATGTATCACTCTCGTCATACGCAGAAAAATTCGGGTTACAGAGGGTTAACTTCAATTCTCTACATTATCAATGACCGTATCACAGAGGACAACAGTTGCCACGCCAGGTGACCAACCACTGAAGCGTAAATCGTTTGACAGTGCATCAACATGATACGTTTCAGAACCGCAGGAATCCCGTGTCGCGAAAAACACGGCTCAGGACGTGTCCAGGACGAAGGCGATAGCCCCGGAAGTAGGTGGACGTCAAAGTTAAGCCTGGCTGGCCGGTCGGGACGGACGCGAGATTACGTCAAGCGACAAGTAGGACCAGAAAGGCTAATGAGTGGCCGAGCTAATACCCCGGCTCTGCCGTAAGGACGAGCGCGCACACATACTCGAGCTTACGACTTTCTCTGCCCCTTTCGGGATATACGCTCGGCCAGCTTTAAACCTACGAATGCATATTCAAGATACGAATGTTTTAAATCCCGCCGGGATTACCCGGCGACGAGTAGCCCGGCGCGGTTGAAAGAGCCGCGGAGTATAAAGACGCGGGTGTTTTATTATTTTCCATATCGACAGCGGGAGGAGACGGATGCGCGACGGAAAGAGAGCAACAAAACCGGAGAGGACAACGGGAACAACGATGGGATGGCCGGACGCAGGGCAGGGGGTGAGGAGGGATTAACGGCGATAAATTTCGCAAAAATAGGGGCTTACCCTGTCGTGGGGCGACAGTCTAATCCCGGGTCCACCCCCTTCGCGTAGATGGGGGTGGCCTCCGCCACCGTGCTTCCGCTGCAACGTTCCTCCGCGCCGATAGTGCCCGTGATGCTACAGTTTTTGCAATTATCTCCATGGCTCTTGAGAATTATGTTCCTTTTTTTAATCATCTCGATTACCGGGCTTCTCTATCGCTCCTCGCGGGGTGAACCTTCGCGGAAGCTCGCGAGATAAATCTACGCGGAACCTCTCGATTAATTTCACACGAGGATTGGTTTGCTCTACAACCGGACGATCGATTGTTGCCGCCCGATACGCGTAGCTTGAGACCCGGAGGCGTAGCGAGCGTATCCGGAGTACCGATAGGGATACGGAGAAACCTCATAGCATCGATAGAAGGTTGTCTACAGAATTGCAAAGCGTGAGTTGAATCATCCAGAATGATCCGGTTCGCAGGCTGTGCACCACCTTCCAATATGACCACCTGTATATCTAAAAGCTTCATTGAACCTGTCAGGCGAATTAATAGAGGAGGTATACCGATGCGGCGATTTAATAGAAACGCTATCGATCTATTAGCCTTCGATCATCGGGCTCGAGTCTTCGAACAATAGCACCGATACGATGTTTCGTTCGTCGTGACAGTCAGAGTACTTCGTCCGGTTTCGGTAAAACGCATCAAGGATACAGGAATAATCGTCTCGGTTTCTCTCGCCATAGCGTCGGCGTGGGCGAGAGAGGAGGCCTTTCCAAAGAGGGAAAGAAAAGAGATTCGGCATTCAACCGGCCCGTCCACGATGGACGCAACAATGGCTGCGCATCAACATAATTACAGTTCGCCTCGGTTGCCGGGACGCACGCTCGACGAGGGCCAAGTATTATATTCAAATGCGAGCCGAGGCGGCGCC
This sequence comes from Macropis europaea, assembly GCA_916610135.2. Lineage (NCBI taxonomy): Eukaryota > Metazoa > Arthropoda > Insecta > Hymenoptera > Melittidae > Macropis > Macropis europaea. The sequence goes on from OU744348.1 coordinate 7,210,143, forward strand.
AGTGAGCACCGAACCGAAGGGGTTGCCGTACCCTGGGGCCAACCGGAGGAGGTTGAAGGTTGTAGGTTGACCGTAGGGATGAGGATGCCGGTGCCTTTCACCGGTGCCAGAAGGACAACCGAAAGGACACAGAAACGTCGCTTCGAGCTACCCCCTAGAGAGGAAATTACGTCGTCTGGCCTGACCCCTCTAACACCTCCACCAACAGAGGAGAAATCTATACGTCTATTCCAAGACTGGAATCTAATGAAATTCGTACGTTTAATATTCTAGGAGTGCGGCGGTTCTGGTACCCGAGTTTCGTACGCTCATGTTTATGTATTTGGGTCCGTTAATGAAATATGTGATCGCTTGAAATGGTTACAGTCTTGTATAGACTCTTTCAGACACAAGTCTGTATACATAAATCGTTTAATTTCGTTTCTGCAACAGGACACGCGTGCATTTTCTGATTATTTATTTTTATCTGTAATTTTGAAATTCATAAATTTAGCTTAATTGATATAGCTCCGAACATCAATTTCTGTCAACACCATACAGGCCCACAATTACTCTTAATGCGCCACGATCGTATTACAAAGTACCCTCACCCTGAGCAACCCGAAATAAAGCAGTACGAAATCACATGAAACAGCGTCATTACCTAAAAATCGCATCGAGTAACCAGCCAATCTTCCATCCACCCCAATCGGTCTCTTCCGCAATTGATTGAACCCAGACTCCCCTAAAAGTGCGTTCCATCAAGCCGGCTCACTTCATACATCCCCCGAACGACAAAAATCCCCGCGTAGGCAGATCGTAAGATCAAGACAGCGAATCGAATAAAGAAAACGAGCGTGGAGGGACAGAGAGAGAGAGAGAGAGAGAGAGAGAGAGAGAGAGATAGAGACAGAGAAGAGGGGGTGGTGAAGGAGGAAGAGGGCGAAGCATTGACTCGATGGAACGAGGGAGGGAGACGAAACTCGGATTTGTTCGAGCGGAAAACTGCCGGTCGATGTATGCAAACGTCTCTTCCACGTCCTTTCGAGCCGATAGGGTGACAACGGGCATGTCGCGTCGCCTCGGAAGTCGGTTCCCCCGGTCGCTTAAGAATTGTCCAACGTTCGCGAAACCGTTGCCCCCACGGCTAACGAACTCATGAAACGGTCGTTGGACCGGTGCAGCTCGCGGGAGAGCGCGTTACCTCGTAGACCTTGACCCAGGAATGGGCAAGGACGAGTACCGGAAGTGGCACGGTTAACGGGTGGTCCAGGGGTGGCGGCAGGGGACAATAGATATCAGCCGGTACGCGGCGGGACCGAGATAGCAGATCTAAGTGGGCCATGCCGCGCTACGGTTATGGCGGCATAAAACGTTCTGGTAGTGGTTGAGGTCGGCACGGGCAGAGGCAACCAGTCAACCAGCTGGCAGTCAGCTCTCGAGTGCCTCCGTCAGAGAGCCCCTTTACGGCCGAAAAAACTGCCGCTATGATTGTCTATGCAAATTGTTTAAAATATCCGGGGCTAAGGCCGTTCCCCGTCTCTTGCGGGCGTCGTTTCGTGAAAACCGCCGCGCCCCGAATGGGGTGTCCCGAATGGGATATCCTGCGGCCTACGATCGGTTGTTCGCTCGATTTAAATCGTGCCTCGAACGTCTCGGAGGAGTCTCGCGTATCAACCTGTTAACTGGGCAAGCCCATGCTCGATTCTATTCATTTTTAACACTCTGAGTGTCACGTTACCCGTATCTATGTGACACGTACATTCAATCATTATTTATTTCACTGCACACGGTATTGCTAAGCGTACATACTAAACTGTAATAGAAGCAATAAAAAAATGACAAGAGCTACTGATATTATTGATTAAAGAAAGTAGAATTTCTGGTTATATTCCTCATTAGAAATTTTGTCATTTTCAGCTAATGCAGCGTGCCACTCAATGCGTTAACCATATGTATATACACGGGACGTTTCTAATCTTGAAATGACCCCGCTGACGGGTTAGTTTCTTCAAGAATACCAACGCAGCGTGTACATGATTCTTCACAGAAATTTTAAAGCCCTGTTCATCGCTCGAACAGCGATACCGCCGCGCTCGCCTCGCGCGCGGAAATAATGGATTCGCAATTCCATCGGACACGCGGAAAAGAGGAGTACGGCGTTTTCGCGGAGAAGTCGAACGTGAAAGAATGCAGTCACGCGTCAGATCGATCTCTCGTTTTTGTTCTCAGGTTCGCGGTGCGGCCGCGATCGCCCCGCGCGATACGGATGAATTAAAGATCGCGACGAGATATATCGGGAACAGCCGCGAGCAATACGCTAAATGAAACGCGTTTCATTATCGATCTCGATGAAACCGCGCGCGCTTTGCATCTGAGAGCACGGTGTATGCAGATAATGGCATCGCCGGTTTGCGGTTTGTACCGGCGGCATTACCCGCCTTAGATAGCTTATTGATTGGCCGAGCTACGCGGCGTTCTCGTGTTACGACACGGAATATCGAGTAAGAACCGTTTCTAAACCATCCTCGCGTTACATCGTATTAAATTCGCCCTTTAACGCGTCGCTTGATCGAGAAAAATCCCAACGTGCGCGTTTAGTTCGAACCGTATGGCCATGAACGCGTGCCTCATTTTCTTCAGAGATTAGTAAATATTTTTTAATGATTTTATACGTTAATACAGTCCCTGCGGGGATTAGCCACTCGCCTTGCGATTACTTTCAACGATTATCCAGCGGTGTTTATCGTTCAAGAGCTATCAAGGGGTTTTTCTCAAAAATTGAAGGGCGCAGCGATGGAAAATTCGTAGCAACTCGTATTCGAGTGAAATTATTATTTAGAACGTACAGACTGTAATTTGTAACACGAGTGTGACACGTTATCACAAGGCAAGGGGTTAATGAAGATTCTCTGCATGCGCGTACGTGAAAGATTCATGGGCAGCGCGCAAAGAGACGGGATTTGATACGAAATTAGTTTTTCCCTGGGCAACGATGAAATTTATTTGGCTGGCGGGAAAGGGGGAAGATTCCGGAGGCGCCACTCGATACGTGAAACGGAGCGGCATACAGCGCGGAACTGGCAAATGTAATTTCGCGAAATGCTTCCATTGATATAAGAAGACTGCGCCGGTGTCGGGGGATAAGGGCGACGCGGAGGAAAGAAGAAAGATCGAGGGAAAAGCCGGAGGTGAAAAACGGAGGAACGAGAGGAGCGAAGGTGAAGCGAAGTCGCAGGAAACTGCAAGCTGGACGGATATATCTTCCGAGTAAATTAAAATGGATTATATATGTCGACTTCGTCTTCAATCTTTCTTCTTTTATCCGCCACGGACTTTCGGATTATTGCTCCGCCGTCTGGCTCCGATTATCGCTGGATCCTACAAAAAGCAGAAGAAATCCGCGGGAAAGGAAGTCGCGCAACGATCAAAATTATTCTTTCGCTAATTTTCAAAGCCGGGAATTATACTTTTGGCAGGCGACGCAGCTCCCGAAGGTTTCTATACGGGAAGGAAGGAGCGAGCAGGAGAAATAGGTCGGTGACCACAATTCTGGAAAGCCCAAGTTGGCTGGCGTGGAAGGTCGGGACACGGAGTCGACCATGATGTATGCTCCTCTTCCGTCTAATTAAACTTGGGGAGGGTCGCAGAGTTGGTTGGTCGGTCGGTCGGACGGACGTACGGCGAGGGGCGGTGGTCGGATGGCATTCAAAATGACAACCAAGGAACAAGAGAGAACTGAAACACGCCGCGAACGGGAGAACAAGAGGCCTGAGAGAAAGACGCCGACCTATGAACAACTGAAATCATCTTCCACTGTAACGGTATTGCGTGAACGCTATGCATCCATGTATCGAATCAACCGTTTCCTCGAAATTATCATATTTGTCTGAATTGGATAAACAAATTACTTGTTCGCGACAAATTTTAGCCTGCACGCTGATCGAATGGAGCATTAGCCTCCAACTGGTTTATTCTGTCAATTATAGTGAACATATCGATAAGCTGATCAAGACTGTACAACATTCGTAAAGAGCCACAATCAGAGTCCAGACATTCATGAAAAAATTGTACACATTCACCGGCAAGGGTATTTCAGACGATTTCCTGTTCGCGCCAACCACATTATTTGGATTACCAATAATGAAATATGACACTGGACTATAACATTGAATTATACACAAATATTCCATACAATATTATAAGCTTTTCTACTATTACTAAATTTCATTGCGGGTTATACGCATTAACAGTGGTCAACGGTGATCGACACGGCGTAAACGAAAAGCGGTATCGGTCACCGGTGTCCGTCGTGGCAGTGAACGCATTAACACACGTTGACTGCGATGGGGGTCTCAAATTTTATTTAATTAAACAACCATTGACTTTTACTGTATTCTGAGCAAATTTAGCATTGCTACGCTAACATAGAAAAGAATGTACAATACTGGAACATTTTTCCTCTCCGACTTATATTGAAATGAAAAATTGATGTGGCATCTGACCAGCGATGGCTGTTTCCACTCTGCCAATCAACGTATTAATCCTTTGAACTCCTTTGTCGAGTGTGACTCGACTTCGATTTTATTCACAGGTACTCTTATGTTGAGTCACACTCGACATTTTTAAAGTGCCAGTTTAAATGTGTATGATATTTCGCAATATTATTTTTTACCTAGATAAGCAATATTACATGTATGTGACCCTTTTTTGTACCAGAAAAAGTTCTTAAAGCGTTCAGGTACATGATTGTACCTAATTGGTTCCGATCAACCAACTGTCTTTCGAAATACATTTCAAATAAAACACTTAACCCTCATCCGCCCCTCGTGTCAATTTGACACATTTTGCTCACAAAAATACGGTAAACGCGAAAAAGCAGTGTGCCTTGCACATCGGTTTATTAATTGTGAACGATGCGAACAATCTTACGCCTGAATGTATCGAATGTACAGAAATTTCATTTCTTTTATTGTCAATGAAAGGATTTGCAAAAGTAACTATTTATATCTTTTTATTGTATTAATTTTTTACTACTGTGTCAATTTGGCACCAAGGGGCAAATTAGTTTCAGAAAATGAGGGACGGATAGGGGTTAAAATAGTAGGAAGTTACTGAAAAGAAAATTAAAAAAAAAAATTAGGCGTTCAAAGGGTTAAGTTCTACTCCGTTTTCTCAAATACATTCCCGTTTCTCTTTTCTGCAGCTCGTTCCTGCGATCCGCCATTAATCCGCGATCCACGTACACCGAATCTAACCGTTCTCCTTGTTCGATCGCGGTCATCTATCTATGCGTCTATGCGAACTATGCAACGAGCCGGTGGAGCGGTCTCTGGGCTCCCTTGCGTCAATGCGGAACGTGGATTGGCGTTGGCTTTCTCGAACGGGGACAGGTTATTGGCGCGCCCCGACGAATTCCTTGGCGCGAGCCGCCCGAAATGTTTCATCGGCGGGGTGCAACGGCTGCGATCTGGAATTCTCGATGACGACCGCACGACGACGACGACGACGACGACGACGACGACGACGACGACGTTTTGACTCCTGAAACCCTCCCGAAACGCAACGCGCTGCTCCCTTTCACGGTGATGGATTCGCCGCGACCGAACTTGAATTCCTAGCTCGGTCTGATTTTATCCTGTCCGGGTCAATGTTTCCACGGACGTAGCAGACGTCATTGTATCGCGGTTAGACCTCGATTTCTTTCCTTCGAGCGACTTTGAAATATTCTGAATGAACTTACAGTCGAATCGCACCTCATTCGATCCGGGACAGGGTGGTTACATAGTTAGTCGAGTCTGTGAAATTGGATTAGAAGTAGCACAGGGTAATTTTGAAACAGTGTCACATATTTGTAGATGCTTTCTACATGTGGGTTAGACAAGGGTCAAACGGGAAGTCAGAAATTGTCGCATCGTGACAAGATGTCTTTAGAATAGCCTGCAATTCTGTTGCGTTGAATGTGTTGGTATTTCTATCAACCGTGCTTAGATGTTCAGTGTGTTATATTTATTATCAAGGGCATCGTCGAGCTTTCCACAGTCATCCGAAGGTCAACATATAGTACACAAACGAATATGTGTTTTTTCACAATAAAAAAATTTCAGATCAGAGGTGCAGCGTCCGCCTATAAAGTGTCTCACGCCATTTAAGCATCGCTCCAAAGAATCGATTCTCTTGTCCTCGTAGCTGCAATAACGGAATCGCGCGTTACTTAAAATATCCGTGGCCTTGAAATCTGAGATTCGAGATCTAGAATACGCTCGCGCGTTTTCCGCCGCCGCTGCAGCGTCGTCCTGTACATTTTGCCAAAACACGTCTGCAGGAAAGCCGTGGCAGGTTCATACCGTTTCCGACATCTGTTCCTGCGATAATTACGAGGGAAACAGAGTCCTACGGTGCGAGTGTCGAGAACGTTGGAGGTTGTTGCAAGCCGTAAGTCATAAACGGGAGAAAGATTAGGACGCTAAATCAAGGTTGTTGAGGGCGTAATTCGTTTGGCCGGGGAAAAAGGGAACGTCGGAAAGAGCTCTTAAAGCGGCTGGCAGCCGAGTGAATACACACTTGGCTCGAGTCGGTTACTCTTTTAAGGCGTAATATGTATCCAACGCGGCGAATGAATTCCGGTTCACGGTGCAGCCGCTTAATCGCTCGTAATAACGCCGAGACGAATGCCTGCGAGAGGCGACCGTCGCGAAAAACCACGATGATTTCTGGCAGGGGATACACCGGCCTGTAATAGCCGCCGTGGCATCGTTCCTGCGATTCCACCTAATTTCCTGCTTCGACTGATGTCTACTTCCGAAAATACTACACGCTGCTCGAGGAAGACGCCGCGATTTTTGGGACACCGAATGCGGCTGCGCTGCGTGAACACGGAGAACAGTAGTTCGATCAATGGCGACGCAAACTTTCTTAGAGCCGACGAGGGGTGGTTTCTTTAGTGTTCTAACCAAATTTAAACACAGGTGTCTCGATAAATAATGTTGGACACTGAATATGTTTTCGTTACTGATATTCGATAGACTATCTAAATGATAGAAAATTTAGCTCCTTCAACGCGTTGACTGCCCGCACTATAGAGGGTGTAAACGACACACTTTTCTATACTTTGATAGAATATGAGAATAGTCAGAAAATATTCCATTTTTAATCAATGATGTTAACAATTCTTTATTCTTTTTTCATGGTTCTGTCAGCTCTTTTAGATCATTTTACTAATACTATTTGTAGTCAGATAAATAATAACCGAGTTTAAGTGGCACCCACATAGGGGTGACATGGCAGGCAAAGTGTTGATTGTTTCGCACAGTACATAAGATTGTCTCTAAGAACAATGAGAATACGTCTTGGGTCACTTGCAGTCTACAGACATCATCCCGTCGAACCGAACTGAACAATAACAAAAACCTTTAAAGATCTTCAGACTCAACCAACCCGCGTTATAAGCCGATTCGCCCGAATCTCGAGAGATCAAGACGAAATTCGAGCAATAGATTAACATTGAAATCCTTTCAGGCGAAATATCAAGAGAGGAGCCCGTTAACCCGTTAGAGGCTCTCGAGGACGCGATTATGCGAACAAGAGGAACGATGCGCAGTATCGGAGCAGCGAACACGTCTTTTCACGAGCGCGATATCGTCATCGTGCAAACAGCGTATATGCATTAAACCATGAACCCACTATCCCCGACGTCATATCCAATACACGTTGTTAGGGGGTTGCCGAAGCCGGTGGAAGCGACGAGAGCTAGAGAGAGAGCGAGAGAGAGATAGCCGGTTTCGGGGTGGTTTCAAGGGTGGCCTCCCCCCTGGTGCGGTAATGGCATTAACCGAGCTGCAATATGATTACCGCTCTCGCAAGGTAACCTGATCACACCCGAAATCTATGGGGTGTCCGTAGTATGAGGGACAATGTACCGAATTGCTGCGCAACGTTACGCAACTGCGGCTACCAGCAACCGGTCTCTTCTCTCCCCTCGTCCCACTTTAATCGCGTTGCGCTTTTTGCGGCTCAGATTACCCGTGAATCATTAGATACCGTGGCCCTCAGAACCGAGAAGCATCGTGGCGCAACCAGCGTCCTCCTTATCTTGGCATTAGGAGATTACCGTGTTCCCTGGCCCCCACGAAACGCGTTTTTCCGTCTTCCTTTCTTTTCGTTTCGAGCTCGGCTTCGAGGTAAAAGCGATTTAAGAAACGTCGCTTTTTTTTTTTTGTCACGGCCCGGCGGGATCGTTTATCTTCCGGGTTAAGCAAGCTTCGATAAGCGGGGCAATGATTTTCGGTGGTCGCGGCGCGTCGATGACGCTCGTCCGGCGTTCGTGAGTTTTTATTTACCCGCCGGTGAGACGAGTCTGAAAGATACGCTCGGAGAGGCCGACGAAGACGACGAAGGACGGGATCGTCGCGTCGGGAGAGGACGCGGGAACGTCGTCGACGCGCGACACGATGAGAGACGAATGCAGACGCTTACCGTGAGGTGTTGAAACAGCCACGCCCTGAGGATGTTGGTCGCGACCTTGGGAAAGATACCCCTCTTCTTCTGGTTCTTCTTACCCGTCGAATCGTCGTCTTCCTCGCCGGTGCCCTCGCCGCTGCCGATACTCGCGTTACTCGCGTCACCTGCAACGAACAATTCAAGAGAACATTAATTATTTACCATCCTGACCGTCTGAAAATGTTAACAGATTCATCATTCGTGCGCGGAGGTCGGACGAATCTTATTCGACACACCCTGTATCGTCGAGGGTGCGATTTTCGAGCACTTTAAACCGCGTCCCGATTTTCAGCGCAAACTATACCCAGCGATAACTGCTTCACCCCCAGGGCTGGTTCCCATGCATACAAACACCATTAAGCCACCCGCAATCACCCTGTCCCTCCTTCGCTCTCTCGCTGGCCCCCCCATAAACGTTCTAGCCCCGATTTCGAGGCCGTCCCTTTCCTCCCTCCTTTCTCCAACCCCGCCGCATTAATTCCCCGTCATTTATCAATCTTAGCTTTTTAATTGCACGGTCACCCGGGACTCGAGGAGCGAGACGGTAATGAGAGATATTAGGACGGCTTACGGTCACGGCTCGCGCGAGGTAAATATCATTTTTATAAATTATCGAACCGATGCCATTCCCAGCTCACCCCTCCGTCAGATCCATTCCTCTCGTTAATTAAGGCGGAAGCTGCTGACCCGTTGAAGTTGATGAAGTGGATTTTCGAGACGGTTCGTTTCATTTTTGCGAACCGCTCGAACGGCGCGAATGAATATCAGATGACTGGCTGGAATTCCGTTTTCCACTTTTCATCAATAATATTTGCTCCGAATCGAAAGTCAAATTTACACCGAGCCAGCCTTCAAAAGATGACTTTCCCTGTACTGTGTTTCACTGCACGCAACCGAACGAGAAACGACCTTGAACGGTCCAGTTTCATCAATTAAAGTCCCAGCGCTGGCGAACGTATTACGGAGGAAAAGCACGTGCTAATTTCATTCTGGAAACCGGTACGATTTCCTTCGAGCGGAGCGTGCGGAAACGGTGTTACCGTTGAAAAGGCAGCGCGATCGGAATTCACCTAACGTCCCCGTCGATCGATCTCTCCGTAACGGCCGGAAGTTCGAGGTTCCCATTATTCCTTTCTCTCTCAATCAGCGCGGAAGGAGAACAGGCAGGCTACTTACGCCGACGGATTATAAATGACCGAGCCTTATCGTGCTGCCGAAGGCTCCGGTTCCCAAGGTTCTATCGTAACAGAGAGATCAGGGTGAGCTCCCAGGGGTTTCACGATGACAGGTCGCCCGGGGGCGCCACCGCCGCCCGAAAGAACGGTCTCGTGGCCGAGATTAACTTTGAATTCGTCCGAGCGGACCGGACCGTGCGTCGAGCGGAACGGTAGGGTGGCCGAAGAACGAAAAATTTGTCGTGGCGACGGACGGACCGGAACGACGGGAGATCGATGGAAATCGGACCCTCGCACGACGTATCCCCGCGTATCCCGACGCGATATACCCGGGGAAAACCGATCGACTTCGATCACGGCCACCTGCCATTCCGCGGCGAGATTCGAGGCGATCTGATCGAGCGTTTCGAGACACCAGGGGAGAGCAGCGCTGTTCTATTTGGGATGACTTCCGTCTACCGTATAACGTTAGGGGCTTCCAGTGAGCTACTTAACCCTCATCCGTCCCTCCTGACAATTTCACACATTTTTCTCATAAGTAGACTGCGGCTGTTTATGCAATTACACATTTTTAGAATTCTATATTTTTTTTGGTAATGCAGTTATAGAAATGACACTGACATAATTGTATATTGTTCAGAAAACGTTCGAAAAATGTACTTACTATTTTTTCACGGTTTTACGTGTGCGTTTTCTCAATATTTGGGTATGTTAAATTGCATAAACATCCGAAGTCTACTCATCAGGGTTGGATTCCGTGTCGCGGAATCGAGTACAACAGTTTTAAAATCGAAGAAGAGGTTTATTCTGGCACACGTTGTGGCGTTGCACGAGAGTCTGACAGAATTCGATAATTCCTGGATATATATATAATATTTTAGCGAAAGGGAAAGCGTATGGATGACCAGCCTTGACGAACTCGGCTCTTGATGACTCAAGGTAGCGTGAGTTTGGAGACAATGTTGGGTTTGGAAAGTTCCGCGTAAACAAGTTGACTCAGTATAGACGAAGAGTTGGATTAGTCATAGATAAAAGTGGTTGGTCATCCAACGTAAGTGTAAAAAGGCAGCATGTCACGCACATCGATTTATTGTTTGTCAACGACGCCAACGATCCTATGCCTGAATGTACAAACATTTCGTTTGTTTATTCTCAACAAAAGAATGTGCAAGCTTAACCATTTATCTTTTCATTATATTGATTTTTTTAGCAGTGAGTCAATTTGATACCAAGGGGCAAATTAAGATAGCGAGATGTAGGATGGATGTGAGTTAATCAGAGAGTTCCTATAGAGTGTATCCGATTTTATGACGTATACATCATAAAACTAAGAAGAAAGGTTCGGTATCCATGAGTTCGTAAACTCCCAGTCTTTGAGATGCTGTAAGCCGTTGCAGCCATACAAAAGATTCGAATGATACCTAACCCTTATTATATTCTGAATAAAGTATCCTAATAGCGTATATCTTTAGTAATTCCGTTACTCTTCCGAATCTCCAAAACCACCGCACGACAGATCTACATATTTCCTCCGTCTAAAAACCCGGCGACATCTGCACATTCTCCGACACCCCTTATAAACTTTCGATCCCTTCTTTTAATAGCCAGCGGGATCTGCGAAGCGGAAGAGCCATCGCAAGTGTACCGAATAACAACCAAGGAATCACGTCATCACGGTGAATCCTCACGGTTGGCTTCACAGGGAGCCAGGAGTCTTGGCGTCGTCGAGGTTTCCCGGTTCGAAGGCATCCCGGTGTTTTCGTCCGTAGGACGGGAGAGGTTGCGGTCTTGGTTGCGCTCGCAACAAAAACGGACGTTAGGTCCTCGTCCCTCGGTTCCCGTAATGGCGAGTCCGAATAGAGCGGTCCGGAGGCGCTAGCGGAATAACGGAATGGCCGGCGCGGTGTCCCCCCTGATTGCAGTTAATTTACTCGGTGAATCGAGTTAATGTAGCGTGTCGATCGTGCGCCGCTGTTAGCGTACGTATCGGTCGAAGAAGCGTGCTTCTGCCCGTCAGGAATTTCTCATTTCCGCGAGAGAGAAGCTCTCTAATCCCGGGCCGAAAAACGAACCTCTCCATCCTGCCGCGGCAAGAAACGGAGGATGAGCGTCGCGAACGAGCTGCTGCTGGGAAATCGATACGTTCTTGCGGCGCGTCGATATAACAGACTCCGCGTATGCACGCGTTACGATGCGGAACGCGTCGCGTAATCCGGCCGCGTTCTCGTTCACGCGTGACCGACGCGTCGCGTCCTGTCTTCGATAAGGCGAAGCTTTTCCTCCGGCCAGGGTGGATCGTGACGCGGCGCGGCGAGACTCGGGAGCGAGCATCTCGCGGCGCTCATCGAAAATGAAACGTTCGCGAGGTAAATTTACCGGGCAATAAATTCCGAGGGAAAAGTCGCGAAAATTGTCCGCGGCGCGGTGGTTCGCGCGTGCAACCCGCTGCAACGCGTTTACGAGGCAACGCGGAGAGACGGAGAGGGAGAGGAAGGGAGAAAGGCATGGGATGGGGAGCCATATCGTCCTCGTGTTGATTTACGCGGCGCACCGCGCATTTTTACTGCCGCGTTATAGAGATTTAAGTGCAGCCAATTATACGTTTACGCCGTCCCCGTGCCTCATCTCGAACAGCTTCGTCCTGCACGACCAACGCGGACCAGAACGCGCGAGCTCTCTTCTTTCTTTCGCGGCTATACTTAGCCGATGGGTCAAGAATAAGGCGAAGTCTCGCGTCTGCCTGACTGTACGCTATTTCGAGAGGGCGAGAGGACACGCGCCGAAACAAGAACTTTCCATGATCCGGTCCTTCCTCGATCGCCCGACAAGGGATCTCGTTCTCGGTACCAATGTTCTTGTTTTTTTTTCAATATTCCGTTGGGTAGGAACGTTTAAGAGAATTTTTAACCGGCTATGGAATGGAGTCCGAGCAACTCGGAGTAAGCATAGGATCGATGGGCTGAAGACTGATCATAACATCCCGACCACAACTTTCTTGAACCCTCGCGCAAGGATGACTGCGATGAATCTACCGATTCCTTCAAAATAATTCATTATACACGATATTGGTGTAATATGTATGCAATCTGCTCATCATTTCCACTTCAGTGCTATGTACTTCAGATTGTAAAGAAGAAACTACAATAAAGTTATAGTTCTTGTGGTAGACTGTTCAAAGTTTCTCAGTTATAGATCAAGGTGAAATCGATTCAAACCGGTTTACTGTAAAAGTTGACATTTATTTGTGTGTCTCTGCGTGATCTATGTTTCATTGAAAACATACTTCGTATGTAACACGCTTAAAGTTCCCCAGAACAAACTTCGGATTAAAGTTAAGGCTCTGCAAACTGTTCCATTTTCTCGGTGGAATAATATCTCTTCCACTTTAGTCTTCCTTTATATTTAGAGTCGCTTTTCAAAAGAACCGAGCGACACTTAATTACAGAGAGTGATTCGCTCCCTCTTTATAAATATTCATACAGCCAGTGACGAGCGGCAACGAAGGAGGCCTGCAGCGCAAACCAGGAAAATAATACCGAACAACTATAATCATTATAATCGAGAACCAATGAAGCGTCGGGTACGTAATGATTAGCAAACGTCCGTCGACCGTACGGAGAGAAGAATCGAGCGGGAGATCCGTGAAGGTCTAAACAAGCACGATAACAGAATAATGGTAAAGGGACGACGGAACAGGTAGCAATTAACGTCACGCCGCGCGTCGACCGGCCGAGGACAAAAGAAATTGACGAGCGCTGAAGATGACAACGCGATAGAGGCGTTCGACCACCGAAAACGTCTTCCTCGAGGATGAGAGGCCCTCTATTTAGGGTGGCCGAGAGGACCGTCAAAATAAACCGCGCATATGGCCGACGAAAATAAACTCCTTATTCCCATCCCGTCGAACCAGAGGACCGTGTTCTTCTCCACCTTCTTCCCTTTTCTTTGCTCCTCCTCAACGTCGTGAATGCCTCTTCTTCTTCGTCGTCGTCGTCGTCGTCGTCGCCGCCGTCTTCCAGCCACGCGGATCCGCTTCGACTGTCTATTCGACCCGCGCCACGTAAAAGTATCGCGACCTTCCTCTCTGCGAGCGTGTAGGTAGAGAACGCACCGGATACCGAGACATTTATTTGCTGCCACGAAGAATGACGAGGGGAGAGGGATCGAGAGGAAAAGTGAGAGGAAAAGAACGCGAATCGTCCTACACACCTCCGCGGATATCAAGTTTCACGGTCGCGGACACCTACGTGCGGTTAGGGTGTCTTCTCGGCCGACGGGGTTGCTGTCGAATTTTCACCTTCGTATTTACGGTTTTTAGCTGGACGCGCGATAAATCATTCTATGCTGAACGTACATGTCCTCTTAAAAGTAAAGTAACTATATCCAGTCAATGAAAAAAAAGGATGGATGAGGTATACACAGGTGCTACGAATTCTTCTCTTTTTTAAGTATTAATATTTTTGACAAAGGTTCGAGTAAATATTATACAGATATTATTTCACTTTGAAATTTCCGGACAACTAATACAGAAGCGTCGCTATATGATTAGCAACAGTCTTATTTTGGCGAAATAAATATAAGTGAAACATTAACAGTAACCGTACCGGCACTTCAGATATACCTATTCTTACCGTAACCGGTCATAAACAAGCCAGGCGATGAATTTTCCTCAGGAAAAAAAGTAGCACAAGAAAACAAAAATTGAGAAATTGATTAATCAGATAATATAAGAATTTACATCAAGTTAGATGAACAAAAGAAATAACAATGAATGTACAGTTTTAAATTAAATTTTGAAACAGGTCATTTGACCGGGCCTGGTACGGTTAGTGTTAAATAATTTCCTCAAATTTGTAATAAATCCATCCCTGAAGCGGTTAATAAAAACCGAAAAAGTAAGAGGTAATAAAAGAATGGCTCTCAATGCATGGCGCGAACTGAGCCACTGTAACGTCGTTTCGTACTAAACAGTTGCTCACTGTCAGTGGGCAGCCACGACTGAGTAAAAGAGCCTTATCGTCAGTGCTTCATTGTGTGAAAACACGTATGTTTAATGAAAAATAAAAATTATTGTTTCCCACTATAAAACAAAGTTCTTAGGAGGGTCAGCGAAGTCCAAACGTGCCCGCTGTCGAACCTAATAGTTTAATTGGGAACGATGTTCCATTTCGCGCGCGATATCGACGGTAAATCGCGAGCACCGTCCGCGAAAGATTGACAAAATATTGGCCCGTTAAAGCAGAAATTTATTCATCGATATTAGCGAGCGTGAAATATGAAGCGTGTTAAATCAAGCTCCAAATATATTTCATCCTTTTTTCGTGTCGGAAACGCGCACGGCGAACGTCACGCAAAAAACAAACGATAAAGAGCGAAATGCCGTTAAATGGAAAATTTAATGTCCCGCGTTTCGATAGGTTGTAATGTTTGCAATAAATATTTGCAATATTTCTACACGGTTTTTAAAACTATAAAATAAAGTTATCCCCCGCATATCGCACGCGTTACGCGCGTAACGCGCTGTAAAAACCGTGCTTTACTAAAAATCTTCATCCTTATTCGGCGTTTTTTTATGAGCTACGATATTTACGCTCGCAATTAAACAGCCGTCGGGGGAAGCGAGCGAATCATAAAATGTACCGACTGCAACGATTATTAAATACTTTCTAAGATAATATGTTCAAAGAAAACGTTTTCACTACTAATTATAGAATACAACTACCCGTACGCTCTCCTGTAAGAACCATTGCAACCCATTCAAATGATTCATATTACTGAAAATGCATTACCTCAAAACGTTAAGAGCCCATAAAAATTCTTCCTCAAAATAAGAATATAACATCGAACGATATACAATACAATATACAGAGACAAAAGTAAATGGTTTTCCGTGTTCGATGTCACGTGGAGAGGTTCAACGTACCAAAACACGCATTCTGGAGTTCGTTCAACGAGAGAGAGAGAAAGAGAGTGAGAGAGAGAGCAGTTAGAAGCTCTTCGACGATTCAGAAACTATTTTCGGCGATGAAATGCAGCTCGACGAATCGCGGTTCACCCCCTCGACTCCCCAAATATTATTTTTCTCTTTGGACCAGCCCTCTTCCGGCGGCGGTGTCGCGCGGCTCGCTCGATTTCCCGTGGCGCGCGCGCCGCAAACATCTCCGCCGCCGCTTTAATCCGAGAATCTGCTTAACCGGAAGATTAATTGGCGATTGTGGGAGAGATGAGGCGCGATGAGGAGTTTGTCCTGTTCCCGGTGACGGCGAAACGAAATCGGTCCACGCGTCGACGTTCACAGCGGCCGGGCACACACTTTGTAGGAGTTTGTCTTACAAATGAGCCGAGCGACGGGGATAATTTAGTATGCCACGGCCGCGCGGCGTTAACCTTTACGCTGGCCGACGCTGCCGCGCGATACACGCTTCTGGCCATCGCCGTCGAGCTTTCCTCGTTCAATGGAAACGCGGCGGGAATCGTCGATTGTCCCCTTTCATGCATACGCGACTCGATGGTCATGTTTATTATGACGAACAGCATCGTACGAAATATTTTTTTAATCGAGAATGTTCTATCTTTAACGCGTTGACTTTTATGCTGATAAAAAAAGCTTGCGCAACGAGGAATTCTCCGTAGCAATCTTGCGCCTGGCGACTTTAACCCATTTCTTCGCAACGTTGTTTATACGCAACGTCTAAGAAAATATTGTTTTCCTACCAAGTTTCTTCACGAATAAAAATTATTCTCACAGACTTATTAGAGACTATATTGCACTGTACATGAGTATTTTTTCCGCTGCATTTCCGTTCTTGTTATGCGTTTTATCGTTTTTTTAATATTACTCAAATATTTTCTTAGGTGCTGCGTATGTGCAACGTTGGGAAGAAATGGGGTAAGAAAGAAATTAAATGTACACGTGCGTGCCGGTGTACCTGAGGAGATTAAATTCTTACTAATTTTTATAAAAATCTTACTGATGTTGGTGCAGTAATAGAGCATTATGGGTGTAAGATCGTACAGTTTAATCTTTTTATTTTTAGGAATTTGTGTTTGAGAAGTTATTTCGGAGCATGTCTGAGTAGGTTTGGCAATTTTCACTGTACCAGTCGATGCGTTAGCATGATTCGTGCAGCGGTGAAAAGTTCCGTACCTTGGCAGACGGCTTATGGATTCTTAGATCGTTAGGTTGCGTTTACATTGGTAAGTTACTTGTACCAGTAACTTGCAAGCAGCTATTAACACAATGTGAACCATATTGAACGGTTTACTGTGTAACATTAATCAATTTTGTCCGAGCTATTTCCAGAGATGGTGATTTTGACTTTATATGTTTACAATAATAATGTACTTGACCAAATTAATTTGCGAATGTATTATTATGATCCTTGTTTAGAATGTATAAAGAAGCTATATGAATTTTTTCAGATTTTTTTTAAGACGTTTACCCCCTGAAGACGCGTCGAATATAAATGAGCGACGTTTACGGTTTAAAGGTTCCAAAAATACGTTTACGAAGTAAGGGTTAGTTTGTTTATTTCAGTTGAACGTTGAATAATATATAGACTAACCAACAATTGAACCGATAATCACATTCGATCAGCAAGAGTAAACATTCATCAGAACTTGCAGCGTTTCAAGTCACAAAGGCAGAATCGTGACTGTGCCAACTTTGCAATAAAAATTTGCACTGATATTTCACTTCTAATTTTTTTTAATTATGACCATAAATAAGTTCAAAGGTTCTAGAACCATGAGAAAAAATTGCAGAAGTGGAAACAATTTTTTACGTGATTTAATGCAAGGTGTTTAGAAATGTTAAAAGAACAACTGTTAATGGCATTTAAACAATTGAAATATACACTCTTCGGAAAGAGGAAAGAACGCCCTTTAATTTGGTTTTTGTTTCATCCAAATCGGACCATTTTTCAGCGAGTTACAGCGGTTTGAAGTTTGACGTGTCATGGAACGGTGGTGACCTACATTTAAAGCATCGCTGACCTACCTCAATATTAGAAAAGTCGGGAATCAACAAGACCGCGGATGTAAACACTGGCGACAATGCGCGGCGCTTAGAGGAGCCGGCGCTGGGTGGCGTCGGCGCTAAGACAAAATCATAGGCGTAATTACCAATTATTCAGTGTTTCTTTTAAATTTTCATAGGCGTACATATCAATTTTTTCTCAAATATATTTACTTTTTAAGGATTAACTCGATTCACCTAAATTTGATGTCCTGGTTATAAATTAGGTTCGAATTACGTTATAAGGTTAGTTTAGCATAATTATGGTTAGGTTTGGGTTAGGTCTGGGATAGGTCTAGCACATGTATAATCGAGTATATTTCAATTAATTTCAATTTAATCTACTTGGATAAGGGTGGATTGTTTATGGATTATGCTTAGGTTAGGTACAGACTATGTCTCGGTCAGGTCTCGCATACGTGAAATCTAGTATTTTTCAAATAATTTGAATTTTATATACTCGGATAGGGGTGTATTGTTTATGCGTGACGTTCAGGTTAGGCATGGGTTAGGTCTGGGTTAGGTC